>CM053411.1:72382395-72434832 GCA_028644305.1 Xerus rutilus | reverse complement strand
ATGTCAACCTAAATAACAACAGAGAGAAAGATTGCCCTCACTAAAAATTTGACTTTACTTAGGAAGAAAGAGAAAACTGCCATCTGGAACTGTGTGCTTGGTTGGATCATAGGCACATACATGGAGGCAAAGGAAGACAAGAGTTTCTACAGAGAAACTGGGGAAACTTATATAAGTTGTTTGGGAACAATTATCCTTCTCTGCAAGGGTCAATAATAACAGGGCGATCTGAGTCCAGAGTTGATAGGCCATTGCTGGGCAGACATCCTCACAGGAGTCTCGTTTGTGTAAGGTTGCAGTGAACTTGGTGCAAGGCATGACATTCAGAGAGTCTTTGCAATAGTTTTCATCAAAAGGCATATTTACATGAGGGTCCCTCCTTGGTAACCTCCTAGCTCCACTTTGTCAGGATTTCGACAAGAGTGACACCATTTTGATTCTGACAATTTTCACAGTAAATAAATTCAAAGTGCAGTTCCCTTCCTTGCATTCCAAGAAGATGCTCTGTTCAAGAGGGAGAGGAGGTTATTGAACGTGATCCTGAGTGGTCCTGTGAATCCTAGTGACTTCTGTGGTCATGCACCCAGACTTCCTGTGACCGGATGGCTTCCTGGCGTCCATAGCCTGTTAAGTGCATCAGCTGGATCTCCAGGATGGTCAGAATCAAAGCAGCAGCTCCTCCCTGCTCTTATTGGTGTTGTGGACCCACAAAGCCTTCACTACATCCCCTTTTGGGTCCCAATAGAGAAGGTGCACACAGCGACTCCCACACCACCACCACCACAGGAAAGATCTGGGCATCCTCTCAGCATCCTCAGCACCCAAGTGGGGTCATGCACTTTGCACCTTCATGCCATTTGGAGAGAAGAGTCAGGGTTATCATCTCTGGTCCTCTCCCTAGCTGGTTACTTTTGCTCTATGTGTGTTTTGCTAAGGGACAACTTAGGAGGTGTCCACTACCCAGAGTGCCACATGGTAAGTAAAAGAAAAGATGCTTTGTTTTTAATCTTTCCCCTCTAGCTAACTGTGGTGATTTTTTTTAAAAAATTTTCCTCCCTCTTAAAGGAGACAAGCCTCCAGAATCTCACCTTTTGTCTTGATCTTCCTTTCTTTCTTCTTTTAGGAAAAAGGATTTTAATTTTCTGTTTAGTGGGGACTTCTACTTCAGGATACCTTCTATCTTTCTATTGCCCTTTCTTCCATTGAAAAATATACATCGTCAAATGCTTCCTGTGAATAGGGTGTACTGAGTGAGGTCATCTTATCAATATCTAGTAAGATGTATTTCAAAATACTTGAAATTTAAAACCTTTATTCATGTGACCTATTCAATCATATTTTGTCATATAATATTTGACCAACTCTACATTTCCACTAATGACTTGGTTTGTGTGGGGTTACAATTAACATCTGATATGGATGGAATAGCCAAGAGCACCACTCTCCTGATAGAAATTCTAAGGTAGAAGTGATCTTGCTGTCCTATGCATTCATTAAAGCCTGAACAAGTCCTAACATGACAGGTCATGACTTGTTTACTGTTTGCCTTCCTTGGCAGGCTTGCCCGCCAGCACTCACAGCTGGAGAACTCCCTCCAACTCACCTGTTCCTAAGCTCAGGAGCCAGTGAAGCAACCCAAAGCTGGAGATCCAGCAGATCAGCTCAAGCCAGGCTGTGTGCACATGCTGTTCTCTGTTCTGGTAACATGCCGTCCTGTTTATAAGTCTTCCATTAAGGGTCAAGGACCCCCATGTGAACTTTTTACCTCCCCCCAGGGATGGGTATTCTTCCTTTGAATCCAGTCGCCTGACAGAACCCACCACCAGGCCTTGCACATGCCAGTTGCCTGCCTGCCTCTGTCTCTGCCCACCTATTGCCAGATTTCACCATCACTCATGGAGGAGGTGGCAGATATGGAGATGAAGACTGTGGGCTGAGCAGATGCACAGCACATTGCTGGACTGTGGAGATAGCAGATGTGTTGCTTTATGCTAGGCTAGTCTTGGCCAAGTTACTTGGCAGTCCATGGCACAGATTTTTATCTGTAAAATGGATATAAATATAATTTATGAGACAGTTATAAGGAATAAGTGAATTAATTAGTACAGGGCATTTTAGAACATCACTTGATACACAGTGAAAACTCAATAAAAACTGGCTGAATTTTTTCTAAGTCTTTTCTATCCCCATGCCCATACCAAATATCCCTGATAACCTGCCACCCTAGTAGACTTCCCAGCCACTGAATTCTGGTTCTCTTTTCTTCCTACCTATTTTGATCAAATTCCACATGCTTCCCTCCTAAGGGGCCTCCACATCGTCAACTGGGTCATTGAACATCACCTAAATACTTTTTCATAGATTTTAACCCCTGCCTGGCCCCAGCTGGGCCTGACCCTCCCTGAGCAAGCTTCCTTCTGCACATGCTCAGGCACGGAGTTAAGAATTCCTTATACAAGGATGCATCCCTCATGGTGTTCAATGCCAAAGCCAGTGGGCCCCGAATGCACATATTCACTCATTATCCTCAATCCCCTAGGAGGGGCAATTCAGTGACAGATACTACACACTTTCCTGCAAGACTTTGGCATTGGGGTGGAGACCAGATATGTGAAGCGCTAAGGTAAAAGGCAAGAGCAGCATCAAGAGAGGGTTCCACAGGCCACCTGATGAGAAGAGCAATAGGGACAGTCTGCTTCGTGATTGTCAGCCCTCCATTTCACAAAGCCCGGGGCTCTTTCAACTTATCCTCCCAGGGACACATGAAAGGACAGAATGTGCTTGAGTGATAGGGCAGTGCTTGGCATAATTTCTTCAGATGGAAGCCAATTAGAAATAGCTGATATTCTCTATGCAAGCACACACACACAGAAAGGTTTAAAGCAGTGTGCAAAGCTGCTCTAGCCCTGGGCATCTGTGCTCAGGAGCTCATCTCATGCACCTTTTTTGGCCACTTTAATACTCTATCTTCCCCTGGTAACTTTTAACTGTGGAATTCAGTTTCTGTGTGTTTTGGGGCTTTTTTGTTTTTGTTTTTTAGTTGTTGATGGACACAATGTCTTCATTTTATTGCTTTGTATGTGGTGCTGAGGACCGAACCCAGGGCCTCACACATGCAAGGCAAGTGCTCTACCGCTGAGCTACAATCCCAGCCCCCGTGTTTTTGTTTTTGTTTTTGTTTTTCTGATCCTTTCAGGTCAACATCCTCCATTTCAAACTTCTCCAGAGTAGACATTTTCTTTCTCAGGACCATGTTTCTACAATATCCTCTTTGACTCTTTACATCATACCTACTTAAAGGGGAATCCTCCCTCCACAAGGTGATTTGCTGTACTGGGGGCGGATGGACTGAAGGTGACACCCAGTGATCGCCATTCCCCATTTATGCCCTGTATATAACCTGTCCCGGAGTGTGGGAGGTTCCTGTGACTTGCTTCTGCAAGTCAATATTCTATAATAGGATATGGTAGAGGAATTTCACCAATGTAATTAAGGTCCGAATGATTTTCAATTAATACAAAGTGAATGTATCCTGAGTCAGCTTGACTTAGGTAAAAAAAAAAAAATCTTAAGAGAGGAGCCCAGTCCTTTGTGAAGTAGAAACCTATCCCTGCTGACTTAACAGTGGGAGTGTCCCCCACATTGAAGTCAAGGAACTGGGGGTTTGTTATCAGAGGTTGGCCTCCAGCAGGCAAAAGCTGGGCCTTCACTCATACAGCCTCAAGGAAATTAATTCTTCCCGCAACCTGGGTGAGCTTGGGAGAAGGTTCCTCTCCAGACGAGCCTTTAGATGAGAACACAGCCTTGCTGACGTGGTTGTTGCAGCCTTGTGAGGCCTGGAATGCAGGATCCAAGGAGGTCATGTCTGGAAACGGACCCACAGTCCTATCAGCTGGTTCACTATACCGCATCTGTGAATAAACACCAGAGGTATATCGAACTGAAACAATCAGGGTGAGCAGCCTTGGGGAGTGAATAGCAGCCTTGGAGTGGTAATAATAAACACATAAAATAAAACAACAAAATAAAACCAAGATCCAAACCTAATACAGAAGAGTCAGTTTAACAAAATCATACTGAATTTAACTTGAGGTTTGGAACAGTTGCTATTTTGAGTTAGTCCCAGGTGCCTTCCCAGAAATCATGCACATGTGCAGCCTTTTAGAGAAGCACGTTGGCGCAGCCCAGCAGACTTTATTTAATCCTAATGGGATCCCAGTGGACATGTGTGAATCCAGTAGGGTGTATAAGTACACAAAGGGTAAATGGGTGGAATCCCATGGAGGTTACCTGGAGATCCAGGCAGGCAGAAATCCATCCCAGGTGAAGCAAGAAAGAGAATGGTCCCAAAAGAAAAAGAAGGGGACAAACTGCCACACAGAGTCCCCCCTTTGTCTCTAACACACTCAAAGTACAAACACATATCACAACAACAAAGTCCCTATGTATTCTTTTACAAAAATTGCTAATATCATAAACAAGTGAGCAAAAAGTCAGCAAATGTATACTATTAAAATCACAGCACATTAGAAATTCTGATTTTAGAATTTGTCACTGTTTATAATCTTGAAAGTTTAGTGAACACACATTGACTTCAGGCATTCCCCAACACTGGCCACTCTGGCACTCACTTCTGTGCCTCCAGGAGTTGGAAGCAACAGAGGGGAGTGCTGGAGAGTAGGCCTTGTGACAGGGAGGCAGTGAGTATGTGTGATCATTGGCACAGAGCATCATGCTGGGAGGAATCTTGTCCTTTAATTTTTCAGACAAAACAGGAAAATATACCTGGAACACTTTGAAAAGCAATCTACGCCACTATTGACCTTGCTTTCAGAATTTCTTTCCTCTGCTCCTTTATTTAGTCATTCTGATCCTAGATATACCTTCTAGAAGAATTTCAAACTCTTCTTACCAAGTGCCAGACAGTGGTCATTCTCCCCATGTGTTCTCATTTCCTCTGTGGAGATGAATGCACTGAAATACAGAACAGGAACCCATTGACCAGGATCAGAGCCCTATGATTAAGCTAGAGTTTCTCCCTCTTCCTCATCCTGAAACTGACCTCTATGACCAGGGTCTAATCACTGCTCCTAACATCAGTCACCACAGGATAATTCACATTGCTGATCCCCAAACTATGCTCATAAAGTGCAGAGAGATGAGAGCAAGGTTTCCACCCAGAATCCAAAAGAGAAACTCACCGTTCATGTGTTTGCATATGGAGCTTCTATGCAAGATTTTATCCAAAGAAAATAATCTCCCAATTATTTTAGAAGGCTGGAAAACTACCATTTTCACCCATGGAATTTCTTTACCCTTATTAATTTTTATCTCATTTGTATCAACATTTTACAAGTTTTATTTAGGACTTTAAGATTAACATACTTGCATGTCTGTGTTGAATGCTAAGATTTTTATGGACAATATGCACAGTATAAAATAATAACACCTCAACTGAGTGACAAAAACATCTTAAAACTGTAAACAGAGGTAATGAAATCAGGGATCTTAACTCTTACAATAGCAAAAATATTTAAAAGTATAAGCATGAATACAAAGAATTATTCAATAGAATTCTATTAACTAAAACTAAAAACAAGTTGATTATCCTATTGTCTGCGATTTTATTTGGTACTCTTGCAAAAGCAACAATTTAGGTCCATAAATGGAGCAATGCCAATCCAGAGAACATCCCAGGAGGAGAGAAGTGCCTACGTCTTTGTCACTGTGGTGCAGATGTGAAAGTCTGTGTTTCTCAAACATACGGAACTTTACACTAAAAGATGGTGAATTTTCCTGTGGGACAGCTATGCCTGTCCGATATCATAGTCTTGTATACGGAAAATATGCAACTTAAACCTCATCAACTTCTAAAGCAAAGGACACCATGTAGAATGGAAGACACCCATAGAATGATATAAAATATTTGTGAATCATGTATCTGATAAAAACTGTATTCTAAATACATGAAAATCCTTACAACTCAATAAGAATAAGATAACCCAATTTAAAAACAGAGTATATGAATAGATATTTCTCAGAGGATATGCAAATGAATAATAAGCACATAGAAAGATGATTACTGCCATCAGACATTAAGAAAATGCAAATAAAAACCACTATGATATATGTGCTAGGATGGTAGCTTCCAAAAAAATAGACAATAATATGTCAGTGAGAAGGTAAAAAAACTAGGCCTCTCATATTACTGGTTGGCATATAAAATGATGCAGCCATAACTTTGGAAAAAAGTTTGGCATTTCCTTAAAATGAGTTGACATATGACTCAACGGCTCTATTCTTGGTTATTTGTCCAAGATAAGTGGAAATATATGAGCTCAAAAATTTGTATATGGATATTAATATGAGAATGATTTATTTTAGCCAGAAAGTACAAACAACCCAAATTCCTATGGATAAATTAAATACAGCACATTTAATGCAATGAGATATTACTCAGCAATAAAGAGAAATGAAGTCTGGATATAGGCCAGGAGATGAAAAATATACTCTAAGTATGTAATGTAGCTAGTCATAGTAGAACACATATTATACTTATGTGATATATTCATACTTATATAGAAAAAAAGAAAGCAGATTAATGCTTGCCAGTGTCTAGGGTAGGGGAAGATAATGGAGAAAGACTTTTTATTTTTTAATTTTTTTTAGTTGTAGATGGACACAATATCTTTATTTCTTTTTATGTGGTGCTGAGGATCAAACCTAGGGCCTCACGCATGTGAGGCAAGTGCTCTACCACTGAGCCACAATCCCAGCCCATTGGAGAAAGACTTTTAACAGACACTGAGTTTCTTTTTGGAGTGAGGACAATGTCCTAAAATTAGATTGTGGCGATAGTTGCACAATTCTCTGAATGTTCTACAATCCACTGACCTGTGTACTTTACTGGCGAATCACATGACATGTGAATTTTATGTCAATAAAGTTGTTAAAACAATTATATCTTAATAATCCTGAATTGAAAGAGAGAAAACTTTAAATGTCTATATAATCCAAAAAGAGAAAAAAAACACATGTATGCAAATTGTTTCCTTAAGAAAAGATCCATAAACATATAAAAAGATGTTCAGTTTGTCAACTACCAAATTAATGCATATAAAACAAAAAGTGAGATCTATTTCCCCAATAAAATTCACAAAATTAAAGATTGGCAATATCTGGTGTTGGGAAATTATAAGTAAAAAATCTTCTCAACCTTGAAGCTTATAAATGCTCAAATAAAAGAGATTTTCTAAAAATAATTTTTGCAAAATGTATCAAAATGAGTAATATGCAGAACTTTTTAATCTAACTTCAAGGCCATAGAACACAGATTTTACATTCAAATGTTCAAAAAATGCTATGGCAGATCACAGGGTAGAAGGAACCTGCCAGAGAACCCCATGGAGTCTCTGGTGAATCAAGATTTTATCTTCAGGCTCTAAGCAGAGATGATCTGAGAGGTCCTCGGTACAGGCCTAGGCATCCAAGGAAGCTGAGACAGGAGACACATACTGGTGCCTACTGACTACTACAGACTGTTAATTGTGGAGATTTGATACAAATATGATATAGTTCAACAAATGGCCCAGCCATAGTGTGCATAATGAACACAAGTCCTATAAAAACAATAACATTGGAAGTGCATGCCGTGTACTTGATCACAATGTGTTTGGAATACCAGAGAACTAAATGGTCATCTTTAGGAGTCTAGTTAAGAAAATCATGTATATCCAGAAAATAGGATACTCTATGTCCATACAAAAATTTTGAACATACATACTTGTTAACACATATTTCAAACATATTATATTGAATGAGAACATGGATACTGAAAGTAGAAAAGTGAAATTGCATTTTACCAAGTTTGAGTCAGGTATAGAGAGAAAACCTGAAAAGACCTGTGACAAGCAATGAGATTGAATCAGTAATAAAAAGTCTCCCATCCAAGAACAGCCCAGGGCCAGATGGCTTCACTGCTGAGTTCTGCCAAACATTTAAAGAAGAACTGATACTAAATCTTCCTAAAATGTTCCTCAAAATTGAAGAGGATGGAACTTTTCCAAAACCATTTTATGAGGCTAGCCTTACCGTGATAACCAAAACCAGGCACAGACACAACAATAATAAAAGAAAGCTATAGGCTAATATCTTTAAAGAATGTAGATACAAAAATCCTCAAAAAAAACAACAAACTTAATCCAACAGCACATTGAAAAAATTATTTGCCATGATCAACTGGTATTCACCCAGATGCCAGAAAGATTCATTATATGCAAATCAACAAATAGTAAAGCATATCAACAGAATGAAGGACTAAAACCATGCAATCCTCTTAATAAACACATAAAAGTATTTTGATAAAACTCAGCACCCCAGAAGATTTGATATATAAGAAAAGTACCTCCTCATAACAAAGGTCATGTATAATAACAAAATAGCCAACATTGTACTAAATGGAGAAAAGTTGAAACCTATCTAAGATCTGAAACAAGACAAGGGTATTCACTTTCACCTCTTTCATTTAATATAATATTGAAAATCTTAGTCAAAGCAAGAGAAAGAAATAAAGGACATACACATTGAATAAAAGGGAGTCAATTTGTCACTGTTTGAAAATGAAATGATCTTATATATAGAAAACTCAAAATATGCTACCAAAAATACTGTTAGCAATAATAAACAAATTCAGGAAAGTTTCAGTAGACAGTAATCCAAAAATCAGTAGCATTGTTATATGCCAATAGTCAATTACCTGCGATATTAATCAAGAAAGCAATCACATTTATTATAATAGCTGCAAAAAATTCCTCAAAATAAATTTAACCCAAAAGTGAAAGCTCTCTACAGTAAAAATTATAAAACATTGATAAGAGAAATTGAAAAGGACACATCAAAACTGGAAAGACAACTCATGGTCATGGATTAGAAGAATTGATATTGTTAAAATGTCCATACCACCAAAGCACTCTATAGATTGAATGTGATTCTACACATTAAATGCAATTCTTATAAAAATAGCAATGACATTATTCACAGAAGCCAAAACAAAAATTCTAATATTAGTGTGGAACCACAAAAATCCTTGAGAAGCCAAAGCAATCTTGAGCCAAAAGATCAAAGCAGAGACATTATACTACATAACTTCAAAATATACTACAAAGATTTAATAATCCAAGTAGTGTGGCATCAGCATAGCAAAGGGCCCAAATAGACATTTCGCAAAAGAATAATAATCATCAGGGTAATGCAAATCAAAGGCACTATGAAATACCACTTCATCCCAGTAAGAGTGTCTATGATCCAAGCAACAAAACTTAACAATAACTGAGTAGGGTGTAAAGTAAAGAAATCCCTGCACACTGCTGGTGAGACTGTCAATAGGTAGAGCTGTTAGGGGTAAACTTCCAGGAAATTAAAACTAGAACTACCATATGACCCAGCATTTTCACTCCTGGGTGGAAATGTTGAAATATCTTGAAAGGAAGGAAATCAGTCTGTGGAAGACACATCTGCCCTCCCATGTTTAGTACTCATCAAGAAATGGAAACAACCTACGTGTCTATCCGTTCAGGACTTGATAAAGAATTTGGGGCACATATACATGAGAGAATACTATCCAGGCATAAAAGAGAATGCAATCCTGCGTATGTGACACTTGGAGATTATTAGGATAAATGAAGTAAGTCAGGAACAGAAAAAAAAAGTGCCCCATGAGTCTCACCACATCACTGGCATATAGAATCTACCAATGCTGAATTCATACAAGTCTAGAGCAGAGCCATGGTTACCAGAGGCTGGGGACCATAGCAAAGGGGAAAAGATGGGGGAAAGTTGATCAACAGTACTACATTTTAGTTAGATAGGAGTAAGAAGTTCTGGTGTTCTGCTCCATAGCAGGATGACTTAGATGACAATTGGTACTGTATTTCAGGAAACCATAAGAGATGATTTTGAATGTTTTCACCAAAAGAAGTGATAAACGTTTGAAGAGATACATATGTTGAGCCTAGATAAAACATATACAATATATACATGTATTGAAAAGCATATGGTACCTAATGAATACGAACATCTTTTGTGTTTTTATATATGGTTAAAAATTTAATTTAAATTAAAAAATATTCATGGACATATGCTTGTGTAAGTGAACAAAAAATATATGAAAAGATATTACCGAAATGGTTTTGATTGAGTGATATGATTTGTGATGTTTTTTATTAGATGGATGCAATTCAGAAAGTATTTTGTTTTTCATGGTTATATGTCATTTATATGGAAACAATGAAGTGATTCAAATACATTATTTTTGACCTATAAATCTTGAGATGAATTTAAGAAAACATATAAATGGTTTGAAAGTAATTTCAATCACATTTTTGGCATTCAGGCAAATGGGCAACTTGTTGATTGGGAAGAACAAAATCACTGAAGACCTTAGTATTGGGGTGGGGGCACATCTGGGAAGAGTGCTTTCTGGAAATCAGCAGCAAAATAGAGCAAAGCATAAATAAGATACTTTGAATGTAAAAGAGAGAGAGAGAGAGAGAGAGAATCTGTAGGGCACAATTCACAGAGCACCCTCAGGTCTTAAGGTGTGTAATGGTCCCATTCCTCTTCTGAGCAAGGTGATGGGATTGTGCCTTACAGACCAGGAAATGGGATGGAGAGGGATGAGGAGACTTGTCCACATTTATCTGCTTAGTTTGTAATAAGGCAATTGGAAACAGTTGTTTTGTTTTCTTATACAGGGCAATGTATTCTATAATTTAGTTGTCTCCATGAAATTGAAAATAAGAAATCTAGTATATTAATTTTCTATTGTTATTATAATAAATTGCTATAAGTATTGTGGCTTAAAACAACAGAAGTTCATTACCTTACATTCTGGAGGTCAGAAGTCTGCAGGGGGCCTCACTGGGCTGAAAGGAGGTCACCAGAGCCTGTTCTCCTGGAGGCTCTAAGGGAGATCCGTTCCTTGCCCTTCTTGGATTCTAGTGGCCGCCTGTGCTCCTTGGCTCCTGGCTGGCACAGCAATTGCAAGGGACCAACTCCCATTTCCCTCAGTCTTCTTTTCCACTCTCACTCCTTCTTCCTACTTATAAAGACCCTGTGACTGGGTCGCACCTACCTGGATAACCAGGATCACCTTCCCATCTCAAGGTCCTTAATTGCATCTGCAAATTTCTTTAGCCATACAAAATTACATATTCCCAGGTTCCAGGGACTAGGACATGGACCTCTCTGGGGATTATTATTCTGCTTCAAGCATTCTAAATACCATTTTTAGTTATCCCTGTAGGCCAAGGCAGGATTTGGTTGAACATGGGGAAAAAAATGCTCAAACCAATTTAGATGCTCATCACAGAGAAGCAGAGTAAATTTGCCTCTGAAACAAAACAGGACATGGGGACAAACAGGCAAGATTGTGATAAAACCCGGCCTGAAGTGTTGACCAACACAAAGAGATGTTGGGAGCCTTTTTAGGTCTCTGTTTTCCTGGTAACGCTCAACATGATTTACTTGGTGTCTGTTGTTGCAAGGATTAAATGAGCTAATGCATGCAAAGAGCTTAGAGGACCGTCTGCTATCACTATAAGCATCCAGTAAATGTTGTCTATTAGAATTACTCTGAGCCAGGCTATGTGCCAAAGGCAGGGACTGGACTGTCCCTAACATTTGCTAGGCTCAATGTGAGAGTATGAATAAAGGGACGCACATCTTAAAAGTCATAAATCAAGACCATGATCTGTTAAGCGTGTCCCCTGCTCCTGCCTTGACAAAGAGAACTGTGCGATGATATCATAGGCCAATGTGGAGCTTAGTCTTAGAGCTGCCCTCAGAATGTGAATGGGTAGAGAGTGCCAGCCCACATTCCCACGCACTTGCTGCCTACAGCTCTTTCCACTTGACTCTGACCTGCACCCAGAAGGGCCTGAGAAGCATGTATTTGGACACTCCAGCTCCCAGCTCCAATCCAGCCCATACCCTCTGCAAATCGCCATCTCCTGGACAACAGTTGGCCTACAGAATACTCCTCCAGTGGTATGCATGGTCACCTTGGAGGAATGGACTTAGGGAAGAGCTCTACATATATCGAAGAAGAATCAAACTCAGGCCATTTGGGAAGAAAATGTAAAGTTGCAGTTACCCAAAAATGTAGTCTAGAAGAGAAAGTCCAGAATCCAGAAGGATGTATCTTATTTTCCCAACAGATTGCACAGATACATCTTACTCACCATGCAGAGAATCAGAATGAGAAGAGGAGCAAAGAATGACCTCTCAAATCAAAGCAGGGCAGGGTTCTCTTACACCAAGGTTGAAGAGGGAAAGATTTGAATGTATACAGATAAACATAATGTAAGGGACAGCTGTTCCTCAACAGTTCCTGAGAGTTGTCTCCCTGAATATTTCCCTCTATTTCTGTTTCATATCCTTGTACCTTCACAGAAGACCTCCTCTATTCTGAGGTCAATCTTTGCTTCTCCTTAAAGACAGAGAGATGTCCTGAGCAGCTCCAGAGTTGCCTCTTCCAAGAAATCTTTGCTCATCAAGAACAAGTCCTTGCCATCTTATAACTTGCATCCCAGTATTGAGGGAAGGGGAAGAATGAATTTTGTAGAAAAATAATAAGCAATAATAAAATATGATGTCTTCAGAATGTTAAAAAAAATTAAAAAGTGACATATACAAGGGAGGGCTATGGGGAGGTTATTTAGCAATGGTTGGAGAACTTTCTGAGGAGTTGACATTCAAACATAGGTCACGATGACAATGAAGAGTCAAACATGCAAAGACGCAGAGCAAAGAGTCCATGCAGAAGGAACAATGACAGCACAAAGCTCCAGAGGTGGCACATGCTTGGTGTAGTCCAGCTACAGATGCAGGCCAGGTTTGCAGTGGTGCAATGAGGGACCTTTGTGGAAATGCCAGTTGGGGATACCTATTAATTATCCAAGTGGAGATGTTGAGGATGTTGTTGGATATTTGTCTCGGAGCTCACCGGGTAGGGTCAGAATTGGTTACATAACATTGAATGTCATCAGGAAGGAGGTGGCAGTTAACACTAGGGAACTAGTGAAGATGACTTAGATAATATGGGTAGAAGAGAAAAGGAATAAAAATTGAATCCTGGGGCCCTCTAAAGTCAGCAGGACAAGAATCTGGCAAAGCAGATAGATCCTTTTTGGAAAATGTTTTCTATAAAAAGCCAGGCAGCAGATATTTTAGCTCTAAAAGCCATCCTGTCTCTCCTCTAGCTACTGTTGTGTCATGAAAGCCACAAAGACAATAGACAAACAAATGGACATGGCTGTGTTCCAAGAGCAATTGACAAAAGCAGGCAACAAGCAGGGTTTGGACAGTAACTGTGGTTTGCTGCCTCCTGCAGTGGAGTGAAAAGGAATTGTGAGGGTGGTTAAGAGGAAAGCAGATCTGGGTACCATGGAACTCTGGAGTAGGTGCTTTCAGATGGGAAGAGCAGTTGATCATGTTGCCCAGAGTCGAGTGCAACCTGAGCATAAGGGTTTTCCAGCTGCATCTATGTGGTTGCCTGAGTGCATGGATGCTTTCCATAGTATTCAAGGGTTGCAGTTCTTTCCATCTGTAGGATCCTTCACCCAAAATTCCTACCATCTGATAAATCCCCCCTCATCCTTCAGGTCTCAGAGGCCTATTGTGGTGGACAGAACAACAACTCCCCAAAGATACTCTCCTCTTGGTCCATGGAACCTGTGAATATTTCACCTTGTGAATGAGACTAAACTAAGGATTTCGTGATAGGGAGCCTACTTTGGATTACGGGAGGAATCCAGTATAAACACAAGGTTCCTTACACAGATTGAGTTGTGTTTTCCTGAACTTGCAGTGCTGATGTCTTAACCCCCAGCAGCTCAGAATGTGGCCTTACCAGATGAAGTTAAAATGAGATCGTGATGGAATAAGATGAGTCCCATATGACTGCTTATCCTTATAAAATGGGGAATTTTTGGACACAAACATACAGAGAAATCCTTAGGCGAAGATGAAGGCAGGGTCCAGAGGGAATGCAGCCATGTCAACACCTAACTTTTATCCCCAGGAGACCTGTGATCAATTTCTGATCACAGAGCTACATCAGTTGCTTTGTTTTTATTGTTGTTGTTGTTGTTAGCAGGACTTGAACCCAGAGGTACTTAACCACAGAGCCACATCCCAGCCCTTTTTTATATTTTATTTAGAGACAGGGTCTCACAGAGTTACTTAGGGCCTCACTAAGTTGCCGCGGCTGGCTTTGAACTCGCAATCCTCCGGCCTCAGCCTCCCAAGCCTCTGGGATTACCAAGCAGTTGCTTTGTTTTAAACCACAAGGTGAGTGGTAGTTTAGTTTATGTGAGTGGTAGTGATATGTCACAGAAGACATATACATCGCCCAGCTTCATACTCTTCATGTGCACACTGGCCACTTTGCTGATCCTTGGACTCTGGCTGGACTAGGGGCATCCTGAAGGCATGCCAGGTTTCACTCAGACTCCCATTCCTAACACACAGGAAGTGCCCAATCCATAAGTGTAGGTCAAAGTCTGTGGAGTAACATACCTTTGGTCTTGGCTGCTTTTTCTACCTGACAATAAGCATTTTTGGGGGGCCAGCTTTCATTTTCTGGCCCCAAAAAACACCTTTTCTTCACATTCCTTATCAATTTCATTACATTTCATTGGCTTACTTATACTGTCCTAAGTCCTTCTTAAGTTCAAGAACAAAAACAAGAGAAGACTTTGAAGGCCCAGCAGGAAACAGCCATTAGGAAAGTGTCTTTAGCAGAAGGTTGTAATGTTAAGTCACTTGAGCTAATTTGCTGCAGATCGCTCCTGAATATATTGCAGTGGGCAGGTCTGAATGGGCAATTTCACAGAAGGAGATGAGCTAAGCTGATCCTTATCCATCTGCAAATCCATTTAGTCTTATAGGTGAAATAATAATAAATTTCATTATGGTTTATTGAAAACATCACAATGACTATAGATCTGTTTATGAGGGCATTGACTTTTTTTTTAATCTTGGAACTGCAAGTCTAGCTGTACATGTCCTTGTGCTAAATATTCCAAAGTATGAATGTGATTCTACTAAACACTGAGTTAATTATGGATTCTCCAGGCCGCCCTTGATTGCAAGCTCAGCAACAGCCTTGCTGTTCAAATGTATTATAATCTATCTCTTTAACAGAAGAGTCCCACATTTCTGAGAATAGAGGCCAATGGTGGTTACAATTATGTTACATCCACCTGGATAAACTCACTTGTAACAAGTGCAGAATGTCTCCTTTGTGTGTCTGTAACACAATGTTTCTGGAAGTTATCACTTGTGCTTCATAATTACATTTTATCTTATTTTATCCCCCTCATGCTTTGAGCAAGATATTCTAGTCACTAACTGGAACATAAGGGAACTGAGACTAAGTATACAAAAGAGCCTCATCCAAGGTCATGCAGAAAGTTCCCAGAGAGCTGAAACCTGTTCCCAAGCCTGTGCCTTTGGGTTGAAGTTTCCATCTACCCGGCCATCTTGTGTCTCATTCAGAGTACAGCACAGACTCCAGGAGATGCAGGAAGCCATTCCATACACTGAGAGGATGGTAATCTACCGAGAATATAGGCCCTTGCTGTTTAGATGTGGAAGTGATGTTGGACGCAACGTCCCGCCCCTTGGGGTGTGAGGTAGTTCATAGAAGAGGAGACAGGAATGTGCCCAGGTGAGTGGGGAGCTGAACTAGAACACAGCTTTGCCATGACCTCACTTTGCTCTCCTCAGCAGCACACACAGACTAGAAGATCCACCAAGACTTCCAGAAAATCTATCACCCATTGCCGAATACTGAAGACAACCCAGAATAAAAGGTGTGCTCAGCGTGGATTGGAGGAGCTCAGGAGGGATTCCCAGGAATAGCAGGTTCAGATGCAAAGGAACACAAAAACAGAAGGAAAGCCACCAGAGTAGGGGGTGGCATGTGACTAGCTTATGTAAACTCATCACTAAACATCAGGCAGGAACAGACATGTGGGTGAGCTTGGCCTTAGCACAGAGTCATAGAGGAATGGCAGGAATTGAAATTCATGAACTAGAAGGAGGTTGGTGCCAGCTCTGGATTTGAAACTAGCTGGAAGTCATCTGCCACAGTCACACATTCTACCCTCAGCCTTTTGTTTTACTTGTTACCCCATCAACTACCCATGCCAGTGCCCTACCTGGTAGCAGGTGTCGGGGTGTGAGCAGCTCTCACAAACTTGCTCATGGAAAGGGGGTGCATTCTTAAAATTCTCTCCCATTTAGGCCCATTCTAATTTTAAAAGATCATAATGAGGAATGGGGGAATGACTAACCCATATGAATTTATTGCTAGTGGTCACATGTCAATAATTATTGAGAATGACAGTTTCTTGGGGCCCTTCACAGTGCAGAGAGAAGAGCGCCTGTGACTTTGTCTATGACTAATTTGACAGGAAGATGTGCACCACCACCCCCCAGCCCTGAGTCATGGGTTTACTCAGAAATAATGTGCTGAGAGTTTACTTCAGAGCCCAGAACCAGAGGACCAGTAACCTATCCCAGCTGTACTGCTAACTCACCTGGGGACTGAGAAGAAGTCATCTGTCAACCTGTCCTCTGTGGGTTTCCTTTTCCTCCATTTAATGGGCAAGTTGTGCATACCTCTATGGCCCTTTCAGTCCTAACGTGATTCTAACATTCTTCCCTCACTCTTCCCTTATTTCAGAAAGTTCCCTTATTTGTAATATTACAATCATAATATTATCACATTGAGACCTCCTTATAAGAACAAGATAAATAAGCTCTCTATAAAACACTTAGGTGACTCTCAGACAGAAGAGAACCAAGGGATGTCAAATCTGCATATTGGGTTTTCAGCTCCCCTGAGTCCCTCTACACGGCACAACCAACGGCTGGCCATTTTCAAAGTGTACACTTAAATCCACGTAGGGATATGTCAGAAAGAACAATCCCTTTGGAACAAGCCAGTCACGTGCAACACCCAGCTCCCAGCATGTTAAAGCGTTTCGGGGACCCTCGTGGCCTTTGAGCTGAAGTGCTCTCTCTGCTGCCCTCCGGGTTGTCCTGTGAGCTACTGCTTCACGCCCAATGCTATCCTGAAAGGGGCCACTCGTGACTCTTGAAACCCACCAGATGCGTTCAGAGACATGTGCACCTGTACAAGCAACTCCTTTTACATGGCTCACTTTTTCCCAGTCCCACCTCCTGCATCAATTGCAATGCCACTTATCCTTCCAGGCCCAAACCAAAGGTGACTTCTTTCTTGAATCTCTGTCCCTTTATTTGGCAAAAGATTCTCCTCCACTAGCCTCACATGGCACTTTACTAGCTCCCCTGGTATTTTGTATCAGTGAGTTAGGCAGGTGCTATTTCTCTGAATGTTTCCTGAGGGAAAAGACTTCCTTATTTCTACCCTCAAGGCCAAAAAGAGATGGGACAAAAGATGACCCTGGAGGCAGTGCAGAGAAGTTCCTGAAGATGAGGTAGGGCAAGCTGTGAACAGGAACATCCCTGAGCGCTGACCAAGCTGAGGAAGGAAAATGGACATGAGAGACAGGCAGAAAGCTGAGATCAGGTTCAGGCTTCAGGGAGGCTCACAGGCTAAGTGCAAAGGCTTGACTGACCTCTTTGGGTCCAGAAGACAATCCTGGGAGGAAGGGCCTGGAATAAATTGTGTCTTTGGTGAGGCTAGGTGTCTCAGGATCTGCAAACAGAAAATGGGTGCTCGGTGGGCATTTCTTCGGTGTTTCTGGAGAATTTAGTTCCTGGGGAATTTAGCTTAGGAAAAAAGTAGGAATGAGACAGATCTTTAAGACATATATGAGAGTCTGGACACTGCAGGTCCCCTTAAAGCCCAGCTCATAGAAGGGCTTCACTGCACAGTCTGTGACAGTCACCCTGTGGGTGTCCTGAGCTTCCCCTTCTTTCCATCCATGCTCTGGGCTCCTGGCAACATGTGCACTTTAGTCGCCCTGCATATCACTTCTTTTCTTAAAAAAAATTGTTCTTATTAGTTATATACGATGGTAGAATGTATTTTGGCATATTATACATATATGGAGTATAACTTCTCCTTCTGGCTGTACATGATGTGGAATTATATTGGTTGTGTATTGATATATGCACATAGGAAAGTAATGTCCAATTCATTCTACTGTCTTTCCTATTCTCATCCCCCTCCCTTGCCTTCATTTCCCTTTGTCCAATCCAAAGTACTTCCATTCTTCCTATCCGTTTATTGTGCATTAGCATCCATATATCAGAACATTAAGCCTTTAGTTTTTATGGCTTAGCTTATTTCACTTAGCATGACAGTCTCCAGTTCCATCATTTACCAGCAAATGCTATAATTTTGTTCCTCTTTTTGGCTGAGTAATATTCCATTGTGTATATGTACCACATTTTCTTTATCCACTCATCTCTTGAAAGGTGGTTAAGCTGATTTCATAGTTTAGGTATTGTGAATATTGTGAATTGAGCTTCGATAAACATTGATGTGGCTGCATCACGGCAGCATGCTGATTGTAAGTCCTTTGGGTATAGACTGAGGAGTGGAATAGCTGGGTCAAATGGTAGTTCCATTCCAAGTTTTCTAAGGAATCTCCATACTACTTTCCAGAGTGGTTACACCAATTTGCAGTCCCACAAGCAATGTGTGAGTGCACCTTTTTTCCCTACATCCTTGCCAATATTTATTGTAACTTATATTCTTGAAAATTGCCATTCTGACAGGAGTGAGAAGGATTCTCGGTGTGGTTTTGATTTGCCCTTCTCTAACCGCTAGCAATGTTGAACATGTATACATGTCTGCTGGCCCTCACTTCTGATGCTCCTCTTATTCCACTCGTCTCAAACACGTCAAGCCTGCTGCTACCCAGCACCTTCACAATGACTGCTCCAATGGGCCCTGGGTTCAATCCCCAGTACCATGCAAATATATGTGTGTGTGTCTGTCTGTCTGTGTGTATGTGTGTGTATGTGTGTGTGTGTTGCTCCACAGCCTGAAATGCCCTCATCCAGATCTCACTCCTTCACTTCCTTCATGTTCCCCTCATACATCGTTTCATAAAGGAGGTTTTCCTTAGTCAAGTAAAATGAAAAAGCAGGTCTTACCAGTGTCTGCCCTATCACATGCTCTCCATCTCCCTGACCCTGCTTTATTTTCCTCTGTAGTTATTTTCCTCCTCTGACTTCCTAAATACTTACTTTTTTATTAATAACCTCTTTCTCCTGCCCAGTAGCATATACGTTCTCTGAGGACAAAGATTTAGTCTGTTTTGTTCTCTGATGTATCCAAATACCAATAGCAATGTTTGAGTCACAGTAGGCATCAAATCAATATAACCTGAATAGAGAAACCAGAAAGCTGTAATTTCTAGCTACAAAACGTCACTCTAAGTTTAAGCATAAACTTATGCTTCCTGGCTTCACCCACATTTGTTCCTCTAATATCCATCTGAAGCTAAATGGAATCCACTGCCCGTTTAAAGCCATGCAAACTCAGGTGCTGACATCCCATCCCTTCAGTCACCACAACCTCCCCTGTTCTAACCAAGTCCTGGATTCTGCCTCCCTTTCTGTGTCAGTCCCAGAATGATACTGAGAGGCCTCCTCAAGCTATCACAAAATTTGGATCTGCTGCTCAACATCTCTTGTCCAAAGAAACTGCAGAATATAGCAGAAAATGCCAGTTGGAAACCTCTCAAGGCATACCTCAGCTATTCCAGCTCATTCTGAATGGAAGCTGATAAAGATTGACTACCTTTATGTGGTAGCAATTCATCTTACTTAGAGCCTCTCATTTGAACATCAATCTTATGAATTCACTGGGAGACTTAATAGTGTAAATATATTATTCATAAACTGGAGTGAATCCCCACTCACCACCAGAACCATTTTGACAATAAATCATAACATGTAAATGATTTTTTCTTCTTTATATTTTTTCAAATTTGGAGACTCAAAAAAATACATCTGTAAGGAGAACAAAGAACAGCAAGAATAATTCTCAAAGCAAGAGCAGCAACTCATAAAGAGAACCTTAGATTAAATGCACAAATATGAGGGACCACAGTTGAGCTGAGTTTTCTTTTCAAAAATGACAAACCATTATAGAATTTTTTTGTATTTTTCAGTTGTACCAAAATCTATAGTTATCCTATGCCACTGAGAAGACTGGATACATGACAACTCCTCGCTTCACTAACTCTCAACTAGGAATAAAATAGGTTCGTTGGTTGTTTTATTAAAAAGCCAAACTAAGAAGATGTATCATAAGGCAGATTTCAGGTATTAAGTATAGAAAAAAAATGTACCACTTCTGTAGTTATCAGAAATGAGTTCACAGTTAATTTCTCAAGTCTCTCATTATTAGTAATCTTACAGTATTTATTTTTTCTCACATGTAAACTTAGACTCATACTATATTATGAGTCTGTCTCTCAATTTATATTAAATTATTTCATATGACAATTTTATCATAAAGCATAATACAGAAAGGGCAGATCATTAATATGTATTGGTACAATAGTATGCCAAATTATTATAGACCATCTAACTTTTATTTGGTAATGGATTTTAGGAAAGGTTGGAAACAAATACAACAAAGGATTTCAGATTAACCAGTAGAGACAAAGGAAGGAATATGTCAGAGCCTAAAACAGAACTGACTGATTTTCATGTTTGCCTTAATTTTGTAAACCAAACACATTGGAATTAGGTATCACACAATTCAGATCAATAACTCCTTTAACAACCAGAGTCCATGTGAATTTCAGAATATCAGTTTGAAGTAATTTGGCACCCTATGTGTGGGGACACTGGGGCACAGCTCAGGAATCCACCAGCATTCATGACTTCAGCTGGTGACATCTAGGATCAGGAGCTACTCTTTGTCATCAAGTGGAATTGAGTTTTCAGAAAGTTGGATGAACAAAATAATCTTTTTCTTCTCATGCTTGCTATTTCCAAGATGAATGAAAGAAATATAAATCAGACATTCCCCCTATATTGTTGTCAAATTTGTCACTTCTATTATATAATTCTCTCCAGAAATATTAAGAATCTTTGGAATAAATAACTAAGTGAAAAAATAAACTATTAATACAATTTCCAAGGTACTGAAGGAGTTAGGAAAATTCAACAGTAAGTACATCATGTACTATTTTCCTAAAGTTGGACAAATAATTTAATCTGAGACCAAATTTGTTCAGCTATAAAATGCAGTTGGAAAATTAAAATGTACTTCAACATATTATTTTCTCAATGTATCATTTATAGTTGACATGAAGTAACAGAACAATGGAAACACCATGTTCCTTATATTAATACACATGGTCAGTGTTGATATAAACAGGAAGTGACTGAATAGAGGAGGTAAAATTACATACCTGGCTAGTGTTTAGGTACCACTGTCCTACCAACAATAAACCTGCAACTCCAAAAACTGGCAATCTCCAAAAACTGGAAAGCAATCCAGCCTGGCTGATTCATAAAATGGCTGAGAAGCTAAGATGATATCATGTCCCATATTATTTCTGAAAGTGCTTTGTAAGCTAGAATGAGTTGGGCAGCATGTTTAATATGACAATATTTCCACACCGACATTGTCTTGAGAAGTTGTATTTCCCAGACATCTTAGAGCTAGAAGGGTCCAGTCACTGCCAACTGTCTCTCCATTCATGACACATTGATTCTCACCACTCCGTGTAATGAACTGGAAGCCAGACAGGCAGGAAGGAGGTAGACCAGAAGGCTGTTGGACATACAGAACCTAACAGAGAAGATAGGAGAAGAAAACAGAAATAAATTAACAAACTGGGTACCACTTGTCTTGCGGCTTATGCGTGATCCAAAATGAGCACTGGAGCCAAAATTCCAGGTCAAGTCTATGCCAGTAGAGCCTGCCCTGTGGGAGACTTCAGAAGTCACCTTTTCAGGTCACCCTATTTTTCAAGTCAGGAAATCAAAGCCCAGAGAAAGAAACTGACTTGCCCAAGGTCACATAGTAGTGAAGAGCAGAAGCATCAAGCCTAATATATCCTGACCCCAACTGCTCCACCCACCAGCACTTTTTCCTCACCGTTCTGTGGTAAGGCACTATCACCTTCATTGCCTTCCAGGTTGAGTGGCACATAGCTGGCAGAGACATTACCTTTGCTTGCTGTATTCTGGAGTCTTACAGTCTAGTGGCCTACATTCGAAAATACGCCTTAAGCCAGGCAGCAGCTCAGGAGGCTGAGGCAGGAGGATTGCGAGTTCAAACCAGCCTTAGCAAAAGCAAGGCACCAAGCAACTCAGTGAGATCCTGTCTCTAAATAAAATACAAAATAGGGCTGAGCATGTGACTCAGTGGTTGAGTACCCCTGAGTTCAACCTCTGGTACCAAAAGAAAAAAAGTATGGCTCAGGACAGTCTCTTCCAACTGCGCCTGGTTTGCATATCCTTCTGGGCACTAGGGGACTAAGAGTGAGGCCAAGATGTCTCCTTGACTCAATTAGTCTGAGGTGGAACCCAGATATTTGTTACTTTTTAAAATTACCGTAGGTGATTCTGACATCAGAATAATAATCACAAATGTTATTGTTGCAAATGCGTATGATCCTTGGGTTGCTTCTCATGAGTCAGTCTCATTTTCTTAGTGTAACTCTGAACTAGGACTAGATACCTTTCTGAGCAGAGCAGGGAAAGACCAGTGCAGTGTTTCAAGCTACTTGACAAAGATCACACTACAGGTCTGACAGAATGGGGGTTGCGGCACATCTTCTGAGTCCTGAACGAACCTCATTGGTCTTCTCCCACAAATGCCTCAGTATTTCTCCCCACTTTCTCTCCCACTCAAGTCCAAGTCTGTAGTTACTCAGAGTGGCCCGGAAGCTCAGAAATAATGATTGGGTCCTGTACATCCATATTATGCATTTACCTCCCTGATCCAGAACCAGCTCCTATTCTCCCCACCACAATGCAGAGAGATAATCAGTCTGTCAATGATGCACCCACAAGGAGCCACTTAATTAATTTACAATGAAAAAATACATCTTTCACAGAAAACAGCTGCTCCTGTCTTTTGACAGATATTTTTCTTCTGTAAAACTATTATTCAGTAAATCAAATTTTAGCTAGATTGTGTGTACGTGTGCTGTGAATGATGAGGAAAGAAGAGGTATTTCTGGGGCATCTCCATCTTCACTAGGGATACACCAGACAGGATGAGCCTTTTCACCTATTTCTTACAAAACCTGGATTGGGCCCAGCCATTGACAACATTCCTTGAGGAGAGGAGCTCCTTCACCTTAGTATTTCCAGATCATTTTGTAAGAATATGCAACAAAGGCTTGTTGATAATTTAAACAGCAACAAAAAATAAGAATAAAGAACAACAACAAAGCAAACTATGTTCAGCATTGATCTTCTGCTGTAGTTCAGAAGCTGAAGACACCCAGCACTTTTTCCTCACCCATGTATGAACCTTTCCAAAGGCCCATGTATGGTGGGCTTGGGCCTCAGGGTGACACTCTTTGAAGATAGCAGAACTTTTAAGGAGTGGAGACCAGAGGGAAGTATTTAGAGGCATCCTCCTGAAGTGGATGATAGGATTCTGGTTCCTCCCTCCATCTCTTTTGTTTTTGGGCCATGAGGTGAATGGGTTCACTCTGCCATGCACACCCTCCATGATGTGCTACCCTGCCACAAGCCCAAAACAATTGAGTCAAACTATCATGGATTGGAACCTCCAACAATAAGCCACAAACCTCTTGTCTTTGTAAGTTGATTACATCAGGTATTTTGATAAAGTGACAGGAAGCTGGTAAAGGCACCCTCCATGTTTGGAATCTATTGATAACACATCCCTCTTAACAACTCTTTCCTCTTAACACTGCTCCCCAAAAAGTTTATCCCACCTCTCTTCCCACTCTTTTCTCATCCACCCCTTGACACAATCCCAATCAGAAGCATTGCTACCTCTTTAGATCAAAAAATTTCAGGTCCAGTGTCTCCATTTTGACTTAATGACTTTCCCTGCACAGCCTACTATCAATAATCAATCTTCAGCTTTGACTGAAGAGACTACTTCTGGAAAAAGCCCAAGGGGACCAAGCAGTCAGAAAAGGAATAACACAGCCTTTACTATGTAGTAGTCATCTCATAAATGTTTATTAGATAAAATAATTCTGGGGTGAATTGATTATGCTTTGCTTTGAATGAGCACAGTTGAAATCCTTGGGTAAAATGAATTTGAAAGTACTTTGTAAGTAAGTGACAAATTCCCCTTTATTTCCAGAGATCTTCCTAAATAACTAAATATGACAAGATTCTACTATTTACAAGGAAATTATATATAGTTTTATATATATATATAAAACATATAATAATATTTGTGTATATATATAATTTCCTTATTGAGTGAGATACAAGCATTACTATATATATTTAATATATAATATTATTTGTATATATATATGTGTGTATGTGTATATGTATGTGTGTGTGTGTGTGTATATATATATATATATATATATATATATATATAGTGATAGTGATACTTGTATTTCCCCCTAAAAATCTTTCCTTGAAATTGTAATTTTCACTCTAAATGTGATGAGTCTTTTGGCTGTGGTGAGGTCATGAGGGTGCTGGGATTTGTGTCCTTGTGAAAGAGGCCCAAGAGGGCTTCATTATTCCTTCTGCCATGTGAAATGGTAACAAGAAAACAACCTTCTAAGTCAAGGAGGGCCTCCCCAGACATGGAATCTCTGGCCCCCTGATCTTAGACTGCCAGCCTCCAGAACTGTGGGAAATGAATTTCTGTAGTTTATAAACTACTGAGTTTACGGTGTTTGTTATAGCCACGTAAATGGGCTAAGACATATGGATAGGACATTCAAATAAAATAGTTTTGCAGGTTATTGAATCTCATGGAAGCATCTAAACACTTTATATAGTTCTTAAATTACAAAACATCTCAGAAATTCTGCTATTGATATAGTATATCTCTTAAAGAGACTGGTTAATATTTTAACATAAACTATAATGTTTCTTCATCTTATCTCTGAGCACCTCAGTGAGAATGAGTAGGTTGGATAAATGAATGAACATGTATGTGAGGAATGTGTTCTTCCTTTTGCCCTTTGAACAGGCTGTGAAATCACTTTATGGAAACCCTCTTTGGGAGTGGGAAGGGCAGGTCCCTGGGCAAAAGAAGGACCAAGGACCAAGGACCTCTTGCGTATACAAGAGGCTGGAAGGAAAGCAATGCGCACCTGGCATCACACACTGCCTCTTTGAACTTACAAACCACAGGTGGACAATACAGTCTCCCTTTTATAAACAAGGAGAGTGGAACTCAGAGTGGCGAAATAACTTGCCACTTACTATACAGCGATAGGACGGCTGATCTTGGGCTTGAATCCACCCACCTGTCTGATTCCAAAGCTCATGCTTTTCAGGCTCCTGAGTTCTTCTCTCTGCCTACCCCTTGGGGACTAGGTAGCCCAGTGTAAGTTCCTGGACCTGAATGACTTGCTTCTGGGGAAGTCTCTCAAAGGAGAAAGTCTTTTCTCACACTTCTTATCCGTCAGTCCAGGAATGCAGATGCTGATGTGGTGGGTACCCTTGTTTATCCTCACTCCTGCAAGGCAGCCAACTGTGCGCTGGGATTAGGGAGGGATTATAACTGTATGTAAAAACCAGGGTGTGGCCCATCCAGGGAGATCAAAGGCAGCCTTTGTGATTTAATTCTGTTCCCAAAGAGCTAGGGAGTGTCCCCTAATTAAGGAGTGAAGCTCTCAGCACCAAAGAAAAAAACCAACAATAGTAATGAGAACTTTGAAGGCTACACAGCCTTCTTCTGGTTGATGTCATTTATTATAAAAGAAGTCTCCAGTTGCTGAGGGTCCACTATGTTTCCAGCACCATGGCAGGGGCAGCATTTCACAAGTGTCATCTTGTGAGGGCACAAGGACGAATAGCAGGTTGGGGGCAGCATGTCTGTCTTTAACTCTCATTAATGATACTAAGGGTTGAATTGTCAAGGGATGTGCCTGCTCTTCCCCTCAGTCCCTGCCCGCTTCAGTGCACCAGATGCCAAGATCTATCCATGCTCTGCCATCCCTTCTGCAAGTCTTTTCTAATTCTGGGACTGAATAAAAAACACTAGTCCTTAGAATCTAAACTCTAAGCTTGTGTCTCAAAAGTGTGTTTTACTTCAAGATGATTAGAATTAGTTTAAAACTGAAAAATTACGTAGGAATTGCTGGACACATTTCACAGGCAAGATTCACTGTGGAAATCAGAAAGAGACTGCCATAAATTTGAGAGGCTATGCAGAGTCTAGAAAAGCGCATGGAAAAAGGGAAGGAGGAAGGGGATTTGCTGCTCCAAAGAGACAAAATGCAAAAAGTGAAAAATCCTGCACTACGTGGCTGGCTATCCAAGCAACAACCCGGGATTGCAGTACCAGGTTGATTTTAACAACATAAGGGACTATCCCACATTGCCTCCAAATCTCTGCCATCCCTAGACAAGGCACATGTGCCAGACATTAGTTTAACAGAAAGAACATATAGATTGTTTTTTAAATCAAAACTGAGAGGCTGGGGCCATGGCTCAGTGGTAGAGCACTTGCCTACCACGTGTGAGGCACTGGGTTTGATTCTCAGCACCACATATAAATTAAATAAAAGTCTACTGACAACTAAAAAATATATTTAAAAACTCAAAACTGAGCTTGAATGATAGAAACCAATGTGTCAGTCTGAATGCCATTGGAGTGGACATCTGTGAATCAAGTGACCTTGGTAGGCCTGGGTTTCATCATCTCTAACCATATCCCCTGAACTGCCTCTTCCGTGAGGGTGTTATGGAAATAAAAAAGAGACAACACACAGTCACAAAACAGCAACACGAGAGCACAGCCGATGAGAATACTTATTTGAACAAGCGGTTCACCGAGTTTTCCAGTTTTAAGAACACTTGGACATTTGAGGACACAGTCAAACAAGCACCATAAAATAGGGTTAAGGAAGCTTACGAGAAGCCGAAGCATGAGAAAAATGTTTGTGGCTTAAGAAAAAAGGATTTAAATTTGGAATAAGATGAATATAAAATAAAGAAGGGTTAGGCTGGTTTCAACACAGGGATTGTTAAGATTAACAAAGAGAAAGCAGAACAAGTCACAGCCTGTGCTGGATTGTAGAGATAGTCATTTGCCACTGGAATTATTATGATTGTTTTTTTAAAAGAGACCATTCCAAGCTTCTTAAGGAATCTCCACACTGCTTTCCAGATAGGTTGCACCAGTTTGCAGTCCCGCCACAATGTTCGAGTGTGCCTTTTTCACCACATCCTTGCCATTTGACCCAGCTATATCCTCGGCTATACCCTAAAGACTTAAAAACAGCACACTACAGTAATGCAGCCACTTCAATGTTCATAGCAGCACAATTCACAATTGCAAAACTGTGGAAGCAACCTAGATGTCCTTCAATAGATAAATGGATAAATAAACTGTGGTATATATGCACAATGGAATATTATTCAGCAATAAAAGAGAATAAAATTATGGCATTTGCAGATAAATGGATGGAATTGGAGAACATCATGCTAAGCAAAGTAAGCCAATCCCCAAAAAACAAATGCTGAATGTTCTCTCTGATTCATGGATGCTGATACATAAGGGGAGTGGGAATGGGAACATGGGAGAAATGGAGGAACTTTGGATGGGGTGGGGGGATGGGGGGAGAGGAGGAGTAATGGGAATAGCAAAAGTGGTTGAATGAGATGGACATTATTACCCTAGATGCATGTATGAAAACACAAATGGTGTGACTCTATCTTGTTTGCAACCAGAGAGATGGAAAAATTGAGCTCTATATATGTACTATGACTTGAAATGCATCTAAATAAATAAATAAATTTTAAAAAAGTAATAAAACCAAGGCACAAAAAAAGAGAGAGAGAGAGACCAGATGTTTACTTATGAGAAATGTAAATGGATTATGCGAGAGGAAGGCACACTACAGTTAGGCAGACTCCTAATTTTAAGTTTTGACGAAAGGCCACAAAGTATATCAGAGTCTTTTACAATATGCATCATCAGTGATCCAGATACAAGTCTAGAAGAATACTCAAGGTTTCCATAATCATCAGGATGGATCCGTAGCTTTTTTTGTGGTCCTGAGACCTGGTCAATTGAAGGCTGTGAAACACAGCACAGTAAAAAGGTCAGGTAGTCAATCATCAGCTGGTTGTATGAACTTGGGCAAGTTACTTCACTGGAGAAGTCCTTGGTCTCCTCCCCTCTAAGAAGAAGGGTTCGGACTATTTAGGGGGCTCTGTAAGTTTGCACTCACTCTGATAATCTAAAATCCTACTACTCCGCCAAGGACAGTTGGCCAAAGAACACAACAGTTCCTTTGGAAGTACTCGCATGGCGGAGCTTCCAGGGAGAGCAAGGGAGGCAAGCGAACTGCTGGTGATCCTTCCCATGAAGGGAGGAGAGAGCAGCTTACACTTTCATTGTGGCTAGGGGCTGAGACAGAATGATGGTCCCTGTGCCTGCGTCCAGGGATTCCATGGTAAAACTTCCCTCTGGAACAAAAGAAGGGAGCACCCAATCTTTCTTATCCACTTGCCCAGAAATGGAGCATTAAGGAAGGGGCAGGAAGTCTGAATGCTGTCCGTGGTCACATGTTAGAAATGGAGTCCACCTGTCTGCTCATGAGTGGGCTGAATGGGTAGACCATAAGCCCTGAGATGGGGTTCGGAAAGATGGCTCAGGCAATGCTTCTGTCCTGGAGCACCCTTTCACCTTCTGCTCAAACCGGAGTGACAAGGCAGGAAAGCCCCACTGGTGCTAACATGCCACCCACTACCGGGCAGCACCTGTTTCATTCTCTGCACCTGATAAAGTCTACTCAGACAAAGGCACAACATTCACCTGTAAACAACAATCTACCAGGAGCCAAATTACGCGTTGGTGTGAATTCAAAGGTCTGAGAATACCCTCTGGCAAGTGGCTGTGTGGAACATTCTTCAGTCCAGTGTTCAAGAGAACATCCTCAGAACTAACAGCACACCCCAAAATGCACTAATATTTATTGTGACCTTTTTATATTCCAAGCACTTCATGTATATAACTTTAATCCACTTCCATAACCAGCATGTGGGGCAGTTGCCTGGAGGGGGAGGCGGAGGGGTGCTGTTTTCATGGTGGTCAATATGAACGGCACCTATCAAGCTTGTGCAGCAGACAGGCAGCAGAGCTGTGCCCAGGGCCCTGCTCAGAAAGGTGAAGTAACTTGACCTGCACCTAGACAATTGTTCTGTAATTCATACTCATCTCTCTGACTCTAAAGTCCTTGCATTGGCTCTTCTACAAGAAATCAGATTAATTTTTAAAGTGGTATCTTGTAGGTGCTTTTTAATAAAGTTTGTCTTCAAAATTTTCAAGATGAAAATGAGCATTCTTTCTGGGACTTATAGACAGGACAATTGGAAAACAGTAAACACAGGCCTGTGAATTTTAAGCAGGCCATTCACCAGGCATTTCACTGGGGCATTGGCCTTTTCTGTTGGGAATTCCTCAGTTCTGAGTTCAGGAGTGATTTTTGGTAAGGGATTAGGGGGATAATGGAGCTCAGGGAAGTACTGAGCTTGTGAATGTTCACTTACTTGTTAATAGTGATCAGACGTGGAGAAGAAAACTAGAAAGAGCATTCTAAATTTCCACTAGTAACCTGCAATGACACAGGAAAAGGCATTCAGACACTAGACCTCTGTGCATGTTGGTAGCACTACACTCAGTTGACATCTCTGAATACTGTTAAAAAGGGTGATGGGCAACTGACAGGGGAAGGGTGATAATTAGATAAGAGGGTGAAGATAGTCCTCACTGAAGAAGTGATATTAGAACTAAGACCTTATCCATCAAAGAAATGATCTGATCTGACATCTAAGAATTCATGCAGAAGCAACAACAAATACTTCAAACTAAACACGGAAATTAGCTTGAGGTGTTGGACAAGCAGAGAGAAATCCAGAGTAGCTGGTGACACTCAATGATACCAAAGAAGGGCAAAATCACATAAAGACATTTTAGGGCAGATTGAGTTTGGATTCTGTTTTAAGTGCAGTCAGAATCCAGGAAGGTTTTCAGCAAGAGAGTGATGGGATCTGATTTAATACACCAATCTGGTTAGTTGCATGGAGAATGGATCATTGCCAGGTGAGTGAGACAGGAGAAGAAATTTTTTAAGGACTATTGAAGTCACTCAGGAGAAAATAAAGGAAAGTGCATGGAAAATGTTGGAGGGTAGAGAAGTGGACAGAGCCGAAATATGTTTTGTTGGTAGAATAGAGAGAACGTACTGGTAGATTGGATCTAGGTGATGAAAAAAAGAGAAAATTTAAACAAAAACTGACCCTGGATCTTCATCTTGAGCAGTTGAGTAAGTGGTTTGCTCCTGCTTTAGATAAAGTAGCTAAGAGAAGAGAATCAAGAGTTCTCTGTTAACCACGGTCAGCGTGGTTTATAAATTAGACATCCAAGTGGAGTTGTCCCATAGGCACTTGAATATTTAATTTTGGAGATAAGAGCCTAAGAATAAGAGCCATAAATGTGGAAGCCATTAATGAATTAGAGGAAGTCATCTAGGAAAAGAAACTTGAAAGCTAAAATTAACAGACCCTGGGCCTTCCAAATGTAGAGATTTCATGAAATAAGAAGAACCACGCAAATATTGAGCCCTTATGGATCAGGAGAACTTGAACAATGTGAAAGGCACTTCTTTCATTTGTTTGTTGAATAAAGTCTATAGACTATTTATTATATAATCAATAGTTGTGCTCAGTATTAAGACTAATAAGGTGAACAAGATACACACAGTCCTCACAGCTTTTGACTCTAATGTGAATGTGGGTTGAGAGAGCAGGAAGCTCATGCCACATGTCTAACCTGTGAGGGATGAAGGTAGACACGAAAGGACTCCTGGGAGAGTTGACTTCAATATGGGATATAAAGGGAAATCAGGAGCCAGCCAGGTGCAAATGTCCAGGGCAAATCCAGGTAGAAATTAAATAGTTTAACTGGTCAGCACAGACTACGAGGGATGAGTTAACAGAGGTAAGTCTGAGAAGTAAAAGTCACCATATCAAAGATGTGTTAAAGGACCAATTCTATACTAAAGGTAGGATTAATCAAGGCAAGCATGAATAGATAAGTGTCTAGAAAAGTCAATGCTGCAAAGAAGACCATATGTTGGGACAGGACAAAACAGGAAAACCGGTTACATGGTTGTAGTGATAGTCAGGAGATGGCCTGGCCTGTGGGTGCAACAGAGAGGGTGGAGAAAAGTGGACTTGTTTAGTTTTATGAATGTGGGCCCAAATAGATGTTTGGGATATAAAATAGAAAGATCGAAGGAAAGTTAGAAATTCAGTAGGTGGCCTAGGTAATAATGTTTTAAGTAACCAGATGGATATTGTTTCCATTCACTGGGAAAAGACCATGTCCCTAGGATCAGAATGAGAGTTTGAATTCCAGCTACTCCTCTTTCTGGTTTTGTGACTTTAAAACAGTTATTTAGTATGGGATCAGTTTGCATAATCTTCCAAAACCTCAAATTTTTACTGAACAATGTGGATAATTAGTACCTTTAAGTTATTAGTTAGCTGATGAAATTAAACAATACTGACAAAGCACATGTTAATGCATGTTAAACATTGTGTAGCAGGTGAACTGATGGTCTCCAGAACAGATCATTTTCATTATATTAAGTCACTACCTTTGTGCAAGTATCTTACAGCAGCAATAGAAAATAGTACACACTGCAATAATCCTAACTCTATTGAAATTATTATAGAATAGAAGTTCCAAGAAAAATAAAAAAAAGAGGAAGAGGAAAGAGAGAGAAAGGAAGCAGAGATAGACAAAAGGAGTTGATTCTTGTTGAGGGTGAAACTTTCCGACTGGGCATCGATAGGGAAATGCCAGGCTTCTCTGAAAGGCAGCAAATGGAGGGGTGTACCTTGGTTATACCATACGTGAAGTTTATGAAGCTGAAAAAGAGCAGGGACTTTAGTGCCAAGCTGAGATATTTGGATGAACTCTGAATTTAATGCTTAATGAGAATCCAGATCACCTGTGTTCATTGTAGTTTCCGTATGTCCCTTTCATTCTCGCACCTTATTCCTTTCTTTTTTTTTTTTTAGTTGTAGATGCACACAGTATCTTTATTTTATTTATTTTATGTGGTGCTGAGGATCGAACTCAGTGCCTCATGCATGCAAGGCAAGCTCTCTACCACTGAGCCACAATCCCAGCCCCCTTATTCCTTTCTTTTAGGAAATTAATCTTTCCAGAAATATTTGCCTTTTCCAAAAGAATTTAGAAAATCAAGAATATAATTTCTGGAGACAGATTTCTGAGGAAGTCAGATATCAGGCCTGGGGGCCACTGGAGGCATCTCCAGTGCATGCCAGGTATTTCTCAAACCATCTCACAGCAGTGGAGCCATCGTTTCACTTTTGGGGACAGTGCACTCCGGATGAAAACTGTAGAGGGTGGCTACGGCTTATTGGCAAGGATTGTCTCTGTCATGGCTGCGTTAAAAACAAATTGGCTTTCCTTGAGCAAGTCACAGCTCAATGTCATCTGTGAAATGGGAATTGTAATTCCGGTCTAGCTTTCCTAGCACATTGCTGAGATCAAAGGAGGTAATGTAACTGAAAGAATGTTGCAAGCAGAAAAGCACAATACATCCTCCATCCACACTCATTAGTCCACCGGCCCCCAACAGCACCCAGAGTGAGCGAGTCAGTCCTCCTGAGGCCTCAAAGCTGTCTGGCTGCAGGTTTGATCATATGTACACATTTCGTAAAGGCTTCCCTTCAGTGCTGTCCCGTCTCATCTCTCCATTTTTTTCCTATTCCCTTTCTAATCAACTGAACACTTTGATCACTATTTTGCCTTCTTGTTAAACAGATCTCTGAAATTCATTTATTTGCAAACTGGTTTTACAACCCAAATTGCTCATGCATAATGTTCAAGCATGTCAAAGAAGCCCTGGGGACAGCATTCACCTGGGAAGTATCCACGGGTAGCAAGACCGTTCTTTGAAACCAGAAAGTTTTGCTGTAATAAATATTCATTTTGGGTTTTATTCTATATTTCAAAAAGAAAGAAGAAAAAGCATCAAATTTTTAAGAGGTAATTCCATTGGTCATACATCAATAATAATTTCATAATTAATCCAGATGACTGTTCCTAAAAATTATATGTTCAAAGTAAGTTTTGAGGGTTTGATTTTTATTGAGTTCATCTTCCCTTTACGTAGACTCATTTTGGGAGTATAATTGGTTATTTGTAGGTAATAAAAATACCCATCCCTTCCACCACGAAACTGCTGTCATATATAAATTGGAAACTTCAAACTGCCTTCTGTTTTCCAATCCAGAGCTCTGGCCAGATGGCATGTTGGTACACTTTCACCAAGACCAGGCAGGTGAACTGTAAAAGAAATTAAGTGAGAAAGCCAAAGCTTGGCTTCATCTGCTCACTTGGGCAGCACACACACACTGGGAAGATAAATCTGTGGCAGAGGTAAACTCTGGAGCCATGCCAGACAGGAAAGTGGCAGACTCCAAAGGGTAGAGAATGTAGGATGATTCAACTTTGATATCAGTATGTGTACCTGTTACTGGACTACTTGATAGGTGGAGCTCAGCCCTAGCAACCAAGGGTTGCCCCCCAGCACAGCCAGTCATGGATGGTGGCTAACCTCCTTTGGTCCATTCTAACCTATTGGGCAGACATGCTGGTCACCTTCAGAGGTTCCTTACCATTAACTCTCTACCAAAAATTGTTCAGGGAGAAAGAACTATATTAATTATAGTTCTCTGATTACATTGAATATGAAATATGGAAAGATCTATAGCTTCACATAAGTGATCAATTTTCATTTACTAAGCGCCTGAGAGCGCTGATGGAAAATGGTGGAGACCCAGAGAGCACGGCCCATCTGAAGAGTAGCTATGTCACCTCTCCTGAGCCTGGGCCTCCCAAGCTTCATCTCCCCACGTGAAGAAAAGCCTCTGCATCTCAGTGTAGGCAGAGACTTCTGAGATCTCTCTAAAACCACCTCCCATCACCATCAAAGGCAGTTTCCATGTACAGTTAACTCAATTAATACAAATGGAACAGGTTACCAGAAAGTTTTTCAAAATTGCATTTAAAAGCCAGGAAATGGTGTCATTTCTCTGCATTCAAGATCTTGGAGGAAATCTCAGGAGGACGCTTCTGCTCAATTGGTATGTGGTTTGCATCCCAGGTGTCTCTTTCATCTGTCACTCAGGTTTCAGTCATGGTGGCATGGGCCCAGCTGGGTTGAGAAGTCTGTCTCAGATTCAGAAACTAGGTTTGTTAATGAAAGATTTGATGTCTCAAGGAAAAAACAAATTGCAGGAACTGGTTTCTGTTTTCCTTGTTCTTTTTGGACAATCTGACTCACCTCAATGTCCAACTAGAGCTGCTCCATTGATGTGGATCCAGAGTAAAGACAGTTTCATTGTCCAAATGGGCCATCAGCCCATCTGAATTCTCTGCTCACGTGGCTGATTCCCAGCTCCTCTAGAGGAATACATTGAGTTCTGTCTTGCCCTACAAGAGGAAACATAGGAAGACAGAAGGAAAGTTGCTAAGGTACCATAGGGTGATCAAGTCTCTTTTCTTAGAATCACAAAAGGAAGGAAGGGTCTGGCTGTCCCTAAGTTGTACCAGATATGGGGCTCATTTCCTGCAGTGCCCTTAGTATCCAGCACGAGCCAGTTCTAGGAAACTTCCTCTGCCCTTCAGATTTTTTGTTTTGTTTTGTTTTGTTTTTTGGTACTGGAGATTTAACTCAGGGGCACTAGACCACTGAACCACATCCCCAGCCCTATTTTGTGTTTTATGTAGAGACAGGGTCTCACTGAGTTGCTTATCGCCTCGCCGTTGCTGAGGATGGCTTTGAACTTGCGATTCTCCAGTCTCAGCCTCCCAAAATGCTGGGATTACAGGCGTGAGCCACTGCACCCTGCTTTCCCTTCAGTTTTTAAGCCATAATCCCAACCCACACATCTGACATAAATTATAGGAGTATCTCTCTGTAGGCTCTGTCATGGGGCTGTAGAGAAAATGTCCATGCTGAAATGTCCTCTAGGAGATAATGAGAGATGACTTGCTCAATGACTCTGGGCAGCAGTGAGTTAATGATTTCACATTGTCTTGTTTAATTTCTAAGCACTATTGTATCTTTTATCTCATTTGAATTCACAACAAATCACAGAGTAAGTTTGGCAGGAATTACCAATTTTACAAACAAGAACTCTGCAATTCAAACAGAATTTGTCCAAGCTAGTGAGATAAGGAAGCCTGACTCCAAATACTTGGGATCCACTCTACGAGCTGACATGTTTTTGATCCCTTCTTGGAGGAGGCCTAAATTGTCTGAGTGATCTCATCTAAAGGATATATTCTCTTTCAGACTTCATGCTTTGCTCTCCATATATTCTGTGATTTAAAGACCTATTATACTCCATCATGTTTTCAGTCTGAAAATCTGTGGGAACTATTTAAGTTAAAACTATGTTTTCTTTAAAAACTAATAATCATTAGCTACTATTAAAGCACTTAATTGTAACTCCTCATTAATGTAGGATGAAGAAGTCTGGCCCTCCATAACTAGCCAATAGCCACAAATACATGAGAATATAGCTGATAAGACTTTCCAAGCCTGCAGAATCATGATTAGGTAACTTTACCTGAGATTTGTCAAAATGTTTTGAAAACCTAATCCATAGTCCTTTTCAAAAACAGAATGGTGAACAATGTGAAAGTTTCCTATGCAGGGTGTTTGCCTACATAGGAGCAAGAGATGTCTGTCAATGAGTCTGAGGAAGCCCTTCTGCTACTACGAACTTCACGATAATGTAAAGTCAACTGGCTGCAGCATGGCCTGGGACTTAGACACACTCTAATCCCTAATTACCTCCAGACTCACATAGGAGTGACTTGCCCAGAGTCTTAAAGCAGTTTAGTGATGAAACTGAAACCAAAATCCATATTCCAAGTCTTATCCTCCTTCATTCCATTCTGGTGACCCTCAGATGGACTCACCTGAAATCAAATAATGTTTACTTGAATATATCTTAAATCAAGTCTCCGTGGCTGAGCATTTTATCTCTTTCAAAATCCTTATGCATGTCATGATTTGCTCTGGACCCTAGTTAATCATAAGGCAGAAGAAGGCAACAGATATCTTATGTGTTTGGGGGAATGAATGCAGAAATTCATTCACATTTGTTTAAAAATGGGAATGAAATGAAAATACAAGTTAGCTTCTAGGTCACAGCACGGTTGGACAGCTACGGGGGTGAAGGAGCTCTCTACAGACACCAAAGCCCAGCTGGAAACTCACTAGGAAATGGAACTCCAGCAGTTTCTTAACAATGCTGGCGTTGCACCAGATCAAGAGGAAGAGTAAAATTCCAATCAGATGAATCCCAGTGTGATTAAAACTGAGCCATCTACAACTTGGAGAGTTCATCACAGGATGAATTCACAAAGAGCAGACTGGAGACCCTGCTATTGCTCCAGATCAGCTTAGTTCCTTGCACCTTTCCAATCATTTACTTAAGTATTTACATCATGTTCTTTTTCAACTTTGAGATTTAGACAAGGCTGGTGTAACCAGCGCCTTTGTACAAGTCAGCAACTTTGAGAAGGAACATAATGGGCTGAGTCAGAAAGAACAGTCAGCTATGAGCCCAGAGACATAATTGCCAAGTCACAGGCTTGTATCTCAACTGGATTTGGGAAATTACTTAACTTCACACAGTCATCTCTAAGGTCCTAGCTCCAATTCTCAATATCTCCAGCTTTATACAGGTGTGACAGAATTCAAGCGAGATTAAAAGTCATCTTCTAGTTGTTTATGACACAGACTTTTCAAGCATTTCCTAAGACACTGAATAATGACCAGTCTGATTTGATTTGAAGTGAATATACCAGACAAGTTGAAACGGAAGCCCTACAACACCGGCCTCCATTGCATTTGAGCCACAAGCTTCCTGAGTGGCTTTGAGTGAGCTCCTTGATGTTTCTGAACCTCAATTCTCCCCACATACAAACACAGGGGACAATTTCTAATTTCTTGCTGTTCAATTTTTGTTGCACCTTGTATGTACCATCTGCAGAAATGGTAGGCATCATAGGAAACATCTGTTTCCACCATCAACCTCCAAAATGCCCACTTCCTAAAGATCCTGGGAACATTTAGTGTCGGCTAAAAGAGATAATTCTCCCTTAGGTCCAGTTAATTGTGCCAGATCTGGCTGTTGTAGCCCACATTTTGTTGTGTTGGTAACACATGGCTCTAAATTATGCAAATGTGCACGCTCTTTGCAAACTGGCAGTAATGACAAGGCTGAAAAATCACTGCAGTGGTTCTGTTTTGTGGAAGCACATCGTATCGGGAGTCTGGGTAGTGACCTTTTCATTTGTCTGAACAAATAGAAAAGAAAATTACTGACTTTGTTTTTTAAATATTTACTTGTCTCCCTTTCAAAACAAATTATGTCAATAAAAAAATATCAGGCACTTGTTTTTATAGTGTGTTTTGGAATTTCATCCCCCCCTACTCAAGGCTATTTTCCTTCCTGGATTCCAGCTGTTTAATAGTTTTTTTGCCATCAGAGAATGAAATTCATATTTAAGGTGTTCCCTTCTGTCGGCTTTGTGCTGAAAAGTGACTCTTCCTAATAGCACCATCGAAAGTCATCCTTCCCATGAATTTCCCACAATGTTGTTGAGACTGGGTTTTATCTGTCTTCATTTTAAATGCTCTATTAATTTTAAAATAAACTTTCTTTTATGTATGTGATAGTACCCAAGTGGACCTTATCAATAAGCTGGAAAGGCATATAACAAAGGTTATCAATCATTCAGCCTGTTGTGATTAGATAATTAATAAAAGGAAAGGTACTTGACGAAAGGGATAGATTTTAAATTTTTAATGCTTTATCATGAATTAGTGAGTAGAATTTTCATGGGCAATTCAGCTTCCCACTGTTCAGTTTGGCAAGAAAGAAGGAAAGGCGGCTCTCGAGTGCTTGCTGTGGCCACACATTGGACTGCACAGGTCTGGCCTGGATTTAGAGGGCCCTGGCTCTAAGCCATGACCTTCAGCTTGTCCTTTAACCCCTCTGGCCTCAGCTTACCTGTCCAGATGTCCAGAGGCATTAGCAGTGGCTGACATCCCTGAGTCTCCTGTTGTTTGATGTCGCACACTAATAAAACTTCCCACCCACATGCTCAAAGAAGGGGGACAGAATGATAGAAGGATGCTAGTTTTAATTTCTCAAAATAGATCTTAGAAATATGACTTGAATTCTAAAAAAAAGATCAAAATCTCAAAAAATTCTTTAAAGTTAATATAATTGAGTTTATAAAAAATTTCATTTTTTTCTCACTTATTGAGAATTGATGAAAATGTCTTCACACATCAGCACCAAAATATAAAACCATAGTTGGGAATTTCTAGCCTAGAGCAGCTCTAAGCATCATTAAGAAACTACAATTCTGTGAAACTTCATAATACCAGCAGAAATGAAAGATCTCTTTTTGCTTTAAAATTCTATGGAACTTCAGGATTTGAGATGGTCCAAACCATAATCATAATTTCTTATTATAAACACTCTTAAAAGTGGATTTATTTAACAGTGTTCTGTTTGCACAAGTTTGGTAACATTCACTTTAAAAGTAGAGGTCAGCTCATATTTTCCCCATTTCAGTTAAATGATTAATTTGATAAGAAAAGAAGCTAAAGGTTTGGTACTTTACACTGTAGACAAGCTTCCATTATGCCCTGAAGTTTTATTTCTCTTTTCTAAATATGCCTTAACAGAACTAAATTCTCTGAAGACTTTATTTATTTTAGTTGTTATTTTTAATGTGTTCTGTATGTGGAAATACAATCTGTTAGCAAGCTATGAAATGTCATGCATTTTCTACTAACAAAATAACAAATGTGTGCTTTGGACCAAGTTGTGTCTTACCCTGCTGTTCCCTATAAAAGGGAGATAAAAGTGTCAGTACTCCCCTGTTGCTTGGGGTGGTTATGAGGTTTACATTAGTCATGGGAGGCAACTTTGTGATCTAAAGAGTTCCAAATTATTTCCATTTCATAAAAATTGCTTTAAAATCTTTGCTTAGAAATTGTTGAAAGTGCATGATATTATGATATAATATGTTAACTAAATAAAAATTTTCAAGATCTCATCAAATATCTTTGACAGGAAGAATGAAGTTGAGGTTCTTTTATCCTTACATTTGTAATAACTAAATAAATTTGTTACACATGAGAGCAATACCCTCAAGATCTAAGTTTATAGAATAATTAACTCAAACAAGACAAGACAAAATAGAACTCAAAATCTTGGGTAACTGTGACAAAATATTCATGCTACCTAGATTTATGAAATTTAGTAATTGGGATATTTCTTATAATCTGTCCCAAATTAGGATGTCCTAGAAAAATGATTTAATCTAATAGTGAAGCCTAAACACCCTGCTTTCACTTTTCTTGGAAACTGTAGAAAATAGTAGGTTTATTTTTATGTTTTTTCCCCGACTTTTGAAAAATATTACCTAGACTCACAGAATGTTAGAATAGTAGAAATGTGTGAAAACAAAACTGTTCAGTGTGGCCCCTCAAAAAATTGGTAGAGAAGGAAAGTGAAGCTTCTGAGCTTCTCAAAATGGAATCATGAGCTTGTTTGACATTTCTGAGGCTGATGTTTATTGATTTTTAGGACGCATGGGAACTGTACCTGACACAAAGTTCACAGTGGCACATTGACCCAGCTCCTGTCCCCAGGCAGCAAGCAGCACATTGTGATGAGATGAGGTCCCTTCTAAGGTAAGGGCAACCCAGCACCCTTTGAAGGCACCTCCCAGGAGCCTCTGACCTAACCCAGAGCATCAGGGATGTCTCTCTATAGGAATTAACCTAAAATCTGACTTTTGGAAAGAGTTAACTAGGAAAGAAATGGGTGACAACATATTTTAAGAAGCAAGGAGAAGGGATCATGTCCCAGAAAATGTTAAACACCAGCAGGTGCCCAAAGCACAGAATGAGAGGGAGGTCTGCCCCAGTATGGAAGGAATACATATGCCTCATGTAGCAGGAAATACTACAAAACTGCTGAACTGTTCTCTAGTAAACAGAATATCATGGGTGGCTGCTGTTCTTTATTCTAAAGGGATAAAACAATTCACCTTTAGAGCAATTAATTTTTGCTTATTTGTTTGTTTAGGAAAACTTCATGATGGATCTATTGTGGAGAAAGGAGAGAGAACGTGATGGTAGCCCGAGGTGTGAAAGCAAGATTCTCACAGAGCCAAGAGCTCTTCATAGGAGACTGAGCTTCCAGTTTCTGTGGGCAGCCTAGATGAGTGGGGTGGGAGAGGACCATTAAAATATACAATAAAAGAGGAGAGAAGAGTCTTCTAGCAGAGACAGAGGTTGGGAAATGCACAAAGAGATCAAATACTTATTATGTTATTAAAACAACAAATGTTCAGGTTTCAGTTATTGCAAGTACCATGCCATAATTCTTATTGCTGCCCACCCCAACTTTGCCAAATGACAGCTGCAGCCTTGTGTTAAATTTATTGTGAGGAATTAAAAACCAGCGGCTGAAGTTCAATGAGTAGGAGGTACATGCCAATAGTGGGGTGAGAAGCTGAGCCAGGATTCATGGGAATTGTGAAGCAGGTCACTGTCCTCGCACCTTGGGCTGCACTTCTACTAGTTGCTTGAGTCTGGTGAGGCAAAACACTCACTCACACACAAGTTGTATGAAGTAGGCTTATTTCTTATTGATAGGCACCAGGAACAATGGAAGCCCAGATAGAGGGTAAACTTGTTTCCCAAAGATCAAGAAAGCTTCCCGGGGTAGATACAATCCCTTCTCTAAGTGCCACACTCACACCACAGTGAGAGACTCACGAGACATGACACTGAGCTAAAGCACTGAAGGACATCTCACTCCCGAGGGACTGGAACAGTCTGAGCTGCTCGGGCCCATTCTCCTTATCTCAGGGCTTGCGTTCCCAGAGCACTCTACACATTCTGGGTTGGTCCAAGGCCACCCAGAGAACTGCCCTGTGGGAGTCAGAGGACCAGAGAATTCCTAAATCTCCCAAGGACTCTCAGAGGTACAAGAAGGAACAAAGTTTTCTATGGAATGGGAGTTTCCACCATGCTGTTTCCAAATCTGAAACAAAACGCAGGAAGCAAGTGATAACTTTAAGTCAGACCTTGGCAGTCATTGTCTGTAAGAAGAAAAGCGAAGAGTTCTGTAGTGAAACATGCACCAATCTAAATATGGCTAATTTATGTCCTACATAGAGAAGGGGGATCATACGACTTCTGGGAACTAATTATAATGAGTGATGCTATGTGGTTTAGCTAACCCAATGAAGAAAGTAGAGATCTGAAGCTGCTGAATTGCACCTGAAATGGTCGAATGATGTACCTGGGGATGAAATGTCAATAATAGAAATTTTTACGTAGATATAAAGGGGTTGCCTCTGACGTGGCTTCCTCATCATCTCCCCAGTCAATCTCATTCTCTCCCATTTTGAATTCTCATGACTCTGTCACATGGTGAAGAAGAAGCCTATTCTAGAATTACTCCATCCTGACTGGCTTCCTACAGGCAATGGGAGTCATAAACAAGCAAGCACGTTTTTGAACCTCTGTCAGCATTGGACAGCTCTTGGGGCTGCTGTGAGAAATAAGCTTACAAGTCTCCTGCCTGCAAGTGGGACTGCCTGCCACTTGACATCGCTCCATAACTAACCTCTGTCAATATACCCGGATGTTCTTTACCAATTCCCCATTGTACCAGGCTTGTTTGCACATCGGTGGTGATCATTATCTTCTCCAGCCACCTGGAATCCACCATTATTATCAAAGCTACACTGAAGGCTATGGTCAGAATCAAGAGACATGGACTCAGATTTGAATCCCGAATGCTGTTGGTGCTACCTGGTGTAGCCATAATGAATAGGTGCAGGAGAAAGACAGGGTAGCCAAGAGAGACAAAGAAAGAGAAGGAGAGGAAAATAGATAAGCTGAGTATGCCTAATCTGAAAATATGAAATATTTCAAAATCTGAACCTTTTTGAGCACCAACAGGACTCATAAGTAGAAAAGTCCACACCTGACCTCATGTGATAGGTTGGAGGTAAAATACAGGTACACTAAAAATATCATATAAATTTACCTTCAGACTACCTGTGCAGGTATGTATGAAACATGAATTTCATGTTTTGTCTTGTGTCCCATCCCCATGATATATCATTAAACCTGCATAATTATTTAAAAAAAGAAATACAAAATCTGAAACATTTCTGATCCCAAGCATTTTGAATACAGTATATCCAACTTGTATTAAACAGGTAAACTTCAGCAGGTTGCAGGAAAAAGTGATCCAGATGCTATATGAATGATGGAGGAAAGCCACAAAGGCCCATGTATGCATCTGTCTGCCGCGGCCATCCCATTTACTACAACACACATCATTTAATAGCCAGTGTTGTGAATACCTCCTTCACTAAACCACAACCCATATTTTCTTTTTTTTTAATTTTTTTAAACTTTTATTTTATTCATTTATGTATTTTGTATTTGGTGTTGAAGATTGAACCCAGTGCCTCACGCGTGCAAAGCAAGCGCTCTACCATCGAGCCACAACCCTAGCCCCACAATCTATACTTCCAATTGGAGATAAATACTACGTCCTCTTGGTCAAGTACAAAGAACTGAAGACAATTGCTGATAACATTTGCCTGCATATTTTCAACAGTAGTAGACACAGATAATAAACTATGAAAGTGGGAAACACACATCGTTACCTGCCCTCAGGTTTGTTCTTCAAATTATGTGTGATTCACTTAACAGGCGCCTGCACGGCATAAACATCCAGTAGATAGTGATAATTATTTTGCCGCCAAAATCATCCATTGTGGCAATAGCATTTAGATAATAGGTGCTAAACACAAACTTCAACCAGAAATATTAATAAAAAATAAAATAAAATACTAAGGCAATTGCTAAAATGTGAGCTCCAGGAGGCAGAGTTGTTGGTCTATTTTCTTCCATCCTAAACCTCCTAGACTAGAACATCCCTGACACAAAGCAATTGCTTAATAAATACTTGTTGAATTAACTAATAAAGAGTTCTAGGAAACTGCATTCCCGCAGGAACAAGACAGCCACTCTTCCTCTCCCCCATCGCCTGACTCTCTGCAGAGCGTCTCTGCCCATGGCCACCATGTAGGAGCCAACCTGCAGCTGAAAAATCTGCAAACATGAAGGGGAAATATCTTGTATGGTAAAATGACTCCAGTTACGTTTCTTTTATGTTTCTTTAGTCACCTAAATGGAAACTATTTTAGTCTTCTTGGATAGAAAGAGAAGTCAGTGCCAAGAGTAAAGAACTCAGATACGAAATATGTGGCTGAGGTCTCAGGCCTGCCATTTTTTTTCCAGCTGTGTGGCCTTGAGGTCGCCTCAGTAACCAACAACTAATGTATCCCAAGGGTTGTGTGGTTACAGGAAGCCAGGGATCAGCTCAGTAAGAGAGAGGAATGAAGTTATAAAATAGTTTGTTGAAAAGAGAAATTACTCTAGATTTGTCCACACAGTAAGATTCCTAAAAAGTCATATCAAAGCATTTGAAAATGCTAATTACAGAAAAATGATAGATAATATTATTACTTGTCCAGGCTAATAGCTCTATATTTTAGCAATAGCTAAGCTTATTGTAAATAATTTTAAAAACTATTTAAAAGGAAAGAGTTGGAATATCTGTAGTAAAGATGGAAACTAGAATAAAAATGGGTGATATTAAAACATAAAATGTCAGGGCTGAGGATATGACTGAGATATACAGTGCTTACCTAGTAACCTTAGGCTCTGGGTTCAATCCCTAGCACTGTGACAGAAAAAGAAAAAGAGAAAAAGAAAAGTTCTAAAATGTATTTCATTTCAGGGTATTTGTTAAGAATACTAGTTTAAAATGAAGTCATTACAACAGCTTTTTTTTTGCATTTGAGCCCCCAAAATAGTATACCCCCCAATAAAAGTCCTTTTACTTTTTAACCTATAATGAAGAAAAAAAAATAGTGATAAGAGTCGAGCAGGATTAAGGTCAGTTCATTTCAATTCTTTTTGTCCAGAAAGGGGATTATAAGCACAGGCTACTCCTGTTCATCATTTGGTCTCGAGAAACAAAAACAAAAGATTCACGGAATTCAAAATCACGGGAATCTGCTTTAACACGAGGGAAAATTAGTTGAAAAATATGCTGAAATCAGACACTAGCATCAATACTCAACAGATCAACCAGGTTGAGCCCTCCTAGTATCCCCCCTTTACAGCAGGGCACGTCTGCTGCCTTTCAGGTTGCCTGGCCCCAGGGATGCAAGGAAAGTGTAGCCAGTGTTCTGGAATGCTGTAATTTGCTTTTACAAAATAAAAGCAGCAGGAAATAAAGTTTGAAGGCCAGTCTAGGAAGCCTGAATAAAGGAAAGACACCAAGCACCAGCAAAGCCCTAGATCCATCCCAAGAGGCTCTTGTACAGCTGTACTGGAAGGGATGGGGACAGTCATTGGAGTGGGAGAGCTGAGGCTGGTCTGCATATAATAAAAATACAAGGGCCATATTTCTCAATAGCAACTTTGCCTTGATAGTGGCAGAATTAGGGTATGTGTGTGCACATAGTTTTCTGTATTTTCCAAATATCCTAGAATAAACCGTAAGTGATTCTAATGGGAAAAAGGAAACAACAATGTTATATTTCAAAATTTTATGTCAATGATATTGATGAGATTTGAGTATTCAGTGCCCTGTTTTTCAATTAAGAATCTCTTCATCTTCTTAGACCATAAATTAGTCTCGTGAGACTATTGTTTGCTACATAATCCCTAGCTCCTGCTATAGCTCCTCAAAGAATTGATCAGGCTGCCTGGTTTTCTTTTCCAGGAATTGTTTAAACATGATTCTAAATGTGGGCCAACACTTCACCATATGATTCTAATGAAGTCGATAATGATGAAGATCTCAGCACTGTAGGTTACAACTCCATGAAAGTGTGCATGTGCTTACAAAGCTGTGGATGACAATTTAGGTCACAGCTTTGATAAAATCAGGAAAGTGTTTTAACATCATCGTTATGCATCTCTTTACAAGGCTTCCTGGTTTTCTCCTAGATGTCGTGGAGTCTTGCAGGTGACAAGAACTCACTCCTCCACCCAACTGCTTAACCCCTGAAAGTGATTTCAAAGAACTGATCATCCAAGGGGATCAGTATAACTGCTTTATTAATCTTAGAAAATGTCTGAGATTCAGTGAGTGTGATTTTATCACATGGGTACAAGAGGAAGAAAGAGATTCACCTCCCTTTTGCTGATCCATGAGGCAAGCAGAGACAGAGAAGCGTGATTCTTAGCAACCTTATTAGTAGGGATCCTAGGAAACCACCAGAAAGAAAACATGAAATTGCTCATGACAATAGCTTCTACCCACAGGGACAACAGCAGAGTCCTCGGCATGGGAGGAAAGGGTTAAGCTTTTCTCCTTCCTCTCCTCACTTCTGCTCTCTCTTAACCCACTGCATCAAGGCTAAGAACTTGGAGAGCAGGATCACTTTACCCAGGGGAGAAGAACATGGGTAGTATGGAAGGGTCTCTTTCTAACCCTTCCTGTAGCATGGGCAGGTCAACCGTTGTCCCCAGAAGTCCTTGAAGAGAATCGGGAAGGACACTCACTGAATTAGCTTTGTGGGCATGCTGCACCCCAGACCAAAATCCACTACCCATTCTATTTCTCATTTCAAATGATGCTCATCTACATCATCCAAAAATTGCTCTAACAAGATATACAATAAAGTACTTCTAAAACAGGAAATAAATGAAAATTAAAATCCCCTATGAGCTATAAATTGAAGTTTACAGAACTGAAGTCAAAGTTCCTTGTTACCTATGTTAGGCAGAAAAATGACACCCGCCCCAATGTCTATGCCCTAATCTCTTGAATCTATAAAAAGGTTACCTTACATGGCAAAGGGGAATTAAACTTGCCAGTAGAATTAAGGCTGCTAATTAGCTGGCCATAATATAGGGAAATTATCCTAGAGTATCTTGGTGGCCCAATGTCATTATACGGATCTGTAAAAGGAGATGGGAACTCCCAGTGTGGGAAGAACTAGACCTGATGCAGCTGACTTTGAAGATGGTGGAGGGGGCTACTAGCCAAGGAATGTGGGTGACCTCTAGAAGGCAAGGGAATGGATCTTCCCTTAAAGCAAACCTGCTAACTTTATTTTAGCTCAGTGAAACCCTTCCCAGACTTACAAAACTATAACATAACAAAGGTGTATTCTTTGTTTGTGTTCTTTGCTACAAAGTTTGTGATAATTTCTTACAGCCACCTAGAAACTAACATACTCCCCTGTGTCTTGTTCTCTTTCTCCTTAACCGCATGAGCCTCACTCGGAGGGAGACTCCCCTTATGGGAGGGCAACCTCCAGGGCAGCATCCAGGTCTGCTTCCTACTGAACGGATACAGCTGTGAGCACCTCCAAAATAGGAGTAGTACAGCTCCCGATTTCTCATGAGTCCCATTTTTCCAGTGAAAGGACCCATAGCATCAGAGCACCAACTCACACCAACAGTATTTAGATGACAGGAGCAACTCCCCAGGCTCTGGGGCAGCTCCTAGGTGCAGAGCTGCGTGTGCCCATCCACACGCATGGTTCAGAGGGTGACCTGCTCACCACACTGTCTTCAGTCACAGACCACAAATGAAAGCTGAGTTCCGTCAAGCTGCGGCTCTCTGTCCGAGGGTCACTATCTAAAACCAGTAAAGAGAGATCTTCCATAGAGAGGCAAATCGTGACCTTCTGATTTCTTAGAAGAAAAAAAAATTTCTCACACGGCCTCTTAGGAATGGCAATTGGAATATCCTGTTCTCTTTCAAGACTGAAGCAACAGTAATTAGAGACCCCGTCTGAGCGTTTGTCCCTTCTATCTCCATTTTGAACTGTACATTCCAGCACTCAAAGCTGACTGCATAAATTCAGGCCGTGACACATCCTTGTGTGGGAAGGCGTCCCCGTATTTATAACAGCTTAAGCAGGCAGCTCCACTAACCCAGCTCATTGCTTGCTTTCTCTGGGCTGTTTGTTCTACACTCACAGCCTGATTGCAGGGTGTATTTTATCCCTGCACTTGCGTGGCTACTGATCCTGCCTCTCATGCTACCCTCTGAGTTGCACAGGCTTAGGAAGCCTCTCTCTTAAGGGTAGTCTTCGCCATTCTCCATTTGTCTCTGTGTAAAATCACCTTCAGCAAATTCATGAGCCTCTGAAACTGAGTGTGCCTCTGGAGGCCAGGAAGAATCAATATGCCCCAGACCATGTGCCCTCCCTGCAAATCTTCCTACCCCTCCATGTTTGAATGTTCTAGGCCCTGACTAAATTGTTCTCTTTTCCTAGCAGCAAAATTTCTTTCTTTCTATCACAGAAGGTTAGGTCTCTGAGTACTCTCGTTCCTATTTTTTTCTTCTTCTTTCTTAGCAAATACAGTAAAGTTTTTAAAACTTTAAGCTACTTTCTAAGTTGCTTCTCTTTCTTCCTAACCTACACAGACCTAACCAATTGCTGGATCACTCTTTTCCCCTCCTATTTAACTTTGTCCTTGCGCTGAGCACACTGCCCCGACAGGTTCTGTCTTGTGATGTTCTCAGCATTAAGCAGAGGAGTTCAGTCAGTTCTAGAGATGGCAAAATTAAATACAGCCCACCACCCCAAAGTTGTCTCTTAAACAACTTTAGTTTACAGTAAATGCAGGCCTAGTTTCAAAGTGTAGATTTTCCTGGCTGAAATTTAGGATGCTATTTTCCCTGAACCACTTTAAAATTCCTAGGCAGGTTCCCTCTTAACACCTCCAAACCTGTGTTCCCGCAAGTAGCTGTGCCATTTTGGAAACTCAGCAGACTATGCTATGCTGAAATTGCTCTTCATAATCCAGTCAAACCTCAGGTAACTTTCTTGGGCATCTGTCCCAGATGTTAGGTGGGTCCCCACTTGCTCTTGTGATTAGGTCCCCTATGCTTCTGGGAGAAGGTCTTTAGATGGTGTAGATTGTTATTCTTCTGGGGAAACATTCACTTTACTCTCTGGGAGTGTACTCCTTAACCTAAGATTTAGGAGAGAAATCCAGTCTCCAATCTAGTAGCAACTGAATCATCCCCTTGGCTTTTAGTTCTTCCTTTAGAAGCAGTTGCTTACGAGCACAGATGCTTGTCCTAATTTAATTTATGTTCTGTAGCTTTCAGTCTTCTGGTTAAGAATATTTGCCCCTTGTTCCATTTCAATCATCATGCACTCCTCTTTTCATTTCTTTCACTTTTCTACTGCTCCTCTCTGACCTGACATAAAAGACTTGTGTTTTAGAAACTAATTCTGCTCTAACATAACTGATGAAATCTGATTCTTGAAGACACTTTGTTCCAGGCATAGAATGTAATAATGTGTATTTTTTTTCCATTTTAATGGTTTTATATCTTGATCTACCAAGAAGATATATTGCTAATAGGACAAAGTCCTATTCTCTTTTATCTGCTCATTGGTTAAAATGCAACATTGTTTTGTAATTGATCTGGGTATGAGTCTCTGAGACCAAACCCATGTTTAGGGACTATAAAGAGAACATGCTAGAACCAACTTGAGACCAAGGATAGGAGGGTCTCAGACTGCAGAAGTTGAATAAGTCCAAGTCATCACAGTCCCTTTATTGTGAATAAAACTTGAAATAAAATGCAGACATAATTGGGGAATGCTAGATAGTACTCTTTGTCAGTGCCCTGGAATTAACAGCCTAAATAGCTAAAAGCTGAAACATCACATGATAAATGTTCTATATATGTAACTTAGTTACTTTTTTTGTAATTTCAAACCCTAATAATATAACATCAGCTTGTCACCACAGTGCCATTGCATCTATGCACAATCTGGGGCAAACTTTGCAGCCAAAGGTGCCAGTGCTTGGCATATCAGCTCACGTGAGCAAATGCTCAGATTTTCCATGGAGTAACTTTCTTCCTAATGAGCACAAAGAGCATGAGGATGTCCGGAGGCCAGATCCTACTTGCCCTTCGTCCTATCTAGAAATCTGGTTAATGGAAGTTATCAAATAGTCAATGTGGTCTTAAGATTGCTACTGGGGCCAAGAGTCCAACAGAACATCTCAATCCACACCTCACCAAGAGAAGCAGCTGGACCCACAGGCAGGCCCACCTTGACTCACACAGGTCGTATCAGAGCGAAAAACTGTAATAATGCTGTCAATCCAGAGTGAGAACACAAACTGTTCAGTGACTTTAATTCATTGAAAAAGAAAATAAAGAACCCACTACCAGTCTTACTGTTTAAAAAAGTTACCTGGAAAAGAGAATTCCAGCCTAAAGCAATGGTTGCCCATGGGTAGTCACTGGCTAAATGGCAGCAGCATCATCTAACAACTTGATAGAAATACATACTTATTGGGCCTCAGTCCAGATCCACTAAGTCAGAACCTCTGGAGGGTGCCTAACAGTCCTTGTTTTAACCAGCCATCAGCTAATGTTCATGAAAGCCAAGATGAGAGAACCACTGAGCTCAGCAAGGGCTTCATTACATTAATGAGATTAGCTACTTCTGCACAAAGAGAGTGCTCTTCAGTGCACGATGGACAAGCCAAATAAAGAAAGAACCCCACTCCAAGACTTTCTCTTCATGGAGAAGGAGAAGTCCCCCAATCTCTATTGACTATCAGAATATAAAATGGTGAGAAATAGTTCTTTAGAAGCAATTATGAATTATTGAATCAGTCTTCTGACTGCTGTCTGTTCTCCCCATTGCTACCAGGGCTATTTCTCTAAAAATCAAGGTAAATATCCCACCTTGCTCAGAGATTGTGGTTAGCTACTCACTTCCCGTGGGATAAAGTCTGAACTACCTGGATTGAAAAACAAGGCAAAGTACAAATTTGACTCACAACATATTCTCAGTCTGATTCAGACTCATCTTGAATTCTATGCCTCAAAGGGAGCTGGCAACATTGAATAGTTGAAACAAAATGGAAAATAATAATAATCTCCATCTTCAGCAGTGGATTCTGTGTCAGAAACCCCAGGAAGCTGATTAGAATGTAAATGCTCAGGTGCACCTCCAGTGCTCTGGCCAGAGCAGACCTGGAATAGGCCTGTACATCGGCACTTTGTCGAGAACCACAGCTAGTCAACTGCAGGTGTCTGCAGATCACCTGTTGAGAAATCCTGCCCTACATATTTAACAAGAGGCTTCAACTTTAAGCAAGTCCATATCAACTAATGAGTGACGCTACAGCAACAGTTTCCATGGTCAGTTATTTCCATCTTATAAAAACCCTTCTAACCTCCCTCTTCAGAACAAATATTATTGTTATTACTATTATTATTATCATTATCATTATTATTAGGACAGCATCTCTAACACACCATGAGGACCAATCAATATATTCTACATCACTTTTTACTGAGGTATCCAGTACTTAACTGCCAGTGAACTTGAAAGTTAGGGACTCAGGAGATAACACGGCATCATACATGAAGGGTTCCAGGCACATGGATAATCTGCTTTCATTAATGTCTCCATCTGAGTTCCTTCCCAAGGAAGTCTTCTATGTCTAACTTTAGACAGCAGTTCAGGGATCGTCTGTCAAAGCATTGCAATGATCACTCCTCTTAATTTTGCCATAAACTGCCCCCCCAAAAGTTTCAGAACAAACAGATTTGATTTGCATGAATTATGCACCAGGTTCCCAGTACAAAGGAGTCTAAGTCCACACAGCTGCAGAAAGAAACTCCACCAAGATCCACATCCAGCATTTTGCCTACATCAAAGGGCTCAGCGCCCATTTGGGAAAATCTTTTTTGTTATTGTTATTAATCTTCTGAAATTAATTCTCTTCCACACTCAGCATTTTAAGTAGTTCTACTCATCAAACTAAATGTACACTTTTTGCTAATAGACTAAACTCAGAAGCCTGGATTCCACTTCTGGGGCTTGCTACTGGCTATTGCTGGCTATCGATAAAATATTTGACCCCTTTGAAACACAGTTTCCCTATGGTCACACTGGATCACAGGAGGAGCAGATATGGTCTCTAAAATCCTGTTGTGCTAAGTAGTGAAGAAAGGAACTAGGGAATGCCACCTTAGGATCCATGAAGTGGACAACAGATCTTATCTAATGCAGATAACCTTCCTCTTAGGTATTTCAATACTCTGCCAATGATTTCAAGCTGAGATGTTTGTACATACAAGATTGTAAAAGTTAAGGAAGAGGAATTTTAATGGAACCGAGACAATTTAATTACCTGTGTGGATTTTTAAAGAATTGCCATTTCATGCATTGCGTGGGAGTAGCGAGCCTACAGACATTAACTCCATGATGGTCTGGATGTCTGTTCCCTCCCTGCCCGAATTCATGTGATGAAAATGAGTCACCAATGTGAAGGTGCCAGGAGGTAGAGCCTTTGGTGAGGTAATTAGGTCATGAGAGCACAGTCTTCAAGAACAGGATTGATGTCTCATTAGAGACTCCAGAGAGCTCCCTCATCCCTTCCTCCATGGAAGGACATAGTAGGAAGGCGCCATCTGTGAGCTGGGAAGTTGGTCCTTGCCAGACATGGAACCTGCTGGTGCCTTGATCTTGGAATTCCAGTTTCCAGAACTGTGAGAAATAAATTTCTATTGTTATAAACCACCCCTTCTGTGGCATTTTTATGATAGCAGAGTGAACCTACCACGTCCTGAAACCTCACTCATTCTCATTTCCAGAGACAGGGATGAGGTTCTCTTGGATCTGAAAATTGTTAGCCTGGGATAAAAATATAACCATGAATGAAAACACCCGGGAGTCAGTGGTGTTGACCAAGAGTATGAATATTTGACTCCGTTTACGCTGTTGATGGCAGATTGAATGACAGTGTGCTAAAACTGGTTTTACTGTACTAGGTTCAACTAATGTAGGTAATTAAGATTCACTGCCTAATTAACTTTAAATGGCTTTACAGAGAGTAACATAATGCTGTTATTTTCTAAATATCAACGTTTATCCATACAGTAAAAAAATTACGTATAATCAAAGGTCTCATTCTGCTCACGTCACCTTGATCAAGATGTGCCCCCCTTAGCATTGAGGAATACCCACACTGTGCCCTCTATTTAAGGCGTGGGGCCAAAGAGGGCTCCTTCAGCTCT
>CM053411.1:72338840-72382295 GCA_028644305.1 Xerus rutilus | reverse complement strand
ATTTTTTTTTTTAAATATTTTTTTAGTTGTAGATGGACACAATGTCTTTATTTTATTGCTTTGTATGTGGTGCTGAGGATCGAACCCAGGGCCTCACGCATGCGAGGCAAGCGCTCTACCGCTGAGCTACCATCCCAGCCCCTATATTCATTTTTGCAGAGAACATTATTTCTATTTTATTGTTCATAAATGATTTGGAATCAAGGGCATTTTTTGACATGGGGCAGCAGTCAGGAAGAGTTGGTAAGACAGGAGGAAAATTCTTCTTTTTAAAATTTATTCAAATACCATTTGTTTATTTTTTACAATCTACCAACAAGACAAGCTACATCCCAGCCCTGTTACTCATGAAGGATGACTTCCAAAGACAGACTGTCAGCAGAAATTAAATCAGAAAATGTGTTGCTCAGGGTTTACTGAGCTCTGAGCATTTGTAGCACAGCAAGACACAGTAAGCAAAGCTTCTTCCGGAGTGTTAGGGAATGCTACCCCACCCCAGAGAAGTTCTAGAGCTTGGGGCTGCCCATGCAGGAAGTCACCCAGGGGGTCAAGAGTGTAAAGAACTCAGGAACTGCTACAAGCCCAATGTCCCAAGGTGCCCAGGAGAAACCCAGTTTGTTAATCAACTGTGAGAGGGCTGTCCTCCAGCTGGTAGTATGATACAAAGTCTAAATGTTGGAAGTCATATGTATCCTGGGAATTAAGAAAAATGTGAAAAAATTAAAGTTTATCACTATACCTAAATTCGAATTATCTGTGGCTTATTTACAATCTCCTGGCTCATTACATTCACCACATGGATGAATGGTAGATGGATGGAGGTAGACTATCTGAATTTTTTTTCTTCTCTTTTTTTGAGGGAGCATTTACAATCATGTCACACAAGTAGCAGAAATGAGAGTTGCTTTGGAATCCTAAGGATGGCCTATTCAGAGGGTGGCCATTAGATTCACTGTCCTGAGAAAGAATCTTTGATAAGACTTTTTATATTTTAAGTTTTTTAAAAGAAAATCACATCACCAGGAAGAAAAAGAGTGGAAAATCTGGGTTGATGATGTGACAACTTCCTCAACTGTGGTTCACTCACTGGGACAAGTAGCTGCTCCGCAAAGCTAAAGAGCTTAACTAGCAGAGCTAAAACTTTGTGGTCTCACCTGAGAGCATGAGAGACAAGTGTGTAACACTAGCAGTGGACCCAGCGGTGGGTCAGCCTGCAGTGCTCCTGCTCCTGACAGCTCAGGCCTTCTGTAGGAGAGACCTGCCCGCAGCACGCAGCATTTCTGACAGCCTATGCCAATAAGTGGGAGCATTACCCCAGCCTGCCTCAGCCCAGCTCTCTGCTGAGTGGCTTTTAAATCAAATGCCTTTGCCACTTTGACTGTCAGCTCATTAGTAAGTCCAATACTGTGGAGTGGTGTTACTGTTTGGATATGAAGTGTCCCCCAGATTCATGTACTGAAAGCTCGGTCCCCAATGCAGCAATGATCAAAGATGGGGCTTTTGGAAAGTGACTGAATTGTGAGAGCTCTGACTTCATCAGTGGATTAATCCATTGATAGATGAATGGATACTGGGAGGTAGTGGAACCCTTAGGCAGGAGGGGCATGGTTGGAGGAAATACATGACTGGGAACATGCCCTTGGGATTATATCTTGCCCCAGGCCCCTTCCCCTCTCTCTGTCTGCTTTTTGGTCTCCATGAGCTGAGCAGCTTTCCTTGTCACGCCCTTGCACCATGATATTCTGCCTCACCTCAGGCCCAGAGCAATGGAGATAGCTGACGAGGGTCTGAACCTTGTAAAATTTGAGCCAAAATAAATATTTCCTCCTTTGAGGTGTTTGTATCAGGTATTTTGGTCACAGCAATAAAAAGCTGACTACTACAAGTGGACTCATTATACAGAAATTGTTGATCTCCTAGGGCTGCATCCACTGTTGGAGGAGGACTTGGACCAGTTACTGTGTCTGGATAAAATGTACTATGGTCACCTCCTTCTCAGCCACCACTTTGACAACAAAAGTGAGCTCCTCTGTCCTCCTACTCTCACCCCCAAAACCCAGTACAAGTAGAAGGAAGACACTGTATGAGAGGGCTGAAAATCATCAGAGCTGCTGCTCATGGCTGGTGGGGCAAGGAGATGGAGCAGTTGCATTCTAGAGATAGACTGGGTGACACAAATGCATGCCCTTCCCACATAGGGTGCACCTCTGCTTCAGAATGAGCAGATTAATTAATGGACAAATGAATAAATTATGTTTATAGATGTTGTGTCTGCTTTAAAAGAACCACTAGAGTGCATTGATCCTTGACTTTAACCATTTCTGTTTCTGTACAAAGTTAACTTCAGCACCACGACCTGCTCTCAGCCTTAGCTGTGACCCTTTTGCCCAATGTAAGTTGATCCTATCTCAGCTGTTCCTTAAAGATGCAGAAGGTCAAGCCTGTAGTTGGCGTCCCAGAATAGGCTCAACCTGTATTATAGATGATGGGACTGAATGCTTGACTTCAACTTTGGTGGCCATTTGGAAAGGGCACATTGAGTAAAGATTGGCCACCAAGACACCCAGGTTCTAAAAGCATACTTCAATTCCTGTCTGTGAAAATGCATCAGGAAAGTAAGGGAGAGCCTTACCTTTTGTTATTTAAAACCTAGCCCCTCTAAGAACTCAATAAAGCAAACAGGAAGGGAGCAAGAAGCAGGGATGGGGAGAAACACCAGTGGTCTTCCTCATGAACAAGATACGGAGACCGCACACGGTGAGGCAGTGAGAATGCCTTGAAAGCTGCACACTGCTGAGGAAGCTGCAGAGTTTTGTTAAACAAAATGAAATGCCATGATTTGAAGTTTAGTGAAAAAAAAAATTGACAATTTCTTCTCAAAGGATTCATCCAGGATTTTCCTTTGTAGATCAAAATCTGACCCATGTGCTGGGTTGTAGACCCTCCCTCTCGGTACTGGGACATGAAGGATTCTTCTCCTGGGGTCTCTTGGGGCCAGGCTTGACTGAGAAATAAACCTCTTGATGGCACAGCTGCTTCACAAGTCACCAGTTTACACTCTGCACTGGAGTGACAGGAAGGTGACCCAGGATGGGAGTGTGACTGGCTGAGGGTTAAAGGGGTGTGTTCATTAGAAGAGCTACAATACCACCCAAGGGTCCCAATGCCTATTTGCATTCATGTCATCAATTAACCTTTAAAGAGAAGCATGCTCTTAACCCATTTTGAGAGTTAAGGCAATATATTTGAGTAGCTAAGAAAATAGATTCTACAACCAGACTGCAGGAGTTCAAATCATGGCTGGTTTTTTTTTTTATTTCCCCAGCGCTAAACCTTGGTAAGCCACTTAAATTCTCCGCGGAGCTGGGGATGATGCCAGTACCTACCTTTTCAGATTGTTGATAACTGAGGATGCGACACATACCAAGAACTTTGGCATGGTTTGCTATCATGATTCCTCTAGCTGTGCCCGGGTAAAACTTTCAAATCAAAACCAAGTCATTGTAATGGGACAGACAGGGGTCAAGAATTAGGCCTGGCACCAATGATCTCTCATCTCACAACAGTCCAGGCTTCATAGTGACTCTATGAAGGAGTTATTTTCCCTGTTGTAGATACGAAGTTCTAACTGGTGTTCAAGGTGGCAGATGCTGAGTCTGGAGTGATGCCAGCCTGCTTCTTGGAAAATAGCACAAGAAAAGATCCATGTTTGCTAACACAGATATCAAAAAATCAGGAGGATCCCGGCAGAGAACACAGTAGTTTTCGAAGGAGGTATAAACCTGACTCCAGCAGCAGAAAAATAGTCAGCAGATGGAGGCAGAATATGCTACCATCACCGCAGAGCCATGTACACAGGCGTAGATGGTCACGAGGCATGGAAGCTGTGGACAGGCAGTTTTCAGACAAAGGAATTTAAAATGTGGCTCTTAATCCTTAGTTAAAGCTAAAAGCTAACAGCTCAAGCATCTTCTGTTTGAAAATGCCCTTCAGATTTCACCCAACTGAATTGGAAAAAATGATCAACTCAAAATCCTCAGAAGAGTTGGGATGGCAGATTCCTGTATTTTTGCTGAAAACTAAGTGATAAGGGATCCAGTCTGGCAAGAAGGTTTGGTTATGCCTGCAAACTCAAGGCTCCCCCAGAAGCAAAGACTTCTCCCCCTTCTCAGAGGGTTAGGTGGTCAGGTTCTGCCTTTGGGTACTTGACAAAGCAGCGGTGAGATGCAGTAAGGATCCATTGCTAAGTCTGCTGCTCACTGACTTCTCTAGAAGCCACCCGCCATGGCAAGGGAGAAGAAACTTTTATTCTGTGTTTGATGAACTTAGTTGGCTAGTAGAGGGCTGGTTCAAGGGAAGCCATTAGGTGCTAGGACAAACACACATTTTGACATGTTTTCATTACATTTTTAATAAGACAAATATAATTACAAGTAATGTATATAAAAGTCCTTTTTTTAGAAAAGCAAAGCATTATACACATGTAAAAGGAATGATAGTGATAATGGTTAAAAATAAATGTTATGCTACAAATAAAAAATCAGGAAAGCAAAAGCTAAATGTTAATTACACAGGAATAGTTAAGCAAATCATGGCTAATCTATATGATAGAAGGCTCGACAGCCATCAAACGCTATTTTAGAAAGAACTTGCCTTCAAGTAAACCAGATGGGTGGACGAGCCCTGGATGAATGGAGATGGAGGCCTAGGAGGGAAGAGGGCCACCAAGGGAATTGCAGCAATGTATGAATTGGGTTTGCCTTGGAGTAGGTGTCGCATGGATGGCTTGACTTTCTCTTCTATTTTTATTTCTTTATATCTACACTGCCTTGTTCTAAAAGCAATTTAAAATTGTTTATAAAATACATACAAGATAAAGTTAAATTTAAGAAAATGTGAGTAGGTGAGGAAAGAACATAAGAAAAGATATAGCCCGCAAGGTGGCTGATATGTGGAATGTGCTCTGCTGAGCTCTAGCTCTTAGATAGAGATCAGCCATAAATTCACCCCTAAGCTTTCTAGCCACCGATACAGAAAGGGAGACACAATAGGCTACGTGACTCAGAAAATAAAGCACCCAAAAGAAAATAAAAACAATAAGCAACATCATTGCATCTAAGAAAATAGGGAGGAGATTTCCCCATGATTCTTTACCCAAGACGACACTGTGGACAGTGATGAATGTTAGAGGCAATGTTTGTTGGCCTCTGTGAGCCAGCAAGTCTCCTACAGTGATCCCAGGAGCCTCTGTGTAAATAGGGCAGGGCACCAAAGTATAAGTAAAAATAACAACAGCTACACATTGGATGGTTCCAGAATTCCCTGGATCTATACTAAGTGACTCACTGACTTTCTCATCTAATCCAGGCATAACTCTACATCCATTGGAGAATGGTTCAAATTCAGTTAGCAACCAAATGGCTGAGCCAAAATCTTGACTCTACACGTACAGCACAGTTGACCATCAGGCTCAAGTGTTTCTCAATCCAGAAAAGAAGCCATTTTCCCTACAGGCCAGGCAATGCAGTTCAGTGAACAGCTCAGTGCGGGCTCATTTGACTCTATACTTTTCTGTATTTTCCAAACTTTTGTCCATAAATATACTTACTTTAAAATTATCCACCCTCTTTGGGTCCCTGTGCTATTCAAGACTCCTAGGTTTACTAGATTTCAAATAGATTCTAAGAGTCCTTGAGGTATCTCTTTATCTGGTAGGGGACCTCCCTTGGTACATAGAAGTAACCTCATCTTTATCATAAAGCTTTTACAGCTCAAATGCAATGCCCATCAACAAGCTATGTCTATGAATTGGCTTTTCAACATGAACTGAAATTAATTCTGATCATGTTCCTGAGCCCTGTGGAGTGGGTCTCCTGCCCCTCATCTCACCTGAGCCTTCCTGTAACCCTTAAGGATATATCTTATTACATGCCCAATATATGGAGGAAGATATCAAACAAGTCCCAGAAATTTTAAATTATACTAAACTGGAAATACATTGCATTCAGATTTGGAGCATAAATAAGAACACCCTTCATTCTTGAGGCCAGTCTTCCAAAGCAGGTCAACAGCTGTGACAGTGTGCAGAGCCTCTGTCCCAGAGGTTCCACTTGAGTAGATTACTCTGCAGAGACAAGTATTGATACAAGTGAGGCAGGTTTCAGTAAGTAAGATAATTCCTGTAGCATTGTTTGTCAGAGAGCAAGGGAGGAAACCAATGTCCCAAAGTAACATTTTGTTTAAAGAAATTGGGATCTATCCTTACAATGAACTAGTATGTATCTATGTAAAATCCATATTGTAAGATGGTACTTACTAACTTCTAAAATATTTTTGTTTTTGACATACTTAAAATGAAAAATAAATTGGGTTATGAAATAATCTGTGTGACACAATCTTATTTTTAATATCATAATTTGTGTAAGGAAAAAAGTACATAAAAATACACTTTCAATGTTAACAGTAATTATTTCCAGGAGTAAGTCTTCAACAGTAGCTTTGATTTCTTCTTTTTGTATTTTTCAAAATGTGTCTATAATGAGCAGGTATTACTTTGTGAAAGAAGAAAGCAATTGGAAGAAAACAGACAGTACATATTGGAACCTAGGTTTTGTGTGTCTGTCTTTGTGGGAGAAAAAGAGCAGAGATATAAAAAAGCCAGCAAAGCCATGTCAGAACATTCTTCTGTGTCTGTCCATGACATTGGCTTGGGTAGAGCTAAGGACTTAAAATCATCTCACCAGAGTGGAATTGATAGGAGACACTCTTGTGTGTGTAGACCTGTCCCTTTAGGGAGACCAACATAGGGCTGGGCTGCCAACTAAATAACCAAAGCTGCTTCTCTCTAAACTGTCATGTTAAAATTCAGAGCCATGGAGGAACAGGGTGTGGAAGCCAACCAAATTTTTATAATGTTTGTGGTAAAATTCCTTTCACCCAAATCTTTCCCATTTTTTATTTCACAAGAGCACACCCACCCCAATATACCCATCGGTGGTTTATTATAGCTTTCATGCAAACAGAGAGCACTCAACAATAAAAGATAATTCTGTTCCTACATGAATAAATGTAGTTCAGACTTGTCTATTACTAAAAGGCCTCGAAGGAATAGAAGACATAAATGGGTATGATTTTAGTCCTAAAGTGTTTTTAAAATATGTTGTAGCACGTTAAATAGCCAAGGGGACTAATATACATCAGTGCTTTTTCTTGAAAGCTGCTTATGTATATGACTGAATATAAAGATGGATCCTGGATTTTCATCTAAAATACCATCCCACAGAGCAAATGTTTTCATTGCCCTTCCCTTTTCTCTAGTTTTGGAAAACTTTCATGCTTTCATGCCATGCCAATAATGAAAATGTATTGAGTATCACTAGAAAACACAAATATGACCATGTTCTGCAATAGTGCCTTTCAAATAGTACTTGGTTGAGGCTCACTGCCCTTGTTTCAGCAAGAAAGATTTAAAATAAATTATGAGTTTCCATGTGAAATGTCAATGAGTTCTCAAGACAAAAATACTGAAAGCCCTTGCTCTGAGGACGCTGGGAACACGTCTGTGTCCACATTTTGTACAACTTATTTGGATTATTTGTACATCTCAATATACATCTTGCAATGTTTTTGCCTCAAGGAATTTTCACCATCTGCCCTCTCTACTAGAACCACGTTACTCTGTTAGACCGCCTAGGAAATCCTGCCTCACTCCCTTGGATGTTTCCTTCTCTGTGAAGCATCCAGGGGTCACTTCTGTCCCCACCTTCCCAACAAGGCTGACCACTCCATCACATGGGTTCCTTCCTGTGCCTTACACAGAAACCCATTATTCAAATGAGTTATTCTTACTGATAACAATTTGTTCATGTACATTGTCTCTACCAGAAGGTAAGATTTTTGAGAGTCAAGTGCCTATTTTAACACTTTTTGATGCCAGCATTGACATGGGCCTTTTCTCAAAAGTAAGGACCCAACCAAACCTGGGATCTGGACCCATAGACTGTGCCAGGTAATCAGGGCTATGGAGGGAAAGGGAAGAGAGAAGTGGGGAGAATGTGGAGATGGAGGAGAGGCGAAACGTACTATCCTCAGTCCTACTGCACTAGGACAACGGGATCAGTTGCCAAGTGTTTCAGTGAGCTCTTTGCAAGTGTGACCAAAAGACCTACAAGAACAATTTTAGAGGAGGAAAAGCTTATTTGGTCTTCTCAGTTTCAGAGGTCTCAGTCCCTAGGCAGCTGGCTCCATTGCTCTGGGTCTGAGGTGTGGCAGAACATCATGGTGGAATGGTGTGGTGAAGAAAGCAGCTCAGAACATGACCACCAGGAAGCAAGGAGAGTTCTGCTCAACAAGGACAAATATATACCCCCAAGGCAGGCCCCTAGGGACTACCTCCTTCAGCCTCTCCCCACCTGCTTTCAGTTCCAGTTAATCCCAGATTAATGTACTAATTAAGTTAAGGCTTTCATGACCCAATCATTTCACTTCTAAACCTTCTTCCACTGTCTCATGAGATTTTGGGGGAACACGTCATATCTGAGAAGACAGCCAGAGATGTCATGGGAGACATAAGGTTCATTGAAAACTGATTAGGCAGAAGGTCCAGCAGTTACAGACTGGACAAACAGCACCTTTGTCCCACAGGACACTCGTCCTCTCCACAATATTCTCTTCTGCACCACTTACTGCAGGGAGAAGGGTTTGTAGGTCAAGTTAGAGAAGCAGTGATATTAATAGTTGCTTTGTTCCATTGCATGACCAGCATTGCAAGGATCGTGGAGTAGGTGCAAGAAAGCAGTTTCTGCAGATGACATTAGTTTAGCCTAGTTTCCAGGACCTGAGAAAGAGTGTGTCCTCTAAGATAATACTTATCTGGACATTCCGGTCTGGGCTAACTCTCATTGTTCCCTTGAGCTAGCTAGATTCTTGGGAGTGGAAAGGGAGACTTCAGGGTCATGGTGTCTTACTGTCCTCCTTTCTTTCAAGGATGATACAGGGAGGGAGAGGGGTACAATGCTCAAAAGTGTGATGTTACCTTCTTAAAATCTGACCTTTTTTCTGTGCCAACATTTTCTTCTCATGCTAACTCTGTTGTTTAATTGGTATCAAAAGTATGTAAGCAAAGGGATGGTGGCATTAGAATTTCCAGGAGAAAGTGCACTATTGGGGATCTGTGAATTGGAATAATAGACATTAAAAGTATGGTGATCAGTGTTTTAATAGCCTAGACTTTAGAGTAATTATCAAATGTAAAAATAACTTTCCTATATCTTTGTTTATCTTGCATTCAAAATACTCTATGGTATTTCACTAAGAATATTCTATGGAATAGGTAGTGGGAGAGAAAATACTAAAACGATTCCTTGTTCAAAAACAATTTAGGGAACAAGTTAAACAATAAATTGCTTTTCTGTAGCACTGCTCGGGTCTTTAAAATATTGTTATGCATTTTGAATCTCTGATTATGCAGAATTTCTCAAGTTCAAATAACCATAAAATCCATCTTTGATAATGCATCCCCTGGGACTAGTGTCCATTGAAACTATATCAGAAAATGAACTTCTACAAAGTAGGATAGATCTCATCCTTCCTCACTTATAAAGGAAGACACACATACCAAAGAAATGACGTGAGTTTCTATGGTGAGTGAGGATTCTGAACCAGGAATACAAGGCATTTGCTCACTATGATTCTTAATAACTTTCAATATTATGCCAATTAGATCAGGTAAATGTTAATTTTGACTTGAATTAAATTTCACACTTCAGGATTATGTTTTGGATTTTAAGACTCAAAGACCTTATCTAAAAAGATCAGGGCTGGGAATATAGCTCAGTGGTACAGCATTTGCCTAGCAGGTGTAAGGACCTGGGTTCAATCCCTAGTACTATAAAATAAAATAAAATAACAAGTAAATAAATTAGATCCATATGCACAGGGGTCCTGAAACTGGCCCTAATATAAAGAGCCAAACCTTCAAGCAGGGTTGAAAGGCTAGAGTATTATGGGTAGATAGAACAGCTACTTGCCCATGTGGTCACAAGAATTGTGCAGAATAATCTCCCCAGTATAAGACTCTCTGTCGAAAAGCTTATTTGCATAGATCTTAATAAAAACACAGTATTCTACCAGTCCCTCTACACTAGCATATATTATGCTGTTCAGTTAGCAGATCTGAAAGAAGAAGGATGTTAACATTGCAATCTTAGTTTATTTCTTTGGTCCATCGATATCACTGAAATGAAAATATCTGGTCAGAATCTTCACATAATAATAATCTCACAAAACAGAAGTTACTTGAAGACAAAACTTCTTTTTTAGCTTATCTTCCTATTTTTACCACCATCTTGCTATAGATTTGCATAATGTATTCTAGCTGTTCAAGGCACATCATAAGCATTATCACTGTCAGAAACAGGTGCTGTTTCAGGAAAAATGCTGAAGCAGGGTCAGGACCCGGCTCTGTTGTCAACTACTTGTATGACTTTAGGCAAGATCCCCCAGAACTTCACAATTCTAAACCTAAGCCATCTCTTGTGCATCCACCAGCCTCAAGTGGCTATTAAGTACTAGAAAGGTAGCTAGTTCAAATTGAGAAATGATGTGAAGATAAAACACATATTAACTTCTGAATTTTCATATTAAAATGTTTCGTTAATATAATTCATATTGAGTACATGTTAATATTCTAGATACATTGAGTTGATTAAATATACAATCAAAATTAATTTCTTTTTCTTTTTAATAGTAAGTAACTATTAGAAAATTATAGATTACAGATGTGATTTGCTTTGTATCTCCTTTGGAAATGCTGCCATGATCTATCAAATGGGTTTCATTTATTTTAACTCTAAACTTCTAAGGTGAAATATTTGAAGGGGAATGGAACTGGGGAGGATCTGAAACATAAATGCTAGCAGAAAGAACCCAATCAGATAATGTTGAAGACAAGACTCAGCATTTAACAACACAAAACACTAGCTATGGTAGGAGGGGTAGGGAAGAAGAGAGAATTCCCCTAGGAAGAGGAACAAAAGCTCTCATGATGTAAAGGGCTGGTGTGTTAAGCTTTCTGCCACTGTGACAAAATGCCTGAGATATTCAACTTATAAGGAGAAGATATATATCTTGGCTCATGGTTTCAGAGATTTCAGTGCATGGTTACTTGGCCCCATTGCTTTTGGGTTTATGACAATATAGTATATCATGGTAGAAGTACATGGTGGAGGAGACTACTCACCAATATCCTCTTCAAAGTCATGCATCCAATGACCCAACTTCCTTACACTAAATCCGACCTCTTCAAGGTTCTACCCATCTCCCAATAAAGCCATTGACTGAGAATCAACCCTTCAACACAGGGGCCCATGGAGACACTTATCCAAAGCAGAGTAGCTGGTATCCACAGACTCAAAAAATTCTGTTATATCTGTTTTATGTTCCCTGTTGGAAGTTTTTAAGGTTGAGGGGGTGAATCTTTCTTTTGTGGTGAATCTTAGTGAAACAAAAACTATGTAAATAGTTAAGAAAGGGGAAACAGAGGAAGAATTCCTGACCATTTGATTTGTATTCTAGTCCTTTCCCCCACCCATCCTCCTCAAATCTCATTCCCAGCCCTCTGGGCAGACACTCAACAGAAGCCTTTATGGAAGAAAAGAATGTGGAAAGGGACTGTGAAAATAAAGGGCACTTGAGTGTGGTGAAGCTGCTCTGCTTGAGGAGGAAAAGGCTTTTCATGATCTTTTCCTTTGAAAAAGAGAAAAAGGAAACTAGAATCAGTTAAGCTGACTCTGAAAACAAAAATGCCAAGGAAGGAAGCTATTTCACATATTTGGATACCACATAATTATGGGGAAAAGATTCTGGAATCTGCCCAGGGGCAGATGAGAAGTTCACAGGCTGGTGTCCTGAAGCTGGCGTCCAGAGAGCACCACGGAGAATGGGAATGAGGACTCTGACACACCAGGGAAGGCAACAGTGAGTCCTCCACGCGAGTCCACAGAATACAAATGGCAGAGAAAACAGCATTAGCGATCATTTGCTGTTTCCCAGGAACAGACTCATGAGCATTTTGGTTGGTACAATTCTTTAACATGTGAAAAATCTGGTCTCGGGCTTTCCAAGGGCCTGTAAAACCCTCCTCTAGTCATGTGACAACCAAATCGTCCCCTTCCTGTTCCCCCTTGAGAGCCAATTAGGCTGTAACACTGTTCCTGCCCCCACAGAACCTACCCCAGGTTTACAGGTAAGATTGAGTCAGAAAAGAATGGTGATTGTGGACAATCTTTGAGTTGGTTGTTGGTAAAGCTTGGCTAGAATCCAAGCCTCCAACCCTTACTTGATTGCATCCTGTCTTGGGCTTGTTGAGAAAAGCAGAATAGGATCATAATACATCCTGTGGTATCCATACTGATGATCCAGACTGTGCTCATCACATCTGGACCATTACAAGGCAACTCCCAACAATCTTTTTTTTAAACAGATAAACATCTACAGATCTGAACATCTGTGGCCACAGGTAATGAAGATCAGTATTATATTTCTTTTTAATGCTTTTATTAGTACATTATATTTACACATAATAGTGGGGTTCATTTTGACATAATCATGCATGCATGGAGTCTAATTTACTCCACTTCGATTTCTAGCGCTTCTTCTTTCCCTCCCAACCGTCCTCTCCCTGTTCCCCTTTCCCTATTCTCCTGGTCTTCCCTCTCTTCATTTATTGTTTTTTAAATTCATACTTCATAGCTATACACATAGATAAAATTTCATTTCTAATATTCAAAAGCTATTTCAAATTTTTCAAAAAACGGTAGAATATAACATTGAGTTCCAAATAAATTATATACTTTAAACATTATAATGTGTATTATTCAATGTCTCTTTCATCTAACTAATCAATCACCACATTGATTTAACCTGGAGTATAAATCAGCTTTGGCTTAGTTTCGAAGAATGAAGCTTTGTTCAATTGTGACCATGGGTTAGAATAACCTTAGAAATTTCCTGGAGTGGATCCTACCATACAGAGCAAAATAAAGGTGAGTGATGATTTCTGCACCGGGACTGAACTACTACAGCTATGCTAGGAGAGAAGTTCCACAGAGGATCCCAGCTTGGAGTGTGGGGAAGCTTTACACTAAACGTGGAATGTTAAAACGTAGCTATGCTTATGCAGATTGACTTATTGAGAAATATATGGGGTAGAGTATGAATCTCTAAAATAAGTCAAATAAGGTTCCAGAAAAATGACCAGCTAGCCATCATTTCATCCAACATCTTCATTTTAGAAACAGAGACATGGAGACATAGAACGAGAAATGAAACTGCCTTTCTTCACAAAAACGATGCTAACCACCCATCGCAAAGTTGAAGTAGTAGCATAATTGACAAATGGGACTTAACGGAATCAGAAAATATGAATATGAATGATTGCTTCCTCCAAGAAATGTTTGGTACTTTAATTTGCTTTCTTTGTTTCTTTAGGATGTTTTTAAATGGCTAGTGAATGCAGGTGGTGTTTGTTGTCCAATCTTTTCCTCCTAAAAATGGAATAGGAAAATCATTCAAATATCTTCCAAATACAGAAATTAATAAAAATAACTCTGCCACTAGGTCCAATGCTATATAAAGAGCATATATGAAGGGCATTGCATGATAATCTGTTGAATTACAAGTATCCAGTTATCTGCATAGTAACTGCTTAGAAAATCTTGACCTCCCTCCAAAGTTATTTGCTAGTTGGTTGGTTGGTTAGTTGGTTGGAGGGCTGGTTGTTTGGTTCATTGGTTCTTTTGCACTTAGCCTACCTGATGTTTGCAGGTAAGAATGTTGAACTTCCATTGCCAGTAAATTTATAAATACTTTTTGAAGATTTTTGCTTCTGAGAAAGGAGATCTTTAAGACAGCAATTATTCCACCAAAAACAATCAAAAAATCAAGGTAAATTTTAAAAATACAAACAAACATGGATTTCAAAGAATTAGGAATAAAGATTATAAAATTCCCAAGGAAGAAGCCCCTTGCAGAGGTGCACTGGGAACTTGTAGCTGTTGCTGGTGTGTCTGCTAATCCTGGTTGTGAGAAAGCTAAGCACCTGGACCGGGAACTCAATCAAAATGAATAGACATGGAAACATACAGTAGTATATGGCTAAAAACTGAAAGAAGAAAGATTAAAAGAAGTAGAAAACTAGAAGAAGTAGAGCTGAGAGAATTAGAAGTGAATACATTAAAACAACCCTGAGGAATATGTTGAAGAAAGTAGAAAAAGATGGATAAAATAGACTAAAAGATAAACAACTTTCATTGATAGTTACAATCTATAAAAAAAAATTAAATGAAAAAATTGTAAAGATGAATAATAAAGAAAATTAAGAACTCAATGAATGGGTTTCATGGACACAACAAAAAGACACTTTGCAAACCAGAATCCTGGTTAACTGGAAACATTAAAATTATAATTTGGAGAGGAAAATGTTGGAAGAAAACACCCAACAGAAAACTATATAGTGGAGTTGGGGACACAGTCTATTTCTAAAAGATAGATTGTATATGTAGAAAATGCAAAAGAGTCTATAATCTATAAAAATTCACCAATTTAGTGAGGTTACTAGGTATAACATTTTCATTTAAAAGTACATTGTATTTCTATATATTAGCAACAAACAAATATGAAATTTAAGAACTTTAAAAAAGTCTCTGACCTTTTCTCACGGCTTCCAGGAAGACTTTGAATGAAGCTTCATGCCACCTGAGGAAAAACTAAGATTGAGTCCCAATGCTGAGGGTTTTGTTAGGCAAGTAGTTACCTGGGTTATAGACACAGAAAAATAAAGAGGTCTGCACACAAATCTGGTCCTTTAAACAGGGTGTCACTGCTCAGCAGTCTGTACCCATCTTCTGCTCTGCTCCTCATTAAAGCTCACGTTTCCTGAACCTCTTCAGTAATCTGTGCTTCCTTTTGCCATAACAGGGACCATGCCTTAGTTGTCTGTTCATGAGTCCTGCTCCTTTCATGCACTATGAATGCCTTGAGAGTGGGGATCATGCCTTCTTCATGCCTCGGCAGCCAGGGCTTAGCACAGCATCTGTAAAATCTGCCAGATGAATAGATAAATGAAGAAAGGATCAAAACTGGAAATATCTGTTTAAAAAAGGTACTAAGTGTTCACATAGATTGGGAATACACACAAGATAGCAAAACCAAAGACTGGCAACCAGCTCCATGAAGTAACACACAGGTAAACAGAGAATGTTGATGGAGTCAGAGGACTAAGACATTTTACTGTGAAGAAAGTTCTGTTGCTTCCCTTTCTTGGGGTATGTGTGACATTGCTAGCAGGGCCAGCCTGTAAACAGCACAAGATCCAGAGGAAATGGAGAGTGGGCGCATTCCAAGCCATTTAGTGGAATTGCTCTTGATGCCCCTCCTTTCCCCATGATACCACTACCTTGCAAAGCCAGTGCCTCCAGTCTTTCAGCCTATGCAGACCATTTGACTCAGTGCCAGTGCATGACTCTATGTACACAGCTACAAAACAGATATAATAGTACCCACCTAGCAATGTCTATCTGGAGTTGTTATGAGGATGCAGTGAGATCATACTCAAAACAAATAGTGCCTTGCCTGGCAAAGAGTGTATTTTATAAATGACAATATAAACCAAATGAATCTTAGGGTCCCACATGGCCCTATCTCAGAGCAATCACATTGAAAACAAAACAAAGAATAAAACAATAATGTAATTTATTATCACCACCTACTCAAGTTGAGAACCCAGTATATCTAGTCCCTGACTTAATGACGGTTTAACTCACCATTTTTTCAACTGCACAATTGCACAAAAGCATTGTGGTTTCAGCAGAAACCAGACTCAAACGATGATCTCTTCCCAGAGTAGGAATATGCCCTTCTGTACTTTCAGTTCACTGACACTGAGCCACAGAAGCACTGAACCACACAGACATGGAGCCACAGCTCCTGGTTAGCCCAGAGTCACGAGGAGAAACCTCAGACACCATGGAGTACTGCCTGGGCATCTGTACTTAAAGTCCCTAGTTCCCTGGGAAAAACCTTGTTAAGGAACAATAAATATATCTTATATTTTCTCTTTCTGCATTGATGTCTTTCATAATATTCTTCACAATAATGACAATCCATTTTCAAAATTCCCTCAGTTCTCCCCTTCCTATTCATTCTCCCAAAGAGGATGCTTTATCTCTGGAAACTCAAGGAACAAAGAACAATCCACCAGTTTTTCATTTCATTGAACTTACTTGAAAATGGTCTTTCCTGATTCCCAGATGCTGTCCTTCTGTTATTTGTCAATAGACAAAAGAATGTATTTTAAAAGTGACTCATGACTTCATTATCACCACAGGTGAACGCTACATGCTCTGCAAGCACATGCAGGCCATGGAGCTGGAGGAAAATAAAAGCATGTACTAAGAAGAAGCAACAGGGAGAAAAGTTGACTCTGAAATGCCCCAAAGGCCTACAGTGACCTCTTATATGACCCACTAATTTGGAACAAAGCTCATGTCTCCGTAAGATTGGTTAACTTTGCATAACTTTGTGTCTTATTTCTCAAACTCCAAATAAATCATAAACTCCTCAAAGGCAAGATCTTAAACAGCCCATACATAGCACCTAACCCTGTTGTGCAGGCAAGAAAAAAGTCACACAAAAAAAGAGAGAATAAAGAAGGGGAGTAATTAAAGGAAGGAAGAAAAGGGGGCAAGAAGCAGCAGCAGCATGATTCAGGGTATGACCAGACGTTCTTCAAGCACAGACAGGTGGCCGAGGCTTCAGCTCAGCTCTGGGTGTCTGCTGGCACCAGGCCTTCTGGGACAGGGCTTAAGCCCTCCCCGGACGCCTACTCAGAAATTAACGAAAAGGCACTTGATGGAGAGTTGGGGTTCCCAGTTCTGCACCATCTGCAGTGCTTCTGTGCAGAGAGCCAAGGGCAGCAAGTCCCTAGGGAAGACCGCTGCTCTTCACCAAGAAAGAAATAGGAAGCGCTGATTTGATATCAAACAAACAGCTCTTGTTTATTCACATGCATTTGTTGTTTTCCTCTCTTTGTGCATGTGCTACAATTCTCCCCAAACTAATTACCTAATTACAGATGGTGGAAGTATTTAAAGGATTAAACTGAGATCCTTCACACGTAATGTGGAGGTAAAGATGTTTATTAACTGCTCCACTGAAAAATGATCCAACCCTTTCCACAGCAACTGAATCATTCATTAATCTGCCCCTCCACCCCTGTGTTGAACCAGTGCTAATCCCTCCAAGGTACCACTAAATATTACCGACCATTTGTACTAAGCTGTTTAATTAATCACATTAGCAGTCATGTGTTGACCCTCATCTCTCCTGCATGCCCTTCCTGCAATTTCCTGGAGAAAGAACTAGAACACACATTTCTTTCAGTGGTTACCAGGCACTTTGTAACCAATTATTCCTTTAAAATTGTAGTCACTAACATTTCCAACGAGAGAGGTCAAGTGGTGGCTATTTTTATTTTGACATATAGATGCAGCTGACAGTTTTGTTCTGCTCTATGTTTTGAAGAGGAAGACAGTGAGAGGTATGCACAAGGTAGAACCATGGGTTCTAAAAATCAAAGATTCACCTAAATCAACGAACTTCTCTTCTTCAAGGCCAGTGCCCTTGGGGAATGCAGTCGGCATGGAAAATCAAGGGATAAACAACTCCAAAAGTCTCAGTGGCATAGCATAAAGGTTTATATCTCACACACACAAATTCCAGCCTGGGTCTGAGTGACACTCAGGTGGCTTCTCAGCAATACAGTCTGCTTCAATTGTGTGGCCCCATCACCCTCACACGAAGCCTCTTCACTGACAAGGAAGAGAATTGAAGGTTAGAGAATTGCAAGTGGGCTTTTCACTGTCTCTTCCTGGGGTGACAGATGTCATTTCCAAGACTAATCATACAGTCCCGCTCAACTGTGAGACTATGACACACAGTCTTTCTTGTGTCCAGAAGGAAGAGGAAGCAGACAACAGCACCTCCTATTAATGTTTACCCAAGAAGACAGAGGCCACTTGACTTTGCTTTGACTACTTACTATTGATGATAATAATTTATCCTGCTATGAGGAAAGTTAATTCACAAAGATTTTCCATTGCTTTATCTCATTTTCTGATCATGTCTTATATGTGTCATATTCTGTCTTGCACTCGTGATAACCCTGATTAAACCACAAATAAGTATGAATTTAATAGAAGTGCCAACTTTACCACGTACACATTTCTTATTACATAACTTCTCAAAAGCCTTTTTAGTCTGAGTACTGGTTCCGGATTACAGAGACATTTTAAGATGTGTGTGTGTGTGTGTGTGTGTGTGTAAATTTTCTCGTGGGGAAAGCCCGTAGTTTTCAATGGAGTCTCAAAACCTTTTCTCTCTCGTGTTCTATCGACCCCTTGAGGGTTAAGGCTGTTAATAAACTTTTGATCCTTCTTAGCATCGATTGAGTGCCTGGCATGGGCAAGTGAACAAAGGCCATTGAGGAAGGAATTTAGGAAAAGCAGTTGGGAGGGAGCAAAAGCTCTGCTAATGACCAGGTGTAGATGTTTGGCAGTTGGAGGGATGGATCTGGGCCAGGAGGTCCAGCAAGAAGACATTAATGACTCGGAAAGCGACAGGGAGGGTGCCTGGAAGCTGACTAAGGATACAGAAGGAAGCAGCAAGAGAAGAAGGTGACCACTGTGCATTTGCATTTTGGAAAATGCTAGTACAATGCCCTCCTTTGCCCCTGCAGGGAGGGAAGGAAAGGGGGAGGGGCTCGGAGAGCAGCACACCCTGACAGTAAGGCTGCCGACTGGACAGAGTTGGACTGACAGCAAAGGGCCTCTGGATGCACCACTTTCTGCCTTTGAACTCCCTTAGCCCAGGAGGTCTGACTGTGAAATGAGAAGCATCCTTCTCAATTTGCTTCAGATGGCGACAACTGCCCCCAATAGGAGCATCCACTGAATACTCACCTTTTCTAGGTGCATCACATGCTGTCTAATATTTTACCATTTGAAAATTGTGCAGTAAGAATGAACACAGAAATGTTCACAAATCAGCAAATATGCATTTAATTAATGATTTTAAATTAATCTTCTGTGCACATGCCACCCAAGTTCAAAATCAAAAGAATCTGACCAGAACTAGAAGGTCTCTGGATGTCCACTGCCTTCTTCCTACCCAACGGAAAGCACTGTCCTGCCATTATTCTAATAGTGTTCTCTCTTGTCTGTTGCTTTCACCTTTTATGTCCGTGCCTTATCTTACCTATTAAAGTTCCCTAGCCAATAAGTATACAGTGGCCATCATGTTTTAGGGACAAGATATCTGGGGCATTGGATTTGATGCCTTGTCTCCACCTGCATGAATAGCATGAGGCACAGAGGGCCAGGTCTGCCTTGTTCCTAACTCCATTTTTTTCCAGAGCTCTCCTACATGCACCTGCTAAGCAGTTCTCTCCTCTCTGAGAGAGCACAGCGGGGCTCATGTTCACATCTGCCACAGGCCTGTGTTTCAGGGAAGCCCATTTTACTCAGTTGGAGTTAAAAAAAAAAAAAAAAGAAAGAAAATGAAAAGTCAGTGTCAGGCCACCCAGTGAGCTGTTTACCTGTCTACACAGGCAAAAGCTGGCCTTGGGCACATTGTACTGGAGAGGCCCTGACTATTTCTATATGAATGAACTTTCGTTTAAAAACATTGTTAAATCAAGAGGTTGGACAGGATCTCAGAAATCATCCTGTCAAATCCCCTGAAATTTGAAAGAGCAAGAAACTCAAGCCCAGATAAGGGAAGTAACTTTTTTAAGGTCACACAGATGTGATACTGTACAAGTAAATAAGGTCAGGTAAATTAAATTCCTTAAGAGTGTCAGGCACCTCACCAAAGGTGAGGTTACAATGGTGTTCCTTCTCATTTCCGGCTGGCCAACCCAATCAGTTCACACTCCATTTTGATGAGGTTCTGGGAAGCAAGCCAAGTCATTCCAGGGATTTAGATAAAGCTAACAGAAATAGGAGGCTCACTCTTCTCTAAGCCCAAATTTGAGCAATCCAGGCAAGGGTAGCTTGCCATTGTCCCTACACAAATGCATCAGAGGTCACTGCACAGTTATAATCTCTCACACCTACAGCACTCTACAGTTTGCAAAGCACTCTACAGTTTGCAAAATGCTTTCATGCCAGTTTTTGCACATGAGTGACATAAAATTCCTCTAGGAAGGGGAATGACTGGCCATTTTATTCCTACTTTTTTTGAGGGGATACTAGGGAACTCAGGGGTACTTGGCCACTGAGCCACATCCCCAGCCCTATTTTGTATTTTATTTAGAGACAAGGTCTCAGTGAATTGCTTAGTGCCTTGCTTTTGCTGAGGCTGGCTTTGAACTTGCAATCCTCCTGCCTCAGCCTCCAGAGTACCTGAGATTACAGGCATGCACCACTGCGCCTGGCCTTATTTCTACTTTTAAGGAAGACACTGAGGCATTATCTGAGACCCTAAAATTGGAAGAACCATGGTAAATGGCTCCTACTCCATAACCACACTTGGTGACAGGAGAGGAGAGAACAGGAGACTATGCCACATGTTTTTCCTCCATTCCCTGATGAGGTGTTGCTGAAAATATTAACTCTGTATCTCAATCATCTCTCTTTTATATGCCTCAAATATTAAAGGATCTCAGGGGAACTGTTTGATTTAAACACAATTTTATCTAAGATGAATTTTTAGAATCATAAATACCAATAAGTATGCCATTATTCTAAAAAGATTCAGACTGACATCATTTTTAATATGGCATATTTAATTCAGCATGACAGAGCTGCAATGAACTTTACAAATTTTCCTGCCTCATCTCTCTCATTTTTGGAGGATAAAAAAACTGAAGCCAAGAAAATAGGAGTAACTTTTCCCAGTTAACCCAAACAAATAAACACCAAAAACTCATGAGTCCCAATTCCATGTCCCTTCCTCCCCACTGACCCATCTTAACTCACTTGTCCCCCCTTAATGTGTGTCCCAACCTGACTTGCAGTTAAGTGGCTCACACAGAGCATATTACTGGGATCCCCCAGCACCCGTGAAAGTGTTTTATCTGTAGCACTATGTCCTTGAGCCACTGTCTCCCCAGAAACCTTCCCCCTGACATTTCCTCTCATTGAGCCTGAGGTCCTGACCTGCGAAATGTCACTAATCCCTTTGCCTTCCCCCTCATGCAATTGTGAACTATGAGCGGTAAGTGAAAAGGTTATTATCAATATTTATTATTGAATATGGCTCTGTGCAATCTTAGTGTGCCATGGTACCTCTCTGTGTCTCAGTTTTTCTGTCTGTTAAAGGGAGATACCATGGTCTTATGCCAAGCACAGAGTGATAGCATAATGACACTTGGAGACATTAACATCCGCTGGGCTCTTCTAAATAAAATGCATTTTAGCTATTGATATCCTCATTAATTAAACATTACTATTTCATTGATCTACATTAATCATACTTTTATTTATTCAGCTAGCATTAATTTGGATCTTACTGTGTGCCCAGCACAATTAAGAGAGGAAAAGCAGAAAAGCAGCAGAAGACCCAGTCCTGTCTCCAACAAGAAGACAGCTACAAGACAAAATGCAAGACATGGCCACAAACAAAACACATGGAGTGACTCTGAGAGGTTACATATAAGCATTTCCGTGGTGACTGGGAAGCAATGTCTCATCCTTTTTTTTTTTTTTAAATATTTATTTATTTTTAGTTGTAGGCAGACAGAATATCCTTATTTTATTTTTACGTGGTGCTGAGGATCGAACCCAGTGCCTCACGCATGCTAGGCGAGCGCGCTACCACTGCGCCACAACCCCAGCCCAGCAATGTCTCATTCTTGATTCGTCCTTTAGGAGGAAGGATTTTTCACTACATTTGGGACACAACAAAATGAAACAGAATTAGCATCTTCCTCTGTGCTGCTCCCAAAATCAGCACAAGGGAATTCTAGCCTGGCAGGCTTTTCTAGAAAGTCTCCTTTGCTTGACCAAGCAACACTGAGCGATTCTGTGAATCTCATGTTTCTGCCTATATTTTTTAGTACTTACAACTCCTTCTCCTTATTTTGCAATTGTTTGTAAATCTACCTTTGCTTTGGCCAGTCCAGAAAGAAAAGCATGAACAATGACATTCATTTCTCCCTCCCTATTGTTTTTTCCATACACATTTACACTTTAACGACAAGGACCCAGGGATATTTATGGATGTAGACCAAACTGAATAAAATTGACCACCTGACAAAGAACTGGCTTGTCAATTTTCGCAGCCAGGTTCTACCCTCAACTCGTCCCTGTAATTCTCCTATTAGGGATGGACTTAAGCTAGCTATGTAACTGGCTAAAGCCTGAATCGGATTTTACCTCACCCACAGAGCTGCTGGGAGATTGCAGAGAAGCCCCTCAATATTAATTTTAAGAATTCACTACATAGACACATATACATGCTGTGAAACAAACAAAAGCAAATAAAGACAGAGTCTGATCAAGGTGGTAAAGGAGTTGCCACTTAGCTTGAGTGACAGCCGTGATGAGCACTGTGCTGTCCCACTTCCACAGCCACCAGCTGCTCCAGGATCTCTCTGATCACTCCCAGTCCCAGCTGCAAAGCCTCACCATGGTCTGCCTTCCTGACCCGAACCATGGTCCACACTGATCCAACTTTACAATGTCTCCATCCATGGGATTCTAATTCAGGATTTAAATTTAAAAATGCCTCTGGCCACTCTCCTAGACCTTTGAATCCAGGCCTGGAATATGTGTTTTAAAGATGTTCTGTGACAGATTCTAATGTCCACTCCTGCTTGATACCTATCATGGTGTCAGAACCCTGTCTAATGCACACAGCAAACTGAGCTCCAGTAAAAAGACACCTACTAATTCAAAGCCACTCAGAGATTCCACCACTGAGAAAGGACTCACATTGCCTGGTGCTTACTCCAGGTCCTCCTCTTTAGTACAACAGTTGACACAGAGAAGTAAAACTAATTCTTCTTACCAGTCACCTTTCTTTTTTTAACAGAGGCCACAGCAGGAAAATATAATGCTCCAAAACCTTAAAGGTACAAACCAACCATACTCAAAAGAGGATTTGATCTAAACATGCAACTCCATTTGAAAACAAAAAACAGAAAGTACATGGTTTTGATTTTCTATTAAAACCATCCCTAAGAATTAGGTGAGAGATTCTGCCAATATTTCAACCTGGAAGACTACTTGAGGGTTTTATGAATAGCTGCTGTCATCCACGTGGAATTTCCTCTTTGCTTTTCAATCATGTATTATTATTTGAAATGTTTCGAAAATCACTTTTGAGATAATAAACTTGAAAAATCAAAGTCTCATATATTCAGGGAGTTTTATTACAAACTAAACAGCAAGGCAGGAGGAAATTGTTAGTGTTTCATTTTAGTTAAGACTTCTCATTTTGATGAAGGTCCTCAAGGGCAGGCAGCAATACAGACACATTTCAAATTGTGGCATTACACCAAAACAGAGATATTAAGGAAAAACACAATAAAAAATTGTGTTATCTACAAGTGGGAAAAGCAGGGCCCAGTCTGACTGGTAGCACAGCAACACGTAATGACACTTGGGCTGAGATCAGCATTTCTGTCCCTCAAAAAAATGCAGTGCAAGCCTACATCCAGAGGTCTTTAATAATAATCAAAAGTAGACACATTTTATGCCTTTTGTTTCTTATGCCCACGAAGTCAAAGTCTGATTCACTGGAACATGACTAAGGGAGATCCTTAAATTCTGACCAATTAAGACTGTCCCTTTTCTGATTTGGGGAAATGAAGTCAAGGACACAAGTCGATAAATTTGCTGAAAGGCAATAAATATTTAAAAAAGAAAAAGTGTGGGAGAAACAGGAGTGGGATGGGGCTCATTCTTGGTTTTATATATATATATATAATATATATATATATATAAAACCATCTGAAATGGTCTATTCTCATTAAGTCATCAAAAACATGCAATTGCATTCCAAAGATGTTTATTAAGAACCACTAACAACAACGTGAGAGAACACCTATGGTTTTTATTCCTTTCCTAGAAAAGGATACAACTATTACTGGCCTGACCAAATTATTCAAGATAGACTAAATCTTGCTATGTTAACAAAGTAATCCCAAAATCTCATTAGCTACTACATTAAAGCTTTTTTGTTTTGTTTTATTCTGGTTTTGGTCACTCGAAGTCTGATTTAAAGTCAATTATCTGTCTTCGGCAGCTCTCATTCCTGGTTCCTTCCACTTTTCAATTTCATCACAATAGAGTTCTTCCTTTAAAATGCATGCTCAGAAGAGGCCAATGCATGGACCCAGGAGAGCTCCCAACTCTCCTAACTGTTCTGGCCAAATGGGGCACATCATGTCTCCTCACCTTCCCAGTGTTGAGGACACAGGCACATGGGTTAAAATGAACTGGAGAAATATTATCTCCTTGAGCGGGAGATATTATAAAATGATCTAGAGATATATTATCTCCTTGAGCATCCAGGAAGAGAAATGGTAACCACAACATAGCATTGTATCTGCTGCAGGGGCAAATAAATGTATTGGGAAATCAGATGTAGAAGAGAGTAGCATCACTTTAAGTTCTCCTGGGCAGGTAAGATTAGAACTGCCTTCAAGAATAGATGAGGTAGGGAAAACAGAGCTTGAACAACATGGAAGGAACACTTACCAAGGCACCAAAGGCAGGGGGGAGGGTCATGTTTTCAAGCCAATGAATAATGGCAGCCAGAGAGTCACAAGCAGCTGGGGACCATCATTTGAATTACAGAAAAAGGAACAAGAATACTTTTTGATGGAGCAGTGATGTAGTATTGGAAGCCATGACTGTCAGGTAATCCTAGGTATGAGCGAGATGTCCAATCCAGAAAGCTAGAGGTCACCTGTTTTCCTGAATTCATCCCAGTGTGCCAATTATCCAAATGTTCACTAATCTTTCTTTATTATACTTTCTGCATAGATCTCAGATGCACATATTGCCATAGGTGTCCACTAGTTCTGCCTTATTCCAGACCCTTACGATGGCTTATTTGCTGCTATGGACTCAATGCTCATGTTCCTACAAAACTCTTAAGTTGAAACCATAATTCCCAGTGTCATGGTGCTCAGAATTTGGATTAGGGCCTTTGGGAGCTGATCAGGTCCTGAGGATGGAGCTTGAATTATGGGCTTAGATCCTTATAAGAAGATGAAGGAATTCTTCCCTCTCCTCACCATGTGAGCACACAGCAAGATGGTGGTCTGCAAGCCAGGAAATAGGCTCTCGCCAGCAACCAACCAGGCTGGCTCCTTGATGCTGGACTTTTAGCCTCCAAGAACTGAGAAATGTCTCAGTCACTTCAGCAGCCCAGTTAGTAGGTTTTTTATAGCAGCCCACTGACTTAGACACCTGGTCTCTTGCCACAGCACTTTGGTGGAGTCCCTCTAGTCTCTTTCCCTGTCCTTATACACCTGGCACTGTGAGCCAAGCTGTATTCCAGGGGTAGAGTGCTCAGCTGTGCCCATAACTACTGTACACTCTATCCATATCAAAGTACTTTGTGCTTTTGTGAAATTAGCAGGGTTTTTTTTTAATCACTCAAACATTTACGTATACAGCTCCTTTCCTGTAAAAGCCTTCTTGTCTTAGTGTGTTCTCTGCTGCTATAACAGAAATCTAAAAACTGGGCAAATTATAGACAATATAACATTATTCAACTTATAGTTCTAGAGTCTGGGAAGTCCAAGATTGAGCAGCTGCACCTGGTGAGGGCTTTTAATCTTTGTCACACCCTGGCAGAAGGGCAAGTAAGCAAGTGTCCCATAGACAAAAGGTGGGAGCAAGAGAGCACATTGGAAAAAGAGCAAGGAAGAGCTGGCTTTTCTGATAAGGCTACTCCCTCCATGGCAGCACTAACCCATGACCTCCTCATCTCCTAAAGTCCTACCTCTTAATACCATGTTGGCAACTGAACTTCAACATGAGTTTTGGAGTAGGCACTCACAGCCTAGCTGCCTTCTACTCTTTCCTGCTCAAAAAAGTCCTGTTTATTCTGCAAAGCTTCTTTGTATAACAGCTTCCTTCTTATTCCATCAGTAGTTAATAATTCCCTCCTCTGTGCTTTTAAAAAATTAGTTTCCATAAGCTTCCATTTGTTGATATTTGTTCATGCCCTAGAGAGGGCTCCATATATAATGTGAACTCCACTGAAAAGGGAAAACGTGCCTTCTTCGCCCTGCATTATTATTATTAACAGTGAAAATGAGGTAAGACAGAACATTAGTCAGGAGGAATATGAGAAGAAAAATGCTACTGTCTCAGTGAGGCAGAATTCTTTAATAATGCCTAACGGTCACCAAGACCTTATTCTGGGCCAGGCACTGTGCTAAATGCATTGATATATTATCTTATTCAATACTCCTCAAAGTCCCTTAAGAAAAAAATATTGTTCACAGTTTAAAGATGAATAAACTGAGGCACACAGGGATTAAGCAATTCACTCAGGGCTGTCCAGCAACTAAGCAACAGAGCCAGCATTTGAACCAAGCAATCAAAAATAGAACTACACTAAAGCGGCTCTGTGGTAGGAGAAGCAGCTCCTATATTAGGATCAATGGCAACAGCACAGACAGCAATTAAGACAACACGAAAGCGAGAGAGAAGATGGAATGGAAACAAGAGCACACGCATAAATTAAGTTCCTTGCCCTTGGTGATTTGAAATAGGCTGAGTAAGTGTTCGCAGGAGTGGTATATTAAGTACATGTTTCTAAATAGAAACTGTAATTTATTAACTTTGTGCTATATCTTTAGTCAGATTCATAGATTTGACATCTTGAAAATAAATACCTTCTTATGATAGAGAAAAATACTAAACTAGGAAAACAAAAGGAATCACCATTGGTAGTTATAAAAATGTCCTGGGATATGATAAGAAAACACCTTGAAGAACAAGTTAAACACAAATATAAGCAGCTACTTGACCTTTTTAAAATAAATACCTTTCCATTTTTATTAAGTGCTTAAGTGTCTCTATCAAATTGGTAATGCATTTATTACAAGTTTATGGTAGATGTTCCAGCTTGTGATATAGGTTGTAAGGCAATTTAAGTTGCGGGCAAGGGTGGATAAAGGAAAGAGAGAGGGAGGAAGAGACACTCGGCTCCAATTCAATTCTCTCCAATCATTATGTAGTAAAGCTCCTCCTGGCGGCATGGACAGAGGCCCATGGTGAAAACACAGCACAGATCTGGGCCTCCTTCTGACTAGCTCCATCTCATAGCACAGACACACACACAGAATCAGGCAATGCCACCATACCAGGGAAAGAACAGCACTGTGGGAGCACCTGAAGGGCACCTGAGAAAGATCTGGCAGAACAGAGGCTGCTGAGAGGAGGTACAATCTGCACTAAGACCTAAAGGAAGAACTTTCTTACAAGGAGATGACTGGAAGAAAGAATCTCAGCAGAGAGACACAAGCAGTAACACAGGAAGAACACGGGTGGCCACAAAGCTGACCAACAACTTAAAACAAACACGCTCCATTAGTGAAGCTAAAACAAGAAGAAAGAGAGCAAAAGATGGGGCGGAGGAGCAAGCAAGGACTAGAGCAGGAGGCCTCCCGTAGACGGGGAGGGAGAGCTTCTCAAGGGCACTGAGGAATCATTGAGAATTTCAAACAGGAAATGACCTAAAGAAATGTACATTTTAGAAATCGCTGTTTACAGTCTGGGGAGATGAAGATGGGAAGTAATATTGGGGTCGGGAACAATTAGCAGACTACTGTGACAATTCAGATGGGACTTGCTGGTGACAGGGACTAAGGTGGCAGCCTAGGAATTGATACTGTGGGAAGATGAGGAAAAGTATTCACTAGAGAGACCCAGCAAGACTTGAGGCTGATCACATGTGGGCCTGGGCTCAGGGAAAAATGGCAGATAATGCCCAGGCTTTGGCTTGCAACCCTGGGACGGCGACGTTCAACAAAATGAACAACACACAGGGAAACACAGGTCTCCAGACCAAAGAAGTGTTCAGCCTGGACACCACCCCTCCAATTGCTACGGGACAGCTACAGGGACACATGTTCCTGGCTGGATGTTTGAGGCTATACATCCACTAAGGAACCATCAGATGGAAATGAGACGTAAGGCAAATAGGCAGACATGATAATGAACAGGATGCATTGAGAAGGGAACCTGGAAATCAAATTCTGAAAAAAAAAAAAAAAAAAAAAACCCCGATATTGAAAGGACAAGTTCAAGGAAATGAGCCCAGGAAACACAGTAAGATAGACAGCCAGAGAGACCAAAGGGAAACCAGAGAGGTTGACATGGTGGACAGCAAATGAAGAGCTCATCACGTTTACCACATACTTTTCAGAAGTCAAGTAGGGAAGAACCCAAAAGCATCTGTTAGATCAATACCAGTGGACCACTGTTCCTGCGCAAACACACACCAGCAATGAGAGCTGTGCAGTGGGATACTAGGTGTGCCAGGAAGCCTATGATGGGTTGGGATGAAGTATGTGTTCACAGCTCTTTCAAGAGAGGAGTGTATCTCAACTGATGTGCTCAGGAGATGCACGGGCCAGAGATATTTTTTTGTTAAGATGCAAAAACTTAAATACATTCACCTGAAACCGGGAAGGAGCTAGGAAAATAGGTGGGGTTATAAATGAAGGCGAAGAGGAGGGGTAATTAAAGCATGACTCCCCAAGAAGGACAAGAGAACAGTCAGGGAGCCAGCAAAGGCACTGTAATAGGAGGGAATCCCAGAAGAAATACAAATAACAAAGAAATTTTCCTTTGCACAACAAACTCATGATTTTCATCATCAAACAACCAGTAGCAAAAAGGCCAATTTAGCATCTAAGGCCAGAGAGTTTCCTTCCTCATATAGGTTTTCACTCTACCCATAGCCTTTGAGCACAGTAGGGCACAGAAGCCTAAACAAGAGGAAGACAGATAAAACCTCAGATCTACCAGACACCTATATTATGGCTTCTAAACAAGCCACTTGACTTCACATGCCTTTGAATATGAACAGATTCCTTTATTTACCAACTCGGTCTCAGTAAAGTCTAAAGTGTGTCTCACTTCTGTTGAAATGAACCAGAAAATGTCTAGAGAACATAATTCCAAGTATTGATTAAGTGCTGCCTCCTCAAAGGTTGTCACTGTACTGGAGAGATGAAGAATAATTTCTTACATTTGAGTGGCGTTTGACGAGAGATTATTGTCCTGCACTCAGAACGCTTGGAGGATGGTTCCAAATGCAGAGTCCTAGAGCCAATCCTGAGATTAATTTTCAGTGGATTGGGGATAAAGCCTAGAAATCCATATTTTTACCAGGTTTCTTGGTAATGCTAGAGGTACACTTGGAAATGCAATACTGTATACATCACATAGCAAATCTTCTCTCATAATATCTAATTTAATATGCATAGTAGGTGTTAAAGCACTCAAAGTAGTAAAAGATAAAGTAAAAACAAACACTGACAGCTTTCTCAGTAATAGAGTCCTTGTTCATTCATGCGCTGAATCAGGCAAATTGTAGCCATTGAGCAGGCACCATGCACCAAACCTCATATTCAGCAAAAGGGACACAAATTTGGTTTGATTTGGAGATTTTCCTTAGGTACTCAAAATCAACAGATGACCACAGTTCAATTTGACAAATGTTCTGGCACATTTCTGACACATCTCATGGCCAATATACACATGATGTTGTGGAAGCATAAAGGATGGTCTTGATTAGATGGGTTGAAGACACAGGTATCTGCCACTGAAAAGGTTTCACTTCATCAATGGAAGCTAGGTGAGGAAGCCACAGAAAGATACTCAAGACAGAAGGAAGCATAAGTAGCGTATGGGTGATACTGACCCAGACCCAAGCAAAGACTCACCCCTCACTAATGTGGGAATAAACCCACTCCTGAAACCAGAAGAGGACTCAGATGAAAGATTCAATGATGGGAAGCCACCAAATATATTTTAAGAAGAAAGTATGTAAACAGAGAAGTCAAATTCAGAGGAGGGCTCTTAAGAACACTGGATGGTTGGAGTGCTAACACATGCAGGCAGGTAAAGGCAAGAGGCACAGCAGGATTCTCTGTAGTCTCAGCTGTAAGCAGTTTATGCTGCCGTTTATGTGGTCTAGAAAAAGCAGAAAACAGGTAAGACATTTAGTGCAGTGGGTAAGTTAGTCACATGGAAGCTCAGAGAATTCAGAGAACAAATAGAAGGGACTGATGAGGTAGTATCCAGAGGAGACAGATGCATGCACTGTTAATTTTTTTAAATTGTGGATCATAGACTAGGATTGTAGCTCAGTGGCAAGGCACTTGCTTAGCAGGCACAAGACTGTGGGTTTTATTTTGAACACCAGCAAAAATATTTAAGAAAGTCTGGATGAACACGCTGAGATGCTCCAGGAAAGTCTACCTTGACAATGAGAACAGCTATTGTCAATAGGGGTAGGGATAGTTCTTGTTTTGAGATATATCTACAATGAAGGAGAATGTATGAACCAGTATAGACTCATTTCTATCACAAATTACCACACGTTTTTCAATGGCTTAACCAATAAGGTTGATTTCTTCCTTCCATCGCAGTCCCATGCATTTGTTCAGGAGGGGATATTATTTGCTTTAAGCAGTCATTCAGGAACCCTGGCCTTCTTCTATCTGGTGACTCCTCCATCCATCAGATCCTAAGTGTTCTACCATGGATCCTCTCCGTATCACCAATGGGAAAAGAGAGTTCATGGAAGACCATGTTCACAGTTTCCAGGAGATCATGCTGAGAGTGGCTTCCTGTACTCACACTCACATTCCACTGGGAAGAACTCAGTTACACAGCACCCACCGTGGTATGCTTGGATTTGGCATTTAGCCATGTGCTGGGAGGAAGGGACACAGGTTGGTGGAGCCACAGCCACCTCCTCTGCTGCCGAAGGTTACAGAGTATTCTTTAGCCCAGTGAGGGTCAGCATGGTAACTGCCTAAGGCAACCAACAACAGGAAAGAGGACATTTCATTTCATTAAAGGACAAATGTTAACATAGGTCATACAATTAAAAGCAAAAAACATTTTTTAGAAAACGGTGATGTAAAGCAGTACTGAAGGAAAATGCACATCCCTTCTGAACCCTTCCGTCCAGGGCCAGTTTTAATGGATGAAAGTTTGAGCCAAGGACATGGTCAGCAAAATTTGAAAGAAAACTTTTCCTCCACTGCTGAAGAAGGAAGATGGTGCCCACAATGGCCCTGACAGAAACATCAGCAGCTCATTGACTCCTAACCACTCCTCCCTAAGCTTTTCCACACACATTTCCTATAGCAGAAAATGTTCATTTAAAGAGACTCATAGTCCTCTGGACTCCAGATGTGATTAGCCCAAGAGCTAACATAAGGAACTCTATAGAGGACGTTAAGCCTGGAAGTACCCTAAATACAGACAGGACTCTCACCATCGTAAAACAGAACAGTCCCACTTCCGAGCCAGGGACAGTGCTGGACACCAAAGAAAGACCTGCACAGCTATTGTGTTGGTCAGTTTTCTATCACTGTGACCAAAATACCTGACAAGAACAACGTGGAGGTAAGACATTTTTTCTGGCTCATGGTTTCAGAGATTCAATCCATGGTCAGAAACATCATGGCAGAAAGGCATAATAGAAGAGTAACTCAGCCCATGGCCACTGGGGCAGGCTGGGGGGAGAGACATTTCTTGAGGAAGATGCTGGGTTGAAGATTAGCCCTTGCAGGGCACCCCCAGTGACCTACTTCCTCCAGCTGTCCCACCTCTTAATAGTCTATTGAGCTACACATCAATGAGTCCACTAAGGAGAGCAGAGCCTCCATAGTTCAATCATTGCCTAAAAGCCTCACCTCTGAACCTTGCTTTGTGGGGGACCATGCTTCAATACATGAGTGCTGGGGGACAGCCAGATCCAAGCCACAACAACTGGCATGAGTCAGTAGGGTATGAGACCCTCTTCGGCTCCTCCATCAATAATAATACAGCATCACTGGTTGAAAGCTCACTAGGTACCAGACACTCCACTTAACACTTACATCTAAACTCCAAACAACTCTGAGGGAGATATTTTTATTATCTATATTTTGCAGGTAAGAAATCTGACACCCAGAAAGGTTAAGGTAATAGACCCAGTTAACCAGCTCACAGGTGTTTAAATACAGTTCAAACTAGTTGGCTTTGATAGTGCTTTGAGAACTGTATTCTGCTTTTGATGACATTACATTTCCTTGGTGTAACAATAAAAAAAAAATTTGCAAACAGCATTTGTGATGAAAAAAAATGTTTTATAATGTTGGCATCCTTTGATTTTTTATTTCATTTTCTTCATAATTGCCATGAGCTTACAAAGTACAGATCCTTTTCCTGGTTTACTTTTAGCTCCCTTCTTTCCCAAGCCTCAGAGTTGGTGTGTTCCCCTGCCTTGTGTTTCATGAGGGCTCCTGGGTATTTATTCTCCCTCCATTACTAAGCAGTAAGTCTTTTATTCTGGCAAAAGGGAGGGGATGGGAGAGAGATTCAAAAAGTTGCATATTAGTGTTTTAAAGTCAAGGTACTGTTTCTCCAAGCACTGACAATATTTTACGTCCATTATGCTTTAGTGTGTTGGATACGAAGCAGTAAGTGGCCTGCTTACACAGTGGCCAGGAGTAGTATGGAGTAGGACAAGCAGGACTGGACACAGCATATAGGCTAGAAATGTTTGTGAGCAAGATTTGATCTTGGGGATGCAGAGAAGATTTAAAAAGGGATGGGGGGTATTCAGAGTCAAGTGCTGAGCTTCTGTCAATGAGCGCCTCTCAGACATCAGTGTGAGCTCTTCAGATTCCTCCTCCCAGACAGCCCCAAAGTCCAGCTTATAACAAGACCAATAACTCACTTCTTGGTCTCGGAAACTACTTGTTCAATTCTCTTAACTTCAGGGCCAAAATGAGTTATTTATTATTTATAGCAAATATATATATTTAAAAAAGCCATTACAATCTATGGTCAGTTCCAAGGATGGTAACTTGTTTCCTAATAAATTGGCACATGAATAGTGGCCAAATTTCTGAAAATATTTACGTAAACCAAATGTATACAGGTAGCCATTTTAAAATGATTTTCCCACAATACTTATTAAATATCTTCTTTGACAAATCACTGCATTGGGAGCCCATGAGTGTGGGTAGAGACCTTCAGAAGGCAAACATGAACTGGAAGCTTGGCAGTTTCAAAACATTCAAGCAGAATAGCCTGTCAAAGAAAAGAAGCATTGATAATATGCATCACTCTCCATGTAACCTTGGGCCAAGCAGCTAACTTCTCCGAAACTCCAGGTTTCTCATGTTATAAAACAAGAATTTATTTATTCAATAAATCACTATAGACTGATTCACAACTGGCTAAACTTCCCACAACTCCAGATGGATTGCTGGCACAGGGAATGGACCTTTAGTTTCCTTATTACAGTTCAGATATGGAGATTAAATCATCTTCTTAAATCTCTTAGCAAGGCGTAAGTGGCCACTGCAGGCTATTTTCCTCTTTATCATTACTGATGGAACCCATTTTACACGTAGCATTGAGAAGGAGGCCAAGAATACAAAGCTGTGGACCCATGCAAGTCTATGCTCAGGGAGTTCGGTTTGTAAAAAGGAGGTAAATCAACACAAATGTGTGATAAAACAGAGGAGATGCACTAACAGAGTCTGTTCCAGCTTCCCAGTGGGTGCAAAGAGGAAACATCAAATTATCTCTGGAGAGAAAAGTCTACATGTACAAGGCCATGGATTTGATGGCCTCAGAACGAAAAAAAACAAAAATAAAAAAATTTTTGCGTAAGTCCAGTCTTAAGCATAAGCAGCATGGAGACTTGGACCAGATGTTTAGGAACTCCTTGAGGCTTAACCTTCTAACTCTGAAAATTGTTCGTCTAGAATTCTGTATTGTGGCCGTCATTTTTTAGCATCCAATATCCAGGGGCATTCATTCATTAAGTTTTCACCCAAAAAAGCGGTTAGGAATTACTGAATAACACCATTCTCCCACAGAACCAAACAAAAATCCCTTACCAGTGGTGATTCTGGGGTTTAGGAAACACTTATAAGTCCTACCGTTGGCATTTGCAATGCACCTTTTTCACAAAAAAAGAAGAAAGAACAACAACAACAACAACAAAATCATGCACAGTCAGGGAAGGGGCCAGCTGAGACTCAGACTTTTGGGTCGCAATTGCACCTCTCTCCTTTTAAACCAGGAGCCAGCGCCCGGTCATTTGACTGAAAGCAAAGGAGCTAAATGCCACCAGCGCAATTTCAAAAGCATCTGTGCCTGGCTAGAAAAAGAGTCTTTGAGCCAAGGACCAGCCCAAGGGTCGTCGGGAACCGAGGTTCCGGAGTCCCAGCACAGATCCCTTGACCGCCTCAGAGGATGTCGCAGTGCCTGGGGCGAGATGCCTACAGGGTTGGTTTTTTTTTTTTTTTTTTGAGAGGGGAGGTGTTCCTTTTTTCTCTCCACCCCCAGACTCAGCTTCCCTCCTGGAGTCTGTCGTTGGGGAACAAGGAACACGGAACGCGGGCGGACTGTGTTACAATCAGCTCAGTTACAATCAGCTCGGAGGAGATTGGGGAAGAGGGTGAAACCGCGCAGCAGCGCCGTACAGCAGCGCCGCGCCTCTCCAGCGCCTCTCCAGCGCTCCCCGCCCGCGCTCACACCTACGCTCCTGGGGGCTGTGTGCGTTCTGGTGCGCGGGGGCCGGGCGAGGTGGAGCTCACCAGAGACCCGCCCCTGATCCCTCCCGCTCCGACTGAGATTGGCAGAGCCCGGACACCCACTCCAGCCAATGAGAGAGTTCCAGGGCGGGCCCTGGAGCCGCTGCTCCGGCTACTTAGAGTCGTCCGCGCGGCTGTAGGAAAGCAGAGCCCAGCCCGGACTGCCCAGGTGGAGCGGCCAACTCAGCCCGCGAAGACAGCAGCGCACCGGCAGGGCGCCGGCACCGCACCGCAGGGTTTGGCGAGGGGTCGAGCTGAGCCACAGCCTCACGCGCATCCCAGGACCCACTCGCCACCACCGTCTCCGCAGCACCCATGGGGAACAGGAGACTTTAAAGGAGTTTGGGGTTTCAGGAGCAGGGAAATCACCGGTACGGAGAAGCGGCTTTCTTTGCATCGGATACGTTCTCTTTTTTTCGTCCGATTGCTTGGATCGTGTGTTGGGTAGGAAGAAGGGGGTCTTTGGGCTGAAAGTGAACCTCTGCACACACACACACACACCGCACTAATATTCTGCACTGCCTTCCCCTATCCTTTCCCGGTCTCTTTGTTAGGTTATTTTAGACAGAGCAGCCTCGCCCTGGCGCAGTCCGATTGGCTCTGCTGGGTTAAAGGCGAGGAAAGTAAAGGGCACAGTGCACCTGCCTGCGTGAGCAGGTGTGCCCGGGTGCTTGAGTATAGGTGCATCAGCAAGGGTGCAAGCTTGGTTTGGAATTGCATACGAATTGGGGGGTGGGGGACGTCCAAGTGCCAACGTGTCGTTGCGAAGGTTTGTCATTGTGGGTTTGCCAGCTTGTCACTGTGCACAGTTTTGCTGGCATCTAGTGAATACCTGCGAATGTGTCCGATTGTCATTGTGTGAGCCTCGGTCAGGGTTTGCGACCTAGGGCAAAACTGGGAGGTGGGCTGGAGAGGGCGGGGACTTAATTGTGGGAGCAGCTTTCTTTAAGCTCTCAGGCCTCAAACGTCCCTTCTGCCTCCCATCCTCGGTCCTTCCTTGGGCGTCTGTCTCCCACGCTGCCACAACCCCTGTTCTCCTCCCTACTGGGACCTAGCATGATCTCCAGCCCATCTGCATATTCTCTTGTGGGAGTTAGAACAGGCTTCCCGGACAGGGTCGGAGGCGGTGTGGTGGCATCCGCTCTGGCCCGTGGGACTGGTGGCTTCTGCACCTCCTTCCCCACCCCAGGGAGGCACAGGGAACTCAGCTGGCGCAGGTGACAATAGTGCGGCGCGTGGGCGGGCGGGCGGGCACGTCTCAGGGGTACTGTCCATCTTGGAGGGATGTTAGAGTCCCCCTGACTCTGATGGTGTTTCTCCTTTGCTTCCGCAGATCCCAGTTCCTGGCCCTGGCCTCGCCGCGTCATTGATGGGCAACCAACTGGACCGCATCACCCACCTCAACTACAGCGAGTTGCCCACAGGGGACCCGTCCGGGATTGAGAAGGACGAGCTGCGGGTCGGGGTCGCCTATTTCTTCTCGGATGAGGAGGAGGACCTGGACGAACGCGGGCAACCCGATAAGTTTGGCGTGAAGGCCCCCCCAGGCTGCACCCCCTGCCCAGAGAGCCCTAGCCGCCACCACCACCACCTGCTGCACCAACTAGTCCTTAACGAGACTCAGTTCTCCGCCTTTCGGGGCCAGGAATGCATCTTTTCCAAAGTGAGCGGCGGCCCTCAGGGCGCGGACCTGAGCGTCTACGCGGTCACCGCACTGCCTGCGCTCTGCGAGCCCGGCGACCTGCTGGAGCTGCTGTGGCTGCAGCCGGCTCGGGAGCCGCCCGCGCCGGTCCCGCACTGGGCGGTATACGTGGGCGGTGGGCACATTATCCACCTGCACCAAGGCGAGATCCGCCAGGACAGCCTGTACGAGGCGGGCGCAGCCAACGTGGGCCGGGTGGTGAATAGCTGGTACCGCTACCGCCCGCTGGTGGCCGAGCTGGTGGTGCAGAACGCCTGCGGCCACCTGGGCCTCAAGAGCGAGGAGATCTGCTGGACGAACTCGGAAAGCTTCGCCGCCTGGTGCCGCTTTGGCAAGCGGGAATTCAAAGCCGGAGGGGAGGTGCCAGCCGCTACGCAGCCCCCGCAGCAGCAGTACTATCTTAAGGTGCACCTGGGGGAAAACAAAATCCACACTGCCAGGTTTCACAGCCTGGAAGACCTCATCCGCGAGAAGCGCCGCATCGACGCCAGTGGCCGCCTGAGAGTGCTCCAGGAGCTGGCCGACTTCGTGGACGACAAGGAGTAGCCTGCCTGCCCGGCCTGTCTCCGGCGCCGGACTCCCTTCCTGTCTGTGCCGCTGGGCTTCGTGGCCGGCAGTTCTCGATCCCCAACCCCCGCGTGCGTCGGTCTGCCGCAGGTGGTCAGTGCGCGGGCTGCAACCTCGCACCCCTCCGGCAAGCGGCAGGAAGTCTCAGGAACTGACCCCGGGACTGAAAGGGCGCTGCTGTGCGCGCCTGGCTGAGAGCCCCAGTGGTGGTAACGGTGTTGGGAGACCCCAGAGAGTGCTTTTCCCTTGAGTTGTAAAGGGAAGAAGGGAAACGGGCAGAGGGGAGCGGGGACGTGACCTTTCCGGTGAGTCAATGGTCAGTGGCTTGCACCTGACAGGGAAACTACCCATTACTAAAAAGGGACCTTCACCACCCCAGATGTGCACATACAGGCCAATTGGAGGCGAGGATTGGTCTTTTCAGGGCACAGTTCACCTTCTCTATGAATGTGTCCCCAGAATGCAGGATTTCCAAGAAATCGAGCCTGCCCCTTGTGTACTTGTGAATAGAGCACCTCGGGACTCTGGGTTATCCTGAGGCTGCTTGGGACTCCTCCAGCTCTCCAGCCCCAGGTCTCCTGACTTTATTCCAGGCTCTGGGCTAAGCTAGATAGTTTTTGCTTCCTGTTCTTTGCACCAGAGGAAGCAGACAGCCACCCCACCTGCATTTGTCTGTGAGTCTCCCTCCATGGCAGAAGGGAAGCCTTCCGGTCTGGGAGAACAATAGCATGGCTAATTGGACGCCGAGAGCAGGCCCCACCTGGGAAAAGGAAATAGTTCACCTGGTGTCTGGGAACTTGAATGGGTGCAGAAGGGCGCTTATTGTTCTGAACCCTTGATTACTCACTCCCTCCTCGGGCTGCATTTCAAAAATAGTCATATTTTTAAAGGGATCAGAGGAGTGGGAGGGGAAGGACACGGCAACATTCCAGAAACCAGCATTCTGACAACACCATAGCCAGTATATTTAGTTTGGCTTTTCCTAACATAGAAATCTTAGAAGGTGGGGACATGGAAATTAAGTTTTAAAAAGAAAGAGCAGTTTTCCAACTATGTCAACAAAGCTTATCGTGTTGATGTTTTTATTGACCATTTTAGCAACATGCTAATAAAATTTCAAATTGAAATTTTTATTTTCATGGCTTTAATCCATGATAGTTTAAATACTGGGGGCCATTAAGAGTGGATTTAGCTAAGAGCTTAGCTAACATTGCCTTTTCACTCTGTTTTTTTCTCAAATCTTATGAGAATTCTGTTTTTGAATATTGTAGTTAATTTTTTGGCTTAAACAGCAGCCCTAGTAATGGTGGAGTTGTTGATTAATGTGTATATTGTACTGAATTTCTGTCAGTTCAAGGGTTTACTGCTTTGGTGGAAATCGCTAGCAGGTTCCATGATGGTTCTTTTCTCCATGTTGTATATCATTCCCATTTCCCATTTGCATTTCTTTTTTTTTTTTTTCTCTTCTCATGATCTCCTTAAAAAGTAATCTACTTAGGGAGGCTGAGACAGGAGAATCGCGAGTTCAAAGCCAGCCTCAGCAATGGCGAGGCACTAAGCAACTCAGTGAGACCCGGTCTCTACATAAAACACAAAATAGGGCTGGGGGTGTGGCTCAGTGGTCAAGCACCTCTGAGTTCAATCCCCAGTACCAAAAAAAACAAAAAGGAATCTAGAGTTTGTGTCTCCCTGCTTCTTAGCTAGTCCCACAGTTCATTCCTGAAAACAGGGGATAACTCAAAGAATCGGGACAAACATATATTTTCCAAAATATTAGGGTTGTGTGGAACTCCTTCCTTGAGCAAGGGTTTACAAACTTCTGTCCTTGGGCTGCAGCCCCAGTCTGACTGATTGTTAGTGACTGATTGTGACTTGGCTCTGTGTATTAGACACCTTACAGAATCTGTGTCTTTTGAGAGAATTTGTCAAATAATGGTGTTTAGCTAATTGTTGCTAGCAATTGCATAATAACAGCTACAATTTAGTTGGACAGCAAATATTATGGCCAAAGCCAGTTTCTGGCATTTCAAAAATAATGCAATAAAAACTAGTCGAGGTTAGCTGAGACTGAAAATGCCTTTTCCATGGTAAGTGATTCATTTCTGTTGTGTGTGTGTGTGTGTGTGTGTGTGTGTGGTTTTGTTTTGTGTTTTGTTGGGTTTTATTCCAGATTCATTTCCCGACCTTGAATCAAAAGGTCATATCAATGAAATATGAACTAAAATATTTTTCTTAATCTACTGAGTGATTTATTTTTTGAAAATGTTTAAATGTATATGCTTCTCTTTCAGCACATGCAACAGCAAAACTTTTGTAATAACTATCTTAACTTAGCATGTATGGAGAACTGAAAGTCATCTATTTCCCTAACTTATTCTTCTCAATAACAGATGGCAGATCATAAACTGAAATTCTTTATTGTATCCACATATTCCATATTCTTTACTGTGTCCTACTACTGTATCTTGGCTCCCTGCTATATTAAACACCATCCTAAGTACTTGTCCTAACAGGAGTTCTTATTGACATTTTGTCTACCACCTGTCACTCAAAAAGTGGGATTTCTGCAAAAGAAATCAATCAGTCTCTATCTTAACTAATACTGAAATTTATTTCCTCTGGTGGCACTTAATCTAATGGCTCTCTTAGGAAGAGTGTCACTTTAATAGAGGAATTGTTTACTAGATTCATACTTCCTGAAAGTAGATGGCAATAAAAATAAGAGTGGGCAGTTAAAGTAGATTCATTATTGTATTGGTCTATTAAGGATCTCTTTGGTAATAATACTTCTTATAGATTCACCATAATAAAACACTGCTTACAGAAGGAACTTAAAAGATTTATAAGGATTCTCAAATTCCTTTTGAAATAATTTTCATCTCTTGCTCAATGCTGGTAAGAACTAATGGCAAAATAATTCTAATAATAATGCATCTAGGAGTTTTATCCTGGAAAAAAAAAAGTATGTTTTTTAGGGTGTTATTAAGGATGTTATTGAATCCAAGAAGGTGAAGGAGTTCCCTTTGTAGATGGCACAGGTACCCCTGCTCTTATTGGGGTGAATTCACTATTTCTAGATTGTATCAAAGCTACAGAAATGAAGCCACAAGTCTATTTACATTTTGATATAGACCAGGAATTTAACTCTAGTCTTACTTGTCCTCAGGGGACTCTGGTGTGATAGTCACCTCCATGAGGTAGAGATTGTCTCTACTCAACCTTCTCCAGTGCAAAGGCAAAGTCCTGTTTTCTCCATTCTGTCTCCACTTTCAAGGGGCAATTCAGAAAAAAAAAATTACTACTTTAAAAAAAAAGTAAAAAGACATACTTCTAAGAGTGCTTTACTACATATTTTCTTTTTTTTTTTTTAAAAAAAAGAGGATTGGGCATACTTTCTAGTAAAACTGAGCCTGAAATGGTGTTATTTTAAAGGTATTCTTTTGAAAGAGAAATCCTATAGGAGTTACATATGTTGCATTTTTTAAAATTTAAAAGTATATCAATGAGCCCAATGATGTACTTTAAAATTTTAAGTTTTAAAACATTTAAAACTTTAAGTCCCTGGCATGACAGCATTTTAAAAGAGTCATATATATCAACGTGCAGTTAGAAAATACTTCTGCCAGATATAAAATCAAACACAGAAGCCAGGTTGTAAGCCCAGTGACATCACACAATTTCAATAGGTTTTAATTGTCTTACTTTTCTTCGTTTATATGACTTTTTTTTTTTTTTTGGTGAACACTTTTTTTTTGAATAATGACATTTTTTTAGAAAAGCATGTTGATGTTTACAAAATAATTTATTACCTGGATCATGAGTGTATTCTAACAGTCTTCAAACATCACTTTATTGATTACTATGTTCTGTATGCTTTTGACATCCCTAAGAGTTAAATGTCTTAGTCATCTGATCATTGAAAGAAGCAGGGTCAAGTTCCAGTTAGATTAACAATGAATTGCATGGTCATAGTAGGGCTACCTAATTTTCTTTTATCCACATGCATCATTCACATATAGTTAAAGCTCTTTCTCTCTTTTTTCCCCATTGCTGGATTTGAACCTAAGGTCTCAGATGCTAAGCACATGCCCTATTTCTGAGCTCTACCTCCACCTGCAGCCAGGTTTTCTCTTTGAAACAACGGATGAGAATCTAGTTAATGTTTGCTTCACAGAGATGATTTGCCACACACAAAAAGTCTGCAGTTCAAAAATACAGGATTCCAGGTTTCTTGAAATATAAAAAACTGCATTTAGAGAATGTTTACCTTAGACACATGTCAATTTATTTTTGTTTAAAATTATTAGGTATTGGCAGAATATACATATTTGTTAAGTATATTTACACATATATAAACATTATACACATGCATATTATATACATATTATACACATATATATTATATACATATTATACACATGCATATTACATCTGTACACATTCACAAACATACAGCTTTTTTAAAACAAAATGAAGAGTGACTTGAGATTTATGAGAGTGGATCTAAAAGATCTGGAGGTCAAAAATAGCTAAGGGACAGCTGCACAGCAAGTGGTTACGCCTGAAACTAAACATAAGCAACAAGGAGAAAATGTAGAAGCCATGGAGTTAGCTTTTATCTCACTTTTGGAGGATGGACATGGTCTCTAAAAAAAATAAGATTCAAAGGAAAACTGAAAAGATTAGGAAGCCATTGAAAAACGGAAAAGGATGCAGTGCGGAGGTTATGGAATGATATGAGCTAATAACTTTTCCACAGGGGATGCTGTGCTTTGTTTTAACTGAACACTATAGAGAAAACCTAGAACTCTATTTTTCAATAATTCAGTAATTTATATAATTCTCTGATTTCATAATTCAAAGTTTACCTTTAAGGTTGAATATTTATCACATTTGGACTTGCATTAAAAGAGGTTTAATTATTTGAATATATTGTGAAAAATAATGGTCTTTCCTACCCTTGCTGCTGAAGGGGATTCTTGCAGTCCTTGCTTTTGACAGCAGAATACCCGGATGACTGGTTCCTATGCTACGAGCCTGTATCAGTCTCTCTGATGGCTGATGGAACAAGGCACAATGTAGGTGCTCCCTAAATACAAAATTAGGGCAGCTCTCCAGTAACTTTGATCACCAGGAAACTGAGAAAGCATACCACTTGACTGACCTACAGAGGGAAGCATAGAGAACGTAATAAGTCAGCAGAGTTTTAGCTCCTCAGCTACATGAACACACCACATGAGGCTTGGGCTGAATGATTTCAGGCATTTGGAATATCCAGTTTGCTTCTAGAAAAAAAGAATCAAAGATTCTAGGAAAACAAGAAAATATTCTCTTGTCATTTGGTCAGAAAGGGAAAAGCAAACTAATAATTCTGAATGTAACTTCTCACAACTTCATATCTCATTCACCTCAAGGAAAAATCTTTCTTGCATGAAACCACAAGATTATTCCTTCAGAAGGAAGCTTATTATTGTAGCTCTTGCTGAAAATATAGGGAAAGCCTTATTGGAATATGCCCTTAGCCCTATGGGAAGATTAGATTTGCAGTTTGGTTGTGAATGTTTTTCTAAATAAACATTACTCATTTATATAAAACTAGTAAAATAACTGCTGTGCCTGATGAATTCTATAACCCAGTTATTTTTTTGTGAACATGAATTCTGAACTTATTTTTTCCCAAAGAATAGGTGATTATGAGATATTAGGTGTTTTAAATTTCTAGCACAAAATAAATGCTACAAAAGTTAATTCGAGCTTCATTTAATGCTAAAATAAACAAACAAAGATTATATATTGCCAGTTCTTATACATGCTTCCAAAGAAAATTCTTGCCATCAATCCATGATAGAGACATTAATGTCCTGCTCATACGACCATGGGACATTTGAGAGCTTTTCTATTATAAGTATATTGATATTTGCTTTGGCAAATAAGTTATTCTAATTTCCCTCCAACAGTCTTGCAAAACATCAGCTCTCTGCTTAGTTCCAAGCCCACTCTTTCAGATTTCAGATTCTTCTAGAGCATGCTCAGACCTAGGGTCAAACTGACAATGGCTTTGTAAAGCATGCCAGCTCCCAACAGCACACACTTTCTTCCCCCCTGCCTTTTGTGGAAGTGTCCACTTGGAATGTCTGAGCCAATGTGAAGTAAAGCTCAGGGGAAGGATTGTCATATTTAGCAAAACTAAATAAATAAATAAGTAAAAGGTTATCATCGATATTGGAATTTTATATAAATGACAACTATTTTAGGACAAGTACATCCTGTACAATATTTAGGTCATACTTAGATTAAATTATGTTTACCTGAAGTTCAAATG
>CM053411.1:72307335-72338340 GCA_028644305.1 Xerus rutilus | reverse complement strand
ACTTGGAATGTCTGAGCCAATGTGAAGTAAAGCTCAGGGGAAGGATTGTCATATTTAGCAAAACTAAATAAATAAATAAGTAAAAGGTTATCATCGATATTGGAATTTTATATAAATGACAACTATTTTAGGACAAGTACATCCTGTACAATATTTAGGTCATACTTAGATTAAATTATGTTTACCTGAAGTTCAAATGGAACTGCACATCCAGTATGTTATCTGGTGATTCTATACGGAGAACTTTGCTATTTCTGAGAAAGCCACTGTGTCCCAGATGTTTTAGAGCTGGCAAACTAGGGACATGCTTCCTGCCCACAGCCTGAGGTTTTAGCTGATTGCTCATCTGTGTTTGAAGGCAAAAACCAGATTCGGGTTCAGGAATGAGTATAGATTTCAGGAGAAGCTTACAAGACCCATAGTCATTGAGAGGGTCGGTTGGGCATATGTATGGGTATGTGTTCCCATTCTTGTACTCTTTTGATTGTATTTTATAAGACACACCATCCTTTACCTGAGAGTATGAAGAATACTTTTCTAGCCACAGTCAGAATCACTTTATGCCATTGACTTTAATCCCACCTGCTATTTATCCCATTTGGCTCCTCCCCAGACACCTGGCTGTTCACACAGCTTCCTGCTTTTAGCTCCTCTATCCAAACACCTGCAGCCATAGTGATCTTTCCAAGTACAGACGCATCACTCACAAAATAAAGGCCTAACTCCTTAGTGGGCAGTCAGAGTCCTCCACAATGTGAGCCCATCTATACTCACCTGCACTTCCCTCAGCTCTCAGCTTATGCCCAGATGCTGTAACCAGAAAAACTTGACGAGAACAACTTAGAGGAAGAAAAGTTTATTTTGACTCATGGTTTCAGAGGTTCAGTCCTTGGTCAACCAATTTCATAGCTCTTCACCCAAGGTGAGGCAGAACATCATGGTGGAAGGGAATGGCAGAGGAAAGCAGTGTAGGACCTGGGAACCAGGAAGCAAATAAAGAGTTCCACTCACCACAATATAAACCCCAAAGGCCCACCCCCAGTGACCTACTTCCTGCAGTCACACCCAGCACCTGCCTACAATTATGACCCAGATAATCTATCTAAGTGAAATCATGCACTGATGAGGTTACATCTCTCATAATCTAATCAGTTCACCTCTGAAAATTCTTGCATTGTCTTACACATGAACTTTTAGGGGACATCTCATATCTATACTACATTAGGCCACATGGGACTTTTTGTAAAAGACGAAGTTTTCATTCACACTGCTATGACTTTGTACCCTGTGACTGCCAGTCTCAACTCCTGAGTGACAAACACTTATTCATCCATCCTTCATGACAGCACCATACTATCCCCTAGAATGGTGTTGATAATTTTCTTCTGCATGTTCTCATGGTATTTTTCTTACAGCATTCCAGATTCTCCCTCCTCTACTACAAATATCATCAATGTCTGTCTCTCCCAGGTCTATAAGGTCTGGACTCTGACTTACACATTTTTTTTTTATATTGAGGATTGAACCCAGGGGTGCTTAACTACTGAGTTACATCTCCAGCCCTTTTTGTATTTTATTTAGAGACAGGGTCTCACTAAATTGCTGAGTTGCTGAGCCTGGCTTTGAACTTTCGATCCTTCTGCCTCAGCCTCCCAAGTCGCTAGAGTTGCAAAGCCTAGCACTTGCAGTGGTACTCATCTAGGGTCTAATGAATGAACTAAAGCACTGAGGAAGGGAGAAGAGCAGATGTGCCTCAGTGATCTCCGCACAATAGGAATGACCCAAAGTATATATCTCAACTTGTACATAATTCTTAGGACCATGAAGTTGAAAATTAGTTTCAGTTGAGAAAATAAGCTCCAGTGATGAGAAACTGACATTGCATTACATTTTACTACAAATGATGAGAGATTAGCCACACATAGTTTATAAAGTTTCTCTGTCCTGGTTGTACTAGCACATATATTTCTTCATGGATGAACTTTATGAGTTTCATTACCATGGAAATACAGATTTTTCGCCTCTTGGTAATTTAATTTCCTCCTAGGTGTGATAGCTTTGAGAGTTGCAAATTTAGAAGACGATTGAGGGTTAACTTTCAAAAATTAAAGATGAAACCAGACACTTCGCATACAGGCCTCTTTAGTAAACAGGCCCTAGTCTGCCAGAGATGTCAAGTCAAGGAATTTACTGAAAACCCATGTTCTGTTCACATCTTGGACAGTTTAAGCCTCCTAATCTAACCATTAAGTAAACACATTTTCTTCTGTATGCAAAAAGAAAATCAGTTTATCTAACATTGCAGCAGGGTAGGAGGCTGAGTGGGAGGGAGGGGGAGATGAACAAAGCCAGTGTCTTTTGCATTTGAACCTTCAGGCTGGTTGAACAGATAGAATAATTTGAAATAATTTGAAATGTAATAGAGCACTGAAAATGTAACTAGATTAATATCTTATAAAATATACATGCTTTCATATGTGATTTCATTTGGATTTCTTAGGAGGTATGCCCCAACTTTTCCAAGTAGGTACTATTCTTTTAGCACCTCTGGGTATTTAATATAGTTCAATCTGGTCTTGGTTATGGTTATGGTCCTCAGTATCTAAGGAAAGTCATTCTAATTTGGGTTCTCAAGACATAATATCTTTTTGAGAAAAATAGTATCAGAACTTAAGAATGGAGTAATATGAAATACGAAATATTCTAATTTGGGATCAGAAATTCAGGTAAATAGGAATTCTGGTCAAATGTAGCTTTTGGCCAGAGAACAATTTCCAGAGGAGATAGGGGAGGAGATTTTTCCCGTCTGCAGGTCTCACCATTCTAATCTCAGAAGTCAGCATCCCACACATGCAAGCTCTTTATTTGTGTTGGATTTCCTAAGACAGGATCTACACAAGAAAACAGGAGCACAGCAAGTCACTGTCCTCTACAGACCAGCAAAACAGCTGTCTAAACCAAATCTGCTCTTCTTTTGTTGCTTCCTCAAAGCCTGTAAGGGTTTTCCATAATTTACAGGATAAAATCCAGGTTCTCCAGTGCATGAAAACTCTGTTCCAGTCTGTCTCATCTCCCTTCCTCCTACCCCCACCCTGGCCTCTGAAGCTTCACCCCTGACCCATCGCAGTAATTCTCTCTAGAAACCCCCTGAACTGGGCCTTACCTGCCACTAAAAGCTGTGTCTTTCTGCTCCCTTGCTTAAGCTTTGGGTGGAACGTCTTTCTTCCTTCCCTGGATACCGATCAAAACCCAAGTTCTGACAGGGATCCAGTTCACTTACTGGCTGCTCCGTGGAGTCCCTTTTCCTTCAACACCCACTTCAGCGGCAACAGTCACCCAAACTGATCCTCTCCCCACTGAGTTCCTGAACATTTTATCCAAACACTTAACATTCATAGCATCCAATTAATATTCTGATTTTCAACCCCTAAACTATGTCCAACACAATTTATTTAAGTTAATGGGAACCTGATTGCCTTCCGAAATAGATTTTAATTTTGAGCCAGGGATCTTGGCATTTTGATCTTTGGTTCATTAATAGCGAGTATCTGGTTCATACTTGATGCTTGACCAATACTGACGTGATTCAACTCAGTTAATTTAATTAAAAAGTAACTCTTCCACTAGAAGAACAGTAGGATAAAGTGCTACTTTTACATTAATGTTCTAATAAAAGATCGATTCCTTAAGCAGTTGTTGGGGCCTACGAAAAGCAAGCCTTTGACTTGATACACACATAGTATGACCTTCAGGAACCAGATCTGGTGAAGACAGTGCACCATTTGCTCTCATCCACTATGGCCTGGAATATAGACCATTACCCAGGTATAATTTGTTAAAAATAAGGAAGGAACATTTGAAAATATGTGTTGTTCCAAGAAATCAAAGTCATTGACAGACATGGAGGACTTAAATAATGACTACAAAACAATTACGCATTTTTGTTTGATTTTTATTAATAGTTGGGAATATAGATTAATATTTGTATTTGCTATTTAAATATAATAGACTATCCTATGTCATTATTTTGTAATGTATTATTTTGAGAGTGAGTTTCGTCCTTCAAAGTTTGTAGAAGTTAAGACTTAAATGTGTAGAAGCAAAGCCACTTTGCTGTTGAACTACTAAGATTAGCATGTTATTAGCATTTGATTTACAAATCAGTTCATCTCCTAGGGCATCTCTGAAGACAAGATCCTTGATTGATAGATGGAGTGGTTTCTTAAGATTCAGTTCCCAGGGTTGGGACAAGTTCTCCAAAGGGAAGCTGTGCAAACATAAAGGCTTCTTGGTGTTGGACTGGATCCACACCAGTGATGGACTAAGGAGGCTCATCTCACTCAAGGACAGAGGCCAAGCCGGGCATGGTGGTGCATGCCTATAATCCTCTGGGAGGCTGAGACAGAAGAATTGTGAGTTCAAAGCCACCCTCAGTAAGGGCGAGGCGCTAAGCAGCTCAGTGAGACCCTGTCTCTACATAAAACACAAAATAGGGCTGGGGATGTGGCTCAGTGGTGAGTACCCCTAAGTTCAATCTCCAGTACAAAAATTTAAAAAGGACGGAGGCCAAAGTCATGGACAGAAGGACAGGGCCACAGGAGAGTTCAGAGGGGCTGATGAGATGGCAAGGGAGAAAACAACCAAAATGTCAGGCTTCACGAGGAAACCAGCCAGTCAAGTGGAAGGTGCAGAGTTTTTCAGGACCAAGATTCTTTAGCCCAAATGGAATTTGTAGTCAAAGTAGAACAATTTCTAAGGGAATGGACAACTCTAAGAAATGGTCTTGGCCCACAGTCTATACAAATATTTCAATTTCAAAGAATATTATGTTTAATTTTAAAATGGCCTTTGGGGAAAAAACCCAGGAAATCTTATTAACTCTGGCAGTATTCCTTTAATACAAATATTAGAATTTCTTTAAAGAAAATAAAAACCTAGGTCTATTGCCTAAAAAAAAACCTTGAACTGGTTTAATGTGTTGACAATGGCCTCTGGCACAAAGCATTCACTAGCTTCTTAAATGCCTCTACTAACTACAGTAAAAACCTTCATGAGATCTAGTCTACCACACAAGCATGATGTTCCTTCCTGAGTGGAATTCCCATTTGTTTTAAAAAGGAGGAATTTCAGATTATAGGCAAAGATAGAGAAGTTTGTTAAAATTTTTAGGTATACAAGCATCAGGTACTAAACTACAATTTTTTAAAAATGTTGAATCCCATATTAATGAATTCCAAAGAAAAACAGCTGACTTTATGCATTTATTTTAATAAGGCTGTGAAAACAGTCCATTTACAGTATAAAAACCCCTTGTCTTTTAAAAATGCTAGACAGAATATTTTAATAAATTAAATTTGTCTGCCTGTCAAATCTGTCAAATTAACAAGAGCCCTCAAGGAGTATTGCTGATGTTGTAGTTCTCTTTTTCCAATAGGATTACATTCAGAATTTAATATGGGCTGCTTAGAGGAAGAATCCTTCCGTCAGAGTAATTTTAAGTAACAAACACTAACATAATATTTTAAGCTTCCAACCTCATAGGGCCAGGGTGATTTTGCTTCCTTTGAAAAATCTTTTATTATCTGCAACAGTGTCTTGAATATTATGTTTATTTACCATGATGCAATAATTCAAGAAGGCGAGTAAGTTTTTATTATCAGAAGTTTAACTATTGACACTTGCTCAAAGGTCTGTAGTTTACATAGTCTGCTGCCAGCCTTGCAATTGACCTTGGGCCAGCCAAGTCTTAGGACTCCAGTGGATGGATGGGAATACTGAGCTTGGCAGGGGCAAAACCCAGCTCAAGATCACATAGCTTGCAATTAGCAAAACCAACACTTTAATTCAGGTGTTCTGATATGAAACCATTAAATTTCTAGTTACATTTCTCTGTCTTTCCTGAAATAATCAATTTTTTTTCCTCACAGAGAAAACTCACTTAATGTTTCCAGTTAACATGTGAGAGAATTTGTGCCAAATTTCTTGTAGCAGTTAGTTAATGGAGTTTGTTATTATTTCAAAATAATGTACCTAAAACCAGCAGGCATTAGGAGGTTCAAACAAACCCAAACTCTGATTCAACTGTGTAACATGGAATCACCTAGACTTGATTTTCAGCCTCCTGGAATGAAATTCTCAAATATATGTCTAAAATTTTAAAATGGAATCAAGCGTCAGTCTTAAGATTCTGTTATTCATCCTGAACTTCAGAAACAGAAATAATATTCTTGGATAATATTCAGAGAATCTATATCTTTCACTGGGGGTCCAATGTAGTTCTCGGAGGACTTTGCATTTATTGTTTAATAAATATTCTGTTGTTTGAACATATGTTATTTTAACATTGACTATATAAGCATTATAAATACATTAAATATATAAAAGAATCTCAATATTGGTATTGTCACACAATGGAGTTTTACTCAGAAGGATGAAATTATAGCATTTGCCAATAAATGGATGGAGCTGGAGAACATCGTGGAGAGTGAAATAAGCCAGACTCAGAAAGTCAAAGGCAGAATGATTCCTCTCATATGCAGAAGTTAGACCAAAATAAAGAAAAAAAGAAAGCAGGTAGCGGGACTTCATGAGAATAGAAGAGAGATCAGTGGAGCCTCTAGAGGAAGGAGATTGAGGAAGAGGAAGAAGGGATAGGAAATGAAAAGAACGGTGAAATGAAATTGACCAAACTATCTTATGCACATATGTGAACATACCACATGAATTTCACCCTTAAGTATATCTATAAAACACTAATTTAAAAAAACTATAAAGAAATAGAAGGAAGACCACCAGAGTAGTGGAAAAGGAACAGGGGAAGGGAGGAGGGGAGCGAAAAGAGGAGGTACTGAGGAGTGAATTGGAGCAAACTATATTCAGTGCTTCTATAATTATGTCAAAATGAACCCCAATATTATGTATAACTATAATGCTCTAACAAAAACATTATGTTGCTTTCATGTGTTGGGAAAATGCCTTTCAAAAATAAGTAGAACAAGAAAAAAATCAATGTTTACCATGTTCCTAATTTCTTATAAGTCAAAAATTTCTGGGTAAAAAAAAAAAAAGTATACATAATTTCAATTAAATTTCCCTGGCAACAATCTGCAATAGTTTTACAAAACAATGCTGTGTTTAGTGCCCAGGCAGGACCAACAGCAGGGTAATGACATGAGTCAGGCCTGGCCCAGCTCTAGCTGGAGGATCTATTTCTATGCATAATGAGACCTTTCAACTTAGCTAAGAAGCAGTCCTGTGAGATGCTCCAGTGAATCAATGTTTATCCATGGCCAGTTTCATGAAAGAATATCTTGTGACTCAGCATGGGGCATTTTCCTTTCTGAATGAGATTAGTTATTCCTCATGAACCACGAACTGACTAGGGATCAAAATAAACCCAAATAAATTGAATCCAGTAAATAAATTGTCAAGCGGAAGAATGATACAATGGAAAGAACATTGGATTTTTAAAAAAGCATGGCTATTAAGCTCACTCGCTGCTTTCAGGCCATGTGATCTTGGACAAGTGGCTCTCTTGGGCCTCCATTCCTTCCCCCTCAATGGGAAATCACAACCCCTTACTCACAGGGTTAGGATGAATTTGAATTAAATGTCCATAAAACTGTTTATTTACAGTGCATGTAAAAGGCAATCAGCAGACATGAACTGAAGTAAATTAAAATACTAAATAAATTTCCTTTTTCCATTGAGATGGTAGGCTTCCTAACTCTTGAACATGTTTGCTTCTTCCCTAGTTAGATAGTAAATTTTTAGAGAGCATGGGTTTTGTATTACTCATTTTTTCTCCTCCTTAGCAGAACATATAGTTCTAGAACTTCTTGATAAAAGTCAAAAGGCAACTAAAATTTCATATGAACAGGTCCTCTGAAGATGATGAAAATAAGATGTTTCTTAAAATGCGTTTACTTGATATGGACTGAATATTTGTGTCCTCCCTCTCAAATCCATAAGTCAAAATCCTAATCCCCAAGGTGATGGTTTTATGAGGTGCGGACTTTGGGAGCCACCATGAATGGGATTGGTGGCCTTTTAAGAGACTCCAGGGTTTGGTTTTCCTCCCTGCTCTCTTCCATGTACTGACAAAATGCAAAGATAGCAATCTACCACCTGGAAGAGGGCCCCCACGGCAAGGTGGCATGCTGATACACTGATCTCAGACTTCAGCTCTAGAACTAGGAGAAATAAATTTCTGATGTGAATAGGCTATTCAGTTGATGGTGTTTTGTTGTAACAATCCAGATGGACTAGAACGCTACAGTGCTAGAGTAGAGAAAGGGTAAAGAGCTCCTCCCAGTACTTTACCAATGACTACATGTACCCTAAAACATGCCTGGAACCCTAAAAGCAGTGCCCATGGCTGTGCTCCCACGGTCAGGGGGTTCTACCGACATCGTTCCCCACCCTCCAGAGAGAGCCATTTCACTTCTGTGCACTCACTGCTTCTGAGGCCCTGCCTGATGCTTGCAATTACCATCACCCTTTGAGCTGTACTGTGTGGTTTATCTGGGTGCACAGTGGAGGGCATCGTCCATGAACAACTGTGATGAAAGGGGTGCTTTTACTTGTGTGTTTACTCAGACTCTCACAGCTAAGAGGAAACATACAAATTGTATTCTTCAATCAGTAAAGGCGTCAGCTCCGCATAGATTCAATCCCCCTTTCTGAATCGCTACCTATTTCATCAGCATAGCAATTTTCAACTGTTTTATATTATTGCGGAACCCAAAGAGCTTTTGTTCATGTAAGTGATATCTGTCAATATTTGCCATGATAACATTAATACTGATACATTTTAAAGTATTTACTAATTAATGCATCTAAAAGTACCAATTAGAAACCCACTACATATTACATAAGTGATTCTTTTAATATAAATGTCTGTTTTCCAAAAGGAAAAGTCAGAAAAGTAACACTGTTGTATATTTTGCTTGCGCAATTCTTTAACTTCTTCCTTACTAGGAGAGAAATGAATTATGGCACTTAACTTGTTCACCTAGAATATATCAAGTGACTTTTGAAAAACTCCTTTGAATGCTTATGCAAAAATTAGAGTAGAAAAGTCAAATCTTAGAATCCTGAAAATAGCTTTGACCTCATGCACCCTGCAAAAGGAACTAAGGGACCCCAAGCTTCTAGGAGGACACTTTGAGAAACATTGCAATAGAATCTCGCCTACTTTTCCAAGGAACTTCCAACTAGCTGCTTCCAGTAGCCACACTGAAGACAGCCACCTGTGAAGTCGAAGAAACACACATGTAACTGGCATTAAATAATATAATCAAGTAATAATATTTTTAGTCCCACAGTTATTCATGAAAGTAGTTTCTTCCCTGTCACTGAATGAAGTCAGACAGGTTCATTAACTTTTTCTCTTCTCTTTTAGGCAACACAAAGTGCTATGGTGCTTTTAAGTTGTAAAACCACAGTCTCAGTTTATACTTGGAAACCCCAGACAATTTACAGTGCCAATTTCAAGCTTAAGCTACAGAACTTGCCTCTTTCCCGAATGGGAACAGTTGTCTACACTTTCTCTATCTTCAGTTTTTGCTCCAGGTTGACTAAAGCTTCCAACTTTAGAGTGTGTGCACGTGAGTGGGGGGTGACGGGGGTGGCAGGTGTGGAGAGGATGGTGGAGGAAGGCTGCCAAAGCAGTTGGGAAGTGTATGGCTCAAAAGCACCTTCATAAAAAGGCTCCATGCTTCCTGTGCTGGGCAAATTTTTACAGCTGAATTATCTCATGGCTGCTCTGAAGAGACCCTCCCAGTGCCCACTCCAGACATTGCAAGTGAACCTCGCCTTGTCCTAGGTGAATTTGCTCTCCTCAGCAGCCACACCCTTTGTCCTAGTTTCCAGGAAAGATGAAAAGCAGTCCTTTGGCTAGTGAGCCCGACTAGGAGCACGGCTGATCCTGCAGTTGGCTGCATCTTGTCCTTTGACTGTTCTGGGAGGGAATCCTAATGGAGGAACTGCTGTGGTTACCTGCAGCCCCTCTTGCTAGGCCCCAGGTGAGACAGGATTGCTCACCTCACCCCTGGGAGAGCTGGGGGGGGGGGTCACAGTACACCAGCATTCCCTAAAAATTCTCTCTCCTGATATGCTGTGATCATACTCCCAAAGTGATGCTATTGGGAGGTGGAGCCATATAGGGTGTAGCTAGGTCACAAGAGTGGTACCCTCGTAAATAGGAGTAGTGTTTCTCTAAAAAGAGGTCCTAAGGACTTCACTTCTCTCACCATGTGGGGACACAGTGAGAAAGCTCTATCTTTGAGCAGGGAATCAGGCAATCACCAGACACTGACTCTGCAGGCACCTTGATCTTGGACTTCCCAGTTTCCAAAACCATGAGAAATAAATTACATTGTTTATAAGCTATCTAATTTATGGTATGTTTTAAATAGCAGCACAAATAGACAAAGGCATTGGTTTAACAAGTTCTCTGCCATCCCATTATGGATTTTCCTAGTTCTCACTCGAGTGTCATTTCTTTTTTATCTCAGTGACATAGTCAAAGTATCCAGTGTAACATCCTGTTATTTAAAGAAACCAGCATCCACTGCTTGCTACCCAGTCCAGGAGCTCAGGTGGCTTTGTAATTTGTCCTGTCTCCTTATGCTTAGAAACTAAGTACTGACAGGTCATAATTAGTTCTTAGGATATTTGCATTTAAACGGGGAGCAATAATTTCTTTTCTGGGTATAATTTGTCTTACATTTTTTGAAAGTAATAGCTATTCATTAAATTACATTTGAAAATGTAGGAAGAAAGAAAAAATTGGCTAAAGTCCTATCACCCATATAAAACCACTATTCATATATGTGTATTTTTCTATAATAATATTTCAAAGCATGCCTCAATTTCAATTGAATTCATATAAATACAATTTCATACCCTACATTTTACTTATTAATATGCTATAAGCATTATCAATGTCAATACAAACTCCATGTAAATATGAATTTAATGCTTGCAAAGTATTATGTTAATAGATATGCCCTGGTTTCTTTAATCATTGTCTATATCATTAAATATTTGCATTGTTTACACTTTAGTATTGAAAAACCATGCTGCAAAGGATATCTTTGGATAAACAAAGACATTTTTTCTTTATTTTGAGTTATTTCCTTAGAATACATTTCTGAATGTGGATTTACTGGGTAAATGGATGTAAAGTATTTCAGATGCATACACACATTATTAATTTTGCAACAGGCTATGAGTCTGTGTTTTGGGCATACCATCATCATTGATCTATGCAACCTCCTGATCTTTATTAATTGATTGATTTCCTATCTTCATTCCTATCACCCTCACCCTCACCATAAAACACCAGTCTAATATGCTTGATATGTATCCCTTTATAAGTATGTGGACACGTAAGTATGCATTTTGATTTTGTGTTCACAAATTTTAAATGCATACAAATTATACTGTTCTGTGTGGTTTCTATGTGGTTTCTTCTTTTTTTTCACCCATCAGTAAGTTTTTAAGACCTACCAATATTGTTCTGTGTAGACCTACCACCAAGTGTTACATGACATTCCATGCACATCCTAACTAATGGACTATGTCCTAAATCTAAGAGATTTCCCTACAATGCTTCTAGCTCTGCACTATGACAAGTGCTGGGATAAACTTCCTTGTCCATGCCTCCTCCTGGACCTGTGTCCTCTAAAATTTCATGTGTTGGAAACTTAATTCCTCAATGGGGTCATGTGCACGTGCTTGGGTCATGAGGTGGAGCCCTCATGACTGGGTTAATGCCTTTCTCAAGGCAGAGAGCTCTTGCTTTTGAGGGACTGTATTAGATACTTTGGGTTGTAAAGTGAGGCCACTCCTTGCGCTTTGTCCTTTTAGGGCACTGTTTCATCCTCTCACTCTGTGCCATGAGTTGAAGCAGCACAGGCCCTCACCAGATATAGCCACCCAGCTTCCAGAACTGTAAGCCAAAACAAACCTCTTTTCTTGATAAATTACCCAGTCTCAGGTATTCTCTTCTAGCAAGAGAAAACAGACTAATAGAGAATGTTGCATCATATGATTAAGTCCTACCTGATTGCTTTTCAAAATAATCGCTCCAGTTCACATTCTCAGTAACAGTGCATGGCAGTCTTTGTATCCACTGTTCCCACCCATGCTTGGTATTATCCTATTTTCTTCTTTTCCCACTCTGACCATAACAAAGTGATATCTAATTGTTTTCTTTTGCATTTTCCTAAACACCAGTGAATTTGGGTATCTCTTCATGCACTTGTTAGTGACTTGTGTTTCTCCAATCTGATTTGCCTATTTTTATCTCTGTCCATTAATCCAATAGGTTTCCAGTTTTTTTTCACTGATTAATATTTTAAATATTAATATTTGTTATATTTTTAATAAAATTTTAACTTTTTCCTGAGAAAATTTGGTGGTTTAATAGGTTAGTAGGTTTTGGTATTTGTTGTATCTAACGTGAATGCATCTATTTAATTGGTGACAAATTCCATTTTTGTTAAATGCTATTAATTTTGTGTATTGATCATAGGTCTGACAATCTCAGACCTTTCTCTTTATTTATGAACTTTGTTAGTTACAATCATTTTCTTAAAAAATAAGATTGCCTTTTTCCCATAGAAATTTGTTCTATATTTATGTAGAAGCGTAGTCCATTGAGAAATGAAAAACATGGACCTACAGTTATATGCAAAAATCAACACGAATTTTATTAACATGATGATGAATGAAGGAGTAACTATTGTACTGTGTCTATTAATTAAAAAAAATGACAACAGTAATCTATGATGTTATATATAAAAGTAGCAGTTACATTTGGATAGATACTGTTTTATTTTAGTAAATTTGTTGAGTTGGAGGAACATTTGGAGGGCCTCTAAGGTGCTCATGACATTCTATTTCATGTATAATGAGTAATTGGCAACATAAATGGAACACTAGAAGGGATGCAGTGTGAATTAAACTGAAAACGTCTTCTTGAGCTGGAGATATGGGATGTGGCTCAGGGTAGAGCACTTGCCTGACAAACATGAGGCCTGGGTTTGATCCCAGCAGCGGTGGGGGTGGGGTTGTCCCTGTGTTAGTAGACCTAAGTAGCTGTTTCTTCTGTTCCATTTTGTCTTGCTCTTACCCCGGTTCTCCCCCCTGATGAACTATGAAATTTTCTTGGCAAGTCACTTCCCACTTTGAATTTCTAATTACTCAGAAAGGGAAGCTGAATTAAATAATCTCTAAATATTCTCCAAGTCCTGTATTATAAGAACAAGAAATCACTTAGATTTTTTTATTTTTGGTTCACTTTTGTTGAATGTTAGGAATATCTGGTTTCTTTTGTTGCTCTTTATACTCGTGCAGCAACTTTCCAATTATTGCAGCTTTTCTGCTGGCTTTCCCTAAGATCCTGTTAATACAAACTGCCTGTGCCAATCAATAGTCATTTTTCTCATTCTAAATTAGGCTCTTTTTCTGGTTTACATGTCAGTCTTTCAAGAACGTTGTAGTTTATTCAGAGTACTTTAACAAAATACCACAAACTAAATAGATAATAAAGAGCAGAAATTTACTTCTTACAGTTCAGAAGCTGTCAAATCCAAACTCAAGACACCAGCAGATTCAAGGTCTGGTGAAGGTCTAGACCTTCAGAAAGTTTGTTTGGCTTAAATTTATGCCAGTTTTTGTCCTAAAACCCTGAGAAACTGCTCCTACTGACTCCATCAAATGCCCATCTAATGGTCTCAGAAAACCACACACTGGATCACAAGGAAACTCAATGAGAATTTCAAATCTTTCACTGATGGTTCCTGAGCTCAAATGGCACTGAAGTCTCTAACCCTTATCACCAATGCACCACTATTCTCTCTTCATATAGTAAGAACAACTCTGACGCTGACCTGTCTATACAGCTTTCAAGAATAAACACATGGGTGTAAGCCTTCCTTATATCCAGGTGTGTGCATGTGATGAAGTCCTAACAAATTAGATGTGAATTGAGGTGCTGTTCCTCTCCTTTTCTACGTTCTTAAAAGAATAAGGTATGTACTTCCCATCTCTCTCACCTCTTTCCTGCTGCGGGGAATAGAAATAAAGTAGCATGTAACTCAAAGTCTTGCAGACAAAGATAAAACTTGGAAATGTTGGGTGAAAAGATCCAGGGCTCCTGAGAAATTGGGGACTCCTGGCAGCCACAGAGGCTTCAACTTTTAGTAAAAGAGTAAGATGGTTTCTATCTTATGCAAGCCACTGTTATTTTGGATTTTGGTCAAAAGGTACTGAAACTATATCCTAACTAATATACAAAAATGTATTATTGGAATTGGGGACCATGACTGTGATAGTGATATTAACTAGGCAACTGCATCACTTTCTTTTTTAAGCCTTTGGATGTGATGTTGACATCAAGACAGCAACCTTTTCTACTCTTTGTAACTTGGCTCTGTCTTGCAAGGAGGCCCAAAATGGAAAGAAAGAGAGCATCAGGCCTGCTACTCAAATTAACCTTGCAAATCTGCAAGTGAGCCAATTTACCAGTCCGGGCTGGCAGGAAATGCTTGGGAGAAAGAGCAATTAAAAATCTAGGGGTTAATCTTCTCAAATCCTTAAAGCCATGCATTAAGGAAATAAAGAGTCTGGTTCTTGGACTGGATAGCTAAAAGTGTTTTGAAATTCTCTCTTCTTAGGGAAACAGCAAATTCCATTAGGTGAAGACCTAAAAAAGAGAGGTGGAGAGTAAAAGATTTAATAATAGAATTATGAGCAGTGATGCAGAATATATTAGACATCAATGCTATAGAATTTACAAAATTGATCCACATTAAGTATAATAAATTCTTTAAGAACATAGGTATCTTTTATCATGTTTTTTTCTCTGCAATTATTGCCACTGAGAGAAGAGAATGGAGAGGATATTACTTTGGTTAATTTGTTATTGATTCAACATTTACTATATGCTGGCTGTTCTTGGAGCAGCTGGGTATATAGAAAGTCTTGGTCCTCTTTGGAATTACATGGGGAGACAAACGGGAAATGAGTAAACAAAAACACACCATGTAAAGATGTAAGATGTGGCATGTCAAGTGACCCAGCACAAAAAGGCACATCAAGTGCTTGGTGGGAAATGTGCTAGTTTAGAATGAAGGGTGGCGTCTGCCTCTCTGATGAAGTAATACTTACACAGAGGTTTGAGGGCAGCGGCAAGGGCCCTGGAATGGAGACAAATGGCTTCTTTCAAGTACAGGTGGCCAGTCCACCCTAGGAAGACTGCCACAGCAATGATGAAGGCATTAATCCCTGTGCTACCCACTGAGCTAAAGCAGCTTCAGAATTCTTCTGAACCTTAAGAACAAATATTGGATCAAAGTCATTTGTTATACTACACTGCAGTTCAGGCTTCTCACTTCTAGCCCATAATCTTATCTTCTGACAGTTTGATTTTTCCAGTATCACTGTCGCTGTCTATAATCAACAATTTTGGAAGGAGCATAAATAGGAAAATCCTATTATCGGGAATTTCTCATTCATTCCTTTCATACACCACTTACTATATAGTATCATCATACATCAGACACTCCGCTAAGTCTTAAGGATATAGGAATGAATTGTCTTATTGCCTCATAAATCAGGAAGATATGGAAGAAATATTATTACAATACAATAAAGTGATACTGCAAGAATTCTGAGAAGTGGATGCCTAATTTGGCAGACAATGGGGCATTGTTACAAAGGAACTTTGGGTGATGGGGGAGGGGCAAAGACTTGAAGGAACAAATAGATGTATGTTCTATTCCCGTTGTGACACTTTCTAGCTAGCTGTGAGACTCTTCTGCCACTAAGTCACCCTCCCTGAGCCAAAAAGAGCACATGGCATAGAGTACACACATAGTAGCACCAAAGAAGCATATAGTGGATGATTGATAGTTTTTGTTAAGACACACTTGACGTGTAGGTGATGTGTGTGAACACTGTTAAGAGTTCAGATCCAGGTATAAAAAATAGGGAAAGGAAATAGGGAAATAGGAAATAGGGAAAGGAAAGCAAGACAAATAAAAGTCTATGTGTTTAATCAAAAAGGCTTGAAAGAAAGTAAAACATCTCATAACATCTCTAAAGATCGCATTGCTATTTTTAGATATCACTAAGACAAAAGCAACATGCAAATTAGTCATGAGATCCTATTAATTATAAAATACATGCCAAAGTCAGAGACATCAAAATGTGAAAAATATGCACCACAGAATCAATAAAATGCACAGTTAAAGTTTTTGGTTTTATAACTGAAACATAAGATACAGATGTGAATGAAAATAAGAGGCTGATAAGTTAGCCAAAAGTAGTCATGAAGTGCATTTATATTAGATTACAAAATCAGAACATCCTGCGGGCGAGCAAGAGCCCTTAAAGATTTGAAGTCAGGAAGTTAGAAGCAGGTTGCAAAGTGTGGTGAGGTGGATTAGAGACGCGGCAGTCCCCAAGTAGTTAGGAATATGGGCATCCTTGAACCACAGATGGCCACCTCTTCTGTGCATTACCGCCACCTGTGAAGATTTTTGAGGAATCTGTTCATTTCAGTAAGCTGTTCAATTTATAGCACAAATGCCTACTTACTGTCTTCGAGTGTTTATGGAATCAGTATTAATGTGCTCTTTTTCACTCCTGATAATTTTGGTCTTCTTTTTCTTACCCTTTGATGTATCTAGTTAGAAATGTATTGGGTTCATTAATCTTTTTCCTTGACCTAAGCATTGTTTAAAACTATGTTCCTAAATTTTCAAATATTCTATGGATAACTTATTAGTTCTGATTTCTAGTTTAATTCCAGTGTGAACAGACAATATAGTCAGTATGATTCCAATCTTTGAAAACTATTGAGACTTATTTTTGCCCATCTCATGTATCTGTGTGATGTGTCACATGCACTTCAAAAGAATGTTTATTCTGCAGTTGTTTGGCTGAGTGCCTTATATATGTCAATCAGCATCAAGTTGTTTAATAGTGGTGTTCAAATCTTCCATGTCCTTACTGATTCACTTGCTCCATTAATTACTGAGAGAGACCTTTTACGTTATGAGGTACCTTCTCTCTTCTTCTCTTTCTCTTCTGGAAGTCTGCTCTGTATATGATATCGGCTACATTATCTGGCTTATGCTTAACATTTGCATCTTGCTCCTTTCAACTCTATCCTTATATCCAAAGTATGTCTCTTATAAACAGCATATGACTGTCTATTTTTATCAATTCTGAAAACATTGCCTTTGAAATGGAGCTTGTATTTTGAAATAGCCACTTGTATTTTATGCTACTATTGATGTGGCTGCTTTCTATCCATAATCTTGCTAGTTTTGTGTTTTTTCCTTTTGTTCTTTTTTCTTGCTCTCTCTTGTCTTAATGGAAGCTCTTCAGGATTTCACTTTTTTTTTTTAAAGTTAATGGCACTTCTTCAATACTCTATTTATTTCTTCTATTGAATTTTTAGCTATATCTCTTCATTTTGTTTTCTCTAGTTTGCTGCACGGACTCTTCTAGGAATTTTACATTAATATCACATCATCTCCTGTATGCTTAACAGACATGACATCACACACCTCTCTGTTCTTTATATTTATTGTCATGTATGTTACTTTTAAATTTGTTACTTTTAAATTTGTTGTGAAAACACATAATGTTAGTTTTTGCCTTTAAATCATTTTTAAGAGAATTTAAGAACAGAAAAGGGTCTTTTATATTAATCACATATGTAGCATTCCACTCCGATTTCTTCCTTCTTCAGATCTCAATTCCATCGGATATCATTTCCACTAATAATGAAACACTTTCTTGAGTTGCTCTGGATGGGGACTGCTGATGAGAAATTTTATCAACTTTTGTTGATGTGACATGTCATTATTTTGCCTTCATTTTTGAAATATATTTTTTTTTCACTATTCACTGAAGACATTTGTTGAGGCAAATAGAAAAAAATTGTTACAATCATAATTTTTCTAACTTTGCACAAAATTATAAGCAGATTACATTCTTCATATTAAACATCTTTGTATGCACTTTCAATGAACAGTATATATATATATATATATATTTTTTTATATATATTTTTATCAACCATCTTTACTATACCCATTCCCCTTTCCTGCCATATATTTTTGCCAGAAAAACTTTGAAAACTGTTTTTAGCAATTTGTGATGTTACTCCATTTTATTCTGGCCATCATTATTCTGGAATTCATAGTAAGCTGTCACTCTTCTTATTGTTGATGCAATTTGTTTTCTTGCCATGCCCATTTCCCAGTTGCTTTTAAAATTTTTTTTAAATTAGTAATTTTCTGCAATTTGACTAATGCCTAGATATGGCTTTCTTTGTATTTATCTTGTGTGAGCTTTACAGACTTTTTCTATACTTTGCTATGTTTGATCATTGAAATTTTTTAGCCAGCATTCCTCAAATATTAATTCTTCACAGTCCCTCTCTTTTTTTCTACCTCAATTAAACATAGTAGTCCACTTGGTTCTGTCTTACAGGCAGGCTGTTATGTCTCCGTTCATGTTCTTCAATCCTTTTTTCTCAGCTGTGATTATTTCTACTCTGCTATCTTCAATATCAGTTCTGTTGTTAAAATTTGGTATTTTTGGAATTTTTGTTGTCATATTTGTGTATTTTAATTAGAATTTAGTTTACAATTTTTGGCTGGTTCTTACAGTTTTCCTGTATCATCTTAAATTCTTCATCTCTTCATCTACTGTATCCAAATTATTCAGCATATTTAATCATAATTGTTGTAAGTCTTGGTTTGCTAGTACTTCACTTCAAACTCCACCCACCATGCAATGGGAAGCTCCTAAAATTTCTACTCAGTTCTTTCAATTTTTATAAGTTGTTTTTCTCTGAACCTTTTGGAATCTTGCCTATATATGGGCATGGCATCTCGAGATCCAGGTAAGCACTGAAAAGAATTGAGTGAACATATTTTGGTTCTTTTCCCATGGTTATTTTCTTTCCTTTCCTTTTTTCCATTTCTTTTTTTTAAAAAACATTTCTCCCTCAATTGTCAGACAATATGATACTGTTACCTGCAGGAGTCGGGGTTAGGTTCATGTTCCACGCAGTCCAAGAGTGAACACTGTGAACACCAAACTAAGCAAGCAAGCAAGCAGAAATTTCATTAAGAAGGAAGATGAGAGAAAGACCCAGAACTCCTGGTGCACGGTGCCTGGGAAGGGCGAAAATGCCCTTGAAGTCTTACAAGGTTCCTTCTTACAAAGGCAAGTAAGAAGTTGATAAGCTTCTCTTGATTGGTTCTTGAGATTGGTGGGTATAGATTAGGGATTATGCAGTCACTCCCACCCAGATGGAAACTTACCTCCTTTGAGAAACAGGAACTCTTTTATAACATGTTGAGCCATGTTAAAATGCCTGTTCTTGTGCTTCCCCTCATTACAAGATGCAGGAAGTTATCTCTGGTAAAGATTCTGAAAAATACAGGTGCCAGACTGTTCTTACAGATCAGCTGAATCTCAGAGGATGAGGCTCAGCCTTGAATGCTCCCAAGGTGATTTTGGTAAGGGTCTCAGATTTCCAGAAGACTCCAAGGGCTTTAGCATTTGTTATTAGACAACTCCTAAGTCAATTTTAAGCCTATTTGATGGAGTAAGCAAGGTAAAGATTATTCTCATCCAGTTTTCAGATGTGAATACAGAGCCTCAAAGAGAGGATGTTCAGTGCTAGAGCATGAACTATAACCAAATTACAGCTCAGCACTCTTTCATCCAAATAGCCTGTGTGAGACACTTAAATAAGTAGCTTATAGCAAACCAGCAAATTTATCTTGAAAGACCACAAGCCAGATTAGCAGGACATCAGAACTTGGAACTCTGTGTCAATTAAAAGTTATTAGGGCTTTTATAATATATTCTGAATAAAAGGTTAAATTCTGATTTTTCAAATCTACCTTTTCTATAAAGTCATCTTTCAGTTCATAGATTATTATCTTAAATGAGAAATTAAGACTCAAGGTTCAAGTTCAAGTTCAGAAGTTTAGAATTCACTAGATTGGAAATTCCTTTTTGTGCACTATAGCAATTGTATAGAAAAATATTAAATTATCCTAAACCTTTACAAATAAAAAAATTAACACTTGTTTTCATTCCCTGGGGTGGCAATTTTTATGACCCTTTACTATTTCTTTATTAAGCTTTATACATATAACCAGAACAGGTATAACATTTTAGACTTATGCTGGACAAGTTTTCTTATTTCTAATGAAATTGCAATTTTCAAATTTTTACGATAGTTAATGTTCTAGTGAGACTGTGAGATTGCTTCCCATTTTAATACTATAAAGACCTACCATATATAGTTTTGTGCTTTCTTTACTTCTTTTACATTATTTCTTTGAAATAATCCCCAGAAATGATACCATGAATAAAAGAATTTGGACACATTATGGTTATCAATCTGTTTTGCTCAACAGTTCTTGAAGAGGTTGCACCTGTTACTATCAATTACCCCCATTAGTCTCTTTTTTTTACCTTTCTACCTTTGTTCTTGCCCTTTCCACCCTCCAGAATTCCCATCTTTAGTAAACTTCCTTTTCTCACTGTCTAGATGGACTTCTCTGTATTATAATCCAAACGTTCTCTGCGAAGCCCTGTGCATTCTAGAGTGTTGGTGATCTCACTCCTCTGTTCTGACAGCACTCTTTGCCCATCTCAACTGTAGCACGTGCAGCATTTCTTGTTTTGCTTGTTTGCTTTTCCCCCAGTGGGTCATCAACAGTTTCACTAAGACCCTCAATGTCCTCAATTGTATGACACATAGAAGATATTTGACAAATATTTGTTGATTGAACTTATATTCTTCTAGCAATAATGCAAAGACCCTATTTCTGTACAGTCTGGCTGTATATTATTTTTAACATTTTTTTCTTGTTTAAAATTGTTTTAGTTCAGTGAGTAAAAAATATCTATATATATCTGAGCTAGAGATAAGAACATTTAATAAAATAAAAAGATGATTTTAAGCAGGGAGACAGGTGTGTATATGTGTGTGTTTTAAGTATTTAAGAAAGTAAGATAAGTCATCTCTAAGGGATTGTTATTCTATTTGATCTTCTAAAGTGGGCAATCTTCAGATAAATATCCAACTGCCGCCTCTCCCCCAGGACAGTCAATACAATACTTCAGAAAGGCTATTACAGGTGCTGAAATGAGAAAGTAAAGATCCCTGTCTGGCCAGCTACAGTTGCCATTTAATCTAAGCCATTCACTATCTCTTCAAAATTCATTCTGATTTCTACAGAGAATTAACCGTTACAATATGACCCGTATTAAGTGGAGCCACTGCAAAGAATACAGAGGGGATATAAAAAGTGCCTTTTCATTTTTTTCTCCATTTAAAGACAACTCCCATTTTATTCCAAAATTGTAGAAAAGGAAGATAGAAAGTTTCAAAATTGCTAAAGTCATAACTCACAAAATCCATTGGTTCTTAAATGAGAAGGGAAGAATTTTACTTCCCCAGAGCAGGAGGAATCCAAAAATATTAGAATAGAATAGTAATCATTTAAAAAGCTTAGAGCAAAGCTACAAAATATACAGTCAAAGCAACGAGATTGTTGAAAGTGGTCAATAAGAGCTAGCCCATAACCGATTCAGTCACATGCAAGGATATGAAATGAAAAAAAAAATGCAATTGGCATGTAAGGAGTTTTTTCAGCAATGTTCATCCTGAAGGTTATATATTAACTTCTGCATTGGGCAGAAATGAATCAACTTTAGACATAGTTGGGGGTTATTCAAATACCCCTCCTCTAATGAGAAAGAGGGTGGAGAGAGATGCAGATGAAGGAGATAGCCTGACTGGGGCTATGGCTGTGATAGGGGATCTGGATGGTGATCCCCTTCCAAACCTAAAAGAGACCCTGGGACACCAAACTGCTTGGGGGTTAGGGTTGGATCAGATGTCAAATTCAGAGAAGTCTGAACAGTTTGGAATAAATGAGGATCCCAGAGCTCTCAAATACAGAATTGGGATTTAGAAGCAGGACGTGGTGGCTGGGGAGATTTGCAGAGTCAAGACAAGTCAGGGAGTGGCTATGGGCAATTTCCTGAAATAGAATCTGTTTTCAAGCTGTTTTTTATGTACCAGCCACAGCTTGAAGCCTGGCTTTTAGAGCCAGGAGTAAGATGCATAAATCCTCAGTAAATATTACCAAATTATCCTCCAGAATGATTTCACCAATCTATATTCCCACCAACAGAGAATGAATGTGCTTCCTCACTACCTCCTTGGCCAGCATAAAAATAAATCCTTTAATCTTTTTATTTTATTTTTTGCCAACCTGGCAAAAAAAGAAAAATGATATCTGGCTTTGAATTTGCATTTCTCACTTACCAGTAAACACATGTCATGTGTATCTTTATTTAATAAGAATTAGTTGGTGGTATCTTTTAGACTCTTCTATATTGCTGCTTGGTGTTTTTATAATAATTTACTTAAGCTCTAAAATGTTGAAAGTATGACCACTGTCATATGTGTGAACATTTTCTTCTTGATCTTCTGTATGTATTTTAATTCCAGATGTGATCTTTAACATGTAAATGATGTGGTCCCATCACTCAATATTATCTTCCAGTGTCTCTATATTGACAAAGATTTTTTTTTCTTCCAAGCTGCAGTCATTTAAGAGCTCACATGTATTTTCCATTGTATTTTAAAGGGCTTTATTTTTTTTTTTTACAATGTGGTACTTAATCACTTGGGTTTTATTTTAACAGGAGGCAAGGATCTGTGCTGGTTAAACAGTAAATCTATTTTAGCTGGCCTAAGCTGAGAGAATTTCATTAGAGTTAAGTTACTAAACTACCAAGAGGATCAGAGCACCCAGCTTGGATGCTACAGAATTAAGAGCAAGAAATCTCCAATCACACTGTGGGCTTTCTAGTGGAAACCCCACCTCTGCAGCCCCAGCGGGGCCTCTTGGGCATCACTCCATGGTGCCCATGACTGCCCTCCACTGATACATAATGATGTCTCCTGGGCAAAACCTATGTCTAAGAAATGTGATAATAGCCCAAACTGTGCAATGCTTATTGTGTGTTGGGCATTGCTTTAAGTGCCTTTTTAGATATCAACTAATTTACTCTTCATAACATTCTTTAAGATAAGTATTATTATCATCCCCACTTTGCATATAAGAAAACTGAGAAACAGGTTTAGTAATTGCCTACTATCATATGGCTTATGGATAACACCTAGAATTTTTACCCAGACTGACTCAAATCTGGACTTTTAACCCTTGTGCTATACAGCATGTGGTTTTAGATCTCCCAGCCTCTGGGGTACAAGAAGCCATGTTAGAAAGAGAAGGGAGTGGGTGCTGAATGAATCCATTTGCACAGTCCTGCACAGACACTAATCTAATTTTTGCAAAGTGCTACTCAATTTTCTAGTTCCATTTATTGAATAATTTTGCTTCCCTTATTGATTTATAACATATGAGTGTCCTTGTGCATTGGGGAAGCATTCAATGAATATTTGTTGAATTAATGATTATGTTAAAGTGTATTTTGGGACTATCTGTTTTAGGCAGTTGTCAATTCTGGCATTTTGGTAGAATATTGTCTGTTGCCATCCAAGACATACTCTCTGGATCTGATCACTGTGTCCAATCTGATCTGTCTTCTATCTTCCACTGTATGAACAGCCTGGAAAGGCTCCTTTGCTCCCTGGTTTCTGGTTGAATTCAGGAAATAGAGAGAAGACCATCAAATATGAATATGTGTTGCCTATCTACATTTTTATAAATAATCCCTTCATTAAACTCTCCTCGAGTTACCCAGCTTATGTGTGGCCTTGTGATTCCATAACAGCACATTATTTCAACCATTGTCATTTTAAAACATGTTTTAACATCTGGTGGGGAGAAATTTCCAGATTTCCCCAATCTTAAAACTTTCTTTGTTGTTCATTTATTCTTCCAAATCAGAAAGAACTACTTTGAAGTCAAAATTCATTGAAGTTTTTGAAAATTGAAATATAGTTAAGCTAATAATAATTAAAACATTTTAGTTTCCCCTTTGAGGGCATAATTATCTTTCCACTTATTCATGTCTCTTTTACATTTGGCCATCAAGGTCTACAGTGTTCTCAGATAGATCTGCCTGTTTCTTGTTATTCCTGGTTATCTCAGAGCTTCAACAATTTTTTTTTATCTATTATAATTTTCTTTTCTTTCCTGTAATTTTTACCTAGTCATATTTTGTAGCTACATAAACTATTCAATTTTGTATTTTTTAAATACAATCATGTTACAAAAATCATGTGCTCATTTATCAGGTTGCTGATTGTCTTGGATATCCTAAATAATGGATTCCTTTGGTTTGCTAGATATCGGGTCTAACCACTTAAATCTTTATGTTTTATGTATTACTGAATTTTCTACAATTTTTTCAACCTAAAAGACAAGATGAGGCATACCTTATGTGAGAACAGAGCTACTAGAGCCCAAATGAGGAGAGCCTCTGGGGGTAGGGGTAGGGGTGGACACAAATACTACTTGCTCAGAATAAATAAGTTCTCCCAAAATGGTAACTTTACAGATTTTTAAAAAAGAAAAAGAAAAGAAAAGCAGGAAGTTAGTTACAGCAAACCAGTTTTTACAATTGCATTGGTGAATCAGAGTAGCACAGAATAGAGACAGTCATCACTTATGCATTCCAAACAAGAATTGTAATAAGCAGGAACAGCATTCTCCAAACTGTTTATCATTCTAAGAATGTCAGGAAGTTTACAAGGAACTAAACTGAAGTGGTTACAGGTTACATTCACTGGGTAATTAGAGTTTGGAAGGCAGGAGGGCATGGCTGCTGTCCCCAAACCATGTCTTCCAGTCTTGATGGGAGTCTACAGACTCTCTTTCATTTGGCTTTTGTTTACTGAAATGTTATGATAATGGGCTTTTAGTTTTTACTTTGACTTGTTCCCAACTTTAATAGGAATGTCGTCTACTGCTTTGACAGTGATAGGCAGTGGGTCCTGACTTTCATATTCTTACAATGTTCTGGACGCTTACTGTACATTGTTGGGTATGTGTTTCTTTTTCTCATTAATCTGGAGTGGGTGATAAATTTCATTAAGTGACTTCTTAGCACTTTTTCACTGATTAAAAATGTTCCTTTTCTAATCTATGAATAAGATGTATTAAAATAATATGACCAATTTTACTTAAACCATCTTTTATTGCAAGAATAAAACCTATGTAGTCATGCCATACTAATCTTTAAATATAATTCTGAATCTCAGTTTCTTGGCATTATGTAAAGTTTTTTTTTTTCTTTCCCATCTATCTTCAAAATTTCAGGTAAGTTCAGGTTTCCTTTTTCTGTGCTATAATTGTTATATTTTGATGAAATAAATTTGTATTTCTAGTTTATCTCTGCTTTGGAACAATTTCAATAGCATGAGAATTATTCAATGAAAACATAAAATATGCAAAATTGTCTGAGCCTGGAGTCATTTAGAATCATAATTTTTTTTCTATTTTTTCCAATTCCATGTTTTATTCAGGTTTTCCTTCTTCTTGAAACACATTTGGTCATTTATGTTTCAACAAAACAATTAATTTGACTTTTTATTTTTGAGATAATTAAATATACTAGTATCAAGCACTACATGATTATTCTTAATCAAGAAAATAGAAAAAATCATATTTTTAATGTTCCACTCTTCTATTAATTAATTCATTAGCTTCTGGTAATTGTCATCTTTTCCCTTTTGCTTTTGTAGTTCTGCACTTCCTAACATTCTCTAAATTTCATGCTTAGTTAACTCAATGCATTTTGATCTCTAAAAATTATAAAATTATTCAGTTTTAATTATTTCATTCTAATTGCAGTGTTGGTCCCATTCTATCTTTCCTATGGGTTTTCTTTATTTTTAGTAGCTTTCTAATAAGCATGTTGTAGTTTTTACATCCACTTAAACAAAGGAATTACTTGATAGTGCCTTTAAATATTTTTCAATTAGTTTATCTTTGCTTCAGTTATTTACTTTTCAACTATTATTATTAATGGCTAGTGTTACACTATTGGGATAAGAGATAATAACTTGTCTGTTTTCTTCTTGGAAAAGCTTAGTACAAATTTTTTTGGTGACTTGCTACGTTGGTGTAACTGTTATTAATAATCCTTGAGGTCAGGCCTTCAATGTCATCAAGACACATACAAACCTCATTTATTTCTCCATATTTTGAAGGGAGGTACAGGATCATCCAAGGTTGACTTTTTTGACTCTGCAAATCTGATCTTACTTGACCCCTCACACTACTCTATAAACACCTGCATGCTGTGGCTGGTCAGAGGTGGGTAGCAAAGTTTCACATTGCCAGAATGTGACTTAGTTTACAAACTGTGTCCCCTGTTTGGAGAAGCCCTTTCCCAACCCTAAGAGGACAAGTGGAAGAGGTTCTCTGCTATTACTCTATGCATGTGAGTTATGCCTTTCTTGGGTGCCAATTAGATCAAATTGAATAATATATGAGAAAATGTGTTAACAGTTCAGTGCCATACAAATGTGGAAAGCCATTATTTAAAACTGAATTTGGTGAATTATAACAAAATGATAATATCTAACTTTGTAAAAATCATATCTTTTCAGATGCTTTTCAATCCTCTTAATAAGAACAACTTTTACATCTTACATTTCTGTCCTTTGAGAAATTATCCCAAGTATTTATTCATCTATGATTTCATGCAACTATTTCAAATCATTACAGACTATAAGGATCTGTATAATTTGGCAGATAAAATACTAAGCATCAGATATTAGATGAAATCTTAAAGATTGAGGGAATAAATTTTGTGCTTGATTTCATAAAGATAATAAAACTGGTAAAAGAGCGTGAGTTTGGCCTGCAGCTTCTGGAGTCAGTCCTTTGAAAGAGCCTAGGCCCACCCACCTACCTGACCCAGCCTGGTCTGCTTGGGCTATGCCTCCCCCACCCACATCTGCCCTGGTTACTCCACATTTTTCTTTTGACAGCACTACCATGACAGCTCCCTATGTCCACTGTAGTTTCCATCTCCTCATCAGGACTATGGGCCCCACTGAGGACGTCTGCTCTCCCTCAGTCTGGTCTAGGGTCTCCTTTGAAAGTGATCTCTGTGGATGGACAGAACGATTCACAGAGACAAACATGGACAGAAAATGAGTAGCTCGGTGGAAAGCTGGTCAGCCGTGATCAGACCATCTGAGAGCTTTCAGACCCATTCTTCAGGTAGTGCAGGCCAAGAACACATGGAGGGCATTTTAGCTATTTCTCTATATAAAAGCAGTCACCAAAATTGATGGCATTTCACCAAGAGTCAGATGTGAGTGGCCCTGGGTTTGCTTCTCATCTGTGATTAGCTGAGGCTGGTCTAGGTTGGGCTTGCCTAGACAACTGGTCTTCAAGCTGGTACAGATCCTGAGATGGCTCATTCTTAGTGCAGATTTGTTTTGGTCAGCTTTTTTCACTGCTATAACTAAAAGTCCCAACCAAAACAATTTTAGAAGAGGAAAAGTTTATTTGGGGGCTCATGGTTTCAGAGGTCTCAAACCATAGATAGCAGGCTCTATTCCCCAGGGTTAGAGGTGAGGTAGAACATCATAGCAGAAGGGTGTTGTGGAGGGAAGCAGCTCGCATGATGATCAGAGAGCAGGAGAGGGACTCCGCTTGCCAGATCCAAAATATTTAACTCAAAGGCATTCTCAAGGGACGTCATACCCTACCTGCCTTCAATTACCACTGTTTATCCCAGCAGGAGATTAATTCACTGATTGGGTTAAGGCTCTCATAACCCAATCATTCTTCCTCTAAACCTTCCTCCCTTGTCTCACACATGAGCTTTTCGGGGACACCTAATATCTAAGCCATAACAAGGTTGAAGTGATGTAACTACCTGCTGAAGATTGGGGAGGGGACAATGCTGTAGAAGCCCAGGGAAAGACCCATCCCACAAGCATATTTCAAATCTGTGTTCCAGAACATATAAAATCCCATTAGCAAAAGCAAGTCACATGGCCAGCACTGATGTCAAAGCGAAACACACTGTCCTGTGTGGGAGAAACTACAAAATTGTATAGCAAAAGGTGTGGACACAGGGAAGGGTGAAAGAGTCAATAATTAACTGGACCAACAAAAAGATTTTCAGGCTCAGACCAAAAAAGAGACTCCAGTTATATTCATATCAAATGTGTATAAAATGATAAACAACTATAATGAAATGAAATAAAGGAGGAAATGCAGAGAGGTATCTGGGGAGGAGGAGAAAATAAGTCATCAATATCATATCAATAACAAACCTTTAAACTGAATTTGGAATCCAATGAGGACAACCTGTCCTCATATTCCATCTTCTGGCAACCAGAACTACTTGAGCTATCAGGAGCACACTGTGCTCCCCAAGTGTGTGCACTTCCAATGAACTGCGGTGTCTCCCCAGGATAGCCTCTTGTTCCTCAATCTCCAAGTTCTCATTTTTTAGCTCCTACCTAATCTTCCACACACCCTCCTAAAGGAAGCCTTCCTTAACTTTTAAAATTGCTCTCCGCACCCTATTCTTTATGCCTCGCCAGCATTCTGCACAAATCCTAGAACCTTCTGTCCATTGTCTGCGTACACACTCCAGACCATGTCTTCTGGAGTGTAATGTCCTGATCTTAATTTCTTCCCTCTCCTCAAGTATTAAGGTACTCCATATACAGTGGATAGTCATGGACTGAGTGAGCAAATAACCTGAACCAGCTTTAGAACAAACTTATGGTATCAAAAGATGCTAAGGGAAAATCCAGGAGAAATGCATGGGTCATTTTTGTGTGTGTGTGGCACTGGCTTTTTTCTCTTTGTTTCCATTACGAAATAAAAATTATTCCTACTGAATAAAAAAATCAGGTCTCAGTTTTATAGTGAGTAGGTCTCTAGTTTTTTTCTGGTTTAAGCTACCTGGCACTTTAGGGAGTTAATTCTTTTTTTTGTTCGGTTCTACTTTTTCCATGCATTTTATGAGGATTGTAGCAGATTGTATTAGTCAGAATTTTATTGCTGTGGCAAAAATACCTGAAAAAAACAAGTTTATTTTGGGTATATGGTTTCAGAGGTTAAGTTCATGATCAGCCAACTCTATCACTCTGGACCAGGGGTGAGGCAGAACACCATGGTGGAAGGGTATGGCAGAGGTAAACTGCTCATCTCATGGTAGCCAGGAAGCCAAGAACCAGACAGCAAGCCTCCAGGGACAAAATATAACCCCAAGGGCCTACTTCCAGTGACCTACTTCTTCCAGCCACCTCCACCTGCCTGCAGTTGCCAGCCAGTACAATAGCTCTTTCAAATTATTAATTCATCCAATGGATTAATCCTCTGATAAGGTCACAGCTCTCATAATCTAATCATTTCACCTCTGAATATTTTGACCTTGTCTCACACATGAGTTTTAGAGGGAAACCTCATATCTAGATCATAACACAGATCATCTTTGAATTCTAAAATTCTTCTGACATTTGCTCATGCTATTTATAGTGAAGAGGTTACGGGATGGAGCAAGTAGACATAGCAGTAGCTGAGAAGGGTTTACAAGAAAAAATGGAAGTTTAAGGTAAAATGACTAGATCCCAAATGAGAATAATACCTCATATTGTTGAAGAGGATGAGAATAAAGCAACTTGGGTTTCTTATTAGACACTTGCAGGCTACTAGACCGTTTAGTCAACAGCAGCATATTACAGTTTTCCTAATTAGATATCATTGGCCTTAATAGTCTCTTTTATGACTTCCATCTTCTTCCAATCTCTATTTATTAAGACAAATGCCCACTATATTTTATTGCATATTGATCAGATTTAGAGAGAAATATGGCATGTTCTGGATATAAACCCAAGAGCACAGAAGGTCACTGGGGAAAAGGCACAACAACCAATACCCTAGGGGAAGCCAGGAGGTAGAGGAGTGGACCAGTCACTGTGGCTCAGAGCATGAGGCCTGTGTTGCCCAGGGAATCAGAAGACTCTCCTGAGCCAAGACTTGGAGAGTGTAGAAAGGAAGATGATGGTCTAAGCTACCTGGGCTGCTACTCATACTTAACTACACTTCCAGTTATACAGAGTCACAACTGCCTAAAACAGATGACCTGAACATGTGGGAAATCACTAGGATAGCATGCCAAACACAGTTGGAAAGCTCTCCCTTAACCCATATTTCAATGCAAGTGGGGAACTGAAGAGTTGTCCTGTTTGGGGACTATTTTCACCCTAGCTGATTCTGAACCAACCAAAAAACATAAGCAAGAGTCAGGACAAAAATGGTAAACTTGATAGCAGGTAAAACTGGACTAGAGAAGTTGCTTTGGAGAGAAGCCATAATGCACTTCCTAGTCTAATTGGTCTGCTCACCACCCCCACCACCGCACTAAAGTTACTTACTCAGTCACACACAGGGCGTCAGGAGGATGTAGGGTTACCCACTCCAGGATACAGCTTTCCTTGAAGACTTATCACATGGAAATAAGCTGGAGACACACATGTCCTGCAAGCCATAGAAAGTATAGCAGGGGCTTTGTACCTACAAGAACCTTTTTTCCAAATTGTATCAATCAGGTAAGTCTCTTCTCTTGAGAGGAGAGAGAGAGAAGTGGAAACAACATGGGTATTCTTCTCTCCCAGGCTTCTGGAAGTGAGGGATGTCTTAGCATGAGCCACCAAGGCATGCTAAGACATGCCTTGCTTGGCATGTCTTAAAGACTTCCGTGGCAATTTCTAGAGCATTCTGTAAATGGACAGAAGAATTTATGAGATTTTCAGAGTGTGAGGAGTTGGGTTGGAGATTAGGTGATGGTGAGAAAGGATAGTATAAGAGTATAAGATAACCATGAAAGATTCTCAGGAAAATTCTCCCAGTCAGGGGCATCATCCTCCCTCACCAGACTCCTCAGTCCCTTGAGTGCCTACCAAGTATCTTAAAAATGTTCGGTCCC
>CM053411.1:72281572-72306835 GCA_028644305.1 Xerus rutilus | reverse complement strand
AAAAATGTTCGGTCCCTAAAATAAAATCCTAACATGAAGGAATAGATGCAAATTACAAAATATTTTTCTCTGATGAGGTTAATCCATATTATTCATAAAGAGCAAAATTAAAACCAAGATTAACTATCCACACAACTTTGTCAGCAGTCCTAACTTTATCATGTTGGCTGACCCCCCTCATCAGCTACTGGATTGACTGGGAAAGGGATATAAGGAGAAGAGAGCACTTAGTTTTCCTGAATTTGGGCTCTATACCAGATCCTATCCCTTGGGTTTTATATATTTGGAACAAAATATATTTACTGGAAAGTTAGTGAAGTGAAAGATCACCAACAGAGTTATTGGGAAACTGGGTTGTGACTGACTTATATTACTATCTGCACGACCTTGGCTGAGATGTTCAATTTCTTTTGGCATTTCAGTTATCTCATCTGTAAAGTCAGGGATCTGAAAATGTCAAAAATTCCTTCCCAATTATAATTTTATGTGTTACATTCAAGTCTATCAAAAGTCAATAAAATATAAAAATTGCATCATTTATTATGTATGGCAAGCTCTGCTAAGAGATTCATATGAGTTCACTTGATCCTTCCAACAACCAATCCTATGGGGTAAGAGTAATTGTCCCCATTTTACAGATATGTAAACTTGAACTCTGAGGCTTTAATTATTTTGCCTACCATACGTAGGAGAGCTGGAATTAAAATCCTTACCTTACTTCAAAGTTTATTCTTCAATTTACCATGCACTTCTTTAAGAATAGTATTTATAAATGGTATTAAAATTTCAAAACCATGTACTTGAATTCCTGGGGTCCTCATGATCATCTATTTTGTGTTCCAGTTTTCATATGGGCAAATGGCAGCTGCCAGAAGCTCAGTCACCCAGGGTCATAAAAGTCCCTGGGATCAGAGCTGAGATGTTTCCTGGGACCCTTGGGTTGAGTGCTCTAAAGCTGTTTGCTTGCTTTCTTTGAGGTCGACCATACTTGGCCAATTTTCTCCCACGGCCCTTTGTTTTTCAAAGAAACCCCAATCACTGGGGCAGGCATTCTGCAGCTACTTCTGACTCAGACAATTCCACTCATTTCCTGGGATGAGCTTTCTGAAATAACTCCTTCTCTTTGACACTGTTCTCTCTCCATGAAGCAGTGTTTGCTGCCTCTTTGATTACATCCATTAGCTATTCAGACACAGCTGCCCTTCAGAGAACAACACGCCTCTGAAAGCCACAGATTCAGCAGCTGAGTCTGAGCCAAACCCAGGAGATCAGCCCCCCAGAAGACAGGGAGAGATGAGAGGAAAACACCTACCACCCAAGTAAGAAGGGGCTTTGGAATCATCTTAAGTACAATCCCTCACTTTATGGATGGGGTAACTGAACTCAGAATCAAGAGGGGACAGCCCTAAGCCAGGCAATGATGAAGCCAGAGTCAGAAAGACTTTTTGGCTTAGAACTTAGTCTTTTTCTTTTGTATTCATTGGGATCTCAACAGTGCAATGTGAGATTCCATTATGATGTGACTTGGGAAATGGAAAACACAAATTATCAGCCCTGTGCCTCACTTCCATACAGGGATGCATGAATCACAAAGCTCTTCATATCCTTATCTAATTTAATTTTATGACCATATCATAGATTGTTGTTTTTTGTTTATTTGTTTTACTGCAACAGTGAGCAATACATAAAACAGAGTGGCTTGCAACACACAAGATTTCTTTCCTGTTCATATACATGTCCAGTCTGGGCTGGCTGTGACAGTTTTACAATATTTCCACTCCAGGATTCAGGCTGACAGAGCAACTGTCTCTGGGCCATGAATGCTTAATATGGGCTGGATTTTATCCTCTCAAAAAGGTTTTAGAATCTTTACCTCCAGCCCCTGTAAATATGCTCTTATTTGGAAATGGGATCTTTGTAGTTGATCAGATTTAGATGAGGTCATTGGGGTAGACTCTCGATCAAACTTGTTTGGTTCCCTTATAAGAAAGAGGAAGTTTGGACATAGAGACAGCAAACGAAGATGAAGGCAGAGTTTGGGGTGATGCTACCACAAGCCTAGCAGTGATGCAAATTCCTGGCAAGCCAATAGAAGCTGAGGGTGCGTCATGGACCAGATTCTCCCTCATAGACACAATTTTAAAAAAAAAAAAAGAACAAAAACAACCCTACAGACAACACCTGAGTCTTGATCTTGGACTTTGAACCTCCAAAACCATGAGACAATAAATTTCCTTTGCTTAAGCCAATCAGTGTGTGGTGCTTGGCAGTGACCTCACCAGCAGACTCACACACTGTTCTTGTTGCAGAGAGGAAAGAAATGATGGAAAAGTCCACACTGTCCCCCAGAGCTTCAGATCACACTCCACTGGCCTAAGCACAGAGCATGACAAAGCATGATGTCAATGAAGTGTAAAGATTTCCTCTCACAAAGACTAAGAGAGAATAGCCCAGAGAGGAGCAGGTAATATTACAATACAAGAACATAATCTCCCCCAGCAATGTCGTCACCATGGACAGATGGGCAGTGAGGTTCTTTGCACTGAGGTCCAAAGACAGCAACTGGATCATCTAAGCTGGGTAACTGGTGGCACAAGTGTGTGACTACAGATTTCCAGTCCTCAATCCTAGCCTATTTCTATGGTAGCCCAAGGAATTCTATGGGTAACCACACCTGCTGGCCTACACTGATCCCTATCCTGAAAATGCTACTGTTACTCCTCTTCATAATATCAGCCTTTGGCTGAAGGAGAATACTAGTGTCTTCCAGAGATTAACTGGAATTGAACTCAAATCATGATCACAAGTCAGTCCTCTTTCTTTTGAGCATGTGTAAGGACCTTCATTAGAGCATTTTCCCCTATGTAAGTGTATGTGTGAAATCAGGGCATCAGCTTGATTGTGGTCCTGTTAAAGAGTTTTGTATTGATTTGCCCAGGATGAGTGACATTTGAAGATCTTAACCATGAGCCTCTTAGTCCTGCCAGCTCAGCCTCCTGCCCCCAATATTTTGAGAGCCAGTGGTTAATTAGGTCAATCAGGGCAGGTCAAGCCTACTACAATGCATCTGGCTGGGCCTGAGTCACAGACCTCAAAGAGGTCCAAGCTGGAAGAGGCTTGCTTAGAGGGCAACCAACTGTCCCAGTTTGCCCAGGACTGAGGGATTTACCAGGATGTGGGACTTTCACTGCTAAAACTAGAATATCCTGGGAAAACCATCATGTCTAGTCACCACAGGCCTCAATCACCGAATGGAATCCAAACCTAGAATGTTTAGATGGGAAACCCAAGACCAGAGAGGGCAGTACTTGGAGTCCAAAGTTTGAACTGGAAGTAGACATTGATGTCACATAAACTTAATGTTAAGGGGACCCATCTTTCTAGTTTGTCCAGCCCTGAGGGGGTTCCCATTTTTAAAGTGGTAGAGTCCTGGGGAAACTGGGAAGAGTTGGTAACCCTACTTAATGATATCCTATTTGCTAATAGGGAAAAATGAGATCCAGAGAAAAGTCAATTCCTCAAAATTACAATTAAAATAAATGTCAAACTGGGAGCAGAAGGTTTCTTAACATCCAGACTCATGCATTTTCTGAAGTACAATACAGAGTTTTGACTATCAGCAAGTATCTATCCACATTATTCAAGCAGATTTTCAAATTTAGTTGGAATTACTTGAACAGCCTGAGAAATGCCCTGCAGAATGACACACCAGGGTAGTCCATTTCCAAAAAGGAGTTCCCTGAAGCCAGAAGGGCACAGCCCTACTCTGAACCTCAGACTCTCTCTTCTTTAAGATGTTCAAACCCAGGAGACCACCTCTACACAGAACGCTGGTAACACTTGTCACACACAAAAGGGAAACGAAACTCCTCTCTTCTCCCCTAACTGATATCATTTTTCCTCTTCGAGTGCACAAAGTATCAGGAAAATGCATGTAAACAGCTGCTCTTCCACAGGCAGGACTCCACACCAGTGGATGTAATCTCCTTGTCTTACCCAAATGCTGTTCCATAGTTACTACCTCCTGGTGGAGGTCTCAATTTCAACATTCCAATCCTTGGCTTTCTTTCTTTCTTTCTTTCTTTCTTTCTTTCTTTCTTTCTTTCTTTCTTTCTTTCTTTCTTTCTCTCTCTCTCTCTCTCTCTCTCTCTCTCTCTCTCTCTCTCTCTCTCTCTCTCTCTCTCTCTTTCTTTCTTTCTTTTTGTGGTGCTGGGGATTAGACCCCAGGACTTTGTGCCTGCAAGGCAAGCACTCTACCAACTGAGTTATACCCCCAGCCCAACAATCCAATCCTTAATCCACAAGATGTGTGCTGTTAGATTTCTGTGTGAAAATGTAAATTTTTTAAGGGAAACGGAATGCATTTGGGAGTTAGCAAGAGCTAAGTTTGAATCATGGTTCCCCCACATACTGGCCATTTGACTTTGATCAAATTATCAAACTTCTATGGCATTCAATTTTATTACCGGAAATACTCTCCCAAGGATTGTTTTTTCTTTGAAAAATTACTGTATGTGATATATTTCTGAGCATATAGTAGTTATTTAATAATTGGTAGGTTTTTTAATCAATCATGTGTTGAGATAACTGATCACAGATTTCACAGTTGTGCATATCTGAGTTTGAATTCCAGATCTATTACTTATTAACATCATGACTAGGAGTGATGTATGTAAAATTTCTTGAGTTCCAATTATCTGTAATATAAATATTATAGTCTTCACTTGGCAAGGTCATTGGGTTTGAGTTATTACAAGGTCTAGGTTCAAAATTCAAAATAACTAAATGCCTATCAATAGATGAACAGATTAAGAAACCATGATATATGTCTGTGTGTTTATATATATATGTGTGTGTGTGTGTATATATATATACACATACACATACACACACAATGGTATAAAATGCTATAAAAATAAAATTATGGCATTTGCCATTAAATGGATGGAAATGGAGAATATCATGTTCAGCAAAATAATCCAGACTCAGAAACTCAAAGATCTAATGTTTTCTCTCATATGTGGAGCCTAGAGTAATAAAGAAAAGAAGGAGGAAAAGATAGGATAACATAAGGAACCAATTAAATATAAATTAACAGATGAGTGAAAGGAAGTCTAGTAGATTTGAGGAAGGCAAATGGGAGAGGGAGGCATCGCAGGGTGAGAGGGCGGGACATAGAGTGAAATCAATTCCATGCATTCCCATGATTTGTCAGGATGCACCCAATTACTATGTATGCTCTAATGAAAAAGACTAAAGAATAAAGCAGAAAAGCCATTTTGGAACTTAGGTAAAACTTAACTACTCTACACTTTTTACAAAGCTTGTTAGGTACTTGTTTCACCTGAATTTTCCATCCTCTGAAGGAAGTGTGGAAGTGGAGGTGTTTTTCTGACACCATTCCTAGCTTCTAAATAACTGCTCACACCCCATTCCCACCACAGCACAGGAGGAGGCCACTCTGACTTAGTGAAGTGTCACCAGGACTCTGAGACCAACTTTTTATATTTTGTTTTAAAATTGGAGACAAACGTCAGCAGAGGATGTTGAATTTCCTTTGCTTAAGAAAAGGTAAAGACTGAAAACAAAAAGATATTCTCAGCTCTAATAAAGGGACATAGCAGTGACAAATGAGCAATGACAACTGCTGATCTGTGTGTATGTGGAAATGTGATGTAAAAGGAGATGTCCTTGTCTTCCAGCCAATTCTGTGTAGATGGCCCAAGGTGAGCTGGCTCAAGTACTTCTGATTAAATGGTGCCGATGTAAAAAAAAAAAAAAAATACCTGTGCTCAATAATGTAGCGATAACTGAAGATATGCCATCAAGGTCAAGATGGTGTTGGGTTAGAACATAGATTCTCTGATACTGCCTTTGACTATTCCTCCTCCACAGCAGGTTCCCATGGAAAAAGTAAATAATAAAAACAGTAAATGCCAAAGAGATGGCAGTACTTAAAAATTCTTGCCATCTAAACAAATCTGAGGCAAGACCATGGAACATTCCTTCTGTTTCATGAAACTTGCTCTGATGTTCTCTTTCTCTCAGAATTGGAGGAGAGCATTCTTCTGAGATTCTCCTCTATAGTTTTTTCTTTCTTTCTTTAGTTTAAATTTATTTGAAACATTTACCTTGTTATCATTTATCCTTACTTTCTATAGGCATGACTATGTATGAGTTCCTATTGGTTCTGATGTATTAAAAAAATAGAAATTTATTAAATAAGTCCATGACTATAAGCCTGCCTACCATTTTCAGAGATACTGGATCCTTCTATGTTTCAAAATTGAAATCTTTAGCAGATGGCTTCTGTCCTTAAGCATGCCTCACGGTAAGAAGATAGTGTTGGAGCTCCAACTATCACATCTGCATTCACACAGAAAGAATGTAGAGGCTGAGACCAAAGTCCCATTCCTTTATCAACTGGTAAGAAATCCAGGAAATGAAGTCTTTTTCTCTGGGTCTTGCTTTCTTGACTTGTAAGTTGAAACATTAGATTATGTGATTTCCAAATCCTCTTCCAGTTCTCAAATCATGAGCTCAAAACACTGTATTTCCTGACTTTTTTTTATAGCTAAGAGATCCTTATGTGAACAACAAGAGGAATGGGGCTTTGGTGTGTCTTTTTAAAGGAGTTTTGCTCAGATGGGAGACTTTTTAGTTGATTACACTGATGTTGTATGTAACATCTGGATTCCATTGCTAAGAAAGAAGGGAGAAGAGATATTGGGGAAGAAAATTATGGTTGCTGACACATAATATGACCTAATGAATTCATAAATCAGTTACTTTTCATGGACAAAGCTCCCTCAGTGTCTACCTGTATGGTTTTTAAAGCACAATAGCTGCTTTTTATTATTACCATAGTTGGATCATTGGGTCCTGATTCCTTCATAGAATCAGCTGAATTTTGACAGTTGAATCCTTTGAGATCTGACTATATCCAATTATGCATGGGTTGGTGAAACACATTTCTGGTGTCTGCTACTTTTGCACAGATATATGACTATATGAGTTTATAGTTCACATAACACATCATCATTTTTACTTTTTCTTAGTAGTTATTATATGGTGTCTACTTTGATGCATTCCACAGATGGATAACTCTTAAACCCAATTTTCTTCTACCTCAAAATAACACATTCCCAGCAGAAGCAGAATCACCCAGCACAGTTTGAACTGGGTACAGTCTGGCTGCTTTATTAAATCATCTTCACTACTGGATGTCATTTTACCAATACTTAAAACATTTTAATTTCATCACTCTGTGTATAATGTTCATTTCTAAAACTTAATATATTTTAAAGTATAATGATTTAAATAATCATAAGATAAAATAGACTGCATTGTCAGCCAAATATATCTTTAGAAACTGTAGCAGAATAATGCAACCATTCCCAATACTACTGTCCAATATCCATGAGATTATTTTCATGAGATTGACTATATGGCTATTATACTCCTATTATCATCCTAATTAACATGAAAAATGAAAAAAAAACCCTGAGACCTAAAAAGTGAAGAGATTTCTCCAAAGACAGCATTTCCCACACCCCTTTTTTGTGCAGAACATCTGAAAATTTGAAGCTCATTCAGTTTGGGGCTTTTTCTGTATTTGTTGTTGCTATAATGTGAATCAAGCACTTTTGACAATTCCTGTTTATGAAAAATGACTCATAGTTTTCAGCAAAAGCCCAACTGTGTATAGCACAGTACTGAAAAGAGAAAGTCCAATTTATCCTCAAAGTGAGGAAATGCTGGAGAAACAAAAGCTGCTCCCCAGAATTCTGCTTCCATTTCTGGGGTGGTCTGTGCTTATTCATGAAGGCAGTCAAAAAAGGGAAAAGAGAATACAATCAATGCAAAAGCCTTTCAGAGGTGAAATTGGCCCTAGCCATGAATTGCAGATAGTTAAGTTATTTGCAAAGAAAACAAAAGGACCCCTTGGTGACAGGATGCAGGACACTGGATGCAATAGTGACCTACAACGTGAATTATATCCTGAATGCTACCAAACTGTCTTTCAGTGACACTGGCAAAGGGCTTTCCATTTCATTTGTTTTGTTTTGATCTGTCAACATCAGAGCCTTCATCAAGAGCCTTCTGCATACCCTTCCCATGCTGGGCAGGAAGGACAGAGCCAGTGAATGGGCAAGATCAGCAATAGGGTCTCAGGGATGTTGGAAACCTTCTCCTCCCTACCCTTTCTTGAAATGACTCCCCAACTCAATCCCCTGAATTCAAGTCTTCCCTTAGAGAAGCAGTAATTAAATCAATGCTGTGTCCCATACTAAATATACAGGAGAGAAAAAGAAGACCTGGAGTATAATAACCACTTATTCCAGAAGCTGCAGTTGGGCTCCCTGGAAGTCCAAACTGTCCTGCACTACTCCATGTACAGAAGGAATAATTCTTCTCTGGGTAGCAACAATCATCATGGAGTACCTTCAATAGTCATGGAGGAGGCACAGGCTTTAAAAGATCCTCCTGAACATGTCTACAATTATGTCTTCACCCTCTGGGGATGACAGTCTGGAGGTTATTTCTCTTAGAGTGCAAAAATATTGAAGTTTATTTTTGATCAATCACTTTTCAATTAAAAAAAACTATAGTCTATAATGTCATTTGAGGCCCCTTTCAACAACTCTGTAAAGAATGTACTATTGATTACATTTTTCAAGTGAAAAAATGAAGGCTAGGAAGTGTCTCACTGTGACTATAGGTCACACAGTTGGGCTGGTTTGGGTTTTACTAACCTCTACTACATCATTTTGTTTATGAAAAAAGGTCCCCTTTACATTTCTATTAAAGCTTCTATTACATTTCTATTAAAAGCTCACAAAGCTTTCACACATAATTTCACCAATTCTGTCCAATTATTAGCATTTTTTTTCTACTTATCTCCAAAAACTTTCTTAGATTGAATCTGCTTTTTGGACTGATTTAATTCACCTTAAAGAAGCATGGGAGAAAGCAAATGCATAAGACACAAATCTACTTTTGTAAGAGGCTAGGGCGGTGGCTAGGAGTCAGGACCCTGTGCCATTGTGGGCCAGATTCTCTGAAGACTTGCCAGAACATAACACAGAGATCAGATAAGGTGGCAGATATGCATATGTTTTGTAAATGGCTCTACACATGTCAGGGGATAAAACCATCAAAAACAGGGTTCACAACATGTAGGGCTATGAAGTATTAGCTTTTTTTCATCTTCATAAGACCCAGCAAAAAGTAGGCCAACTAAATTATCTGAATAACTGATCAAATGCACAAATAGCAGGAACCTTATCAGGGGAGAAGGGCCTGAACTTGTGCTGAGAGAACAATGTTGGGACAGGTGGGTGAGAAGAATCTGCTGCATTATATGTCACCTTTACAGAGGGCCACCATTTGCAGGGCAGCTCCCTGTGCCTTTTTGATTGACCATCCGCCATTTGGGATCTGACTCTCTTTGAGATTACTAGGTCAATTGTCCAACACTCAGTACCAGCAGAGAGGAGCTTGAATCTAGGTTAATGTTATTTCAATTCCCTTGCTTATTCTCTGCAGTCCTCTGAACACAATAAGTGAGGAATTCTAGACTCAGGGCCCTCATCAGCCATTGGTACATTCTCCCCCATGTCCTCCATATTATAGGGTTTGGACGTAGGGTCAAGCATCCCTTAGGATTGATTGCATTTCTTCAGATTACCTAAAATGCTCTGTTTCTTTGATGCAAAGTACCTCACCTATTACACTTCCCTGTAAGACCACCCCTGGGCTCCACATCACTCCCTCTAATCCACTGAAGACTTCAGAGCTACTCTCTACCTCACCACCTCTATCCCCACCTTCATCCATGGTGATTTTAAAATCCAAGTAGATGATCAAACCAACAAATTGGTCTCTTGATTTCTTTTTTATGTCCAAAACTCCATCTCTATCTGGCACTCACCCCCATTGTTGTACCCTTAGACTTTGTCATAGATCAGTTAATCTCTGTCCATACATCTTCTCCCCATATTTCCTTCAGTAACTGGAACTCCAAAAGTTCTATGTCCCTAGCAATGGCATAAAACCCGTGGCCTTCTCACCTTTTCACCATCATACATCGTCTTGCCTGATGTCCTCATGTGGGGTTGTGACTTCTGGTCCATCAGTATAATGGTCTGTTGCATAAACACTCAACCCTCTTGTGCCTCTCTCTCTCTAGCCTTGTAACATGCCAACTCGGTTAAGCCAAGTCTCAGTCTATTTCATAGCCACATTTAAGCAGCTAAACAGAGCTATAAAAGTGGGAACAAAACACTAACACATTCATGCCTATGAATCTCAATTTAAATTCATGAACCCAAACATTGTGTCTTCAATGCTGCCCCTGAATGCAAATACATTTCCACTCATCCTTTCATTCTTCAAGATCACTATTTCACCACTCATCTTTCTCAAAATGCTCTAGTCAAACATCAAAATGCTTCTATCCTTCCTCATTGTTACCATCTGACCTCCACAACTTGTTTCCCTAACAAATTGGAATCAGAAGAATGCCTATATTCTCTTAACGTTCAAATCCACAAACCTACCCAACATTTGCACCTACTTGTGATTTCGCAGAATTTTAACAAGTACAGCATGAATGTTGGTCTATCTCAGTAGATAGCAGCTTTAAGCAACTAAAACCATCATAAGATTGCACAGCACAGAAATATCAGCCCAGTCTAAAACCATGTCCACTCCCTTTGCTCCTTGACATTGAGCCAGCTGTCTATCTCCTTAGCATGGGGCAACATCATTCTTTGAGGCTGGATCACATCACTCTTCATCTACAATAGTGCTTCTGCAAATCTCATTTGTTCTTCTACGTCATGGCACTTTCTCTTTGCTGGTTTAACCTCATATACATATGAGCATATTGTAAGGACTCTGCCTTTTAAAAAAGTGTTTGACTCCATTCCACTCCTGATATTTCTGCTCTCCTTTGCAACAGTTTTCTATTTTAACTATCTTTAGCAATTTTCCTCCTTTTTCTCTTGAAACCATTCTCATTAACTATCCCTCTGCTGAGATAGCTATTGTCAATACCTCCTTATTGCTAAATTCAATGACCAGTTCTCAGTCTTCTTGTCACTCAAAATCTTAGCAGCATTTGACAGAATTAATCACCTCTCCCTTTTTGAGACATTTTGTTCAGTTCTTGGAGGAAAGGCAGTATTGTCCTGGTATCTTCTCCTCCTAAGTTGCCCTATATGTTGCTGAATCCACTTGTCAACCTGATCTCTAGGTGTTGGGGTGTTTCAGGGCTTGCTCCTCCTGCTTTTCTATCTCAAATCTACTCTACACTCCTTGGGAGATCTCATTGGAATCCTGGCTCTAAATACTATTTTCCAATATGCTGGTGACTCCCAATTTTAAATCTTTAATCAGATTTCTTCTCTGAATTCAGGATTTTTCTATCAAACTGCCACCTCCATTAGCTCATCTAATCGTGGTCCTAAAACCACTTTGTTCAGCAAATCAGAATTGTTCCATTTCTCCTGAAAGCCTGCTGTTCCCCAACATTTCTCAGTTAAGGTGAACGATAGCTTCTCTATTGCCCAGCCTCTTTTATTCTCCCTAATTCTCCACCTTCAATCCATCAACAAACCCCACGAGAACTATTTTTAAACTACTGCCCAGTTCTACTACTTATTCCTCTTAGTACGTTATTGCTAACACATCAATCTAATCAGGTTTCTCTTCTGCTCAGAATCCTCTAGCTTCTTCCATCACATGTGGCATGAAATCCATACCACTTATTTTAGTGTCCTGGCCACTGGCTAGCCCTGTCCACCCTAGGACATCGCCCAGATCCTGCCTCTAAGAAACACGCAACCATTGTTTTTTCTGACCATACAGTACTTTGGAAGCCTTTCCAGCTTCAATCTCATCATTTCTCTTTCTCTTTGCTTCTATATAGACAGACCCAACTCAGTGCTCCCAGATGAGGATGGAAACAGAATCACATCTCTAAAATTTCTTCCATTGGCCACTCAAATCTGCTCCTTCAGAAATCCTATCTTCCACTTGAGCTTCTCATACCCTTCTCACCTGCTCTCTGCCCCACCACTACCCATCAACTGCCCAAGAACTCTGTGGTTTGCTCAGTCTATAGGGAGATGAGGGTGGAGAAGCAATTTCCTGCCTCCCACAGCAACCCTCACACCTTTTACAATGGCTAGACCTCCCTACTTGGCAGGGTACAGCTGTTTTATGAAGTTTCTTAAGGACAATAGAAATTGAAAGCTTCTCTAACCCTTTCTCCCAAGGCAAGTCTTGATAATTTATCATATCATATCATTTTGTGGAGCTAAAAATAAACAAGTTTTTCTAGATAGCATTTTCTTGTTGCATATATCACAAATATTCCATGCTTGCTGATACGACTGTTTTTCTTGCTAGAGTAGAAGGTCTTTGATGGGAAGACTGTTCTTTAACCCAGAACCCTGTGCATAGTAGGGTTTAGATGGCACATAGTAAGCATTGAAATCAACAGAACTAAGGAATTGTTTTATACAATAAACTGATAATTGTCTTTATCCAAATAAGTGGCAATATGCACTGAGGGACACTGTGAGTTTTGCTATAGGAAGGATCACTGGTTTATCACCAGGTTCTATGTTCTTTTTGTTCATCTCTTGCAGCCCCTTTAAAAGATATTCTATAAAGTTCATCTTCCCCAGAGACTCAAATGAACTTGAGCACATCCCAAGCCTTACTCTGGCTTACTCATCAGTGACAGCATTTCTTACTCTTAAGTCACAAACTCATCTTCATTCAGATATTAGAATTTTCTCAGTTCAAGATACTAGTTGAAGGTTGGATTTTTCTTCCTCTTTCCTTAGATTAAGACCTGTAATTGTTGCTGTGTCCCTTAAAGGAAGGACATGAGATGGCTAGCTGACTATTCTTTCCACCTTGCCAGTGAAAACCAGTGAGATATATAATAGGGAAATTCTTTCTTGACAGGTGACTTCCTCCTTCCTGGTCTGCCTAATGGTTGGAGGTCAATCTTTCTTTTGAGGTCATTTTTATGGGAAATCCCATGAAGGGGATCTCTCCCCCAGTGATCCTGTGACCTGGACAAGGGATTTAGTCTCTTCTCTGGTTGGTCTCCTGTGACTTCCTTCTCAGCTCCCCACACTGTCACTCACTTCTTACTAGAAATACTCTGATTCTAGATGGTAGCTCATTTGGCAGAAACTAGGACAAACATTAGCTTTCTCTTTCATGTCACCATATCTGATCCACAGAAAACATTCACATACCTATTGCTCTGACATCCTGGAGAAAAAGATATTTATAACTTAGCCTCCATGACCCTACCTATTGCCCAGGGCTACTCTAACTTTCTTAGCATCTGTCCTCTGGTCTTTCAACTGCAGAAAATATTTCCAACTCTCCAAATGGTCTCAGGAGTGCACCCCCAACACATACACAGGTTAATATGGAGGAGATCTCTTCCCCTCTCCTTCATCACAGTAACTTTTGGTTATTGTTCATTCTTTTTTGGCATAAATTATTGCATATCAGACATTGTGAATGGTGGCTTACTAGATGCTGGATTTTTTTGGCAGTTACATTTCTTGGGACCAGTTTGATCCTTTTAAGCCAGAGCAGCCTCTAGTTAAAACTAAAGAACTGAGACCATGCTAACTACTATGACCGTGCCCTTCTGTGCCCTTCTGTGTTTTATAAGGTCTCTTCATTCAGCTGGTCAGAATGCAAACTATTCCCAGTCCTCTAGAGGTAAGCTCCTGGAATTGTTCAGCCTTGTGGAGTTTTACTCCATATACGTGGACCTTAATGTTCAGACAGACATGCTAGGTGATCCTCTGTGGTCTTTGCAGCTACCTTCTCTCCAGTGCTCTGCCTCTGAAACTCTAGCTGCCTAGGATGTTATTCTCCATCTTCTCAATTAGAGAAACTCTGGGCTCTGTTTGGACTTCTCCCTTAGGGCTTGGAAACTGCCTCCAGGAAGAAAGTTGAGGTGACTTTGGGGCTCACATGACTTCTTTCCTTCTCTTGGAGATTATATGGTCTGCACAGGCTGGTTGTCCCATATCTTACAGCAGTTGTTTCAGATATCGTGACCAGTTTTCTAGTTGCCTGCAGAGGCAAAGCAAGTTCAATAGTGGTGCCTCTTTCAAGGGCAGGTGTGGTAGACATTCCGATCCCTCTTTGTAAGTCTGATTTAACTGGTCAATCCAAGCCATGAACCAGTTCTCAACCATTTATTTTGTAAGTTCTGCTTATGGGGTTCTGGCTTTGAAACTTAATTTTATTTTACCTCTGATATTTCTTGAGAAGTATTCTTTTTAACCGCCTTTTAATAAGAAATCTGAAGGTTTCAGAGGTCTCAGTCTATGGACAGCCAGCTCCATTCCTTGGGGCTACAGGTGCAGCTGAACATCAGGAAGGAAGAATGTGATAGAGAAAAGCAGCTGAGGACAGACAAGGCAGCAGAAAGCAGAGAGAGAGGGAGAGAGGGAGAGAGAGAGCTCTGCTTAACAAAGACAGGATATATATCCCTAAGGACCTACCTCTTCCAGCCACACCCTACCTGCCTTCAGTTACCAATTAATTAATCCCTTTTAGGGTATTAATTCACTGATTGACTTAAGGCTTTCATAACCCAATTATTTCTCCTCTAAACCTTTGTGCATTGTCTCACCCAGGAGCTTTGAGGGGACACCGCATATCTAAACTGTAACAAGTAATATGGGAAAGTTCCATTTATTCACTTAGTAGATTTGGAGTTAAATTTGTCTTTACTTCAGTTGCGTGGTGACCAACCATAGGTATGTCACATGTCTGTGTCTCAGACTCCTCTTGAAGAAATGAAGATAATAATTCCTGCCCAACCTCTCTCTCTGTTATAGATCAAATGCAGAAATAAGTGGCATTGCCCTTTGGAGTAGGAAAGCACTGGAACCATCTTCATGCTCCTGCCAGGTATCGGTACCTGCTCAGTGATTAACATTTATTATCTAATGCAGGCCAAGTAACTGCCTTAGGAACTGGTAACATCACTCCCACTTTCATTGTGTTTATTACGTGGACAGCAGAGGAGGGTCTGAAAGATGAAGTCACTTGTTTTATTTAACAGAGCTATGGAGGAGTAGAGCTGGAATCTGAATCTGGTATGCTCCTTGGTTTTTAAACTTGTCTTTCTTGGACATAAAATGCTTCTTTTCCTTTGCCTCCAAAGCAGGTCTTTGTTTGTCTCTTATAGACCAAGTGGCATGCCTGTCATTGGATGTGTATTATATCTCTGAAAAAACACCTACAAATAGATTGCAGTTTATTCTGCATTTCACCTTTAACATGGCTTGTCAGAATTTTGCTTCATCTCTCACAAATACTAGTTTACAAATTTTAGCGGTGCCAACCCACAATTCTTATTAGGTTCCCTAGCAGGAAATCTTAACTTTTTCAGTAGAAATCAGATTGCTGTTTATCTTAAGTTGCAAGACCTCTGTGAATCTTTTCTTTGCATAATACCTATCACCCCTGAAGTTTGCCTCCCATCAGCTGGTCAAATTCATACTCTATATTTGCAAATCCTTTCTATGCTGAGCTGCAACATTAGGAAGAAAAGTTGAAAATCGGGCAAAATAAGGACTGGAGAAATTCAGAATCAATTTAAAACAAGACCCCAGAGAAGCTGCTCAGGGAAGAGGGATCAATTGTTCTGAAGGAATTCAAGAAACAGAAAAAGGACTTCTGGTGGAATTGAGGGAAGATATATTTCAATTCAATAAGAATTTAGAGTGTTAGAGAAAAGGCATAGATTTTTTTTTTTCTTACTGGAAGAAGAATAGGGAGGATGGGATGACCACTTTGCAGGGGATCTGGATACCAGGAGAAGAAGTCCTTCACTTGGGCCCTATGGTAACCCCAAGTGGTCCATGAGTGGGGTTTCTAGAGGTCCCTAAATTCCTTAAAATTATGTTTATGAATGCAAATGTCAGTTTGTCAGAACAGAGGGTTTAAAGCTTTTCTTAGATTGTCAAAAATCGCCAAGACCAAAGCCCAGATGATAAGTCTACTAAACAGAGATGGCTCACTTGATGTCAATTCTCAAAGGAGTTTCCTACTTTAGAAGGGAAGCTAGATTGCTTGATTTCTGAAGTCTCTCATAATTCTAACATGCTGTTTCCAAATTGAAGGCAGGAAAGACTAAGCAAATAAATCTTTGAGAAATATAGGCAATAATTTAGGATCTGTGTCAAAACAATAGTAAAGAGAAAAATTTTAAATATTCCTTAGTCACTTCCTAGGCCCACTTACAATACATCAAAGTATTTCCTCCCAGGGAGAAGAAGGAAATTAATTCTGCTTCTGGGCATTATTCAAAACATTTCATCACTAAAAATTGGATGTTGAAAAAGCTGGCCAAAGGAACGCAACTCCAGCATTGAAGGAGCTCACCAAAATTCACCCCCCAAAAAACAAATAAACAAAACACAAGTTCAAGTTAATATTTCCTTGTAAAGGAGTAGGGACTTTGAAACATATAATCAAAGTATTTATGAAACATAAGCATTAAATTTTAAAATATCTGAGAATGTCAAGGAATATTCCAATTGCATATGGTGCCCACATCTCTCTCCCTCTTGTAGCATTTATGAACTCTAGTTCAACTGGGTCTCTGAGCCTTCCCCACACCCAGGCATGGCCTGCCTTTCCTCAGCCCAGTCCTTTCTCCTCCCCTCTCTTTACCTGCAAGCATTGTCCTCCTCTCTGATTTTGATGTGACTTCAAGGGTACCCACTGGCCCTACCTGCAGAATAAAGTCCTTTGAGCGCAGTCACAAAATTTACATAACAAAAATGGAAATAGATTTCCAGAGCTTTCAACTTGTGAAATAGAAGGTTTAAAAATATGCCCTGTACATTTCAATTCCTCATTTTAAAAAAGTGCATTTACATTAAAAAAAAAAAAAAAAACTTCACTTCTATTCACCCAGGAGGATGACTCACCTCACTAATCTCCTAAGATTTTTTTAAAACTTTTTTGACTCTTAGTCATAATAAGAATGTTCTACCACAAGCTATCTTAAGCACCCAAATATCCAGGAATCTTACAGTAATCAATATAAAAATGAAATACTAAATAGTAAAACTACAAAATATCATTTCATTACACAGGGTCCATGAATAATTTTTTAACACTAAATTGTATGTGAGATCTGGAATTTGTGCTGTCAAGGTCAGGATCTGGAGTTTCAGATCAAATGTTACCCAACATTTCCTGGCTACAATTAGAAAATATTGGTAGAACCAGATAGATGTAAAGAAAAATAACTTTGCATAATAAAAGGAACTTCTTGTTTACATGGTCAATCTAAACAATTTCATGATAGTAAATAATAGTTTTATGAGATTTGCATTATTATGGAAATCAGCAGGAGTACTTCACTCATGTAAGAGAGACTAACTTAATGGACTTGGGCAGGCATGCAGAAGTTCTATTTTATTATAAAAATAAGGATAACTCCTTCCTGTGTTCAGATTTCATTTTCTTAAATGATGTGCAAGAAAAGGGGTATAAGTATGTTGAGGTATGAAGACCCCAAAGAGGAATAAGATACCCACAGAAACATCAAGAACAAACTTTTACTTCTAGGAATGTTAAAGCCTAACAAAAAGAGATGCATTTTGGCAACACAAGCCAATTCGAGGACAACTACTTATAATGTTTCCATATTCAGGAAAGAGATTGTCCAGAGGAAATCTCTTTTTCAAAAATTGACCTCTGTCAATAACTTTCGGATTCCTCGGGATTTATAATAAGATGCCAAAAATTTCTGTTAATAATATCTAGACAGCACAATTTCAACTACCAAGATTACAAATGTTTTTAAAGACAATAAAATTGGCTTTGTTCTGTATTTACTTTTAATTTGAAAGATGTCCAAAGGAATTTTACTAAGAAACAAGAATTAATTTCATTGAGGAAGATAACCCACCTTGACTCTTTGGTATCACAATTATCATTATTACATCATTGCTTTGCTTGTCTGTTTAGGACTGTTTAGTGGGAATTGAGAAGCTCTTGACAAGTGATAATGCATAAGTTTAAAGGTCTCTGGTAGACTTCTTGTGATGTAAAACCGGAAACTTCTAGAAATAATAATGATAATAAATCCTTAGTGTAAATCAGCCAGTAAGTGGAATGCAAAATAAATTCATGGGTAGATTAACCCATTCAAATGTCTCAAGGAAGTGAAAGCTTAAGAAATTTGAGGTCTCTGAATCACATTGATAAAGCAAAGCCTGAGTTTTGACTTCATGTGCCTGTAGGAAAAAGGATATATACCCACTTTAGATATATGGATGAGTAACTTCAACTAGGATTGTCTGCAGATACACCATTCTAAGAAACACAGGTAGGGTTAAGTTAGGCCCAAGATGCTGAAGTCCAACATTTCTGAGACTCCACCTTGACTATTTTGCATGAGAAACCTGTATCCATCTTTTACAACATAATGCAGGAGGAAGCTCTCGTGGAGTCTTCTCTGCAGTCCTTCCCACACCCTAGCCTCAACTCCATCATGCTCGTCCATGCCATGTGTGTACATCTTATACATCTTCTACCCAGGGTTCTCATGAAACAGCATTGCAATTCTTTTTATGGGTCTTGCTCCTTGATTCAATCCCCTTCATGCATTTTATAAACATTTATTAGACACCTGCAGTTCTAGGTTTGCCTTGAGGAGTCCTCGAGAACAGACAAAATATTTTATTCATCTTAGTCTCTTTAAGACTTGCCACAGTGCTGGCATCTCAGTAAATATTTGCTGAGTTGAATTCCTCTCCCATCTCTGTTTGCCCTTATGTAAGCTTCTGTTGGATCTGCAGTCAGATAATTTAGGAGTTAAAATTTATTTGTTGGCTAAACTTCCTCAAATATAAGTCACTAACTAAGGGCTGGGGGAGGGATTCTGAGCATAATATTTTTTTTCTTATTAGCATGATTTCAGCCACCCTTCTGTGGATATTTTACTGAAAAAATTTTTGTTGATAACCTTATATCATCTTTAGCTGTTCACCCATATTTATGAATGAAAAAGATTTATGATCTGAATAGTCAATTTCTCTTTATGTGATCAATTTTCATTTCAAGCAAGAGAGGGGAACCTTAGCAAAGAGGGTCCAGAATTGGAAATACCACGTCAGTTAGGGTTCCTCAGCTAGGGACACCTCACAGGCTAAGCTAAGCAGCTCTCTGAGAAGCAGTTCTGCAGGTAATTTTCCTCTCAGAAAATACTGCCTTCCCAAGGCCACATGAGTGGAGAGCTCCCTTTTGCAGAGGTAATAAATAGGCTTATTGCTTTCTGCACAGATCATAATATGAGTGTGAGTGAGTGGGTGAGTGGGTGACATCTCCCTGAGTTATGTTTAGAAATGGTATGTATTATGTTCCACCTCGTTAAATGAGCACAGCGTACATTTGATAGGTGTACATTTGGCTGGAATTGTCCCTATACTTCACAAAGATCTTATTTTTAAAAATAAATATAGTTTAAAATCTCAAAGAAAAATCCAATTCTGTTCAAACTGTAGAACTTCATTATCATGTCCAAGTACAGAATCTGGAATTTGAGGTCTCGTGTTACTAAGCATTCCCTGGCTATACCTAGGAAAGAGTGGGTTTAATCAGATAAAAGTGAAACAGAAAGAGCTGGTCATTTCACACTACCAGAAAATAGATGAGCACTGAAGGCCAAGTCCTCAACCTGGCCAGCTGCTTGGCACGTGACACAGGTACGTTCTTTCCTCTTCCTTCAATGTCTTCACATTTGCCTCCCATTTTGAAGCTCCCCTGCCCACTAGAACTGACATCACAGCTTGACTAGATTCCTAGGCCACCGGCTTCTCTGTCCTAGCCTGACTTTATTCTTTACCATGAAAAAGACTCAGGTTTAATAACAAATCAATCGAGAATATTTTTTCCCTAACAGAACCATTTCCTGTCTCAACATAAAGTAGGGATTTTCAGTGGAAATTAACAGATGTGAGAGTTCATAGAGATTTTAAGGTGTAGGGGTGAGGTGAGGGGACAGGCAGGGAAAGAACTGGGAAGGAAAAAGGGTAAAATCACGGTGAGGGCCCAGATATGATGAATAATTGGAGCTTTTTAAGTGGAGAGGACTGTGTGGGAGGGAGAGAAGTTGTGGTGAGGCCTATGACCAGGCAAGGGGCCCTCTCCCCCAACCAGCCTGAGGATAGAGGCAGGAGATGAGCCTTAGCCAGACCACCTCTAGAGAAGAGGAAACATAATTTTGCACCTCTTGAAGCCACAGACTCAAGATGTCAAGCTCAGCCCCTGGGCCCTGGGAATTGAGGAACGCCCAGGAGCTTGAGGCCAGCCACGTGCATCTATCAGGCTGGAAATGAAGAGGCTGGACATTGAACCCTTCGTGTTTTGGCTGTGCGGGCATTTGTACTGCACAAGTCTGCTTGGCCTGCACTTTGCTAGGCCTTGAAGGGCAGACCTCTGAGCCAGGATGCAGGGCCACGGGGCTAGGAGGCTGTGGAGGCATTTGGACTTGGCCTTAAAAGAATAGGAATAATTTTCCTATGGGCAGAGGAGAAAAAGGATATTCCAGGCACAGCCAAAATACATATGTGGTCATACAGAGATGGTGGAGCAGGAGGCACATTGGAAAAAGGAAACCAATCCATTTTTATTATAGAGGAGTGCTCACGTCTGGGGCAGTGGGAAACACAGCCTGAAAGCTGAATTGCAAGAGAACCAAATGCGTGGCTCCCCCCATGGGCTCCTTGGAAGTATCAGGACTCGGTGGACAACTGTGAAGAATCGGTGGGTTATTTCCATAGCTGCTGTAGCAAGCTGCCAAGTCAGTGGCCTAAACAACACAAAACAACTGTGTCACAGTTCTGAAGGTCAAAGGCCTCATAAATCAAGGAGTCAGCAGGGCTGCATTCCCCGTGGAGGCTCCAGGAGTGCCGCAGCCTCTCTTTCCCCTTCTAGAAGCTTCATGCGTCCGTGGCTCATGCCTGTCTGTCCCTCAGGGCCAGCAATGCCATCACTCTGCCCTGTGGCTCCTTCTACATGTCTCCTTCTCTGGCCAACCCTCCTGCCCCCCTCTCCCCTTTATCACGACTGCTGTGATCACACTGGGCCCAGTCAGATGATCCAGGATCATCTCTCCTTCTCCAAATTCTTAGCTTAATGTCCATCTGCAAAGTCTCTTTTGCTACATGTAAAGGCAACATTCATGTGTCCCCAGAATTAAGGTAGAATAAATTTGGAGCTACTGTGTTTCCAACCACAGGTAATTACAGCCAAATAAACTGAAGTGAAATAATATGAATAGCAAATTCTTGTTGAATACACATTCTGAGACACAGATACCTTAACAGAGAAGTTAAGTAACTTAGTCACAGTCATGCAGCTGGAAATGAGTGGGACAGGGATGCCAGCCAGTCATCTGGTGCCACAATTGTAATGACTCGTGTTGTGACTTCTGCAATAATGTAGAAGAGATCTCATGAACTGTTTGAATGAGAATTTTGCTTTAAACTTACTGCTTATTTTCCTGTTATGTGTTTAAACCTCTGCCTTCACTAGCACTGGGAAATTATTCCACAGAACGTATGTACTGCTTGCCCACGTTTGCATCTTTAGCAAATGATAATGCTGTTACAGAACAATAAGATGACACCTGCCTCACAGCCCACCAGAATCTGAAGCTCTGGTCTAGGAACTCTTTAAACACTCAGGTTGTGGTACAGGCTAATGTATCTACTTGGAAGAGAAATTGTAGTTAATTGCTTTCCATTTTCCTTCCCCCCAAAGTGAAGAATTGCAAGAAAGATCTTAATGGTTTCCTCTGAAAACCTGATTTCCTTGCATTTAGGGATGGTTTTGATATAAATTGACTTCCTATAGTTGCTAATGTTTGTTAAATACAGTGGATTCTAGGAGAAAATGAAAAGGCAGAGAAAGTAGCCCAGAAGAAAATTCGCAGTGAGCTGCTGATAAGATGCACAGGCTATTTCTGAAAGAATCTTTAGAGTTGGTGGAATTAAATTACTGCTCTGGGTATCTATTTTTTAAGGAAATGTGTATTTGCCTAATCCAATTTCAACATAATTCATATCCCTGTAACACTCTGAGAACACTGGCATATGGTTACATGAGATATAAATTGGGAGTATGATTAAAAATCACTGGCGTTTCGATTTCAATTATATTGCACAAAATAGACTCCAGGGAAAAACTGCACAAGCAAGACCACAATCCACTGCAGGATGAGAGTGAAGAGAAATCTACACATTCACGTGCACACATGTGTGCGTACACACATACACACACACAAACCCTTCAGACCTGCCGGGCACCTAATTCTCCAAGTGAACTCCTGGCCCTGACTCCTCTCCAGACCTAGCCAGGTCTACTTGATTTGACTTGAATGCAGAGGCCAGAGGTTTTCAGAAGCCACCTGTGAATATTTGTGCTGACAAAAGGACAGTCCAGTTTTCTAAAAGTTTTGACATCAGGTCCAGGATCCAATCTTGACTGTTAGGATTTGCCTTGAGAAATTAGTTGATCTTTCTTTAAAAAATGACCTCAAAGAACCATTTTTGCAGACTCTAGGATAAAATGCACATTGCTTGACTCACAGTAGGTACAAAACATAAGGATTTAAGCCAACACAACTTGACTTAGACCTTAAACCAGGCGACGTTTTAGTCATCTCTGTAACCCTAGCACCCAGCAGGATTTCTGGCACTTGCTCAATGCACAACCTATTTGCATAATTGAAAATAGAGATGCAGGCTCCCCTGTTTGTACTCCCAGCCCATCTTTAACTCTTCCTGGGGTTATTTCTCCCAAGTGATATAAAAGGGAAAAGGTGAAAAGGAATCATTACAAATTTTAAGAGCAAATATAAACTCTTCCCTCCTTAATCTTGACAGATGGGAATTTCAGGTTCCTCAATTTGTTTTAAGGAGCTAATAAGGAGTTCATAAATCTCAATTACCTCTGTAGAGTTAAAATAGCTCCAGGTCTGCTAGCATGATTCCAATCTCTGAGCAGCACTGGTACCTTTATTAAAAGACTGGAGGAGGAGAAGGGCCAAGTCATATTTCAACCTTGAGCTGACATTACAACCGTAAAATTTCCTTCTCATTCTGGCCAGAGTGAAGGTGGAGTGCAGGTGGCCTACAGGAAGCTGTGTCTCACATTCAGTTGTGAATTGTAGGTAGTTGAGAATTGGCCTCCGTGAGCTCCCAGCCTTGGCCAGTCTCCATGCATAATCAATGAAGAAATGAATTAACTAATATTTATGTCCCTGATTGTCTTCTTTCCCAGACTCCTGCTCTCATATATCATATATCAATACCGACATATCTATATCCATCTATGAGTGTGTGTGTGTGTATGTGTGTATGTGTTTGGATACACATATACATAGTGGGTGTGGTGGTGTGTGTTCTAAGTTGTCCAGGTAAATGAGTCATAGAACTTGCTAAAACTTGCTAAAACTCAGTCCTCCCTGGGTCTGGTTGATCCTGTTCCCCAGCATTGCTGAAGTCTGCTCACCCTTTCATGGATCTGCATTCTACCTACCTTTCTAAGCTCATTCCACATTCTCTACTCACTTCTCTTTTTTTAAGTTATAGATGAACACAATACCTTTATTTATTTTATGTGGTGCTGAGGATCGAACTCAGTGCCTCACACATGCAAGGCAAGCGCTTAACCGCTGAGCCACAACCCCAGCCCCCTCTACTCACTTCTTGCTCTATGCCCCCAGGCTGCAGCTCAGGCTAGTTTCTCTTCCTGGGAACTTCCCTTTACAAACCTTCCTCCCCCTTATATAATGTTATCCATGCATCAAGTTCCAACCCAAATCCCCAGTCCTACTCTGTCCCTAAACAGAATTATAATTTCTGTTCTTGGCTATTGTCCATCACATGGCTCACCACTCAGTTTCCTTAATTGTAAGAATAGTGTGGCAGTGCCCACCTCAGAGTCATTATGAGGACCAAAGTATTTTAAATACTCAAGTGCCCAACACAGAGCACGGGCTCTGAAACTACTTGTTATTGTTGTTGTTATTACTACAACAGTATTTTTATTATCTCCCACTAGAATATTAGTTCTATCAGCACAAAGACTACAACTTGATCATCCTTCTCTGCACTACAGCCCCAGGCCCGGTGATATTCATATTTAGGTGCTCAACAAACATGCATTAAATCCATTCCGAGTGTCTCTTCTAAGACCCCTGCTGCCCACAGTGCACTATGTGGCCTTGTGAGGAAGGTATTCATCACCATAATCAGGATGATAATCATAATAATTCACAGTACTGCTTTGGGGATTAAACAAAACAATTGTACAAATTATAAAGGGCTATACAGATGCTAGCAATTCTGTAGGAAAAGAAAGCCACTTGAAAGTGATCTTAAGGGGTGGGCTTGCTGAAAGGGAAGATGGAAGAGGTAAGAATCGAGGGACAGGAAGTTGATCCCCTATGCACAGGTCTCAGGAAGGGTCCCCTGCCTAGAGGCAGCAAGAGGCCAGCCTAACCAGCAGAACCATGGCTATGCTGTGAAGACCAGTGAGTGGCCACTGCTGTGCTCTGCTGGCTAGAAAAGAGTGAGGACTCATCCCCTGCAAAAGACCAGGGTGAGGGGGGGGACACTGTGGTGGAACCAACACAGAGAGAAGGAACAGAAGGTCTGCACAAGGGAGAGCCCTGGAGCTCAGTCTGGGTGTCAGGGAGGGTGTGGGATATGCAGGGACAAACCCGCTCACTAATTGAAACTAATTGATCACAATATGTTTTAACCATGACACTGGGCTCTAGTGCTGCAGAGATACCTTGGGATAACAGCAGAGGTTTCGCAGAGATGATCAGTCCTGAAGAATCAGTTTTGTGGTAGAGGGAGGAGGGTCCCCACCAGGCCAAAGAGCAGCAGGAACAAAGAGGTGAGGTGCTGTGTCCTGGAAATGGGAGTGGAGGCAAAGGGAGGCAAGGCTAAAATGATTGGCAGAGCCTTTTTTTTTTTTTATAGATTGGGAAAACAATGAAGTGTTTCCTTCTTCATATCAGATAAAGTGAACTTCAAGCCAAAGTTAAGCAGAAGGAACAAAGGACACTTCATACTGCTCAAGGAAATTAGACATCAGCAAGACATAACAATTGTAAATATTTATGCCCCAAACAACGGAGCATCTACGAACATCAAACAAACCCTT
>CM053411.1:72185384-72281072 GCA_028644305.1 Xerus rutilus | reverse complement strand
TTTGTTTAAAGTGCCAGTCCCTTCCAGGATCCTGAGAAATGTTCTGATTTTGTCATTTTAAATCTGTTCCTTCTCTACAAAAAGGATCTATTCATTTGCAGTTGACAAGTCTTGGGAAATACAAAAGAAAAACTCAGACTGACTAATGCATTTTTAATATTTACAGAGCACAGACCATAAGTGAGAGTTTGGTTTACTGCCTTATGTTTGTTGGAGCTCAGAATGTCGGGGGAAAAAAAAACTGTCACTTGAAAAACCTTTAATTTGCAGAAGGCAGAATACATACTTATCCCAGAATACCTTGCCAAAATATGGTTTACTCCAAACATTATCCGGTGCCTGGTAGATCTATGAGTGCTACGTAAAACTGAAATAAAAATATGAATTATTTGCAAATACTGATGTCTTGTCATCAAGGTAAAAGAGTTAAAGACCAAGAACATCTGGTGAGGTTTGACTTCCTCACCTCCCTGTCCTTGTCGTCTTCTTCCAATGTTTCAAATGGTTTTCTTCCAAGCTGACGGAAAGGAGGGCTCGGGGTAGTCAGCAAACAACCCAGCACCCCTGACACAGCCAGATGACTAATTGTGCCATCTCGTCATTGACAAGTGCAGCCTTCATTAGAGCCTGCCAGCTGCTTGTGCCCAGGTGTACGCACACCTCTGAACCTGCACCTCCAACCTGCCTTGCATTCAGCACCTGTGATCTTCCATGGAGCATCTTTGTTACTGTGTGTCAGCATGGAGCTGGCAGGAGAAATGGCCTTCCTTAGGAAAAGTAAAGGTGATAAAGCCTCAGTAGGGGGTTCTCAAAGGCTCAGCCACATTTCAAAGCCCAACAACTGGAGATAAAGACAGAGCGGCAGCTGCACCTCCAGGGGATGGGGCCCAGGAAGTGGGGGCACATCTGTTAGCTCCCGTTCTGTCTCTACTGCAAACCTGCCGGAGTCCTCTGCTGCCAGTTGCTCTGCGCTGCGGAAGCTGTAGCTCCACCGGGTAATTAAGTTGCCTCTGAAACCCGGCGCCACTCTCTGTTAGGGGAATATTCAATTGTGACAAGGAGTGTTTAGAAATTTCTTCCCATGGAGTTCACATATTGAACATTCATGTTTGAATTATTAGATCTTTGCTTTTGCATTCACATTTCAAAACTGCTTTTCTACACATATTATTTTCCTTTTGGTCACTAGCCAGTGAAAGACAGCTCTTACACAAATGCAGAAATCAAGCTCACCAAAATTAAGTCAAAGTTCCTTGTGATTACTGGAAAGGGGAGGTAATGAATTCAAATCCCGGGCCTCTGATCCCTAACGTTACTCTTCCAATCTTGAAATTTGCAAGGTTTACTCAGCAGAAGGAAGGGGCTACTTAGTAATTGAGGTTCCCAGGCTCCAAATCTGTTTGTTAGGCTTTATAATCTGCTACAAAGATAAGCTTGGAAGTACCCAATAAGAAATTACTGAGGATTTATGATATCTGCATATTATATAACATGCACTCAGACATTATGCATGTTATTATATAATGTGTGCTCACACACATGCACAATTATGTGTGTATAAAGTAAACTATTGGTCTCGTAAAAAATTTCCCAAATAAAACAAATTCCCAAATAAAACCATAATACACTCTTGTCAGTCAAGTTAAGAATTTGGGTGGTCCTTGGGAATAAAGGTGAGGTGTGTTTGGCTACAAAAATGAAGGGAGGAAAAAACAGGTGCAGGGTAGCTGCTGTCTGATCAGATCACTTTCAATTCTGTTGTCCCATCCAGTGTCAGCGTATACCATTTGAAAAGAATGGTGAGCAGAGAGAGGGATTGAGAAGAAAACTGCTGTCCTCCTGGTGGTGCGGGGGCAGAAGGACTAAAGGTGTGCCCAGGTGTACGCAGGACTGTTCTGTTGGGTGAAGTGGGTGCCAAAGTGCTTCATCCAGCACAGTGATCACAGCAGGTGTGGCGCTACATCTGAGAGATAAATGAAGCTTGGTTCTACTTCCCCAGAGATTGCAGAAAGTAAAGACAGCCACACATAAAACCATTATGGTACAGTGTGGTCAGCCATGCTGACCAGAAGCCAGAGAAGGGATACCACTTCCATCAGGGCATTCCAAGTGTTTAAGAAAGAAACCAGGAGTTAGAAGTCAGCTGGAAGAACCGGTCACAGAATATACTAGGCACAGAAAGCAGTATGGATTTCACAGAAGCAGTGTGGGAACTGACTAGCTACTGTCGTTCTGATCTATAATCTGGAGCCAAGGGCGCCTGGGAGGAGGGGATAAGAGATGAACTTGACATAGGAGCTAGACAAGAGACTTTCCTACTGGTTGCTAGGTCATGGGTGGGGGAATGTAGTAATGGAAATAATGTAAGCATTTGAAGTTTCCTTAAAGGGATATGATCTAAGTGCATTTAGGAAGATCCTCTAGCAGCAATAGCTAGGATGAGCAGCACTGGGTGAGAGCGGGAGACTCCCTGTAGGCCTGAACATGTGTGCTAAGTGTTTGAAGTCAGCAGGGTGAGCTGACAATAAAGGAAAGCAGTCTGCTACTCAGTGTGGTGCATCCCAAAGCCCTGGACATTGCTTCACAGCCACAGGAGCTGAACTAGACCTATGCTGGTGTCTCAATGTCTTCCACAGTAGCCACACTGATTGGTTCTACCAATGGGGCACGTGACTTCTGCTGGCTCAATTAGAAGGCTTCTCTCAGGATTCCAGCTAGGGTGGAAGGGGAGGAAACTCCTTTACTTATCCAGACCCATGGCCGCCAGCAGTCATTTCTCCTAGTGGGAAGCAGCCTGACCATCATAGGTGACAATAAAAGTGACTCACAGAAAACAGTAACAACAAAAAAAGGTGACCAAACTTTTTGGTTTCAGACTCTACAATTCCAGATTTCTGTAAAACCAGCTCAAACTTGGATACTCCTTATGGGCCAATTGTTCCTTCCTTTTTTGGTCTCAAGTTTATTTGAAGTTTAGTTATCTGCAACTTTCTGAGGTTCTTAAACAGAACATCAGAATGGGAGGAAGAGACACAGAGCTGGGACATTCGGAAAAACAGAATTATGAGACATAGAAACAAGAAATAGCATACATGATGTTTAATACAGAGTGTGATGTGGGTTGGCAAGCTCTTTCAGGAAAGGTCAAGATAGTAAATATGTTAGGCTTTGTAACCTGTATGCCTCTGTAATCACTCAACTCTGCTCCTATAACACAAAAGCAGCCAGATATGTTCAAATAAAGGAGCATGGTTGTATCCCAATAAAACTTTATTTATTCCAGGTATGATGGTGCACTCCTGTAAGCCCAGCAGCTCAGGAGGCTGAGGCAGGAGGATAACAAGTTCAAAGCCAGCCTCAGCAACTTAGCAAAGCCCTAACCAATTTAGCCAGACCTTGTCTCAAAACAAAAAAATAAAAAGGGTTAGAGATGTGACTCAGTGGTTGATTGCTCCCGGGTTTAATCCCTGGTACAAAAAAAAATTATTTATAAAAACAGGTGGCAAGTCAGATTTAGCCTGAAGGTCATACCTTTCCAACCCCTAACCTGCACCAGTTCAACTTTTGCTTTAATTCCAAGTTCATCAAGCAGTCTATTTATTGAAAATCACTTTTCCTGGACTACCTTGACATTGAGGTGAAGGGGTTTCCCGGATTGAAGACACAGTCATCTTCTCACTTGGGAAAGGACGTCTCTGATGGTCCATTTAAAAACTGGCCTCTGTTTGTACACCACTCTTTGAGTGTATCAGTGAGTGTTTAACCTCAAGTGTCAGCTCTCTGTGGACATACCAAGAAAGTCTTGGTTCTGACCCCTTCAACTAAGGTACCAGAACCCATGCGATAGCAAATTCATTGAGGCAAAGTCTTCAGTAAAGCTGTCTGCCTTCTCCTTCCCACATCCCTCTACCTCCCCTCTTGCAAACCTTACCAGGGACTGAAGTGACATAGAAACAATGCTTTTGGTTCTTTTGAAAGAAGCAGCAGTATTAAGAAGAGGCTTGATATCCTATTTTCAAGAAGCTGAATTTACCCCCTGCCTGCTCTGTAACACGTTTGGTTCTATCATGGCGCTTTTTACCTGCTGTTCACACTGTTTCAAACTGTTAAAAGGGACCAGATGCTAGATTACCCACTCTGGGCACATCTAGTAGCTTCTCTGAATGCCATGTGCTCATCTGCAAATAGACGGACTGATCTCTATCTCACAGAGTGACCTAGAGAGCTAAATAACAAATGTGAGCATGCCCCATCATGGCAGGCTCCGGCCTGTGGTAGATGCTCCATGCACACAGTGTGCTCCTGGAGGGCAGCACCAGTGCCTGCATCAGTTATGCAGCTTGCATGGCCCCTGATCTTAAGTCCCACAGACTCAAGAATTATTTATTTGATTGGTTGTTTTTTCCTTATTTATGGTCTGGGACCTGCTGAAACAGGGTTGATCTGACACACTACATTGCCTCTGAGGAAGAGAATCTAGGGAAGCCCAGGCATGAGTGTTTTGTAAATAAATGTAGTAACAGATGGGTGGAGTTAGATATTTTGTCAACATAGAAATCACTTTTCCAAAGTGAGTTTCCCCATCCAAGGATAGTGCCCTTAATTTCTATAATTAAAATACCTGCCATATGTTAAACTCTCTTTCGTAGCATCTTTGAAGTGAAACTACACATTCTTTGAAATTCTTTCCTATGCAGAGACAACTGAATTAAACAAGTTAGGAAACCTGAATTAGATTTGTTCAGCTATGGCTCTCAGCAAGGGACCTTCCACTCTAGGGCTCATTTCCTTTGGTATAAATAAGGAGAGTGAGTAAACGATTTTTAACTTTCTCTATTTAATCTCTGATTAAAATACATTCATGAAGATGAAAGTAAAGAAGAAAAAATCTTTCAGAGGAAGATCCCTCCAAGTGGGTCCCACAGTGGTTGAGTATGTGGGATGAGATGGGGGATGGCCTCACCCCTTAAACCAGCAACACTTCTGGGAAATTCTTCTGGGACTGATTAAAGACCACAATAACTGATGAAATAAACCATAACAACAAGATGAAATGTTTTCAACCGTGATCATTAGGTTCATTAAAATGCATATAATGGTTCACAATTTATAGAATATTTATAAAACCAGGACACACCTCTGTGCACAAGTATGAATACAAGAATAAATTCCTCATCTCCAGTTGCCAGTGTTGCCCAAGTTCACAGCTTCTCTAACGCCGCCCTGTACACACTGTAATGCCTAGTACCAGTTTCACTTCCAGTGCTCAAAAGTCACCGTAGAAGTCACCAGGGAGAACTGGGTGCAGAGATCCAGGGGAGTGACTACTGCCTGCCTCTGGCTCCCTGGGCCTGTCAGAGGAACTGTCACTAAAAGGAGAACATCTCCTTATTTTGCTATCAAAATGGTAGGCAGGTAAGGGACAAGTCCATTCTGTTAATATTCTCTCTCTCCCTCTTTCTCTTTCTCTCGCATGCATGCACACATATGCGTACACACACACACACACACACACACACACACACACACATATGCATGCCCACACTGCTCTCATCCCTCCCCCCAGTAATTAGGTTTGGATTTTGGGCATCAGCAAGACCCATCACCCATGTGTCATAATATAGCTCATAAATTCAATATACCAGTCCTGAAAGTATAACCTCCTGTCCATGTAGCATTCTACTTTTCAAAAAATTCATCTGTGTAACTGCTGTCAGTATAACTGTACATTATCAGTTTTATATATTTTATGATATGACATGAATGACAATCTATTATATGTTGATGTCTCACAAGGAAATTAACATTAAGAAGGTGATATTATTTGTCCCGTTTCCAAAGGCCTGCTGCATGTCAGGTTCTCCTGCTTCTCATTCTCCCAGTTACAGGGTGCTTTCCCCGTTTGACAGATGCTTACAGAGATTAGGATCCTGACCAGGTTGCTCTGACTCCAAATCCTACGGAATTCAAACTCCCAAACTGAGAGTTATTGCCATTGACAACCCCGACTGACAACAGAGTTGGAACTTAGCCCCAAATCTGACTCCAAATTCCAGGTTGTGTCCCACTGAAACAGGCTGCTGCAGACACCTCTAACTGTGCAACCAGAAGTTGAGTTTGGATTCCAAGTTTTATATAGGAAAGGCAACTAATACATCCAGAGTTGATATTAGGAAATTGTTGGTAGAGGGGAAGAAATGTGAGCAGGGAATGAGGTCCCACCACCAGGTTGTATGGTTATTTATTACAGATGCTGATTTTCTCTCTCTCTCTCTTTCGATTATTTACTTGTTCAGGGAGCTAGAAACAGGAAGGCAGCCCTGGCGATTCAGCAGTTATTTAAATAGAACAGTGCAGGGATTGTGCACTTGGTTTACTGTAATTGGAAACCACTCCTAGCATGCACCAATATTTCAAAAGCAATATAGCCCAATTGTCTGACCCATGAATCAGGGTTTTCCCCTCTACTAGTGTGAAAGATTGGGGCCAGGGAGAACCGAAAGATTTCTCTTAGGCACAAAATAGAATTTCGATAACTGCATTTTTAATTGAATATTAGAATAAATAAAATGCATGGTATTAGCTTTTCTTGTGCAGTGTGTACATGCTAGAAAATATGCCCTGAACTCTGAAATCTGAGTCACATGCCTCTCTGGACAGTTGGAACAGCCCCTGTAACTCAGCATCTTCAAATAAATTCACTCAGCTACAATTATTTATAGCCAAGCAAGATATGCTGCTGGTAAGTCATTCCCTTTCAAGTTCATGTTAATTCTCCTCTGATTCAAATGTTGTACTTTCAATTTTGGTTTCCTGGCTCCCGATCTCATCTTTGGGGAAATGGGAATCATGGGCTTTCAAAACCGACACAACTGACATTTCTATGTGGCACCAGAGGGGATACTTTCTCTAAACCTCAGTTATCTTATCTGAAAACTGGTCTTAAGCTATGAACTGCAGATGGGTTTGAGGGAGTAAAGGAGATGATTATGTAAAGGGGCTAGTTCAGCAGAGAACTCAGTAGAAGCTGCCTCTGCTCTTTCTTTAGTCTGTGACTAAAGGCACAATTTTGTGCAATGATGTTGGTTCTACCAACTATATGTGAAAGCAAGTCACTTTTCATGATTTGTGCCTTCTCCTGATCTAAATCAAGGCTTATAACCTCCTTTTTCTAATCATTAGCTTGGCTTTCCTAAACTAGGCACCTGTATTCTAAGTGCTTTTCATGTATTGTCTAGTTTAAGCTGACCCCATACTACAGGTGTCAGCATTATTTGCATTTTACAGATGAAGAAAACGAGACTTAGGAGAGGCAGATAGCTTGTCCGGAGTCAAATCACTAGTGAACAGCTGAGGCAAGAATCAAACCAGGTCTGTCTGGCTCTAAAGTCTCAGCTTACTTAGTCTTTCTAAAAATCGTCACTCTAACACAGTAAGCATTCCACGGTCTGGAGATATTTTTGGTTTCCACAACTGGAAGGAGATCTGGCTTAATGTTACCGGCATGCAGCACATGGCCTGAGATGCTGCTAAACACGTTACAATGCACAGGGCATCCTTTCTCAACAAAGACTTATCAGGTCCAAAATGTCAATAGTACTGCTGTTGAAAAACCCTGCTCTGTCATTTATCCAAATGCGTCATCTGGTTTTAATATAAGTGAATGCAATACCATTATATTTCTGAATTCAGACCTTCATCCCTTATTGATGTGCAGATGTCAAAAGATCATATTCTTCCAATCTTTCTGTAAGGCAGAAATTTTCCCACAGTATGCTACATGTCCCGGCCGTCATCTTCACTCATTTCCACAGCACAATGTGTATTGTCTCATGGTTTCCATGGTAAAAAGCCTATCTGCTATTTGCTTAGACTATTTTTTGCTTCCTCATACCATTTTGAAAACATTTTTAAAACTGAAACCTCCAAGGTCAAATTTAATATATTCTTTCCTCTTTTTCTCTTTCTTATTTTTTCTGTAAAATATAAAGCATGCCATGGAATTTCAACAATTCTCAATATCTGTACAATGTGTACCAGCTCTAAGATGTGATGGAAAAGGTTATTTGCAAAATGAATGTGTTAGCTCTGGTAAGTTTCTTAGAGGTCTAGTTCACTCCCCTTCTCCATTTGATGGAGAAGGGAATTGAGACCCAGGTAAGCTGTGATCAATCCCGAGTGAAACAGCTAATTGGCAGGGGGCTAGACCCAAAGCAAAGATATCCTGACCCCTAGGCTGTTGATTTCTTTGTCATGCACTTGCGATTCCATGTTGTAAAATCCATTCAGCATACATGCTGGAACATGCAGACACATACTCATGTATGTGCAGCTGTGTGTGCAAACACAAACACACATATGCATTTTCCCTTTGCATCTTTTTTGAAGACATTGAATAGTGATAGTCATCAATATGTTCAATGAAAACCTAAAGTCATAACTGAACTCTCCTGTGCTCTATAGAGGAGTTTAGAGGGAATAGGGCTTTGGGCCTCTCAGAGTACAAGATGAGAACTTGAGATATACAGATCATTTTTATTCCAGACATCTAAAGCCTCAAATTGAGCTCCTGGTATTTATTAAGCCTGGCATGGCATGCAGAAAGTAACACTGGGCTAATGTCCATATCTCATCCTTAGCACATACCTATATGCGTCCAAGTTTTCTTCTGTGAAACGTAAGCCTGACATATGGATCTCAGGCTCCAGAGACTTTTATGGCCTCCCACCTCCTTGATAAAAGCTGAGATGTTCAGCATGGTGTGAGAGATGATCTTCCCTCGCTCACCTTCCCCACATCCACACTATGTCCTTACTCATTATTTCTAAGAGCTTCCCAAAAGATTGTTTCAGATGGATGCTGGGACAAGTTCTTCCAGACATGCCACCTAGACTGGTCTCATACTTCTTTCCTTGTGGCCACTGATGTCTGTTAGCAGCACTAGCTTTCCTGTTATCCCACCCTGGATCAGAGGGACAAACACCACCCTCCCTAATTTCCCACAGCACAACTTAGATCCTAGTGAAGTGAAAAAAACCTCATTTAACACCAAGGATCTAAGTAAGCAGAATAACTTAGTCACATTTAGAAATAGCCATTCTTAGACCCATAGACACAAACTAAACCTGAGACTCTCTTCCCAGGTCTCACCTTCTTTCTTGCCTGGAGCACCTCTCTCTTTATTCAATACACTTTCCACATCTGTAAGCTTAGGTCCAATTCTTTCACCAGGTGAGTTAGGAAATCTTCCCTTCCCTACTTCTAAGAACCATTATTTTTTTCCGCCCCAGGATGACAAGCAATGGAATGATCCATTTCCTTCTGATTATGCCCTGGGCACAAAGCTGCAATCTGATCCCTGTCCTCAATCCAAACAGGAAAATGAATCTTGTCTTGGATGTATTTTCTAAAGTCTGGATTGTTTAGTTAGAACACCATGCTCCATCAGCCAAACTCTGTCCAGTTCCCAGCAGGTGCCTTGCCTCCAACCTGGGAGGTGTAGCTCTGAATTTCACCTTGCTGTGAAGTAGAGATCATTGATTCCAAGTCCTCATCTATAAGATGAAATGAAATAAATGATGGAAACGAATCTGGGGAGGGACTTTCCCAGATTTTTTCCCACAGGAAATCAATAGCAAAGCCAGGTCTACGATGCAGTTTGTTTGAATTGCATTCAAGTGTTTTCTTTCTTTGAATGCTTCTAAAATCTCAATTATCAGAAATTTTAATTTAATATGACTATGAATACACACATATGAATAGTCTGCCGATGAACAGATAAGAAAACTTCAGGAAACACTGAACATATGGGAACCGAATCTGGGTTACGGTATTCCTTGGGGACTCATCATTTGCTATTCTCAAATATAATAACTGAAACAAAAAGGCAAATTTAAATGGCAGGGGCACAATACACATTGTAATTGATTTAGAAGATGTATTTAGAGACTGTTAATAATGCATGTAAGATGCTGAATATTACTTTTCTCATTATAAATATTTAAGAGCATATAGTTTTTAATAGCACAAAATATTACATAGTGATCAGCTCACATAAATGATGCTACTTATGTTTCATGAAGCCTAAGAAAAGACATCATTTCCTGTACCTGGAATGATCAGATGAGTGACATTCTGAAATGGAAAAATAAAGTTGATTCTGAAAGACCTGCCCAGTATTATATAGTTTTAATTCAAAGTGAATCTATCATCCCTTGTCATAGAAGCTATAGACCCAGTTTATGTTACATAAAGATAATTTTTTTCCATGTGACCTCCAGGGCTTTTTCTGGCTTTGCTTCTTTAGTGAAGTTTTAGTAGCAATGATCAAGCTAGAAATTTCTTGCTTTGCTTCCTTTGAAGTCAAGCAAGCTTTTGAATCTCTTTATATATCATCCATCATCAGAAGAATTAGCAGCTACAGGAGTGCTAATTAGAATTTATTATAAAACTTGATCGAGGGGTCTGGTCAATAAATTTGGAGCAAATACTACTCTGTCATAGTGGAAACCACCCCCTAATAACTGGATGAGGATGGCCACTGTTCCAGATGCCTAGTGACTAATCTGATCAAAAGACAGATATACATAAATTTATATGAAGCAATGACCTTTTCTGGAATTAAGCCCTTCATTATCAACCAGTGGCAGGAAATTCAAAAGACAGCAAAGAGCCAGACACAGAAGTCAAACACATTGCCTTGGAATTCGAGCCTTGTTTACCAACTGAGTGACTTGAGGCAAGTTGCTCATCTTCCTGGAAGCTCGGTTTTCATACTCATGACTGGGAAGCAGTTAGACCTCCACGCGCTGCTCTTGGGAGGACTGGAGCCAACAGAGGCCTTGTGCCTAACAACGTAGGTCTGTTACCTGACAGGGCGAATGCACCATCTTGCCTTGGCTAGATTCAGAAGTGATTAATGACTGCTCGAAGTGCCTGTGAGGTTAGGAAGGCTGCTTGTACTATCAAATGCACTTTGATATCATGCACAAAGGAAGTGTATTAAACATTGGTATGCATGGATCATTATAGTAAGCTAATTTTTGTTGTTGGAGGTAAATATCAGTGAGTAGCTGGGTCATATGGTGGTTCCATTCCTAGTCTTTTGAGGAGTCTCCACATTGCTTTCTAAAGTGGTCGTAGTAATTTTCAGTCCCAGCAACAATGATAAGTGCACCTTTGCTCCCACATCCCCACCAGCATTTACTTTTATTTATATTCTTAATAATTGCCATTCCAACTAGAGTAAAGTAAAATTTCAGTGTAATTTTGATTGGTATTTCCCTGATTGCTGAGGATGCTGAACATTTTTTCATATATTTTTGGCCATCTGTATTTCTTCTTTTGAGAAATGTCTATTTAGTCCATTTGGCTTTTTATCAATTGGGTTGTTTGGGGCACTATCTTCTTCCATTTTCCTTCTCTTCACTTCTGCTCTGAACCTATTCGCTATTTTCCACACAGATGTTCATGAACTTCGATGTCTTCACTCATAAAGCTTCCTCTGCCTGGTCTTTCACTGAAGAATCTTATCTTTTTAAAATCCATTTTACACGGTCATTCAATCATGTATGTATTTTATACATGGTTATTTTCTAATGTGGCTGCTCTGTTGTTCTAGGCACTGGGGAAGCAAATATTGACAGATCAAGGGGCATTCCACACACTTAAGGAGCTAGAGGGGGTCAGATGAGGGAAGGAAGTGTTCCTGAATGAGTGTTGTCTCTTTCCCTTATTCCCAGGAAGAGTCCTGGTTCTCTTATCTGAAGTTCCACACTCTTCCAAAACACTTATTGCTCCCAAACTCAACTTAGTCAATTTTAGATTTTCAGAGTTAAAAATTTGAAATCACCTATTGTCTTGAAGGAAGGATCACCTGGCCTATTCTCAAATGAGCATAACTCCCTGGAGAGGTTAATTCTCAACTGAAGTTTTATTTATCTAAGCTCATAGTTTTAATGATGGCTCTTCCTTCAAACTCCAAAGTCAAATCTCTATCAAACATTATATGCCTCTAATTTCATTTATTCCCTAACATTTTCTCAAGCTGCTTTCACCCACCCAGTTCTCTGTCTCTGCTTTCATTTCTTCCCAGCTCAACAAAGGGAAATATCACCTAATTTTCCTACTTCATAAGGACATGCTGGCTTCTGCCCCTAATAGTTTCTCAGATGGATGTTTACTCTAGTCCTCTCATTTTCCCTCCCAAAGAGAGAGCATGGTGGCCATGAGACTGTTTCTTGCAGTTCTCTGCTACAGGGAGCATTATCGATCTCGAGCCCCAGGCACCAAGTTTCAAAATCCATCACAGTATTCACATAGAGGCCAAAATTCCTCAAGGTTGCTCTACACCAACCAAGGTCTGGACCAGGGGCACAAAATTTAACCAATAAATTCAGTAAAAATATGGATGATATCTGGCACAATATTACAAAATCAAAATCAATGAAAAACATTCATAATGAACAAAATATCAAATTTTTAAATAAAGGTTGGTGTTACTGATTCTCCTTTGGCTCAGACTGATGGGAGATCAAAAAGGCTATGCCTCCAGTGACAGAGTACAGTAGGGATACTCAGGCAGAGTGTTCCTGGGAGATGCAGGACACACTGGTCAGCTGACTTTGGCTCAGAGACTGTCAGTTTTGCTTCACTTTCTTAAACTGCACAGCAATCTTGGACATTCCAACCCAACCTCTTTTCTTCTTCATCCCAGTTCGGACTTCCATGGCACTCGGACTGTCCTCTCCACCTGTTCTGGCTCTCCCCATCTCTACACAGGTATTTCTGCTGATGAGATCCTGGTACACTTAATCTTGTCTTCATGTCAGCTTCCTAGAGAAGCAAGACTAACACAAAGAGAAGGATTTCCTCTGTTTGAACAGCAAGACTGGGGAAAAATTTACTACCCAAGCAGAGTCTGGCAAGCTCCCTGCCCCAACGAGGTCAATATTCTCTCTTGTCCAAAAAGTCAGAGGCATTTCTATGTCAGGGTAGTGCATATAAGTTCCAATGGCTATGCTTTCATGCAGATTTAAATATTTTTTTCAGCAGAATTTTCGCATCTATTTGCTAGTGAATGAAGACAGGACTATATACCATGAATGTCTAGAGTAAGCATTCGGCCATCAATAACATGAAGATTTTGTCTTTAAAATACCAGTGCTGCCTCAGCAGCTCAGGAGGCTGAGGCAGGAGGATTGCGAGTTCAAAGGCAGCCTCAGCAATGATGAGGCACTAAGCAACTCAGTGAGACCCTGTCTAAATTAAATACAAAATAGAGGCTGGAGATGTGGCTCAGTGGTCAAGTGCCCCTGAGTTCAATCCCTGATACCACCCCCTCAAAAAAAATACCAATGCTGCAAAGAAATAAGTGGCTGTGGCCACAAATAGACACTTCTTTATCTTTTTAAAAACTCATTCCAATGTTAAGGAAGGCCTTTTGAAACCTCTTGCATACATACGGTTGGTCCACAGTCTCTTAGAAGCAGCTGGGCACTACATGGTATCAAGTTAGCTGTGGACACACTATCTGGCCATCATCATGGGTTTTAGAGACTCAGATGGTGAACTCAGCCAGAGGTGCAGGAAATTTTTTATCAATGAACTGCTTTAGCCGCATGGGGCAGAGGGAGGAACTTTCAGTTGTCTGCCCCCATCCAGTTCCTCCCTCCTTCTTTCCAAGAAGAACCTACTCTAGTTCATTTCACATGTCTAGTTCATCTTCTCATAGCACATTCCTCCTCCTCCAGCTCAATGATGACGCCATCCTTCATATTTTCATTTTTTTCTTCCACAGTAATTGTTCTGAAGGAAGATCCAGAACCTTCTTTTTTCCTTTATGAGCCAATACCATTCTTCTTTGAACCTCTGATTAAATGTGATTTCTAGATATTGAAAATTCTAAATGTTACTTCCAATGAGTTTTTCTCAATCCTAGCTCAGAGGGAGTTTTATTCTCTTAGGTGATGAGGTTGTCCATAACACTGAGAATGCTGTCCTTCCTCAGGTGCCTCAGGAGAAGGAAAGCCCATTCTGAGGCCTGTGGTACTTCTTGCTATGATCAGGAGTGGACATAAGCTTCAATAAGAGTTATTTTATATGAAGAAATGTTTGAAGTTCCAGAATTTTCAAACATTAGTTCTTCCTTGTTCTTCTGGTAAAATATCTGGAAGTGTCTCTCTGTTCTTTTTCTAAACATCAACATATCATAAACATGAGGCCCAAACTATTAAAAGCAGCCTGAAAAGAAAACCAGACCCAACAGAAGGACAATGTCAAGAGAGGCAGAAGGGAATCGGAGCCCTGGTTATACTAGTTTGGAAGCCTGTCTTCCTCCCAGACTTCCAACACATAACTTCCAATGTGAACCAATAAATTTATTTAATTCAAATTAAGTTGGATTTAGCATTGCATTCATGCAAGAGCACTCTAAATTTTACAGGGGACCTCATCATATAAAAGAATAAAACTCCCTCTCCAGCTAAGATTGAGAAAAACTCAATGAAAGTACACATTTAGAATTTTCAATATCTAGAAATCACATTTAATCAGAGATTCAAAGAAGAATGGTATTGGCTCATAAAGAGGGGAAAAAGGCTTTAGATCTTCCCTCAGAACAATTGTTGTGGGAGAGTATATGAGAAAATGAACGATGGCATCTCGATTGAGCTGGAGGAAGAAGAATTTCCTATGAGAAGGTTTTGAGCCAGGAGGCGAAGCTGAACAGACACGAAGGGGAGGGACGTGTCTGGGTGGCACTTTATTTAAAGACAGGAAATATTCAGCCCTTAGTGCATCAGTGTGGGGGACCCAGATCCAGAGAGACCTGGCAGAGCAAAGACTGTTTGGGGTTGTTGGGGTGAGTAAATCACACCCCTCTTCTTTTCTGAGCTCCAAACTAACTGAGAAACAGAAACTGTCTTAAGGATCTGAGAACCTCAGTACTGTTGCTGGATGCCCTGGGTTGGAGAGCTGAGCTCTGGGCTTGGCCAAGTAACTCCTCCCTACGTTCCTCCTGAACATGGGCCATGGAGCCGGCCTGCTCAGGACAGCAAGTGCAGCTCCAGACACTTGGCTGTCCTCCCCCCAGGCAGGGACAGAACTTGCCTCCTGCAGGGTTTGTTACATGGAAGAACAGAAAAAATGTGTTATTCTTTGCAGTAAGGCAGTTCCTAGGAACAAGGCTTGGGTACTGGGGAAAGTTCTACCCTCACCTAAATGAGAAAGCTGGAGCAAAGCAGGCCAACTCCAGCGAGTCCTGGCATCCCCCCTTCACCTGGGAGGTAGAGAGGGATGGCAAGAGGGCACAGAACAATGCTTCTGAGGTGGGCGACCCTCACAGGAGACAGCTCAGCAACGACTCGGTTCCAGAGGGAGCACACATCTGGCATATGGTGAGATACCTCCTAAAGCTATAAAAGAGAGGCCACAGCAAGGACAACTGGGAAAGCAGCCCCTTATATCAGGACTCAGTTACATCATGCAGATGCAAAAAGATGGACCTGCTTTGAGCGGAGAAGATGGAGAACAGTATAGAAAGCGGCAAGCATCATCAGGTCCATTTCAAGGTGATGCTATTCAGTGCCTCCAGCTCCCCATCATGGCCCCTCCATACTGGTGATTGCAAAAAACATTTCCAGGACATTTCTACTGTTTCCCCAATACGGTTAGAAAAGATTGGCTATACTTAAAGTATATATTGAGTTTGGCACTAAGTTAGAGATTTGACCAAAGGAAGGATGGATGGAAGGTGAAGTCTTCTGACTCGGGAAGGTGGGAGCGAATAAGATTTGTCTGGAGGCCAGATGCTTTTGTAGACCCAGGATTTACGAACTTTACACCTCTCACTGCAGGAGCATCCTCTCGTCGAACCTAGAGGAAGCGAGATTCTTGATTCTCTATACGGCAGAGAAAGAATGCATCTGATTTATGAAACAGGTTTACATTTATACAGCTTTGCACGTCATGCTTGAAAGTAACAGGTATACAAGTGAAGAAAAATGAAATGAGGCAAGGCCAAGGATGACTGGGGAAGGTGGCTTCTGCTGCCACTGGACGAAGAGAAGTTTCACAACATATGAACAGGTCAAAAGACTAGGATAAACTTCAGACCCTGAGGCCATGCCTCTGCCATCAGCAGCCATGGGACCCAAGCCTCTGTTAAGTGTGACTCTTGAGCTGAGGCAACTGTGGGAACAAGGTGGACTTCCCACTCCCAGGAACTGAAAGTCCCCTGGAGAGGAGGCAATAGCAGGGACTAGGATGGCACAGGATTATAAGGAATGGATTGGAGACACCAGAGGAGAAGAGGAAGTGCCCAGGGCCATGGGGCTTTGCTCATGTTTGGGCTGGAACCTATTCTTTCAGAGGCAACACTGGACACAGCACTCCTAACCTCCTGAAAATTTTGGAAGTTTGCTTTGGTGGCACTTTGGTCACCAAGACTTGAGGTCCTTTCCCCCACATCTTAAGGGGCACTTAATCCCCTTAAATGGGTAAAACAAACTTAAGTCCCCACTTTCTCTTTGAGGCCTGGGCTTCTCAGTCTCCAGCTCTGAACTGAACGAAGACTCGTCCAGAGACTGGCCCTGCCCTGTTTTGAGCAGATACCCCCAGAGATAAGGGGAAGCCTCCTGAACCTTCCACCCTCTGGCCATTCTCTCTGTGAGAGTAGCATGAGTGGTGGTCTCTAGACCCCTGGTGCACTGAGAATTCTGTATATTTTTTTTCGAAGCATAAAGTTGTGTTGTTGACTCTGTAAAATTTCTTCCTCTAGACACTGCTAAATCTCTGCTGTTTGGTTAGCAAAAGCTGTGTAGGTCTGGTTTTATTGCATACTCCATGTCAGAAACACCAGCTTGCTTGAGATTATTTCTCTAAGAGCTGAGGGTTTCGTCTTTTTCTAATATTCTCTAAATTATGTGAGTACATGGCTATTGTGATAATCTTATCTACCCACAGCGTTTTCGAGATGTTGGGGATAAAAAGACTGGGTTGATTGAATTCAGCTTGAGCAGTTCTGAAGTAATTACATGCCTCCTAATGGAGCATACGCAGCCCGGAGCTGCCACAGGGACCCAGCTCTGCCCACACACCTGAGTGACAGAAGAATGCAGCACTGAGTAGGATAGGACTGGGGACACGAAGGCCTTGGAACTTGAACTTCCAAGCCCCATTTTCATCACCTGTGAAGGAAAAGTCACATTTACCTCAAAGGTTAGTGATAAAGAAGTAACATTTGCAAAACATACAGCCAACATTTAGAAAATATCTTCTAAAATGTTATTTCAGAGTTTAAGTGTCAATAATTTAATGCTTGTTTAAATCAGACTGCTCAAAATAGCCAATTAAAAGGCATTTTTTTTCATCTGCAATGGGAGAAAGGAGAATCTAAGGATTGTTAAAAGCAACTACCTAATGCAAACCTAAAATTTATTAGGCAACTACTATGTCCGAACACTATTCCAGACATACTGCAAATTACTTCTATTTAGGACAAAAACTGGAACTCCATCAGTTGACTTTTCTCTACCCCCTCTACTATGTAAGCCTGTTAGGAGCAGAGGCTAAAGATTATTAACCTCATATTCACTAGGCAGAAAATAGGGACTGTTGATGCTTGTTAACTTGAGCTGAGTGGAGAGTGTGAAGTCTCAGCAAACCACAGAACACGGGCTGGGCATCTTCAACAACATAATCTATTCTTTCACAGTTTTCTCATCGTTCTCCATTGGAAGTTCAAGGTCAAGATGCCACCTGGCTTCCTTTCTTCTGAGGCCTCTCCCCTTGGCTTGCAGATGGCCGTTTCCCCGTGTCTTCATGTGGTCTTCCTTTTGTTCATGCCTGGTCCTAATCTCCTCTTCTAAGGATACCAGTCATATTGGATTAGAGTCTTCCCACATGACCTGATTTTACCTCCATTACCTCTTAAAACAGCCTGTAGAGCTTCAACATATGAAAGTTGGGGAGCTACAACTCAGAGCCTAACACATAGGCACACTATAATTTCAAGTGCATGAGGTTTTTTTCTCAGTTTGCAAAACATTTTCAAACGAATTACCCCATTGGAGCCTTTGAATATCTCCATTTGTTGAGGCAAAATCAAGAATTTGAGAGACTGTTAGTTTTGCAATATCCCAAAGCCAGCAAGGGCCCAGTAAAAGCTTTTTATAGTTTTCTTAATTTGCATCTGACCCCAGTATAATGGGTGCCCCTAGCCCCATATTATCTCCATTGAATTATTTCTATACATTAGAACTTGCTTTTGACAAAAGAAGGTATCGGGCATAATGCAAATATTCAGAATGAGAACAGCTGAGAATGCCCAAGCCAATCACAGAACAGGTTACAGAGAAGATCCAAACTGGGTGCCCATCGGATAGTCTCTATGCACCAAGCAATAGAAGCTTGCCTGTGGGCTCCCAGTGGCTTTGCAAGTTGAGGACAGAGCCTAGAAGCAGCAGTGCTATGTGAGGTCTGAGGCAGGCTCATCAGACCTCTGTACACAATTCATTTCCTGTCCCCTTCTTTTCCCTAGTGGAGCCCTGATTTGTTCAGATGGCTGGGGAGACTTATCAGTCCTCAGAGGAGTGGATCTTACTCCATCCTCTGTGGAGGATGAATTCTGATACATAAAACTGTCATGGGCTTCTCATTCCCTGGTTAGTGATTAATTTGAGGGTACTGTGTGATGAATTCTGTGCTCGGTCGATCTTCTGGAGAGATTCTGCTTTCTTGCTACAGGGGGATGGGTTGGTCTGGATTGGGTCCTTTCACTTCCGCCTTCTTGCCTGGAATGCAGACATGATGACAGTTCACAGGCAGCGCCAATGAAGAGAAAGACCACCAGCTCAGGATGGCAGAGGAGGAAGGCAGAAAGAGCGGCATCCTTGAGAATGTCACTAGGCAGCATCGCAGGCCTCACTACGGGCCTTGGGTCCTTGTGCTATGAGAGGAAGATGACTGTTTGCATGCTAGTGTGGTTTAGGTTTTTGTTTGGTTTGGTTTGGGGTTTGTGCTTTTTGTATTTACTAATCAACAATGGTGAGACTTCATCTTTTCTGTCCCAAAACATGCTGGCCCATCTGGCTTCCTGGCTGAAGAGTGAAGGAAGCTGCTATGTCTAGGTGAGGTACCTTAATAAGCCCCAGCACTCATTGCACTGGAGCAACTGGCCAACAGAATTGTTTACACCTGTCAGCTCAGGTGTAAACAAAAGCGGAGAGAGCCAGGTTAAACACCTACTGCAAGCTGGGTTCAGTGTTTCCATGCGTTTGGCAAATGTTACCAAGTGCCAAGTCTGTGCCAATTATCTATGGCTTTAAGGATTACACATAATATAGAAAACCAACACACACCTTTACCCTTATGGAGCTTGCCTCCTAGTAAAGGAGGAAAACAATGAACAACCAATAGAAGGGAGATGGGAAGTATTGGGCAACACTTCCCATGCTGGTGGCTTCTCTGGCCTGAGCCTTTCCATGTGGGAAAGGAAGGGCTTGCACCAAGTCACTTTCTTTGAGAACCGGCTCGCTCCTGTATGTGTTGGAAACAAACGGACTGTGAATGAGCTGCACTGCTGTTAGCCTCCAAGCCAAACCCACTTCGTAGGTCCTGTCTCCCTTTCATGGATCCTCTTAGTAGCACCATTTTCTTCTCTATAGAACTAGTCACATTTACAGTGTATATTTGACCAATTATTTAATCATACTTTATCAATTAAGTAATCTAATAGAATTTGTCACCCCATTGGATATCTAGTTATGGTCACCATTATACCTCAATGGTCAACACAGGGCTTGATGCCAACTGTGTGCTCAAGAACATTACGGCTGAAGGAAGGAAGGAATGAATGAATGAATATATTCTAGCTTCAGTTTTGAAGATGTTTTTTGTTGGTATTTTTCTCTTCTTCAGCATTATATCTTTGAACTTTTCATTGATATTTTTCCAAAAAGCTGTATTCAAACTGCATGTTCAAACCCATGAGACCTGGACACATTTCATTCATTTTCCAGATAAAATTAGTTTTGTATGTATACTATGTAATGTATGAACTGAGGTGAAGGGGATAGATTTGTGTACAGTGAACTCTGAAGAAGTTTCTTTACCAAGAGTAAATAACATATGATTGTGTACAAACACATGTACAGACACACACACACACACACACACACACACACACACACACACAAGTTCCTCCACGATTTCTAATGGAAAGAATGAGTGTAGATGCCTGTCATGCCTCAGGCTTTGGGCTGTCTTTCTGCAGCCAGCCTTTGGGCATCTCTTTGCAGGCTTTTCTACAATGGCACATAATCATAAGGGACTGTTCTGAAATGCAGATACCATGAGGTTGTCTGTGGGCGGCATTGCCTGTGAGAACAATCGGAAGCATTAAATGGCCAGAGGTTGCTAGACAGCACAGATCATTTCATGTGGGAAGAAATAGCAACAGAGTGGCCATTTGGCAGGTGGTATCACAAGGGCATCTGGCCAGAAGCTTGTCAGCCTATTCAGTTTTATATTTATTATTTATCCATCTTCTTGAAGGTCCTTTATAATTCATGTAATCATGTGTGTGCCGTAATGGCACATACTCCTTGTTCCACAATATGAGCTAGGCAACTTTCTTTTTTTCTTTTTTGATATCAGGGATTGAACTCAGGGGCACTCAACCATTGAGCCACATCCCCAGCCCTATTTTGTGTTTTATGTAGAGACAGGGTCTCACCGAGTTGCTTAGTGCCTCGCCGTTGCTGAGGCTGGCTTTGAACTCATGATTCTCCTGTCTCAGCCTCCCAAAGTGCTGAGATGACAGGTGTGTGCCACCACACATGGCTTAGACCACTTTCATCCAGGGCTACAATCAAACTCAGACCACTGATGAGGGGGTCATGACATCGAGGTGTCTGCACTTAGTAGATCAGATCCACCTGCTGGAGTCAAGTTCTGGTGCCCTTAGAGCTCAGGGCCAGCAGCCTTCTTCCACGAGCCCCTTTACCAGGTGATGCTTTAATTCCGACAGGTGGATTGCAATACAAAAGCAAATAGAAAAACATCTAGTAGAAAGTAGGAAACTCAGACACTTGTGGTTACCTAACAACAAAGGCAAAAATCAAATAACCACAAAACACCGAAATGTAGTGCAATCATGCCCTGCTTAGAAGAAAAACAGGGTGACAGGAAAGACAAACTTCCCCTGGCATCCACCTTTAAGAGGCAATCATTACAGAGATCTTTATGTAAGGAGCATGAGCAACAGAAGGGACACTCTCGTCTGTAGCATTTTTATAGAAGATACAGAAACATGCTTTATTTGGTCATTTCTTATATGGCCCCTTGATAAAAGAAAAGGACATGCTCTTACATAGCCATTCTCTGGAGGCCGTTTTATAGGTGAGAGAGTAGTGTCAGTGAGAATGAAAGCTTTTGCTCGTCTAACTTCTTGAAGTAGAAATGCTAAAGGCTACACAGCTCATCTCAAATATTGCCCGATTCCCTGACAAAACTGGGGACAACAGATGGCTCATGGAAATTCCGGAAAAAGGTCTTGGGACTACAGGAATTGAGCTTTCTCCTCAGCAGTATTCACTCTACTGACTTCTTTCCTTTCTGTCCCTCTCTCCCAGTAAACCTGGAATTTCTCTTTCAACTAGGCACCAAACACCCCTGAAGGCACCACCAGGAAAAGAAGCCACTATCATGTATGCTAGAATCTTTGGTTACTGACCAAAAGAATTCAAGTTGGTCTAATTTATTATAATTATCGTCTCTCTCAAATTGTCACAATAGAGAGCTAGCAATGAATGAATTTCAGTAGGTCAGATAGTCCCTAAAAAGATATGTTGAACTCCTAAATCCTAAGACCTGGGAAGGCACCCTTATTTGGAAATGCAACCAAGTCAAGATGCTTCCAAAGCAATATGAGTTCACACTGGACTCAGTGGGGTGCCTGATGTCCTCACAACAAGAGGGAGATTTAGACACAGCACACACAGGGAGTGTGCCAGCTGAGGATGGAGAACAAGGCTGGAGTGGTGAAGCTACAAGGTATGGAATGGCACAAACTGCTGGTCACCACCAGAAGGTAAGAAGAGGCAAGGAGGGATCCCCCCCACTAGACCCTTCAGAGAGAGCATGGCGCCGTGCACTCATTTCAGACACTAGCTTCCTGAACTTCAAATGGATAAGTATCAGTTGTATTAAGCTACCATATTTGTTATAGCTGTCCTAGAAAGCTAATAGAACCCTCTAATCACTTTTTAAGCATACAGATGTATAAGTGGGCAAACTAGAATTGTCTGAGATTGGATGGGATTTATTTTCTCTAAGCCCATGACTATTTGGAGAGCATCATGGTCTTGTTAATATAATACTAGTAGTGACAGCAATGATACAGCCTCAAAAAATGCATGAGACAACCATGCTCCAATGTTGGATGATCCACGCTGTCCCAAGTTCTAGTACCCTCCTTGGATTTGTCTCATAACGGTCACCCTGCCCATGTATCACTTCACCAGAAAGGAACCAGGACAGCATTACCTACCACTTACCTTCCAAGGGCATCAAGAATATGTGTGTCTCTATAATGTCTGTCCAAGAAATTGGAGTTTATGGGAGAGCTAAATATAAAGTATGTTATTATACCCCCCCAAATTGGCAATTCTTTGTCACTTTCCTTTTGAAAAGAAAATTACACCTACCCAAAGCATTTCATTACTACCTGAACTGTCTGTTCAATATAAATTTAGGTTTCTAAATTTATATAACCACATAGACAAATGCATTAGAGTTAGGAGCCCAGGGTACCTGTAATATTGCTATCACAGAAAATAAATTATGATGTCTGACCTTGCATGACTGTTCAGTCTAAGCTTTGAATCATCTGTTTAGAGAGGCCCCTTCAAACTATTTTTGTGGGATGGTTTGCCTACATTTGCCTACATTGCCTATGATAATTTTTGTCAACTAGATCTTACAGACTAACTATGCAATAATTATACATACCATCACCTATCTGTATATTTGGTCCCATTTAGAAGAGGCATAGTTACCCTGGGTCAGATTTTTTGATTAACTGAGGATGTACCTGGATTCAAGCTGTGTAGCTGGAAAGCTCCAGGAATGGTGCAAATTCCCTCTTTCATAGAGCTTCATAGGGTTGAGTGGAATCTTTTCAGTTTGGTTCTGTTTCTTTATTCTAAGTTCATATACTAGTTTTCCCCCAATCCTTGATTTCTTTGGAGAAGAGTATAGCTCTAGATGATATCAAATCTATGCTTGGCCTATGCATTGCTACCTCAGTTTACTACTATATAAAATAGGGAAATAATATCTAACTCATATGATTGCTTTAAGGATTGCATGAGCTAATTTTGTTAAAGAAGTAGATATGGTTCCTGATGCAGAGTATGTTAGAAGAGGTGAGGGAAGAGGGAAGAGGAGGAGGAAGATCATTATTGTTATTGTTTGTGATAGTAGCACTGCTCTCTAGGTTACATCAGGACTCCAGGGAGACATGACCTAGTAAAAAAGAATGCACTGGAGATAACAAATTGGGCCCAGGATTAAATTTTTTCTGTAAAATTCTCTGGACATGTCGAGAAAGTCGATCAACTGGTCAAGCAGCCAACCAATCACTCTTCCGACTGTGCTAGTATATCCTAAGTGAAGGACTAAATGGCAGTAGAGCTAAATGGTCCAGAGTCATGATGCATCTGCCAGGACTGTGATCCACTGTCATAGGCAGAATAGTGGTCTACCAAAAAGTCCACATTCTCATTGCTGGAGCCTGAGCTATGTCATGCTATATGGCAAAGGGGAATTAAGGTCACAGTTGGAGTTCAGATGTATAGTCATCAGACTTTAAAATAGGGAGACTGTCCTGGATTATTCAGGTGGGGCCAAGGCAATTACAAGTGTCCTTAAAGGTGGAAAAGAGAGTCATAAAAAAGTCAGTGTCATAGTGATGCAATGTGGGAAAGGCTTCATCCATGATCACTGGCTTGGTAGGTAAAAGGAGCCATGAGCCAAAGAATGTTAAGTTCCCTCTAGAAGCTGGAGAAGACAAGGAAAGAGTTTATCCCCCATCATCTCCCTTTAGGAACTCAGTCCTACTGACATCCTGATTGGAGCTCAGTGAAGTTCCCTTTGGATGTCTCACTTCAGAACTGTAAGATAATAAGTCTATATTATCATAAGCTATTAAATTCATGGTGATTTGTTATGACAGTCATAGGAAACTGATAAAGTCAGTGATCATCAGATTAAACCACATCTCAGCTACCCCCAGCCAGGGCTGTGCCCCCTCAGTGAACTGGAGAGTAGCCATCAGAGAGTTATCCTGAGGAAGAAACCAGATCTTCTAAGAAGAGTAAAGTTCCTAACACTTGGGAGACAGAAGCCTGAAGACAGGAGACTGACCATTTGACCTTTGCCCTCTCCCCTGGACTGTGCAGAACTATATCTTCTTGCTGGAACCCTCAAAGCTCTCCTCTTCTCCTCCTATGGAAAAGACAATTAAATTTGTTTGATATAGTTCCCTCAGAGCAGAGGGCTAAATGTTTTGGAAATGCAAGCCATAGGATTGTCTCTGGGATGAGCTTGTTCTGATCTGGGGAATCTCATTTCATGGAAAGTCTCATAAAAAGGTTCCTCTTTTTGACTTCAGGGAATACTTGAGGATATCCCTATTAATGCCAAAATCTCATTTCAGATATCAGATAGGAGAATTTTTACAAATTATCATGCAAGTGTAGGTGTCGTTGGCATTATTGAAGGCTTATGTATTATTAAGTGGTATCATTATTGTAATAGCATAGAATGTGGGAAAGTTAATGGGATTATGTCTTATGTTAATTAGCAACAATTTATGCTTTTAGTAAAATTCTTAATTATTAAAATCTTTGTCTTAGGGGAACAGCTAACAAGTTATAAAATAACTACAAGGGATGACCCCTTCTCTGTGTGCAGTGGTTCTGCTTTAGAAGTGTATCTATCTCATCTTATACTTGGATTCCACACAATTAATTGTGACTTTGACTTTAAGAGAACATTTTAGAATATTAAGTAAAGTAGGGTTAGTCTTGAGGGAAATTCAGTAGAAGGTATTTACATGAAACAAACTGAACACTAATTCCTTTATAATGAGCACTCTTTCAGAATCTCCTTTCCCTCCCACCTCTTTCCCCCTTATCCCAACCTACATCTCATCCCACTATTATTACAAACTTTATGGTAACTAGAAAAGTTTTGAGAAGTTCATTCATCACTATAAAACATACTAGTTGAATGAATCAAAAACACTTGCAAAGTTGCTAATCTTAGTATTGCCATTACATCAATAGTACTTATTAAACCATTGCATGATATGTTGATCATGAAAAATTACATTTGTGTGACCTGCTGGAGCAAAGAGTCAAGGCATCTCCCAATAATAGGAACCAGTCCAGAAGCCACAGCTTCCTCAAGCCCCATCCAATTGTCCCTGGGAGTGAGGAGATAAATATCTTGGACTACTTCTAACCACCTGGGGCATGTCCCATACCCTGGTTGGAAAGAGCTGAGATGAACAATAATAAGCAAGACAGTGGAAAGGTTACATGGCATAATAGTTAGCTAGTAGATTCTGGAGTCAAGTCCAGCCTCTGCCATTGCTAGCTCTTAGTCTTGGGCTAGTTATTGATTGCTCTGTAGCTGCTTCAGTTTTATTATTTATAAAATGTATTTGATTCATAGTACCTACTTTACAGAGTCATCATTAGGGTTATAGTTGTAAAATATACAACAGTATCTGGTATACAGTGAGATCTATGTGAATGGTTAGAGTTGAGAGGCCTGAGTTCAAGTCCTAACCCCATGCCATACGACCCTGAGCAAGTTGTTTTGCTTCTGAGGACATTTTCATATCCATAAATGAAGGAGTACTTGCAAAACTGTTTCATTGCTAGAACATCTGTGTTAGTCAACTTTCTGTTACTGTAATAATATAGCTGAGATAATCAACTCAATAAGGGTTATTATTGTGTTTGCAGAGGTTTCAGTCCATGGTGACCCGGCTCTGTTGCTTTGTGCCTGTGGCGATACAGTATATCACAGCCAAAGCTGTAGCAGAGAAGTCTGCTCACCTCACAATGCAGGAAGCAAAGAGCAAGAAGGGAAGGAGTTGGGCTCCCAAAAGCCCCTCCAAGTGTACACCCCCAAGACAAGAACCTAACTTCCTTCAACTAGGCCCTGCCTCTCAAAGATTCCAGCGCCTCTCCATCATGCCACAGGCTGGGATCAAGACTTTAACACATGATCCTTTGGGGGGACATTCTGAATTCAAACTATTGCATCGCCCTTCATCTATCCCTTCTGAGAGAGTGATGGTATACCTGTCATTTCAGTGCCTACTCCCATTTACTCTAAAAAAAGGTTCTAAAATGTGCCTCCATTTGACAATAATTGTATTGCCATTTAAATGTCTAGCAATTTTAACTGTCTAGCCATTGGGAAGTTATGGTGACCTCAGGTGAGAGCTGTTTTGGAGAGTGGTTAGGGTGGAAGCCCAAGTGTGCACAGTCTCAGAGTGAAGGTGCAGAATTGAGAGTCTAGGTTGAGACACTGAACTCGGTCCAGACTCACCATGGATTGAGGTGGGGGTCTAAAGGAGGAAAATGAGGCATAGACAAGAGGGGCATGGGGTAGAAGGAAAATCAGGGCTTGTGTGTATTCTAAAATAGAGATGTAAGGATGTTTGTATGCTGAGAGCACAGCACCAGGAGAGATCACAGGGCTCAAAACCAGCAGAGGAAATGGATGATTAATGGAGTAAGATGCCAAAGGTTGTTGAAGAGAGTGTAGAATCTCAAATCCTCTCTTAAGAAATAAGTGAATTTTATATTGGCAACTGGATGACTTAATTGAGCTCTCTGATTTCAGTGATGCCCACAAAAGAGATAAGCACATGTTAAATTCTAGACTAGCCCCAGCTGATTGCTGCACTTGCAGTTGCTGAAGAAATAAAAGCAAAATGATAGAGATTGATTTCAGTCTTCTCAGGAGGCCTGGCTGGCACTGATAATGCAGTTGATACTATAATTACTTGGGAGTCCTCAAGCCAGAGCTTCCTGGAGCCCACTTTGGGGCAATCTTACAGGAGTGTCAGTCTTCACAGGATCTGAGGCACCCCCTACTCCAGGAATACCACCCGCCAGGCCGACCTGCAATGAAGTTTCTTAATGCAGCTCTTCCAAAATAGGCTTGCTTAACAGGCTCTCCTTCTACAAATACCCATTCTATCTTCATTCTTCTGACTGGAAAGCCTATGGTGTCCTAATTTCTCCAGGGCTTTTCCAGATCACTGTGTCACCAGGGAGGACCATGCATCATCTGCTGCAAGCAATTTCTCCACTGTCTACTCTCTGCTGCCTTTTCTCAGTCTTTTCTGTGCCTACTGATCTGTGTGACTTAGAGAAACAAGATTCATTCATTCATTGATGTATTCATTCACACAACGTGTGCCAGGCACTAGGGTCTTGTTAATTTGGAGCTGAAATGTCCACATGACTCATGTGTTGAATGCATGGTTCTTCCTGCAGCAAGGTTCAGAGATGGAGCTTGTAAGAAACACTCAGATCCTGAGGGATGTAACCTCATCAGCAGATTAATCCATTTGATGGATTAAATAATTTGAATGGATTTACTGAAGATGTTGAAGATTACAGGCAGACGGGGCATGGCTAGAGGAAGTAGGTCACTGGAGGTGTGGTCTTGAGGACAAGATCTGTCCCTGACCCCTTCCTGTCCCTCTGTTTCCTGGCTGCCATGAGCAGAGCAGCTTTCCTCCACCATGCCCGTCCGCCATGATGTTTCTGCCTTGTAGCCAGCAGACCATAGACTGGACCTCTGAAACCTCGAGCCAAACTAACCTTTGCCTCATCTAGGTTGTTCTTGTTAGGTATTTTGGTCAGTGACAAAAAGCTGACTATGACAGGCCTCATACCTGAAGAAGACATCGAGCCATCAAAGAGCACCATGTTAGGTGTACAGATCCCTGCTCCTGGCAGTACTGGAGCTACCCAGAGCCACAGAATCACTGACAATTCTCCAGAACATGCTATGCCTGTTATTCTCCTTGAAAGACTTCTTGGACTTTACTCCTCCCTCCTCTGATTGAATTTATAACCCTTTCCATATCCATTAGTGTGCTTTATGTTTCAAATAATAAAAACCATATATCTAATTTAAACAATGAATACATGTTTTGGTTCACATAACAAGGAAGCCCAAAGGTACAGCAGGCTTCCTGGTTGCCTGGGTCTAGTATCGTACAATGCTTCTCTGTTAATAACTCAGCTCTGTTTTCTTCTAGGTATTGAGTTCGTTTGCAGAATCACAGAGGCAAAGCGACCGTGGTATTTTCTAGAGAATAAAAGGGTTGAAAGCAGTTCTTCAGATTTTCCAACAAATTCCCACATTTCCAACAATTCCTCATATCAGATTGATCTAAGATAAACCAATGCCATGGCCAGAATACAACCATGTATTGATTGATTAGGGCCTAAACCATGCCAGAGACTGTGCTTTGGCAAAGATTACTCTGATTGCAATTAGATGAATAATAGTTCATTCCTGGAGCTGAGGATGTAGACAATCCTCAAGATCTCATGGCTGTCCTATAAAGGAAAATATGCAGAATAGATATCCTTTGGTCACTGATCAACAGCATGAGTACAATGTAAAAACTGGGGCATCCCCTGTTGCTCTGAACCTAGTGTGGGTGGGAAACAACCACTACCTCTGCAAACAAATTCTCCACGGGTTCCAGGCTCCAATCCCTGGACAGAAGGATCTTGGGATGCCAGATCTCTCAGATGGTACCTCCCACTGCATTTTTCTTATTCTCAAGGATAATGGAGTTATTTGCTCCCAGCAATGTTGATAGGCAGATCTGGAACATAAATCATTTGTTCTTAAACTACAGCTATCCCTGGGCATGTGTGGGGAATTAATTCAAGGTCCTTCACAAATACCCAAATCTGCAGATGCTCAAGTCCCTTATATAAAATTGTATTATATTTGCATATAAAACATGCACCCTTTCTCATCTACTTTAAATCATCTAGATTACTTATAAAACTTAATACAATTTAAATGCTATGTAAATAGATATCACACTGTATTTTTTAGGGCATGATGACAAGAAAAGAGGTTTGTACATATTCAGTACAAACACAATATTTCACTAAACATTTTCAAAACAGCTGATTGAATCCATAGTAGTGGAACCTAGAAATGAGAAGGGTCAACTGTATTGTTTTTGTCTGCTGATCGATTGGCCTCTGAAGATTGAAAGAAATATTTTCCACATAGCATCAGTTAGAGAGTAATTTTTATTCTGTGTCACACACTGTTTTTCACAGGGCAAAGAGACAATCTCAGAATCATCCACCTTCCATTGGCTTATTTTTGTGTAAAGGTTAAAGGAAAGACTCCTTCTCAGAGTCTTCTCGGAAAGCAACATTTTCTCATTATGAATGTCTGAAGCCAGGATTAAGGGATTTCCTGGAGAGAATTTGTCAACCATCAGGCAGAGAGCAAAACATTTGTATGCATCCCAGCTCATCATAGACTAAGACAGTGGAAAGAACTCCACAGCAGAAAGCACAGGGGCTTCCCAGGGTGTGACTTGGTGTACTGGGTCATTTTCTAAAGTGGTGTCACTTGCTGCTACTGGAAGGAGCTTTATGTGTGGAAAAGTGTCCAAGTGGTAGAGATTATAATTGAGCCCCAGATTATCAGAAATAGGAGGAGCCCTTGGAAGTCACTTCACAAAATAAAGTCAAGAGGGGTCAGAAGCTCCATCAAGACCACTTTCCTAAGGGAATAACAGTTTGGAGGAGTCAAAGATGAAAAGAAAATAGTGTTTCACAGTGAGTTGAGCAGAGCCAGAAAGCAGTGGTAAGCCAAGCCCGTAACAGAGCTGTGACACTCGGGTTGGCACCAGGAATGGGAAGTGACATTCAAACAATACTGAAGGCCACTCCAGAGGGGGCAGGAATCTTAAGTTCAGGGGCAAGGCCAACTCTGGAACCAAGGTGGGCAGTAGGAATCTGGGGAACTCTGCCAAGTGGCTTCTCTGCTGCCCCTGACAGGTTTTATGGGCTGAATTTCTCATACATCAGCTCTTGCATTGGAGATAGCTTCAGAGCATTTTGTATTTACAGTTCTGGAAGATTCTACTCCGAAAGGGAGGGCAAGAGGATGGGACAAGTATTTGTATGTTCAGCTGTGTTCCACTTCTGTGTGCTCCCATGCCACCTCCTCTCCTCCTGCACGCACACACACACACACACACACGCACTCATAGGTTTGTTCACATACACCTCACGATGCTCATATATTCATGCACACACACACACTCTTATACATTTGTGAACATACAGATTCACATATGCTCATACACTTGCATGGGCTCACACTGTCATGTAAGTGCACACACGCACTCGCCCATTCACACACTTTAATTCATTATTTTAGTTCCCTTTCCCTGAATCTGACTAGGCACATGTGTCACATTCCCAAATTCCCCAGTCCTTCTTAGCAAGAAAGAGTTAAAAGAATGATTCACTCCTCCCTGATTTCTGTGTTGAAGAAGGGTGGCCATGGTCTTTGGTATCCAGAGAGGTGGGGCTTGATATTGGTATCTCACTCATTTCAAGAACATCCAAGCATCTGCTGTGCACAAGTGTTCTGTCAGATTGGGATTACAGAGAGTGGGGTACAGAAGTTATCACCCAGGAACAGAGAGAGCTAATTCACATGACTGTACAGCTCAAAGGCATGGAAGAACATGGTACCAGCCTTAAAATTAACTCAGGAGACCACCGATGGAGAGTATCTATAAGGATAGATAACTTTACCCAATGTCTACTACAAACAGACACTGTGCTGAAGGTTCACATACATATTCCCATTTAATCTTTGTAATTAAAAAGGAAAGAATTTTTTGTGACTATTCTTAGTTCATAAATGAAGAAACTAAGACCAAAAGAACTCCCTGAGTTCACAGGGCCAGTGAACAAAATCAATTTTCCTCTGTAGATGCGACTTTTCACAGTGAGAAGGAGCACTTCTGACTTTCTGGAAGAGGAGACATTTGGGCTGAGGTTTAAGTCAGGCAGGAACTTGCTTATGTTTGGATTCTCCAAGAGGCCACAGGCCGTGTGGGAGCAGAAGATCCTCAAAGGACACACTGACCCTCACTCTTGGTGGACGTGAATGGCAGTGTGCCAGGTCTGGATCTGCAGGAGAATGCTGGAGACAGGAAGCCCTCAGAGATATGGCTATGTGGGCACTTCCCATCAGTTCAAGAAACTCCTTGACACAGATCAGGTCAAGTGTTTTTCCTTGTCTGTGGAGAACTTTTGCAGCCAGAGGTCCCATCTGCAGAAACCCTGATGATGTCCTGTCTCATGCCCTCTGCTCTCCATCTCAGGTCCAGCAGACTCCCTACAGCATTCGGTCACTCCCCATGTAGGAAGCACTTTGGGTCCTTCCTTTCTCCTCCACATTCTCTAAAGGAACACCACCCTTCATTTCATACCCACACTGCAAACCTTCAGCCTCTCCCTGGACAACTGGAACAGTTTCCCACCTCTTCTCCCTGCCCAGGCTGTTCCCCACACAACACGCCCCAGCAGCCACACTTCCTACAAAAGCCAGCAGAGTGACATTTCTGAAAAATCAATTTTGACCACATCATTTCCCAATTCTCAGTTCTTTTACTCAATTATGGAAGCAAAGAGCTAATTAATAAACTCAGGCAAAGGACCACTAGACAGGGTGTTGTCAACCAGCATCAGTAGTTAGGAGGGACCTGTGCCTGGTAGCGCTCACCCTCGGGGAACTCCATGCACCTAGAAAGGCTGGAGCAAGGACTGAGAATGGTGAGAAATGGGATTGGCATGAAAGCAAGGACCTTGTAGTCCCCAGGATGCCTCAACCCCAGGACTGCAATGGCTGCATCTCACTGACAACCGCCGTAGATCTGCTGCACAAATGTGCCTTTTGCCTCATCAGGAGCCTGCTGACCTGACATTCCTTGAAGCTGTAATTCACAGAATCAGATTCTTGCCCTACTCCAGGTATATCAATCATTGCAGTATCTCTGTCTCAAGTATGTGGCTGTTGCTGTTGAGGTGGATTCAGGGGGAAGTTTTTGGAGCTTTGGGGAAGGCTCCTTCCTGGAAGATGAGGGCACATCACACAGAGCGCAGAAAGGGGAATAAAGTTCAATTTCTTGGTAGGCCCAGGCAGGTGAAAAACATTTCTAAGAGCCTGAAGCAGATGTGTCTATGATTCATGGAATAATGTGAGCACCCGTCATATGAGCCTCCCATGAAAAGAATTGTAAGGGAACTTGAGCTCCAAGGACAATCGCTCTGTAATGGGTTTCAGCCTCAATGCCATAGGCTTTCAAGATTCGAAAGAAAAGATTAAACCCCAAGGGTACGGGAAAACAGTCTCTGTCTATTTGTCAAAGAGCACGAGTCCCCCGCTACCTCCCACCCAGCACAGGAGCCAGCTTTTAAGAATGACCTCCACCCAGGCTTGGCAGGGCTTTTGCTATTGCAGAGTTCAGACACTCTCTTAACATTTCAGTGTTTCCATTGAACTTAATTCAGTTCAGAGCACTGTTATAATGTCTCTACTCTATGCAGGGTACTATGCTAGGCACTGAGGATACAGGAAAGAATGAGATATCAATTTTGACCTCTAAGAGTTTCAATGTTAATTGAAAGGCTCAGACATATTGCTGGGTGATGGTTGATGGCTTTATAAGAACTTTCAGATCCAGTGTGTGGGATAGAGCATGGCTTCTCTACTCCAGGCCACATGGCTATCCTCAAATTCCAGCTCCAGAATCACCTATTCCAGGGATCCCCAGCTCTCACCTCCAGTGCAAAGGAGACAAGGGGTGCTCCAAAGCCTGGTTTCTCCCCAGGGAAGGAAGAAATGGCTGAGAGACTCTGGAAGGGACACCTCAGACTACCAGAAACTAAGGGGAAAATTTTAGGGTACAAGGACCCTTTCTCCAGGATACTAAAGTAAAACTTCAAGACATTGCAGAAATACTGTCTCAGCTTTTCTAGCCCAGAAAGTCTAAAAATTAATCATCACCACTTTACAACAAGGAAACTAAAGCCTAGAGACGGAAAGTGGTTTAACCAGGTTCAGTGAGTAAGAGGCGAAAAAGCCAGGGGATGAGCTGGCCTCTTTCCCGTTCCCCCAGTGGCTTTCTCAGCCGATCCCCAGAGCTGGCTTAAATTGCAGTTTTTATCAAAGCTGTCTTTCCTCCTGTTATGTGAACAGAATGACTTCTCATAAGTGCGTAGCTGAGCACATGCGTCTGGGAGATGGAAGCAGGGTGTCATATAGGAAGAGACACTGATGGCCAGCTGGGCCTTTCAGCATCTGAGGTGGCTGAGAGGCTGTCCTAGGAAAGGAAGGACACAGTTCTGCTCCAGAAGCTTGGCCCAAGTCCAGAGGTTTTGGCTTGTGGATCAGAGTTCCGTCCGTGGTCTCTGGCTCCATTCACTTTGGTCCTTTGGTCAGGCAGTACTTCATAGTGGAAGGCCATGCTGGAGCACAGCTGCCCACCTGATGGTAACAGGAAAGAAGAGAGAGGAAGGGGCTGGGGACAAATATAGCCCTCACCCCACCCTTAAGTATTCACTCCCTCTACTGTTTCCCTTCCTCCCAGAAGTCCATTCAGCTATGAATCTGTCAGTGGATTAGCCCATTGAAGAGGTCAGTGCCCTCATGGTCCAATCACTTCCCCGCCTTTCAACATGGCTGCTTTGGGGAGCCAGCCTTTAATGCATGAGCCTTGGGCGGAGGGAGGACATTCCAGGACCAAACTGTAACAATGCTTCTGGCACCAGAACATCAATAACCACTGGGAAAGCCTGAAGCTAAGCAAAGTGCAGCTTGCCTAAGGTCACAAAGCTGGGAATGACAGGTGCAGGCTTTCTGAGCACTCCTTTCTCTGGCCACTGGATTTTCCCACATAGGCACAGCCTTCTAACATGGAATGGTAAGCCCCTCTCCATTGTTCAGGAATCATCAACAAGAGAAAACTGCCATCGCCTCCCGAGCAGCAGGCAGCATTTCACAGCATCTGGCCAACAGAGAAGCAGCTTGACTGACTCCATGGAGAGAGAGGTTCTGGAACTCAGAAACCCAAACACTCTGCTGTCTAGCCCCCTTGCATCCTCACCTCCAGATTTCAGTCCTTTTAAGCATATTACAACCTTCCCCAGCAGCAATCACATCCTAATCTGTTCAGCACCTTTGACATATTTATTGTCTTTGGAAATCAACCAGGTGCCGGAGATACATAGTCAAACAACTACAGATCCCACCTAACCATCCCAGACTCTATTCAATTGGGCACAGTGGTGCACATCTGTAAATCCGCAACTTGGGAGGCTGAGGCAGGAGTATCATACATTTTAGGCCAGCCTCAGCAGCTTAATGAGACCTCTAGCAAATTAGTAAGATTCTGTCTCAAAATGAAATATTAAAAAAGGACCAGCATTTGGAGGAAAACGAATGGAGTTGGAGAATATCATACTAAGCAAAATAAGCCAATTCCCTAAAACCAAAGGCCAATGTTTTCTGATAAGTGAATGGTGATCCATAATGGGGGATGCCAAGGGAAGAATGGAGGAATTTTGGATTGGGTAGAGGGAGAGGAGGGGATATAGGGGAGGAAAAGACGGTGAAATGAGATGGATATTATTACCCTATGTACGTGTGTGATTTCACGAGTGGTGTTATTCTGCATCATGTGCTCCATTTGTGTGCAATGAGTTAAAATGCATTCTGCTGCCATGTATAACTAATTAGAACAAGTAATAAAATAAAAAAAAACAGAACCAGCACTACAGTTCAGTGGTAAAATATCTCTGGGTTTAATGCCAATACCAAAAATAAATAAATAAATAAACTGAAAAAAGAAAAAGAAAAGAAAGATACTCAGCCTTGCCACCCACCACTAGTTGTCAAGTTCCTTAAGAACAGAGATTCACGGCTCCTCCTCCCCTGGCATGTCCTCAGGGCCAGGCACTCTCCTGGGAACAAAGCAAGGACCCAGGGCCCAGGTTGCTAAACACTAGGCAGCTCTTCTGTTAGCAGGGAGTACGATCCTCCTCTCTTTCTCTGCAGGACAGAGATGAGGGCTGCGGCTGTGGAAACCAGAAACATGGCCTCCCTTTGCCTCTCTAGACTTCTCTTGAGAGTTTTTTGATGATTTCATATTTTTAAAAATTGACCAATCTCCTATATGCTAGATAGATTTACATTCATTATTTTATTTAATATTCACAAATCCCTCTGGTAAGAAATATTCCTATTTTGTAGACATAAAAAAAGGCAAAACAGAGACATGAAGTGACCCACCCAGGGCCCTGCCTTGGAGAAGGCAGAAGGGGTTCTCGCCTAGGTTTCTGCTCATGCAACCCTCACTGCATTTAATTTGTGCAATTTTTCCCCACCAAATATATAGGCATGTACACATGGAAATTAGCCTGAAACTTAGCAATTCGTGCTGAACTAATCCTGCTCAAGGATAAATTAATAGTAATAATTTTTCTGTAGATTCCCCTTATGTCCTGCAAGACTACTACAAGAACTGAGAAGGTAGAAGAGAGTGATTTGGAGCGAGGCTGTTTCTATGCACCCTGGGCCAAATTGCCTGCCTCTCTGTGCATCAGTTTCCTTATTCATAAATAAGCCAATAGCAACTACATCTACCACACAGGTTTGTGGTCAGAATTAAACTCAATAATATATGCCTGGGACATGGACTGACTCGTTGAATATCAGATGTTGCTACCATGTGCCAGGCACATGCCAGCTCTTCACACACACAGTTCTACTTCTTCCAGCAAGTCTGCAGATTAGAAAAGTTTATCCTCAGTTTTTAGGGTGAGGAAGTTAATGCTCTGAAAGTTTAAATCACGTGCTCAAAGCTATACAACTAGAAAAAGAGATGAGGAGCATTTGACCCATTGTGTGGTAGACAACTACAATTCCTAAGAGCCAAGGCCATGCATGCACTCAAGTTCCGATAAATAGAGAGAGGACCCTGTCATTGGACAGGCAGAGCCCTCAGCCCTCTGAGCCCGAACCCTCCACCACAGCTCTCTGCAGATCTCTAACTCCCTGTGTTTACTCTCTAGGCATTTCATGGTCTCAAGGACTCTCCTGAAAACCTTAGTATTAAAAAAAGCACACTTTACTAGTCCAGCAGAAAAGGAATTTGCAAAGAATTTCCCTACAGTCTCTGATTCTCTGTGATTATTTTCTTGGAAGCCTCTGAGAGGTTGGATAACTTGGCTCACATACACTCCCAACATGCATCCCACACGAACACTCTTTCCAATCATCTCAAATTTATTCTTCATTAGTACTGAAAGACTCAGTAAACCCCATTTGCCATGCTTACCTGAACATCTGGAATTAAAAGCATATCAAATGCATTCATTTAATGTGTTCATTTCAAATTATGGATTTATGGCTATCTATCTTGCAATGCCTCAAGAGTTTCAAGCTGGTCCTCATAAAAAAACACTACCATTGGAAATCGTCTTCCAACACCTGCCACCTTCCTCCTGCTCCTCTATCGTCATCGTCGTCATGGTCATCATCATTATCATCATCATCATCATCACAACCACTATTGAGCATATATCCTACCAACTCTTTTTTTAAAATAGATAAAATTTATACACAATAAAATTCACTTTTTGAAATGTGCAGGGGGGTGAGTATTAACAAATTAACATAAAAATATGTTTGCTCCAAAACATTCCTTCATGCCCATGTGCTTTTGTCTCCTTTCCCAGCTCCCCAGCCCTAGAAACCACTGATCTGATTTCTGTCACTACAGTCTTGACATTTCTAGAATATCACATACCAAATGTGGTATTTTGGGTCACTTAGCACAATGCTTTTTAAGGTCATCTTTGTTAAACCCACTAGTTCTTAATCCTCACTGAGCTTCCAAATCTGAGGCATTGAAAACATTATACAGATCTCTAGTCTCCCAGCGCAGAAAATCAAATTCATCTTGTCCAAGGTAAGGAGTATTTTTAAAGCTCCCCTGGTGAGATAACCTAGGAGATCTGAGTGGCCATGGGTATGGTGATGACATTTTAGACAGAACACAAAATGCTTGATTCATGAAAGAAAAAAAAAATGATAATCTGGACTTCATTGAAATTAAAAACTTTTATTCTGAAAAAAATCTACCAAGAAGATGAAAAGAAAAGCCAAATCATAGAAAACATTTGCAGAAGGCTTATCTGATAAAAGAAAAAAAACCACAAAGACCTCTTAAAATTTAACAATAAGGAAATAAATATCCTGGTTATAAAATGAGCCAAAGACCTTAATAGATACTTTGCAAAAAATATGCCAGATTACAAATAAACAGGAATAGTTGTCCATACTATACGTCATCAGGGAAATGCAATATTTTTAAAAAATGAGATATCATTTGCACTCATTACAATGGCCAAAATCCATGATACAAAATGTCCCTACTACTCAAAGCTATCTACAGATTCAATGCACTCCCCATCAGAACACCAATGACATTCTTCAAAGAAGTAGAAAAAATCCTAAAATCCTATGGAAGCACAAAAGACCCCAAATAGCAAAATCCATCCTAAGTAAATAAGAGTAATGCTGGATACATCACAATATCTGACTTCAGAACATACTACAGAGCCATAGTAACAAAAACAGCATGGCATTGGCATTAAAATAGACACGCAGACCAATGGAGCAAAATAGAGAACTCAGATATAAATCCACATATCCCTAGCCAACTGAGGCTCAATAAAGGTGCCAAAAGCATACAATGGAAAAAGGAAAGCCTCTTGAACAGATGGTGCTGGGAAATCTGCAAATCCATATGCAGAAGGCTGGAGGTAGACCCCTAATTCTCACCTCGTACAAAGAGCCATTCAAAATATATGAAAATACCTTAGTTTAAGACTTGAAACTACTAGAACAAAACATAGGGAAAACCCTGGCACAGGAAATGGTTTCCTGGATGAGACTCCCATAGCTAAAGAAACAAAAGCTGGAATGGACAAATGGGATTATATCAAATTTAAAAGCATCTACACAGCAATGGAAATGTCAACTGAGTGAGAGAAGCAGAGAAAATCTTTGCCATTTATTCATATGACAGAGAATTAATATTCCAAAGGTAGAAAGAACTCAGAAAACTTAACAATAAACAGTAAACCAATAAAAAATGGGAAAATGACCTGAATAGACACTTCTCAAAAGAAGTATCAATGGCCAATAAAACATGGGGGGATAAAAAAGCTCAATGTCTTTAGCCATCAGGGATATGAAAATCAAAACTACAATGAGATTCCATCTCACCACAACTAGAATGGTTATTATTTTTTTAATGCTGCTAAGGGATGTAGAGGAAAAGGAATGCTTATACACTATTGATAGGAAGTTGAAATAGTACAGCCACTATAGAAAACCATATGGAGGTTTCTCAAAAAAGTAAAAATAGAACTATCATACAATCCAGCTATACTACTCCTGGAAATATATCCAAAGGAAATAAAACCAGCATACAAAAGAGACACCCATATTCCCAAGTTTATCAAAGCACTAGTCATATTAGCAATCAGCCTAGGTGCCCATCAACAGATGAATGGATGGGAAAGTATGGCATATATTCACAATGGGGTATTATTCAGCTGTAAAGAATGAAATCCTTTCATTTGCAGGAAAATAGATGAAACTGGATGTCATTGTGTTAAACGAAATAACAGAAGGGCAGATATTATGTGTTTTCTCGCATTTCTATAAATTAAAAAATAAAACATGACCTGAAAGTGTAAAGAGGAATTATTAGAGACTGGGAATAGGAGATCAGGTAGTGAGGAAGAGGGGGAAGGGGGGAAAGGGTGGAAGGAAGAGTGGACATGATCAATGCCCACTGTGTGCATAAATGAAAAGGTCACAATAAAGCCCATTGATTTGCATGATTAATACATGTTAGTAAATTATAATAATAGAAAGGTCAAAATCTAGGACATGGACTTCACCAAATGCTGATGAGAATATCAAACTTATTTTTGCAGGTGGGAGTGTAAAATGGTACAGCCACTTAAGAAGATAGCTTGGTAGTTTCTCATAAAATGGAAAAATACTCTTACCACATCATCCAGCAGTGTGCAACTTGGCATTTGCCCACAATTGTTGAAAAGCAATGTCCACACAAAACCCTGCACATGGATGTTCACAGCAGCTTAGTTCATAACTGCCAAAAAATTGAAAGCAACCAAAATGTCCTTCAGGAGGTGAATGGATAAATGAGCTGAGGTTCATCCAAAGAATGAAATATTATTCTGTGCTGAAGGGAAATGAGCTGGCAAGTCATAAAGATGTGGATGAAACTTAAATGCATATTACTAAAGGAAATAAGCCAATCTGAAAAGGCTACATGCTGTGCAATTCCAACTATATATGATTTTGGTAAAGGCAGAGCTATGGAGACAGTAAAAAGATCTGTAGTTGCTGGAGGGTAAGAGGAATAGGTCTCAGAACAGTGAAATTACAGCATATGATGCTCTACTGGTGGGTACATGTCATTATACATTTGTCCAAACCCATAAAATATACAAGGCAAGAATGAATCCAATGTAAACTATAGATTCTGGGTGATAATGATGTATCATTGCAGGTCTATCAATTGTGCAATAACAACAACAACAACAACAAAGTACACTCTTGTGGAGGTTACTAATAATGAAAGAACTGGGCATATATGCAGGCAGGGAGTATATGATAAATCTCTGTACCTTCCACCTAATTTTGCTGTGAGTCTAAAATTACTTCTAAAAATTAGAGACTACTTAAAAAAATAAATTTCCCACGCATCCAGGTTTGAGAACCAGCATACTGTTCCATACTCTCAATTGATTTACATGTAATCAACTCCAATCCTCAAAGTACACTTGAAAAGTATCATTATCCCATGTATAAGTACAGAAAATAAGGCTTTAAAAGGTTAAATGTCTTGTCCAAGTTCACACAAAGAGTGCTTGGAAAAATGAGGTTCAAACTCAAGTCTGTCTCTTTACACAGCCCACGCTCTTTCTCCTGTACTGCTCTCAGCGAGAGAGAAAATCTCCCACTGTGACAAAGAAGCACTTCTTGCACTCAAAGGAGGCCAAGGAAAATTTTTACTTTAAAAAAAACTCCTGCTATTTGGCTGGAGGTGGAAAGCATCTAAACAATTTTCAGAGCATGATAACTAGGTGCCATGCTTCAACAGTAGAAACATGGCTGAGCAGAAATCTATCCAACTTTCAGGAGAAAAAGAAATCACCTCTGGGCTCAGAACAAGCCTGATAAATTCCAGCCCAAAGGGTGAGTTGAAGAATGCTAAAGGTTTCTGAGCCACAGACTTATAATAAAAAAAAAAGACTCAGCAATGATAACTATAGAAAGTGAGGGCTGTCAGACAAGCAACTGGTCTCAGAGGTCAGATTGGCTGGAAGAAAAATTAAAAGCTCCCTCCAGCCCTGATTTCTATATATACACTGTAAACTGGTCCTGTCTAAAAAGAAGTTTCCATGTGTTGCTTACTGAGCTCTATAGGAAACAGTGGTGCGCATTGGTGGGACCTGTTTGTCAGAAAGAACACTGAATGTATAGACATTTTAGAATGACGAGTGAGTTCCTTCTAGTTGACTAGCAACCCAAGAAACCATAGTTTTCCAAATACATTGGAATTCTTTGCAATTAGAAATATTATCATCTTTAACCACGTTTGCGCGCCTGACAATATACAGTAGGATGATATACCAGGTTTTATTTTATTTTATTTTTTGGAACCAGAGGAATGTGAACAAATGTCTATTGAAAGGAAGCATATCCTGACTAAGTTGTTTGGTGGTTTCAAAATGTTCACACATCCCACAAGAGTCCTGAAAAAAACACGAGTGAGTCAGCAAGGGTAACAGACACTGGGATGAGAAGGTATCTGTGAATGCCCAGGAGGGTAGCCAGGGTAATGGAACTTGACTTCCCAGCCCCATTCTGTCCTCGCAAGCCACTGAAGAGCTGGTAAAGAGTCCAGATCCTTGAGCCTCACCCTAGCGATTGCATTCAGTAGGAGCTGGATAAGGCTGTGCATTAGTTTACTAAGTGCTGCTGTAACAACTGCAGTAGCCACCCTATTCTTGGGGGATATATTTCAAGTCCCTCATTTGATGGTTGGAACCAGATAGTACCAAACTCTACCTATACTATGATTTTCCACTACATACATGACCTATGATAAAATTTAATCTATGAATTGGACACAGTAAGACATTAACCATAACTAATAATAAAGTAGAACAACTGTAGCAATCAGGACTGAAAAATCATTATAACAATTTAATAGCCAATTACAAAAATCAAAGAGAACAATTATAAGAGCCAAGAATCACTATTTTTTTAACATTTTTATTTGTTCTAATTAGTTATACATGACAGCAGAATGCATTTTGTTTCACTGTACACAAACGGAACACAACTTTTCATTTCTCTGATTGTCATGATGTAGCCTCACACCATTTGTGCAGTCATACATGTACCCAGGGTAATGATGTCCTTATTCTACTATCTTTCCTACCCCATGTCCTCTCCCATCTCCTGCTTCCCTTTGCCCAATCCAAAGTTCCTCCATTCTTCCCACGCTCCCTCTGCCCATTATGGATCAGCATCTACTTATCAGAGAGAACATTCAGCTTTTGGTTTTTTGGGATTGACTTACTTTGCTTAGCATGATATTCTCCAGCTTCATCCATTTATCTGCAAATGCCATAATTTTATTCTCTTTTAATGTTGAGTAATATTCCATTGTGTATATATACTACAGTTTCTTTATCCATTCATCTATTGAAGGGCATCTAGGTTGCTTCCACAGTTTAGCTATAGTGAACTGAGCTGCTATGAACATTGATGTGGCTGTGTCACTATAGTATGCTGATTTTAAGTTCTTTGGGTATAGACCGAGGAGTGAGATAGCTGGGGCAAATGGTAGTTCCATTCCAAGTTTTCTGAGGAATCTCCATACCGCTTTCCATAGTGATTGTACCAATTTTCAGTGCCACCAGCAATGTATGAGTGTGCCTTTTCCCCTGCATCCTCACCAACACTTGTTGTTGCTTGTATTCTTGATAACTGCCATTCTGACGGGAGGGAGATGAAATCTTAGAGTACTTTTGATTTGCATTTCTCTAATTGCTAGAGATGTTGAATATTTTTTCATATATTTGTTGATTGATTGTGTATCTTCTTCTGAGAAGGGTCTGTTCAGTTCCTTAATCCATTTATCGACTGGGTTATTTGTATTTGTTTTTGGTTGGTTTGTTTTTTTTAGTGTTGAGTTTTTTGAATTCTTTATAAATCCTGGAAATTAGTGTTCTATCTGATGTTCATGTAGTAAAGACGAGCATCACTATTCTTGCACTTTGAGGCCATTATTAAGTAAAATGAAGGTAACTTGAACACAGCACTGGGATATCATGACAGGCAAACTGATAACCAGGAAGTCTACTAAGTAGGTACTAACAGCATAAACTGCATTGAGATGAGTCACACCTTAGGCAGGACAGAGGTGGCTACAGAGAGATTTCATCCTGCTTCTCAGAATAGTGCACAATCAATTGTTTATTTCAATTTTGATTTTCAATCTTCATTGCTATAATTGCTATTTCAAAGCATCAATTATTTATTTCTGGAATTTTTCTTTTAATATTTTTGAATTGTGACTGATGATAAGTAACTAAAACCTCAGGAATGAAAGTCTTGGGTAAGAAGGTACTGCTTTACCACAAATGAATGGCATGAGAATCTGATACTACTCTGTCACAGCTCTGGGTCTGGAAGCCTGAAAGCAAGGTGTGGCCAGGGTTGGCTCCCTTTGGGGGTTGTAAGGGAGAATCTGCTCTATGCCTTTCCCCTAGTTTTGAGGTCATGGTTGGATCTGGCTGTGCCACCTTGATCTTGGCCTTCACTGTCACATGGCATTCTCCCTGGACACATGACATTGGATTTGGGACCACCCTACTCCAGCAGACCTTATCCTAACAGTAATTACATCTACATACAGTCCTCTTTCCTAATGCTACGTCCCCCTTGATGTAGCAAAGGTTAGAACTTCAACATAGGAATTCAGGGGCTGGGAACACAATTTAATCCATAACTAGCTGAGTCTGTCATTTCAACCAATTTTCTAGAAAGGCTTTTCAGTTTGCGTAGAAAACCAGTAATTCACAGTGCAACAGCATGCTTTGATATACCCATTCCTAGCACAGGAAGAAACAAAAATACACATATACAAATACATGCCCCCTTTCCCCTCACTGCCTCTTATCCCTCAAATACCTCACCTGTGTTTCACTAAACCACTTACTCTGACCAAAGGAGAAGGAAGACTTGCGGGGCAGGGAGATCATAACAAAAAGGAAACATTGCCAACTGGGCATTGGGGGCCACCTTCCCCAAATACCCACTGGTGATCACAAGCGCCAGAGATTATATTTACCAAGAGAGTATTCAATATTAGACCACGTTCAAGGTTCAAAAAAGTTTGCTCTTGTCCGTAAAGATGTTAGCTATTTCAAACACCAAATGAAATTGGACATCAGTAAATAACATGGCCTTGTCTGTGACAAATTCAAAGAAATGGTATCTGCTTCTTCTGCCACTTGGCTTAAATTCCATTTTCTTAGGAAAGGACACAGCCTAAACCCAAGTATATACCATGTGCACGTAAAACAGCACAGTGGGGTCATAGACTCAATGACAAATAATGAGGGAAAGAAAAAAGCATACCCATCTTAGTAAGAGTATCATAAATATGTTTCAAATATTTATGGTACAAAAAGCAGGATCTTTCTTTTGAAATTAAAGACAAATTTCAAACCAAGAATACACACATAAAGACTATCTACAAATCAAGGAGTCTTCCCTGTATTCTATATGTTAGAAAGCTTTGCATTTTGTTTGAAAGGGTAGTTACAGGGTGGGGAGATAATATGTAAAATTCTGGGTCATGAACAATCCAGTCTGCATGCCAGCCAGAGTGAGCTTTGAAAATGTAAATTAGATCATGCCGCCCTTGACAGCTCTCAATTCTACTAGGAACAAAGTCCAGAGCCCTTGCTGAACCTGGACACTGCCTGCTTTCCCCACCTCCCTGCTGATCTGAGCAGGGCCAGAGCCAGGATTCCCCCTTCAAGTAAACAATGGCAAAGATAATGATGTTCTCTTTGCTGTTTATAAAGACGAAACTGTCATCACCAAAGAATCTAGCAAGTGCCTCTTCAAGAGGTCCTTCCATGCTTTCCCAGTTCATTCACCAAAGCCAGGACTCAAGGAAAAGAGGTACCCAGGATGCAAAAGTGAAAGGGATCATCCTCAGAGCCACGCATGCGTGTACTCTTTGAGAATTTGCATGGTGGGGGCCTCTCTCTCTCTCCGTCCTTACCCAGTGCCCAGCCCTGTCACACACAGTGAACATCCCCTGCACTAGTTAACTCTACTTGATTTAGATCTACTGCCCCACCCTGCACCCAGCTGGCTACTCAGGGACCTCAGGCCAGTCTCTATAATGGCAGCAGAGATGAATGAGGGCCATAGTTTGTACTGACAAGCTTATGATCTCATAAGGGTTGAGAGGCAATTTGATTAATACTCAAGACCCCGTGACAAGTTCTCTAATGGAAGGTCAGCAGTAAATGGGATGACACAGGGAAGGAAGGGCTTCCTGGCGTTTGTATGGCTTCTTGTACATCACAGTTGAGAGGGACATTGGAGGATGAACAGAATTTTGACAGGTGAAGATGGAAATTGAAAGATCCCTAGGAGAAAGAAGATTGTGAGCAAATGTGCCAGAAAAGCCAGGCTGCAGGTAAAATGATGTGCCATGTTCAAAGGAAAAGGTTTAAGGGCATCTCATTCTGCCTGTGAATGTCTGGAAGCCAGCTTCTCTCTTCCAGCCTGACATTCATCCTGTCATTTTCTTTCTAATTAGTACAGGAGCTAAGCTCTGGATCCTTCATTTTACTCCTATGCCTGTGTCAATAGCTGGATTGGCTATTAGCTGATAAAAATAAGGTGATTCTCTTCCACACAGACCATTTAAACTGTGCTCAGGGTTAATTCCTTCATCATATACTAAAGAAGAGTTTCTTCATCCAGACCTAATGAGACTCTGTGAAGAAAGGTACTGAACTTCGGCACACAGTCTAGGGGATTAAATGTGCTAATTAAAATGCAATGCCACCCAAACTGCGCAGTTTCCAAAGATCAGCAATGCCAAGAAGTCAATGAGGCTAAAAGTTGGAGCTGGCGGCGAAGCCAGGAGTGGGGCTCCCAGGTGCAAGGGCCCCGGAGCAGCGCCAAGCAGCCTGGCAGTTCTCACTTGGAGAGACGAAAAGCTTCCCAAGGGCTGCGTGTAACTCAGAATAACATAATTTTATTCTTAGAAGCAATTTCCATTACTGGCCCTGTTTATTATCACATTATTTTCTCAATAGCAGCAATAAACACACTAAAGTCTTCCGTTTGCTTACATTTTTATCACTGTTCACAGTCATCGGCAAAGGGTATGCTGTGAAGAATGGGCTCCATGCCCTAGAGCCCCAGCGCCACCAGCATCACCAGCAGCCCCGGAGCCTGACGCTGGGGCCTGGAAGACAGCCAAGTGCCTGAGGCCTGCCTGAGGCCTCCTGGAGGCCAAGCTGGGCAGTCAGGTCCAAGGAGTTTGCTTCAGTCTCTCTGCTCATGGCTTTGATCTAGTAGAAAAGATTTAAATAAATGTCACCAGTAAATACTTGATCACTCTGAAGATTGTTTTTCAACCTGTAGATCAGGGCCCTTTGGTGGGTTATGAAACCAAATTAATGGGTCATGAGCCGCATTTTGTAAATGAAAGAATGAGATAGAAAACAGAGTGTGAGGCAGTAGAATGTTCATTCCAAAAGCTTCCGTTTTGTATCCTGTGTCTGTAGGTGTGTGTGCGTGTGGGTACACGTACAGAGCTACGGTGGTTCTCACTGAGGGTTGACGTCACAATGTTCGGGATGCACTGTGAAGTGTTGATGCACATGGCGTGATGTGTTCAGCCTCCTTCCCCAGTTCTTCATAATGTTTCTCATTCCACATATAACTAAACTGTTCCAATTAAAATTAATAACTAAATAGAAGGGAGACTACTAGAGTAGAGGATAGAGGTCCCAAGAAGGGAAGGAGGGAGGGAGGATAAGTGGAAGTACTGGGGACTGAAATGGAGCAATCTGTGGATGAATTTATGAATATGTTAAAATAAACTCCACTATTATGTGTAACTATAATGCACAAATAAGATCATTTTTAAAAGTTTGGGGTACCAGGAATGGAACCTAGGGGTGCTTAATCATCAAGCCACAGTCCCAGCCCTTTTTTAACTTTTAATTTTGAAACAGGGTCTCGCTAAGTTGCTTAGGGCCTTGCTAACTTGCTGAGACTCCTGCCTCAGCCTCCAGAGCTGCTGGGATTACAGGCATGTGCCACTGCACGCAGACACATTAAAAAAATAATCAGAAAAAAAATGTTTGGGAAGCACAATTAATGATTCAAGTCTTCAAGGAAAATGCCAAAGTCATGGAACAAAAAGAGTAGTTGGCTTAGAGTTGAGAATGAGTTTGAATCCTGGCCTTCCGCTTCCTAGCAGTGAGACTTTGGGCTCCTCACTTTGACCTTCAGTCCTGTTTCACCACAGCTGAAGTGTGCGGTGGAAAGAACATGGGCCTGGAATCAGACCCAGGTGGTGGCTCAGCTCTGTGACTCATTACCCGTGGTGGGCAGAGCCCTTATCTCTTGGCATCAGTCTCCTCATGTGTACCATGTGGGCGATGACTCTACCTCTTAGGTTTGTTGTGAGGATAAATGAGATAAAAAGATGTGAATGTGCTTTGTGAATGGAAAAGTGCTCTCAAATGTGAGGGCTTATTATTTCCACTTTATCTAATGCTATAAGTGTGGAGCACTGCTCCTAATGGTCTCTGGTAGTCTTTTCTCAGAAGCTAACAGTGGAGGCCATAGTCTAAGTATAGCCCAATGTCCCCTAAGATAGGAACAGCAGATGAGTGGCAGGTTCTCAGTTGGGAAACCAGAACCTAGATGCCTCTCACTGGGCCTTCCTCTCTTCAAAGACTCTGAAGAGCTTAGATGTGCTTCAGGGGACTCTAGTTCATCAGGAGCATGAGGCCTTTTGACAAAGAGATAAACAGGGTATTAGGAAGGGAGACATCCCTGAGACCCCATTCCCAATGCATCAAATTACCCATTTACAATTATTCTCTGTTGACTCCAGCCTTTTTAAAATATCCTGGTCCGGTTTCAACAGAACCATAGGACATAAGTTCCCAAGTCTTGCAGAGAATCAGTACCAGCCATATGACTATTTTGGAATAAAGATTCCAGGGCCACTCCTAGAGAAACCATGCCAGTTGGCCTGGTATGACACTTAGTGGTGTGTCCTTCCTTAAATGCTCTTTGGTGGCTGTGACAACATGTTCAGTTTCAGAGTCTGTGCCTGGGAAGGAGAAAGCATGGCCATTCTGAGAGTTAGCTTAGTTCTCTGTTGAGAACATTTCCTTACAAAGTGGTTGTCATGTTTTGACATGCTGAGGAATTTCCCCAGGGACTGTGAAAGTTGCAGGATCTGGGGCCTCACTTCCCAGACATTCCAGCCAACATGGGGCCAAGGACTCTGTAGGACTGAGTACCTCCAGATGTGTCTCAGGGAGGTGAGACAAAACCAGGCCTTTGAAGAACACCACAAATTGTGGGCAAATCCCTGTCCTTCTCAGAGCCTGCCCCAAACTGGAGCAACTCTGCTTTCTGCATGTGTGGTCTCCACCGAATTGCTGTGCAGGCCAAATGAAAATGATTGTGTGTAAATTGTAAAGGGCTATAAGAACACCTGTGGTAGTTCACCAGATAGTTGTGTAACTCAGAGCACAAAGATCTACAGAGCAAAAACCCACATTTCTACCTGATCTCAAAGCATGTCCTTAAGAGACAAAAAAAAGTCACAAATCCTTTTGAAAAGCAAACAAGACAATGGAAAGACCAAGCCAATGTAAGAAAGTTTCATACATTCAGCTACTTGATTGTTACTGAATTCATCCTGATCTCTTTCAGTTTCAAATCTATGGGACTGCTTATCTTCCAAGACAGATTAAAGTAGTACATGTAGAGCTGTAAATATGCTAGAAATATAAATTTTAAAAGGAGCATAGATTAAAAACTTCACACATGTGCAAATTGTTGCTGGTGAAAAATGTGGAATCTGAGGACTCAATGTTCAGGGACCATGACTTGGATGGAACCAAATCCCAAAGAAGCCTGAACTTGAGACTATCAGAGCTGGAAGACATCTTGAAGTCCCTCATATTGGAGAAAACTGAGACTAAGAGAGTCATGCCATCAGTCACACAGTCTACTTCATTTGATTCCTAAGCTACTAGTCATCTCATGCCAGCAACCTCTGATAATAAACAGGATGTTGGATGCCCACCATATTTTTTGAGTGCGCACTTGTGATTCAAGGATGAATAGGACCTTGTCTTAAAGGACATATTCATAGTCTAAGTAGGGAGGTCGGACAAAAAAAGTCCAAAGGTAAAACCTCCAGCAACTCACAAATCAAAGCAAGAAGCTGATGTAGGGTGATGCACAGTGAACCTGGCAGGTACCTAGGTCTGGGCTGGGTTTGGAAGGCTCCAGGTGGGAAGAACTAGGGAGTCAGGCAAAAACAATCAAGGGCTGCTCAAGAGTGAGGAGAGAATGGGGTCTCTGGAAACCAGAACACAAAAATGCAGAAAAGCCTGCAGAGAAGGTTGGACTAGATTACAAGGAACCTGAAAAATCATGTTGCAGAATTTAGATTGCATATGGAGCTATTGAAAGTTTCTCAGCAAGCAAGCAACCTGATAGCCTAGAATCCTCAAATGAGAGCCGGAAGAAATCTCAGCAGTGCTTCTCACACTTTACAGAGTCACCTGAGATTTTTGCAGATTCTGATCCAGTGAGCTGGACTGGGACCTGCAATGCTACCTTTCTGACAAGATCTCATGCTGGGCAATGCTGCTGGTCAGTGGCTCTCACTATGAATAGCGATGTCGACGTCGGTGGTGTCCATTCGAGCCAAGTGAGTTTCTATCCTGGCCACATATTAGCATCACTCAGAGAACTTCTGGAACTACCAATGCTTGTGCCCTACACCGAAAAACAATAAACTCAAAATAGTTGGGGTAACATAGATAATGATCATTCTAAACACTCATCAGTGATTCCAATATGCAAACAGAACTGAGACTCTACTTCCAGTCCAAGCTCTCCACAGGACAGAAGAAAGAGTGTCAGAGTAAAAAAGTGACAACTCTTTTCAGGGAAGAGACTGAAAGCAGCAATCTTAAATAGTTGATTTGAAAAAAAAAAAAAAAAAAACCAGCAGGAAGCTGCAAACCTTATTTGGGATATTTTTCTAGCAATGGTATTTGCTGGCATACTGTGAGGTTATTCTTACATGTTGCACTTAAATGTGTGTGATTCATGGGTGTAGGGAAACCCCTCTAAGTTTCCCTTCCCATTCTAGCAGCTCCGTGATCTAGTAACAAACTGTATAGGAAGTTTAACAGGAAAGATTTGTAATATGTCACACTTATTCTTGACTGGCTAAAAATAGAACTTCACCGTAGAAATGCATGTAAATTAAAATTCAAATAAGTTGGTGACTAGGGTTTTTATTTAGGAAGAGTAAAAAATTTGCCCATTTGTTATTCTACCCCCTCCCCCACCCCATTCCTCAGAGGGAGCTTTGCCCTGGGGACAGAGCACTGGCCAAGGTTGCACTCCTGGGCTCCAAACCTCGCTGTGTGGTCTTGTGTAGGATACCGCAGTTTTGAGCCAGGGCTTTCTCATCTTTATAGATGAAAGCGTGGAATGAGATGCTCTGTATTTTTCTACTCAGAACTTTCATGATTATAAGTAAAATATAATTCAATGGTGGAGGGAAGAGCCAGGGAGCAGCTACTTACCTAAAAAAACAAATGCTCACCAAATAATGAATTAAAAAGTGAACCAAAAGGCACTGAATGAAAACACCTCTAGCAGAGATACTGCTCCTGGCTTTTCCAATGTCCAGTTCTCATTCTTTCTTAGCAGAACTCCAGTCACATCTGAGAGCCACAGACCAACATTTCCCAGGCTCTCCTGAAGCTCAGATTGACCCTGTAGCACAATTCTAGCCAATGAGAGAGAAGCCAAAGTCTGCTGAAGTTTTCAGGAGAAGTTCTGCTTTCCTAATTTAGCTGTGATCACTTCCTCTTTTTAGTTTCTTAATTCTTCTTTCTGCATGAAAATTACTTACAAAATTCTAACCCATGTGTCTTCAAATGCTTTCAAGTAGTTATTACCTACTACTAATATATATATAAACCCAGTAAATGTACAACTAGATTACTACTGAAAAGATCCTTCTAGCATTGCTATGGAGATCACCCATCAAAACTCAAGCCCACTCACTCATCAGTAAATCAGTGATCATTAGCTCAGTGATCCACCAGACCACCAATCTCCTAAAAGAAAAAAAAAAAAAACAGCTTTATTAACCAATCATGAAGTTTATAGCAGATTTTCTTTCTTTGAAGATGGTAAATGTTGACTGTAACTTTGGTTTGCAATTTCTTTTTTTTTTTTTTTTTTTTAAATATTTTTTCCAAACCTTTATTTTATTTATTTATGTATTTTGTATGTGGTGCTGAGGATCGAACCCAGTGCCTCATGCGTTCAAGATTTTGAATTTCACCTGTCAGGCAGGTCACAAATGTTAAATAATGTATAAAGGAAATAGTAGGTTGCTTTCACTGAGTGTATTTTTCAATCCAGATACTGCCATTTCTACTTTATTGATTTACTGACTTGCTGTTGCGATTGAGAGAAAAGAGGTGATACCAGGTAGTACACCAAAATTGGGTATATTTCACTCATTTATCTGCATGTAGTACACACCTGCCCAATTAGTACCCACACACAGAACTTACAGACCCATGTGCACTCAAGACACAGCTACACACCTGACCAGCTCAATGAGGCTGACAAGCATATAGTATGACCCTATAGACTATCCATACAAAAGACACCAAATTACTCTTTATTTTTTAAAGGCACATAAAATCATGAATATATACAAACCAGAGGAAATAGTGATAGAGATACAACATATTAGCAAATCACGTCCCATCTTTGTGAGATGACACAGTGTTTTTACTCCACAACCTGCACAGTTGGATGACCATGCAGGAACAAAGAACAGCTCTGTGTCTGCAAGAGCCTCAACCAGCACGTCATGACCGCATACCTAGTGTGATGGGTGTGGGAAGTCACTCATGCGAAACCATCCCCAAGCGTGAAACACTGCTACGTTCAAGAAATGAAATCTGTGTGCTCAAGGGAGTAAGGAAGGCAGAAGATTGGATTTAAAATGAGAGTCCACCCATTCATCTATAAAGTCCTTGACATTCATCATTCATATAGTACATTACAGTAGAGTTTAAAATTCACAGAATATAAGGAAAAAATTAATAGAACATTGAGCCAGCAACAAATAGTTGCTATAAACTTTCTAAGTGGTTAATAAAAGAAGTTGTTGTTTTGTTTTTGTTTTTGAAATTTTTACAGAACTATTAGGTGAACAGGTCCTTTAGCAAATTGTCCCCATTGGTCATTTGTTATTATAGAACTGGGGTTGGGTTGATGTGTCATTCCAACCGCAATGAGTTCATTATTTGGTAAACTAGTCTATGATTGATTATTAGTAAACTCACCTAGGGTTTTCTATATCATGACATTAGCATCATTAACATTATTTTTAAGCTATAGAAACATTTTCAATTATTAACAATGGTACTATTTTTTAAATGACTGTTCATTGATGAAAACAATCTCATTATTTGATACATCTGGTGTTTGGGCTTCCAGCTAATTGATATTATACTGTGGGTTTTTTTGATTTTTTGGGTTTTTTTCGGGGTGGGGGGGTACCAAGGATTGAACTCAGGGGCACTCAGCCACTGAGCCACATTCCCAGCCCTATTTTGTGTTTTATGTAGAGACAGGGTCTCACTGAGTTGCTCAGCACCTCGCCATTGCTGAGGCTGGCTTTGAACTCACGATTCTCCTGTCTCGGCCTCCCTAAGTGCCAGGATTATAGGCGTGCACCACTGCGCCAGGCTATACTATGGTCTTAATGTCAGTTTAACAGTCCTCTCAAGTTTTGTTGAAAAGTCATAATTAGAAAGCCCAGTCTTTGCTTTCATTGTTCAGATCCTACGTGATCTTCTGTGTTACACACTATTATTCTCCAACCCACATTGGAAATGTGCTTTATTTTTAAGATGTGTTTCTTTCCACCTATACCTCAGGTAGAGCATTAATCTCCAGGATGTATAAAGAACCCAAAAACTTAACACCAAAAAACCAAATAACTGAATCAATAAATGGGCAAAGGAACAGAACAGAATTTCACAGAAGCAATATGATCAGCCAACAAATATATGAAACAATGTTCAACATCTCTAGTAATTAGAGAAATAAAATTAAGACTACACTGAGATTTCATCTCACTCCAGTTAGAATGGCAGTTATCAAGAATACAAGCAACAATAAATGTTAATGAGTCTGTGGGGAAAAGGGTTCATGCCTACATTGCTGGTGGGACTGCAAATTGGTGCAACCACTCTGGAAAGTAGTATGGAGATGCCTCAGAGAACTTGGAATGGAACCACCATTTGACCCAGTGGTCTCACTGCTCGGACTGTACTCAAAGGACTTAAAATCAGCATACTACAGTGATGCAGCTGCTGTGGCCATCCTGCCACCCCAGCCGTTAATTCAGAAACCAGCGAGAGGTGGTAGGGGATTGAGAAAAGACAAACACACACAGAGAGAAAGCTGGGGCCAGGTGGGACACTGTGCTCTGATGGAGAAGCAGTGACCCAGAGCTAGCTCAGCATGTTTATCATACAGGTTTTATCACCAAAACGTTATTTGTGGGAAAGTTTCTACAAAGCAGGCAGACTGAAGGATGCAGCCCTGTGGGACTTTAGGTCATCTTGTTATGCCCAGAATTCTCTATCCTCAGGAGCTGAGGCTTGAGCTCAAGGTCCAGCTCAAGGTCCAGCTCAAGGTACAGGCCAGGCATTACCATAGCAACTGGAAATCTTGACCTGCACCTTTGCACAGGAAGTTCCCAGCACAAACGCAGCCATGAGTCTTTCAGAGACCATGATCCAAGCCACCACTCTCCACATGCAGCCATGTCAATGTTTATAGCAGCTCAACTCACAATAGCTAAGCTGTGGAACCAACCTAGGTGCCCTTCAATAGATGAATGGTTAAAAAAAAAATGTGGTATATATACATAATGGAAAATTATGCAGCCATAAAGAAGAATGAAATTGTGTCATTTGCTGGTAAATGGATGGATTTGGAGACTATCATGCTAAGTGAAATAAGCCAATCCCAAAAAAGAAAAGCCTAATGTTCTCTCTGATATGCCACTGCTAACACACAATAAGGGGATGGGAGAGAAAAGAATAGAAGTTCATTAGATTAGACAAAGGAATGAAGGGAAGGGGGTTGGGAATAGGAAAGACAGTAGAATGAATCAGAATTCGTTTTCTACATTAATGTACAAATACACAACCAGTGTAACTCCACATGATGTACAACCACAAGAATGAGAAGTCATATTCCATGTATGTATAATACATCAAAATACATTCTCTTGTCATGTACATCTAAAAGGAACAAATTTTAAAAATTTAAAAAATTAAACAGAATAAAAAGATGTGTTTCTGTGTCTATTTGTTCTGAGTTTCCACCTGATGCAGTGTTATGGTTTGGATGTAAGGTATCCCCAAAAGCTCATGTGGGAGACAAGGCAAGAAGGTGTAAAGGTAAAATGATTGGGTTATACAAGCTTTAACCTAATCAATGCATTAATCCCCCCATAGGGATTAATTTGGTGGTAACTGTGGACAGGCAGGGTATTGCTGGAGGAGGCAGGGTTCCTGAGGGACATGCTTGGGGTTTACTTTTAGAGAGCTAAACTTAGTCTCTTTCTCTGCTTCCCTGAGCAGCTTCCATCCGCCACTCTTTTTCCCTGAGGAACACAGCCTGCTGTCTATGCACTGAGACCTCTGAAACCAGGAGCCCCCCATGTACACTTTCCTTCCTCTAATTGTGCTTGTCAGGTCTTCTGGTCACAGCAGTGATAAAGCTAACACAGTGCCAGCAAGTGCGTTTCTTTAAATATGATCTTGGGAATGCTAAAGGCAGGCACCTGATTCAGAGGTCTTGCAGGTTTCACTCTCCTATGTACGCTGCCACTGCGCGCTGTCTTGGTAATGGTAAATCATTCTTTCTGATCGAGTAACATCATGGTTGATTTCCAACTGAAAATGAATCTCCCCGTGTGCAAAAACAAAATCCATCATACTCTTTGTATTCCTGTTAGCACTCTTAAACATTTTATACCCTCTACCTTCTGGCTACACCATTATGTAAATGTCACGGAGATAATAAATCACCAGCCATCTCTTCATTTATCCTCCAGGACGTCTACTGCCTTGTGGGGCTCCCTGCCTTGAGGCTTGCTCCTTCATAATTCTTGAGGTTCGTCTTTCTAAATTTATTTTTTTTTTTTTTTTTTGGTACTGGAGACTGAACTCAAGGGCACTCGACCACTGAGCCACATCCCCAGCCCTATTTTGTGTTTTTATGTAGAGACAGGGTCTCACTGAGTTGCTTAGCGCCTCGCCATTGCTGAGGCTGGCTTTGAACTCGCGATTCTCCTGTCTCAGCCTCCCTAAGTGCTGGGATTACAGGCTTGAGCCACCGCGCCCGGCTCGTCTTTCTAAATTTAAAATCCAAATTTACCACCACCCTACTCAAAGACCTCTGATAAAGCCGGGCATGATTGCACATGCCTGTAATCCCTGCACTTCTGGAGGCTGAGACAGGAGAATCGCAAGTTCAAAGCCAGCCTCAGCAACAGCGAGGTGCTGAGCAACTCAGTGAGACCCTGTCTCTACATAAAACACAAAATAGGGCTGGGGATGTGGCTCAGTGGCCGAGTGCCCCTGAGTTCAATCCCCAGTACCAAAAAAAAAGACCTCTGATGAATCCCATCTTCTATAGGACAGAGGGAGATTCTTTGAAATGACAAGCTAATGCCTGCCTAGCCTGCCTAACCTGCCCTTGAGACCTTCTGGGACTCACCCCCGACATCATGCCCACCTTTTAATGTTCCCCACCTGCTTATTGCTGTCTCTGTGGCCCCTGCCCAAGAGAAACCCCCGGGGACAGCAGCAGTTCCCATTCTTGCAAGATGCCTCTTCACATTTTGAAGTTTGGGTGAGCAAGCACTTCTCCAAGGGAATTTCCCCAAGCTGACTTTGGCTCTCTCATAGCATAAGGGTTTATGCGATGATTAACTGCAGTATCTGTATATTGGAATCTCAGCTGTGCAAACTGTAAGATTTCTAAGCCTTGGGTTGTGGTCTTCAAAGTGAGGACAATAATACTACCTACTACATAGTGGGTTGTAAAAATTAAATAACACTACCCTTGAACATGTTAGACTGAATCAGTTACCATCTCAACAACACCTAACCCAGATCCAGCATCAAATAGCTTCTAGATTAAGATTTCTAAAGAATCTTAGATGAGACATTATTTTAAAGAGGCCTTTGCAACCTCTTTTCTATGAGACACAAGACTTACCAAAGTCCCCATCGCGGTATCTTTGCCTCTGGGTTTTCAGGCAATATAACCATAGCTAACCTTACATATGCCCCATTAGAAGTCAGGAGAAAGTTTCTGCAAGGTCCAGGCAGATCTAGATGTAGCCCTTGTGAGGCTCTAAAATGTAAATGAGCCACCCGTGTGGTATGGGTTTGCAGATTCCTCCCTGCAGGCAGGCAGGCAGTGCATGCCATAGATCCCTTCTAGCCTCCTTCCAAGCAGAAGACTGTGGTCCTCACATATGCTATGCTTTTGGCTTTCAGAAGCTTCCACCAAACGGCCAGGACTCGTGAGGTCTGCACGCAAATTCAGCTCTTATAATTAGGCTATATACAGCCTTCCTGTTTATTTTTTAAACTATGCCTTACCCAGTGTTAAGCATAGTGCCCTGTAAATACTAACCATTGATATTAGTGTAGACTATAAGCTCCTTAAAAGCATAAAGTAGCCTTTTTTTCATCATTTCATTATGATCCAGTGTGAAAACATAAATAAATGAGAGAGGGTCTACAACTCCTTATCAGGCCTGGCAGACATGGGTTGTGGGACTGCAGGCACATCCTCTTAAAAGTTTCATGATATAATGACTGTAACGACTTCTTTGCAGATATACTGACATCATTAGAGTAGTAAATAACTTATAAAATGCCTCACCTGGGCTTCTCAGAATTCCTGCCTGGAATGTATGCATATCCAATGACCAATCACCTCCTGGGCTGTTCTTGTCAATCCATGCAAGTGCAGCTGCCGGAGTCCTATAACTGCCTTATTTCTCCTTTATTTTATCTGTAGAGCCAGACCTCTCAGACTCCATTCCAAGCACTATTCTGGGCAACAAGAATCTGTGAGTCCTGGTGTGCATCTTCACTTTGGCTTTGCTCCCACACTTGCTGTGCCTCAACTTGCCTTTTAGATTAACAAGTGCTTAACACAATCCTTGGTGCCCAAAAAGACCTCAACAAATATGCTTGAGTTAACTCATGATGGTTATAATTAGCAATTTTGTAGTAATTTGTAATACATACAGAACTTAGAGATTCATCCTCCTTAATTATTTTCAAAATGATACTCTGACAAGATTTGTCTTATTTTCTACTGGAGACTGTGGGAATCAGAGAAGGAACATGGCTTGCCAAAGCTACAGAATTAGTGACAGAGCCAAGACTCAAACCCATGTGTTGTTTTGCTTTGTTTCTTCTTTGTTTTTGTTACTTTGAGTTTAAACTGGATGGTCTTTTTGTTACACGATGATTTGTTTAATTCATTAGCTAATTTTGACATGGGAATGTTATTCGGAGGTCTGTACCACCCAGAGAAAGACTTCTTATTTTCTCCTTTCACAGGCAACTCCACTGGAGTTTTCTCTAACCTCAGAAAATTTCATATAACCATGATGCAGAGTTATAACTAATCCATAAGCTCTACCAGGGAGAAAGTGAAAGAAAACATAGAAGTCATTATCTGCAAAAAGGAATAGTCTGAAATCACTTCTATCAAGAGCATTGCCAGTAATCTCTGCTGAAATTCTGGAGGAACGGATGTAATTGGATAGATACTTTCCAAGAACATTCAAAGTTATCACACTCCTGGCATTTAATATATAGGAGTATGTTATTCTTTCAGTAAATCTTGGCTGTATTAAAGTTTCGGACGATGAATGGGTACAATGAAAACATCTCTGAATGCCCCTTGTCATTTTTACTGTGCACCCACTCCAATCATTCCAGTCAAGTGATTATTTTGCAGTTTAAATATCCTCAGCTACTAAAGGTTCCCCAAACCCATGCCTCATTCTCAAGAACATTCTCATAATTTAGACACAAGCTTTTTATTAAATGTATAAAGGTGTGAAATTTATAAACCTCATAAAAACCTTCCTACTTCTGCTCCCTGTATGTGGCTTGCTTGGGCCACACCATCATTAATGCTGCTCTACTTAATGGAGCCATGTAAAAGGCAACCTGGATGATTTCAATATTTTAAAGGGGGACGTGCATCCTTTTATGTGTCTAACCAGTGACCTTTTAAGAATTAAAACAAGGACAGCCAACTCCTACATCCTTACACACGTAGCTCTGAAGGAGAGCAAGCAGACCCCACAGAAGGAAGCTGGAGTAGGAGATTGCAGGAGGTCGCTCCTTCAGGTAATGACTTCTTTTCTCCCTCATTAGCATCTTAACAGCATATGGATTCGAGATAATTGAGAGGTGCAGCCAGAAGGTCGAGTCAAAACTGCCAATAAAGGGACAGACAACTTGATGGGGAATTATGCAACTGTCCTCAGAAGTGGATGGGAAAGGCGGTCACCCCTCAAATATTGCCCCCCGCAAGACACACTCTGAGGGCTGCAGATGCGTCTTCTCATGCTCTCTGAGGGACAGAATTGCCATTGCCCTATGGGTCACAGATAATTCATCAAGTGAGACAACGTGTGTGAAATCACCTTGTTACTCTAAAAAGCTTTTTATTTTTTCAAGTATAAAGGGTTGTGGAGATTCTTTGGAAATTATAAACTTGCATGAATGAAGGATGCTTGTTACAATAGGGGCTGTGTTGCTGCTCCCCACTGTCCCCTGCAGATGAGCAGGTACATTTTTATACTTCGTTCTTCTCCCACAGAGACGAGTGAAGAAGGAAGCCCATACTAAAAGTCTAATCTAGTCCAAAAGAAAGATGAAGCTACGAATTGAAAGTGTGCATGCTCCTGGTCTTTGCAGAGCTAATTGAGAGTGATTGGGACAAATGAGAGCTGTTCTGAAGGACATTTTTATGAGTCTCATTTCATACACTTAAATAGGTCTCTTGTCAAGAACCAAAAGGGCTATGGAAAGAAAGAAAGGAAAACCGATTTATAATGTAAATACCATAATATAACCCTGTTGGGAATAGGGACTGACCTTGTGGAACGTACATAGATATTAAATGTTTAAACATTTTATATTACACATTTCAAGGGAAACATTTCTATTGAACTTATTTACACTGCACTGTCTTGAGTGATGTGTGCACGCATGGGGGTAGGGTGAGTTTCAGTCCAAGGTTAAGCCACATGGGACCAAAAGACCCAAAGAAGAGTGAAAATGTATTTATTTGTACTGACAGAAAGACTTGCAAATGAGGGTCTTCAGCTGTGAACACCCACGCTGCACTGCTCTGTAGCAGCCCCATGGGGTACTGGTCTTGATGGAGCAAGCTGGGTTTTAGGAAGTGGACATAATCGTGCACAACTGTGATTGCTGTTTGCCAAGGCGGGGAGGGGAGGATGGACCAAGAGAGAGACCAACGCCATAGATGGACATGGGGTTTTCCTGGTGGGGCCTAACAGCTACACTGTGAAAATAGAGGTCATGAGTGTTAGGTCGGTTCAGGGTCCAGGATGTCCAATTAGGGGGATCGGTCAGGGCAGCTGCAGAACGGAGTGGCCAGCCAGACACTGACATCACCAGTAGACACGCCTTCTGTCAATCAGCGGGTTTTTCCTGACCTATCCAGGAAGGACTCTGGCCTTCTCTTCCTGCCCCCAAGCCCTCCTCTTCCTGACCGGGCCTTTTGAAATTATCTGTATGCCCCAACACGGGTGCCATTCTCCTGTACACACTCTGATGGACGGGAGAGTTCAGCCCCAGAGTGTGTATTTCCAATAAAGCCTTGCCCAGTGGCTTTAATTCGTCTCTTTTTGGTCATCTAGTCTTTACAATGTGTGTCTATCTCTCTGAGATATTTACCCAGGCTATGATCCCTGTGACTGTTGTGGCTCACTGTCTTTCCTTTGGTTGCTGAAAACAAGTCTGTTTAGCATCTATGAGTAAGAATCCCACTCCCTGTGTTGGAACTCCCTCTGGTTACCCCTAGCCCTTAGTTAAAGGCCTGACCTGCATGAGCAGGGTTTTGCAGAGCGAAGGGGCTGGCAGCAAGAGGAGGGGGATCTGTACACAGAACGCCTCCAGCAGGGTCTGCGTGGTAAGAGTGGCTTCTGAAGGAAAAAAGACAGTGGCTCAGGGTGGTAGGTGATGAGCAGGTGAGAGTTAGCAACGGCAAGGGTGAGTTCGTGTGTACAGAGAAGCCACTGCCTTGTGACAGCTCCTGAGCAGACATGGGAGCAAACACCTCTTCTCACACATATTCTAGAGAAACTTTTCTTGTTTACATTATTAAGTTATACTAGGATTCTGATTATCATTAAACTATTCCATAAATATTTATGAATAAATGGAATAATTTGTTCACTCCACAAATATTTGCTGAATGCTAACTTTTAGGATATGCAATACTTCCCCCAAAGGCATACATATACAATTATATGTGCACACTATGCTCACATAGCCCCACACTCACCTGCAGGGAAGTCTGTTTGTAGACAGACTCAGGCACATACACATATGTACATGGCCATCCAATGTACACATACATGCCTGTATAGTAGGACATACACCACACACATAGCAGGTCAGACATTAGCTAGTGTTGATGACCTTAGGCCCCAGTGGTTGGCCAGGCAGCCCTGACAGATGCAGGCTTCCTGGCTTCTTGGATTCTTCCCCTCCCAGCTATGTTCTCTGGTTCCAGCATACTGGCAAAAACATAACCCTAGTTGCTCTCCTTTACTGGTAGCACCAGGGCCCATGCAGGGAGGTTCTAAGCCAGAAACTTTGACTCCAAAGAATACGAACCCTTTTCTAGGTACCTGGGTCTTTTGCCAAAAATTAGTTCAGGTTCAGTTCCTATGAGTTTACTCCTGCCTCACCTTTTGACTATATTTCATATTGCCAGTTACTAAGCTGGCTGGCATGGGCAGAGTGCATTTCTTTGTGGTTATTAAGGTACAGATACAACCACACAGAGATAAATGCAAGTAAGAGGAAAGCTAAAGAGAAAAGCAGATGAAGATTCATGTGGAAAACTGAAAGGAAGATACACATGATAGAATAAGTTTGGTTATCAAGGGACATGATGGAATGGAGATGGAGGATGTGAACTGGAAATAGTCAAATCAAAAGATTCAGAACCTCAATTGGTAATTGTTGAGAAAGTGCTGGGGCTGTTCTATGCTTTCAAAATCTGTTGGGTCTCTCCAAAATGGAAGCAGCTCCTTAAAACAACAATAAGCAGACCCAGTTAGACATTGAAACGTGTTTTAAAATATACATTAAAAACACAAATTTTAAAAATGATATTAAAATGTAAAAAGATATTAAAGTGTACATGTGAAATCTGTAACTTTAGTGCTGTCACACAGGCCAGATTGGGTATACGGCTACAATACAATGCTTTTCTTTGGGTTCGAGGATGTCACAGGTCCAGGACCTATGCATACATGTGCTGAGAAAACCAGATAAATACAAACCATAACAGTCACCAGAATAAACAGGGTGGGACTTCTAAAAGAAGAACAAATGACAAACTGAGGCTCTCTCTTATAACGTACAAAATATGAATATATTACATTTCTTACTCTTTTTTTTTTGTATTTGTTCTGTTTGGAGGAACAGTAACATTTTATCTAAGATATTTTTAATGGTGCAGGCCATTTCCAGTTCAGTTTCCCTATATTTGAGAGGTTTTCACAGTGACAAGAGCATTCCTTGTTTCTCTGACTCATCTTTCTTTTGTACAATGAAAATTTTGGTGATTCTACCAAGGTTATAAATGTAATCAATAAAGTTGTAAAACTGATGTGGTTATAATATGTGCTTACAAGTTCTTTTTCCTATTTAACTTGTTTAGAAATTTTTTGAAGTACCTACTGTCACTACCAGAAATAGTTAGGTCATAAAAATTAAACTACTGATTTTAGAAAATGTTGGAGACTGTGTAACAATTTATAAATATTTTTCATATTAACAGGAAAATACCCCAGGATTCATTTCCAACATTTTACTTCAAAATATTTAATGAAGTTTAGCTCAGGCCAAGGGGAAAAGATATTCCAAAGAAGCATTGGGTATAGAGTATTTAAAAAGACAATTTCTGAAAAACTTCATGGTTTAGGAAATCAGAGAGTCTTGGTATTTTTATAAGACATTTTAAAGAATGAAGACAGCAAGCTCTGGTTTCTTGAAGGTTGAAAAATGGGAGGTGAGGAAACAGAAGAAGCTGAAAATAAATAAAAACAACAATTTCTTTCTGGCTATACCACTCAGCAGGGTCTGGGTTACACTGTGGTAAGAAACAACCCCAAAGCACCAGTGGCTTGACATAACACAGATCTATGCCTCCCCTATGCATCGTGTCCAGTAGGAGTAGGCAGAGTCTGCTAAATGTACATAGGCACTCTTAGCCCACAGAGTCTCCATCTCAACACACATCCACCCTCTCCATGGTTGAGATAAGGAAGGTGGGGTGGACACCAGCAATTAAAACTCCATACTGGGAAAGACACTACTGCTTCTCCCTATCCAACTGAGTACGTCCATCCTGTCCATTTTTGTGACTCTAGAGTCAGTACTCCACTCAGCCTTTCAAGCAAGTAGATGTGTGCTCCTCGGAGTGTCTGTCACTGGATGAGGCCAGTTCGAGGCTGAGAAATCTGCTGATCTTTAACTTTTTACCATTCCTGTCCCATAGCATACCTCTAAGATTTTATCAAATCAAAGTTACGATGTTTTTTCCCCCTTTTAAGTAATCTCACATAGACTAGAGGCTCAGCTACAGAGCTGACAGATGGCTCTGCATGTATCATCAGACATCACAGAATTTGGGATGTCAGGAGAACTGCCTTCACATGACAAAGGGACCAAGGCAAGGCTTGATGGGCAAAACCATGGCTTACCCAGCGTACTCTATCCCCGTCTGTAAGTCCAGCTCCTCCTCCTCTGTTCTACTGCAATTCCTGAGAGTCTTGGTTTATTGCCCTGGGGAGAACCTGTCTATGACTCAGAGGATGTCGATTCTGGCAGAGATCTTAAAATGCCTCTAATCCTCTGGTTCTCAAAGTATATTTCAGAGGAATTTAGGGCTAATTAGAGATCATCCACCATGAGAGTCAAATGAAACTAAGGGCACTTCTACTACACGTCAAGCAATAAATGAGATACTCTTCAGAGATTATCACATTCTATTCCACAAACAAACCCATGTGGTCATTTCTAGCAATTCTGGTTGTTTTTTTAATGGTCTGAATAGAATTCTCTTAATTGTAAATTTTCCTTCCACATTTTTCTTAAAGGTTTAGCTCTTGCTATTGCTTATCTGCTGGTGTGCAATAAAGTAAATGAACATTGGGTGGATTGATACCTGCTATCAAGTGTCTGCTCAACTTGACAGGCTCATCCTTACTACACACATGGTAGGGAAACCTAGGATATTTTTATCCTGCCCATATGTGATTTTTAAAAAAATGTATGTGGTATTCCCATATTTGATTCAGAAGTATGAATATATGATTATTTTTCTAAATGTATACACACATACATATGTATACGTATATATGCGTGTGTAGAAAATAATGCTTTACTTCTGGAAAAATATTTTCTGTTGGTATACAGCAATTAAAATAATTGCACTGCATTTAGGTTAAGAGCACCCAAATATCCTGTTCTAAGCAAATCTGAGAAGGCTCTGCTCCACATTGTTCTTTCATAGGTGAGTGAAACAAGCTTCGAGAGAAGGGACTTCCCGTAAACAACACAGCCATTTAGCGTCAGAAACAAGACCAGGCATCCCTGGACTCACCCCTTGACACTAAGCACTCTTCACTCCTATAACACACAAACAGGACATTCATGCTAAGGGCCTGGACACTGGATTCTCTGAGTTATTTTTCAGCACTACCAATCTTTCTGAATTTGAATTCTAGAAGAGGAAGTACTTAAAAATGAGCGATTTCTTTCAAAATATACACTTAGGTATTAGGTGAAAAAATAAAAGAAGAAAAAGGAGGATGGGGACAAAGGGGGAGGGGGAGAGGAAGGAGGAGAGCTGTCATGTGGCAGTACCTTCCTGACACAGGTAATCCCAGAGTTTGTCATCACCCTCACTGTCACGCGTACGTGTGGGTCAGGATCAGGAAGCATCATTGCCGGCCAGTACGGGTGAAGTACTTGCTCCAACAAGACCCGCAGCCTGGTGGTAGGATCTGCAAATATAGGAAGCGAGGATGAGGAATGCAGAGCAGAGGAGTGGGCTGCTCAGGAGAAAGGCCAACACCCAGGGCTTTTCTGATTCTCCAGCTCCCCAAACTGGATCCCAGGCACCTCGGCACCTGACACTGAGCGTGAATGTGAGCCAATGAAAGCTTCTAGGAGACAGATGGAAATGATTTCAAACAGTCCGGGGAACAAACCCAGACAGGCAACCCTGGGAATGTTATTTGAACTCTGCAAATTTTAATTCTGTATGCATAGTTTGGAGATTATGAGCTTTAAGTAAAATGACCTGAGTAAGGCATCTGCACACGGCAGGTGCTCAGACATTATTAGTCATCCACTTCCCATCTCGACCAAAGTCCTCACATCCATCTTGAATACCAGAGTCCCTATCCTGAGCTTTTATATGGATGCTTTGGGAAAGTTCCTTTCTCTAAGTAACACTGTTCCTTCCATCGGGGACACTTCCTTGCCAAACCATCAAGCCCAAACTGCAATGCACAAAAACACAAGAGAAGTTGAAAGCTGACTCAGCAAATCCCAAGCACTCTTTCCTGGGTCAAAAGCTAGACCAAAACGGCTGTTAGAAAATCCTTCATTTCTCAAAACCTAGAAACCTTGCCTTCTGAAGCCAGCTGAAAAGGCTGATGAAAAATCAATAGCATTTGATTGTAAACCTGTCAAAATGATAGTGACGGGACTACATTAATGGTGGCTCCCAAGTATTGATTCCTCCCCCTTCTTTTCCCCATCATCGCCCATCACCTTCATACTAATAACAGGCTCTTTTTTCTAAATTAATCTCCAGACCAGGGAAATCAATAGCATTTACCGTGTGTAAATTTTCCTACCCTCCCAGCCAAGAGTTCCCTGATTCAAACTTGAAGCAAGGGGCCATAAGAAGGGACTTGGACCATGTGTGCATGTGCTGGTTGCTAGCCCCAGAGCTGCACTGTCGCAAGCAAAGAACTGAGGGAACGAGAAACTCCACAGGCCCCCACAGTGTCCAAAAGATGGAAGTAATGGTCGTCCTGCAAAAAAAGATTTGGGCGAGATGAAGGAGGCTAATTGATCCAAGTGTCCTAGCATTTCATGACAGGAAATAGCCTCAGGTGGGTTTTTCTCCTCATCAAAGCCACAAAATTAGTCCAAATATTCTTTGGGTTGTGGTTCAAAGCTAATGATTTTGTTTCAATAAGTACAGTTGATTTTAAATGCAATATTTAAATAATTTTTTAAAGTTTTACATGTCAGTAAAGAAAAATGTGGGATTTTATAAAACAAACAGAAGTGACATAGCTTTTATAAAGCATTCAAAAAACACTGATCTAGCTCAAACTCCCTCAAACTAACAGTTAGGAAGTGGGCTCATCTTGAGTCCAGCCTAAGATGAGTCCTGAAGTTCACCCTGATGGTAAGTGGCAATTGTTTTATGATAATACTAGTAGGGGTCAAAATATTGGCTATAATTCATTGAGCACTGACTTCTATGACCACTCTGAATAAGCACTTTACTTAAGTATTTCTAATCCTTGGAGAAATCTCACATAGGAACCACTATTTATGACCATTGTAAAACTGGGCAAACTGGGCTCCAAAATATTAAGCAATTTTCCACAGTCATGCAGTGATGAGTTCCAGGATCTGGGATTCAAACCTAATTCTGCTGAGCTCTGCCTTTCCTCTTGCCTTTCAAGAAACACGCTGACTTTGCAAATATATAGGACTCCAGATACTTACAGGAACTTACAAAACCCAGAAACTTTGTCTTCCAAATAATTGGTATCGTGCTCATGCCTGAGGATTACCTGAAGATGATCTTATGGGTGAGGGGGGACAAGATTCTATGAGGAGATTAGTAATGTCATGTGGATGTATATTTGGTTGCTCCTTGAATGAGAAATCGAGGCAGGTAGGAGAAGCCAGATAGCATTTAGGAAGGACTGGAGAGTTTTTGATAAGAGGATAGAAAGGCAGATTAGTTCCAATAGAAGTGGATAGTACAAGCCATAGAAGTGGGAAAACAGGGGACACGGTAGGTGGCTAAGTGAACGCTGGAATCATGAGATTCATCTGTTAGAACTGGAAGAAAGGAGCCTGGAAGGGCAGATGAGATTGCAGTTGGAAGAGGTCAACTGTGTCGCTAAGAATTCACAATGTAGGGATAGAGTGTGGAACATGGGACACAAGGATGGAAGAGGCAAATGAGACCCCTGCAAAAGCTGTGTCAACATCCAGGGGCTGAAACTGGAACAGCCAGCACGGGGCATCTTCAGGACGGAGGAGCTGAGGTCCGTGACAGGCTCCTGCCTCTTGTCTGAAGAATAAACATCTTAGCCCATGGCAGCAGGTCTCTGTCCCTGCACTAGCACAGTGGCCTCCTCATGTCTCCCTGCCTCGGCCCTGTTTCTTTCTGCCTCATCTCAATACAGCAGTCAGAATGAGCCTGCCAAAATATGTTATCTTACATCAGTCCCAGCTCCTTCTGGGTTGAGTCCAAAGCCTAAGATCAGCAGGCTGCAGGCTCTGCCCAGTGATCTCTCTGGCTTTACCTCTTCAGCTACTCACTCTGCTCCCTCCCCACTGCAGACTGGCTCCTGCTATGACTCAAACCCAGACAGGCTGGCTCCTGCCTCAGGACCTTTGCTCCAGCTGTTCCTTTGCCTAGAACATATTTCCCTGGAGGGACACCCCTCCAGGTCTGGCCTTATCCGGCCTTCCTGTGCTGTTCTACTTGAATATTAGCCCTGCCATGCTCTTCAGCCATGGTGTCTTCTGCAGGACTTGTTGCTGGCCTTCTGTATGTTGCATTGCATTGGTTTATGTTGCACTCTATTGTAGTGGATTGTTTTCTGGCTCTCAATTCTGGACTCCAGCCAGATGAAATTGGGTTTGGATCTGTTTTGTTCACCACTGTATTCCCAGCGTCCACAAGTTTTCTTGCATATGTTGGGATCTTAAAATGTATTGGTTGGATGGCAGCATGGATGGATTCTATAGCACTGTGGAGTTTGGTTTGTGGTTTGTTTGCATGTCTGTCTTGTCTCTTGCATGGACAAGGGTTCATCTCTTTGTCACTGTGTTACTAACCAGCACTTAGTGGCCTGCCAGGTGCTAGTCAAGGTGACTCCCAAACCCCACTCACTCACTCTCCTTTTTCCTACTTTCTATGTAACCCAGAGGAGCAGAACTGAAAGAGGGGGGCTATGACTTCTTCAAACTCAGACTTAGCTCCTTTCTAGCCATGTTACCTGGATCAGTGAACCTCCCCAAACCCAGAGACCATCTACAAAATGATGATAATATTAGCTTCCACCTGGGTTTGAGAAATTGACTGAGTTGATGCTTAAATGTAACAGGAAACGTGATTTTCAAAATCAGCGGAACCTATGGGCCTGTACTTTAAATTAAACACAAAGACTATCTTTCAGGTCACAACTCTTAGTCATATAATTCTTCTCCTCCAGCAGAACTGAGCCCAGACTTGGGACTCTATCTGGAAGTGGATGCTCTGCATTCCTATAAAAATAAAAGTCTGTGAGACAGGATCTTGCCCACTCTCTTCTAAATTAGACTTTCATTTGATTTGAAGAGCTAAGAGTTTCTAGGCTGGCACTGACGCATGCAAACATAAGCATAAAAGGTCTATTAAAAAGTCAGATGTGATGATTTGGTAATCATTTGCTCTCCTGAATTATCAAATTAGCCATGCTTTTTGGAGAAATGGCTATTTGGACCTTCATCAAAAAGCCTGTTTTCATCAAATGTGTACCAGAGAATAAACCACTCTGTTTTAGGCTCCTAGATTTCTTCCCAGGACCAGAGAGAGCCCCCTCTCCCCTCCCCAATAGCTCAGAGAAATTCCTTTGAGTTGAAGATATCTGAAATCGAATCCTTGTCATGATGCATTGCGATTATTTGCTCATGTGTTTTATTCATCAATTTTTTTCCATTAGACTATAAGTTCCTAAGAACAGAATTTGTGTTTTTTGTCTTTGTGCCTTTGGTCACTAGTTGTGGATGACATATTTTGGGGGCTCAATAAATGCTTGAGGAAATAAAGAACAAGGAAGGAAAGAAGGAAGGGTGAACAGAAGAAAGGGAACGAGAAAGGAAAGGCAGGAAAGGCGCTCCAGAGGGGAGATTTTACTTTAAATTTTAATTCAACCATCTTGGAAAAACAAATTTCCTAAGATGCATTTTCTAGCTGGTAGCATGTTGGCAAATCTGCAGCAAATAAAATGGGAATGTTCTCTGCCATTTCCCCCTCTGCTGAGATCGAAATGATGTCGCTAACAGAAGAGATTTTAAATAAGGAAGCTTCCCTGGTACTCCAAGATGTTTCCTTCTCTCATTTGAACAGAAATCAATAACATGGAAGTATCTGTCCCTCTGGAGTCCTTACAATTGAGCACTTGTAAAAATGAGACTTTCCAGCTCATTAATTTGCTTACGCAAATAGAGCCCAGAACCAGTTAATCCTGAAAAACAACTACTCTATTTTCATCTTTTAATGGATGTTTCATGCCTGGATTTCAACCTGAACTGGATAAAGCCTCTCAGAGAGTCTCCACATTCCCTACCCAGGTTGCTCAGTAGAATTTGAGGGGTGGTGGGGGGTCTAACAGAGAGTAATGTGTCCCAGGCATTTCTTTTCCTGCAAATGACAGAGGACATTATTATTCAATCCAAAGACAAGGCTGCAGAAGACAGGCCAAAAGGTTATCAATCAATGTGGGGACATAGCAAGGTGCTTTTGGTGACATTCCTCAGAGCCATGGTCAGATTGGGATCCTTCATCATATAATCTGTAAGACTTTTCTAAAGGTACCTTTGTAAAGTGCTCTCTTGTTAAGGAGATATGTCTAAGGGCTATTATGGCATACACACAAAAAAAATCTGACATTGTATAAACATGTTTAATTTCCCCATTCTTTATAATGCAGATACAAAAAGCAAAGTGTTAATTGACAGTAATCATATGCAAAAGTTGGTTCTTACAATTCTTACCCTTAACAATACCCATTCTGTTTTTTCCCATAGCATGAAGTCCAAAGTCCATCCTCAGCATGATTGACATGGCCCTAATGATTTCATCTCCTTTTCTCTTCCTCTACCTCCTGAAGTTCATGGATTAGCCATGCCAAGGTGTGTGCTGTCCCTGAAACGTGCCTGCCACTAACAAGAGGATGCCTTCAGTTGGAGTGTCTTTGTTTATCTTAAAGGTCATCCCCCAATTCTGTCTTTCAAGCCCAGGTCAAAGGTCTTCCATGGTCCTGGGATGATAAATAAAATTAACCTCTGAATCCCTGTTCTCCCACAGCCCTCTGCATTTCTCTTATAACACATTTCTGCCTCCTAAGATAGTTATTCATTAATTGAAATTTTTCCACCTTCAATCTGATAATGAAGCTGCAAAGGGACTCTGAATGAATTCAAGTCACCCTGTTGTGACTAAACCTATTGCAAAATGAACCTCAACCTGACTCTTATGCCAAGGCAGATGAAGGTGCTAGACAAGGAAAAGATTCTCCAACTTCCAAGACCCTGATCTCCTAACAGTATCCAAAGCATATACTGACAGAAAACTTTTAATACATTAGAAATACTAATGTCTGAAAACTATGGGGCCAATTAATGATCTTATCGTCATTCATTGCTTATGCCAATACACATAGGCTTAGAAATCTTAAAGTAAGCAGATGAAAACAAAATGATCCTACAAGTGATTTTCCCAGGTAGGAGGGCACCTGCTCTCCTCTGGCCTCTGTATCTTACACAGGCCTCTCCTCCAGTCCTTTGGTTTATAAGGCCATCTCCTCATGAGAGAGCATGCTCCACAAGAACAAAGGGGACTTTTTAATCGTCTTTTTGTCTTCGGTGCTACTGCACACAGCAGGCACTCCACAACTGTTTAATGAATAAAAGAAGGAAATTTGAAACTGGACCTAACAGAGGAAATATAACTGGTTTGCCATCTTGCAGCAAGGCACCATCTCAGCGAAAGCTGAGCAGTCTCTGGCATGGCAGGAGATACATTTATTGAGCTCTTACTATTTACCAGGTACTAACCATAGATTATCTTACTGATTTCTTACCACAACACTGAAGACACAAAATTAGACAAGATAAGATATTGGGTCCAAGATAATACAGTCACAAAATAGCGGAGCTGGGATTGGAACCCAGTGCTCTCTGAATCAGAGGGTACACTTAACTGCTACGTCGCGCTGTGTCCTTACTGCTTAATGTCTTCATAATCTTAGGCAAACCACGTCTTTGAATAAGTCCTGTTTTCTGCCTGGGTAACAGATGAGGTTTTGAACAAAGTGTTCTCTAATTTCCCTTCAGTTCTAATACTGTGTAGTCTTATCCACCATAATTAAGGAGCATTTGCTTCTGAGCCAACCTCTGTAACAAGAGACAGAATAGTCATCCATTCTTCTCATACCAGCCAAATAGCCTGTTTTGCAGGGTAAAATCTCAAAACCTCTTCCTGAAATCCTTTAGAACTCTTTTATAAAAGTCAAGAAGAGGAGGCAATCATTTTTCTTGCTTGGCTCTAAAAAAGCAGACTGTGATAGAAACCAAGGCATCTCAAAATACAGTCTGCTGTCATGCATACCTAAGTAGAATAAACAAAAATTTTTTTTTAAAAAAGGTATCTCAATAGAGTAGGATGCTATTTCCAAGCCCCTGCCACACCCACAATGGAAGATACCTCCCACAGAAAGCCAGAGCCTTATATGCAATGTCCTTGAGAAGTTCATCTCTACTGTGTACTTGTCCCTGTCAGAGTAGAGGGACAGCAATCATCTCCACCACACCCTGATAAATGAGGGAGGAACTGGCTGAGCAACTCAAAGGAAGTTTCGCCAGAGCACCTACAAGTGCAGAAGACTGCATGGGCAGGAGAAGACACATGAAATGAGCAGGCCAGGTGGAAAGAACTAGAAAACGGTCTAGTTCCATGGAGCAGCCTGATCCAGGAAACACATTTGTTCTCATGGGCTTGAGACTCCCAGTCCCCCTGCCCAGACACACTAGAGAAACCTGAAGGTGGGCTCAGAGCTGAGCATCAGTAAGGGATCCTACCACATCCTTCCCAGTAGAGAGACACCTGCTGGCCTGACCTAGGAAAGTCACTTCTTCCCCTCAGGAAGCCACACAGGGGCCAGGAGAGCCCCAGTGTCACTGTTAATCCAAGCAGAACAAACTAACACTGTCATTAGAAAAAAACAAAACAAAACCTAATGGAGACCAAATCCAACATGTTCAACACTAGTTAGGGTAACTTCATAGGGAAATCAAAATATTCAATAGGACCTAGAGTCCCCAGACATAATGGACAAAAAGTCTAGATATAATTGTTAAATCATCCATCATACCAAGAACCAAGAAAATCACAACTTGAGTGAGACAAGATAATTACCAGACACCAACAGCAAGTCATCAGAGGGTAGTGTATGTGACTCAGGTTTTAAAGCCACACCCAGGAAGACAGACACCTCCCACAGAAAGCCAGAGCCTTACATGCAATTTAAAGCAGTCCCATGGGCTGTGCTGTCCCGCCAGCATCAAAGGCCTAACCTCCCGTGTGATCACATATAGAAGCAGGGCCACCATGACAGTTATCAAGGCTCAATACTGTCGTAAGAGTCTTGTTCTGACGAGCTTATTGTTCTTCTGGGAGACACCCAAAGCTCATCCTCTCCCTCTCTGCTATTTATGAGCAAAGCAAGAAGGAAGCCCAAGCCGCACTTAAGCCAGGACAAGAACCCTCAGGGGAATGGCACCAGTCCTACCTTGATCTTAGGTATCTCAGCCTCCAGAACTGTAAGGCAAGGAATTTCTTTTGTTTAGACCACTCAGAATATGGTATTTTTCTAAGGCATTCCAAACAGACCAAAACAAGCAGCCATCAAAAAAAAAATGCCTAAACAATCTATCATGAATCCTCTTAAAACAAATAGAAAACAAAAATCCCAGCAGAGAAAGAGAAGTTGTAAAAATCATCAAATTAAAAATTTTTTTGAAATGGAATGGGCTCAATAGTAGTATATAGATGACAGAGCATAATCGTCATTAAATTTGAGGACAGAACAATAGAATTAACACAATCTGAACAACAGAAAGAAAGCAGATTGAAGCCAGGCGCGGTGGCGCAAACCTGTAATCCCAGCACTTAGAGAGGCTGACAGGAGAATCATGAGTTCAAAGCCAGCCTCAGCAACGGCGAGGCACTAAGCAACTCAGTGAGACCCTGTTTCTACATAAAACACAAAATAGGGAAATAGGGCTGGGGATGTGGCTCAGTGCTCGAGTGCCCCTGTGTTCAATCTCCAGTACCAAAAAAAAAAAAAAAAAAGAAAGCAGAGTGAGAAAACTAGTAATGAACAGAAATTCAGTGACCTGTGGGGCAGATAAGAAAAGTTCAAAAATGTTTACCCATGCAGTACTAAAAACTTCAGAAAGCAAAGAGGGTAAAAATGCTATTACAAGAAAAAAAAAGATTGAAAAATTTCCCAAATTTGGTAGTCACACTCATATACATTCAAGAAACGGAGTAAATACCAGACAAGATAAATTCAAAGAAATCCATGCCAAGCTACACGGTAATTAAACTTTTAAAAACTGCAGACCAAGTCTTGAAAGCAGATAAGTGACACAATAGCAATAGGGAACAGCAATTCAAATGACATTGGATTTTTCATGTGAAACTATGGAGGCCAGAAGGAAAGGGCATGATATTTTTCAAGTGTTGAGGAAAAAAGAACTGTTAACCATGAATTCTGTATCTAGAGAAACTGACCTTCAGAAATAAAGGAAAAATGTGGACATTCTCAGATGAAGAAAAACTAAAAGAATTTGTCACTAGCAGACCTACTCTCAAAGACGGCTAAGGGATATTCTTCAAACAGAAAAACGATGATACAAGAAAGAACCGGGAGGGAAGAAAGGACAGAGAGAGGATAAATATACCAAGTACGATGGACTGTCCTTTTCCTTGTGAGTTTCATAAATCTTTTTTGATGACTGGAACAAAAAATAATACTATCATCTGATCCCCCGACAATGATATTTAAAAGTAGAAAAAATACAGGGACCTGAATTAAAGCAAGACTTTGATATTTCACTCAAAATGGTAAAATATTACAACCAGAAGATTGTAGGGAGTTGCATATGTGTATTGTAATACCACAGTGACCACTAAGGAAATTATACAAAAATGTATACAAATTATACAAAAACTGCCAAAGTTCTACTAAGATGAAATTGATGATCATAAGAGCCTTACAACTATCAAATAAATTGAATGTTTTATTTAAAATATCCACCAACAAACTCTATGTCCAGATGTTTTCACTGGAGAATTCTACCAAACATCTAAACACTATAAATAAATCACAAAGAAACACTAAAAAATTGGAAGTATCCCATAAGGGAAAAAATAGAATAATCATAATTAAAGGAAAGAAAATAATAATTGCAGACACAAGTGCTAGCAAATTGATAATTATCTTAAATATCTAACACTACCAATGAAAATTTAAAAAAAATTTAGAGCAGGATAAAAACATATAACCTAACTCTACATAGCTTAAAAGAATTTACTTCAAATTTTATACATAGGTAGGTTGAAAGCATAAGGACAGAAAAAAAAGATGCCATGCAAAGACTAATGTTTTAAAAAGCAGAAGTAATATTTTCATATTTGATAAAGTAGACTGTAGACCAAGAAAATTCCTAGAGGCCAAGTAGAGGTTACATAATGATAAGAGGGTAAAACTACCAGGGAAACCATCAGTCAACGGAGACTCAAAATAAATGAAACAGCTGAGAGATTAGAGGAAAAATAAGAAAATCCACAATTATATTGTTCACTTCACCACCACCTTCTCAGCAAGTGCAGAATTGCTATGTGAAAATGAACAAGATTTAGAAAATCCAAATAATGCAATCAACCAAAAGGACCTATTTGACCAACTACGTGTGAAACATTCCATTTACTTTAATTTTCCTTTTTTTATCAAAGACTCATGAAACACTCACCAAGATGTTCTCTGGCCATAATAAAATCAAATTAGAAATCAATACCACCAAAACAGCAGGAAAATATTTAAACATACGAGAATTAAATAATATACATTTAAGTAATTCACAGGGAAAAGAAAGTTTTAAAAGAAGTTTTAAAAATACATAGAATTAAATGAAACAAAAGGAACACTTATCAAAATATTTGGAATGCTCGGGCAAAAAGGGAACTTTATAGCACTAAGTGCTATGTTAGAAATGAGGGAAAAAAGTCATATCAATAATATAAGTTCCCGGAAAAAGAAAATCAAAAATAAAATCAAAATGAATGCAAGTCAAACAGAAGAAAAATAATAATGATAAAAGAAAATTAGTGAAGGGGCTGGGATTATGGCGCAGTGGTAGCGTGCTCGCCTAGCACGCATGGGGCACTGGGTTCGATCCTCAGCACCATATAAAAATAAAATAAAGATATTCTGTCACCTATAACTAAAAAATAAACATTTAAAAAAAAAGAAAATTAGTGAAATTCAAAGAAATTGAAATTTGATTAAACAAAAGGTTTGATCTTTGAAAAAATAATAAAATTTATATACATCTAAAGAAAATAAAACAAACAAAGAGAACATGCAAAGCAACAATATCAGAAATGAAATAGAGGATAAAACCTCAAATTTTGTGGCCCTTCAAAAGAGAATAGGAAACCTATGAACAATTTCATGTTCATAAATTTAATAACTTGGAAGAAATCAATTTCTCCAAAACCAAAAACTGCCAAAGTTCTACTAAGATGCAATTGATGATCATAAGAGCCTTATAATCATCAAATAAATTGAATGTTTTATTTAAAATATCCACCAAGGAACTCCATATCCAGATGTTTTCACTGGAGAATTCTACCAAACATCTAAAGAACAGTTCACACTAATTTTATGAAATTTCTTCTAGGAAATAGAAGAGGAAAGAACACTCTCTGACTCATTTTATGGGCCCAGTCTCATCCTGATACCAAAACCCAACAAAGATAGGTGCTAAAAACCAAACAAAAACAAAAAAACTATACGCCAGTATCTCTCACAGACTCAGAAGCAAAAAGACCTCAACAAAATATTAGCACACCAAATCTAACAATGTGTAAAAATGAACTCCATGCCATGACTACGTGAAATATATTCCACCATATGAACAAGCTGAAGAAAAATCATATGGTCAAATCAGCGGACACATGTAAATATGCTCAACTGATACTATCAATCTACACATGTAAATATGCTCAACTGATTTTTGACAGTTGCAAAACTAAATGAAAGAATTTTCTCATATAAAATAACTCAAAATAAACCATGGATTTAAATATAAAATAAAATCATATAAATTTGAGGAAAGAACATCCAAAACATGTGTAGAATTGACACTAAAATGTGATACATAAAAAGAAAAATTGATAAACTGGTTCTTGGCAAATTCTCAGTCTTTTACTCTGTGGAAGGTCACACAAAGACAATGGCACACCACACTACAGATGGGGAGAAAACATTTGCAAAATTCATATCTGACAAAAGACTGGAATCTAAATACATGAAGGACTTTAAATTCAAAAACAAAAGAAACAATCCATTAGAAAATGGGCAAAAATATGAATAGATATTATACTAAAGAGAATATACAGATGGCAAATAAGCACATGAAAAGATGTTCAATGTCATGAGCTATCAGAGAAATGCACATTAAAACCACAGTGAAAAATTACTGTACACCTATCAGAATGGTTAAAATAAAAAATACGAGCAACACCAATGCTAATGAAAATATGGATAAACTGGAATACTCAGGTATAGCTAATTTAAGTGTAAAGTGATACAGCCACTCTGGAAAACAGTTGGCAGTATCCAAAAAAACTAAACAGAATAACATATGGCCCAGAAGTCACACCTTTGGGCATTATCACAGAGAAATAAAAACTTACTCTCACACAAACACATCCTCCACAAATGTTCATAGTGGCTATATTTATAGTAACCAAACAAAAATAGAATCAAACCAAATGTCCTTCAAAAGGTGTTAAACAAACTATGACACAGCCATATTGTGGAATACGACTCAACAATAAGCAGGAATGAACTATTGGTATATGCAAGTCCAGGTGAGGCTCTGGGCAATTAAGTGAAAAACAAGAGCCAGTTCTAAAATATTTAGTGTTTGAGTGTATTCAGATAGCATTTTGAAATGACAAAATTTTAGGAATATACAGTTAAGGGGTTGTCTGAGGTTAGGTGGAGCCAGGGGTAGGTGGGGCAGGAGGCATATGGTTATGAAAGGACCACATGAGAGGTCTTTAAGGGCCTTGTAGTCCTGGAACAATTCAGAATCTCAACTGCAGTGGTGGATCCACAAACCTGCATAGGCGATAGAACTATATGGAATCCAGCGTGCGCGCGAGCGCACACACACGTCGAAATAGAGAAATCAGAATAAGACCAGAGGAATCTGTGATTATAAACATCCTGAGTTTTATAGTATACTACAGTTTTGCAAAACATCACATTGAGGATGACTGAGTGAAGTCTACACAGAATCTACTTCCTTTTTTATGTTTTTATTGGTGCATATAGTAAATATAATAGTGGGATTTATTGTGACATATTTGTACCTGTACATGAAATAATTTGATCAATTTCATTCCGAATATCTCCCTTTTCCCTTCTTCCCCAGGTTCCCTTCCTCTGCTCTCCTACTCCAGACACCTTTTTCATTGCTGAGACCAAAAGACCTGACAAGAACAACTTTGAGGAGGAGAAGTGATGTGGGTTCAGGTTTTCAGGTGTGCAGCCCATGGTGAGCCAACTCATACTCTGGGACTGAGTTGAGGCAGAACAGGTACAACCCTAGTGACTCACCTCTTCCAGCCACACCCTACCTGCCTACAGTGACCACCCAGTAAATCCCTATCAGTGGATTATCCACCAATTAGGTGAAGGCTCTCATAACCTAATCATTTCATCTCTGAAAATTCTTGCATTGTGGAGACACCACATATCCAAACTATAGTATCTTGCTTCTGTTTTTAATTGTTACATTACAATTATATATAAAAGTGGCTTCACTGTGATACATTCATACTTGTGCATCGCATAATTTGGTTGATTTCATTCTTCAGGCTCCCTGTTCCCTCCCCTCCTCTACTGATTACCCTTCTGTTTTCACAAGGGGATCTCTCACTGTCTTGCAACTTAATGGGATTCTAGAATTATATCAGAAAAATTTTATTTTAAAAAGTGGGTAAAGTATAGCTAACCTTCGTCTAACAGAGGCCCAGCTTCTAATAAAGAAAACAGATATGAAGGCAAAGTTTTCATCCTAGGCCAAATGACATTTGCTCTTGAAGCAACCTTTATAGCTATAGGAATAATTACTTCCTCTTCTGTACTGGCAAAAAATCTTAATCTCCATAAATATCAGCTACAGCATCTATTAGATGGTGCTATAACTAATATATTTGCTTCTACATCATGCAAAATATCTATGTGAATTTTTCATTACAGACTTCCCAGGTTCTAATCTGACTTGACTCTAACCAACTATCTAACATTGGACAAGTTTTTTTTTTCAACCTAGCTAAGCCTTAATTTTTTCACATATAAATTGAGAATAAGAAAAGGACCTACCTCAAAGACTTGCTGTAAAGATAAAACAAGACAATTCACGTAAGTTAAGTTTGGCACTTAACTATATTTCAGGCATTCATCTAAGTTTAATTGTTGTTTGGGTTTTATTATTATTTTCTTTTCCTGACAAAAGTCTGGGTATTCTATAATATATGATCATTCCATTCATTTATTTTAAATCCAGGGCCATTCATTGGAGAAGGTACTCAATAAATGTTTTCTTATTTATTTATGAGCATATATTACTTATCTATTAATTTGTATCAATTTTATAAAGGACTTTATTGAGTAAAATTGACATATAATACCTTGCATATATTTAAAGCATATAATTCATAAGATTTTACTTTATATATATATATGTATAAAAATTTATCGTCCTGTCACTACAGATTACTCTGCATTTGCTAAAATTTTCTATACATGGACACTTACAGTCTGTACTTTCTTTAATTCTGGTTTCTCTCCCCCAACATAATTATTTTGATATGTACCTTTGTTGTTCCTTTTATCAACAGTGCATTTTTACCTTAGAATAGCCTCCTGCTTTATAGATGTGCCAAGTATCATTTCTCTAGTCTGTGGTTTGACTTCATTCTCTCAACAGCATCTATCAAGGACCAGAATTTAATTTTGATGAAATAAATTTTACCCTTTTTTTTCTTTTATGGTCTATGTTCTTGATGCTGTACCTAAAACAACATTTGCCTAACTCCAGGTTTCTCTACCTTGGTGCTATTACTATTTTGCAGGGGACTTTTTGTTGTGGGTAGGTATGGGAGAATGGAGAAGCTACCCTATTCATTGGAGCATATTTACGAGGGGAATGCCTGCCTTTTACCTAAGAGATGACTGTAGCAACCCCCACCCCAGTTGTAATGAGCAAAAATATCTCCAGATATTGCCAGATGTCCCCTACCACGGAGACAAAATCACCCCAGCCAGGATGATTTTATGATGTTCGACCCAACATCACAAAGAACTTCTCCAATGTAGTCTTATGGAAGTTTTATGATTTTAGGTTTTGTATTCAAGTGTATAATATAGTTGGAGCTGAGTTTTGTAAACAGGATTAAAATATTGTTAAGTTTATTTGTATGTGAATGTTAAATTTGTTGCAAAGGCTTATTTTTCCTCCAACGAATTGCTACTGCAAATCTGCGGGAGAGGGATTGATCCCATAAGTAGGGGTCTATTTCCAGACTCTCTCCAATCCCATGTCTACTGTCCATCTTAATATCTCTGTGTACTGCTTTGATGACTGAAGCATTGTGCTTTTTTTTTTTTTGGTACTAGGGATTGAACTCAGGGGCACTTGACCACTGAGCCAGATCCCCATCCCTATTTTGTGTTTTATTTATGCTCATTCTTAAAGTCAGGTAGAGTAAGGCCCCAACATTTCTCTTTCAAAATTTTATTGGCTATTCTTGTCCTTTGCAATTCCATGTGAATTTTAGAACCAGGTTGTGAATTCCTACATAATGTGCTCCCTGGGCTTATGACTGATTTTGCCTTGAATCTCCAGATCAATTTAGGAAAAATTGGTATCATGGCAATTTAGAGTTTTACCATTCATCAGTTATCTATCTTGCCACTGCTTTGTGTCTTTAATTTCTCTCAACTATATTTTGCAATTTTCAGTATATAGATCCTGCGAGTATTTCATATGTCTTTGCTTCGTTTTTCTATGGTGCAGAGGATCAAACCCAGGTCCTTACACGTGTTGGGCAAGGGCTCTACCACTGTGCACCAAACCCCAGCCCTATATTTCACAGTTTTATATTCTTGTAAATGGTATTGTTCATTTATTTTAGTTTCCAACTTTTGCTGTTAAAATAGACACAATTGATTTTTAGACTGATCACATGTCCTGTTACCTTCCTTGCCTCACTTAATATTTTCTACTAACATTTGTGTCGAGTGCATCTAATTTTCTAGCTGATTGTGTCACCTGTGATAAAAGAAGGCGTTCTTCTTCCTTCCTATTTAAATATGTTTCTTTTTCTTGCTTGACGCTCCTAGCTGGCATCTCTAGTACAACATGAATAAAAGTGATAAGAACGGAAGCCCTTGCCTGTTTCCCCACACTGTATCAGAAGGAACATGTCCATTGTCACAGTTAAGCATAATGTTAGCTACAGGCTTGTTGTAGATACTATTTATCAGGTTCAGCGTATTACCTTTAATTCTTAGTTTTCTGAGACTTTTATTAGGAATAGATAGTGCATCTTGCCAAATGCTTTTTCTAAATCTGCTGAAATGATAATATGGTTTTTTTTTTAATCTGTTAATATAGTGAATTACATTGATTGATGTTCAACAGATTGGTTGATGTTTGACAGGGAGATCAACTTTACATTCCTAGGATAAACTCAATTTAATTATGATGTATTTTTTAAAACTATAAACTATCAGAATCAATTTGTTAATTTTTTCTAGTATTGCATTTCTATAGTGAGTGGATTGGTTAATAAATTTTTATAATCACTATATAGTTTGCTGTCAGAATATGTCTGCCCTCTTAGAAAGTTCTGTGAATTGTCCCTTCCACTTTAATTTTCTGGAACAGTTTGTGTAGAACTGTACTTTTTTAGTTTTTTTTTACTTAAACATTTGGTAGAATTTCCCAATAAATGCATCTGTGCCTGAAGTTTTCTCTGTGGAAGTGTTTTCAGCTGCAATTTATTGATTGAAAAAAAAAATACATGTAAGGATACTTCAGTTATCTACTTCTTGAGTGAGATTTGGCAGTTTGTGTATTTCAAGTTGCTGTCCATTCATCTGGGAGGCTAAATGTTGGGAATAAAATTATTCATAATGTTCCTTTATTATCACTTTAATATTTGTAGAATCTATAAGGACATCATCTTCTTAGGTTTTAATATTGGTAATCTGTATCCTTTCTTGCCTCTGCAATCTGACTGGAGATTTATCAATTCTATAATATTCCCAGAGAGAAAAGCATTTTGGTTTTCTTGTTTTTCTCTATTGTTGCTATTTTATTGATTTCTGTGCCATTTAATTATTTCTTTTCTTCTGTTTATTCCAAGTTTCATTTATTCTCCTTTTTTGTTTCTTAAAATAGAAACCAAGTTCATTGGTTTGAGACACTTTTGAGTTCATGAGTCATATACCCTATAAATTAATCTCTAAATTCCTTATAAATTAACTCTCGTCCCTAAAGACCCCAAATTTCAGTAAGTTGTGTGTTCAGCTCCATTCATTTCAAAATACTATTTTCCCCTTTTGATTTCAGTTTTTATGCACATGCTATTTAGAAGTTTGTTGTTTAATTTCCAAATATTTAAAAATTGTCCAATTATCTTCCTTTTATTGATTACTAGACTAATTATATTGTGATCACAGAAAAACTTGTCCTGAAATCTTTTTAATTTATTGTAACCCTAATGTGGACTACCACATGGTATATCTAGAAAAAGTCCCATTTCCATATGAAGAGGAGGGACAGTGTGCTGTTGATGGTGCTCTAAAATGTCAGTTCACATTGGCTAATCATGTTTAACTATGCAATCTATATTTTTGCCAATTTTCTACCTCCTGACTCTATCAGTTATTGAGAAAATGGTACTGATAGCTCTCATTACAGCAGTGTTTGTCCATTTCCTCTTATAGCTATTAGTTTTTGCTTTATGTATTTTGAACTTTGTTATTGAGTGCATCTTCTTGATGAACTGACAAACCTTTCATGAAGAAGCTGCAGTGCCTCTGGTACCATTTTTCATTCTGAAGTGTACTTTCATAGTAATATAACGCTTCCAGCCATTTTTTGTTGAGTGGCACTGTAGCATATCCTCTACCACCCTTTTTTATTTAATCTCTTTTGGTCTTTATGTGGGTCTCATAGTCAACATACATTCCAGTCTAATCTTCTATCCACCCTGGCAACATCTGCCTTTTAAATGGAACGTTTGAACCATTTACATTTATGTGCTTATTGACAGAGTTGAATACAAATCTTCCACCTTGGTACTTATTTTGATTAGAATAATTTGTTCTGTTTCATTTTTGCTTTTATCCTAACTCCTTTTTGGTTGAGCATCTTCATAATTCCATTCTGTGTCTTTTGTTGGCCATTAGCTAAACTCTTTCTTGTGTTATTCAGTGCTGAATCTCAGGCATATAAGAGAAATCTTATCACAGTATCCTTCACTTAGAACACTTTTTATTACAATTTATCAATCTTATTTTCCACTTTCTTCTCCGGTTATCCTAACTTTACTTCTACATTATTTTTATAAATTCTATACTACATTGCTATTATTTTGGCTTCAAATAGTTGATTTGTAATAGATTTAAATTATAAGAAAAAGGAATTTCTATTTATCCACTGACCATTTCCAATACTCTTCATTTTGTGTGTGTGTAGATTAAAACTTCCAGCTGGTGTCCTTTTTCTTGTACTTCAAGTACTGCCTTTGATATTTCCCACAGTGAGGCTCTACAAGTGATACATTATTTTAGCTATTGTAGAGTTAGAAAAATATTTCTTTTCCTCTTAAAAGATATTTTAACTGGGTATAAAATTTTTTGTTGACAATTCTTTTTCTTTCAGTACTTGTTCATTTTTTCTGGTAATAAATCTGCTGTCACCCTTATATTTATTTCTCTGTATGTGATGCACATGCCTTAGCATACTATATTTTATATGTGTTCTTCAGCACTAATTTGAAGTAATTTGATTATAATTTCTCTTCCTTTTAGGAGGTTGTTACATATTGGTTTGATTCTTTCCTATTTTCTTTCATCCTCTTTGGAGTCTTTAGGAATGCCAGTCACACATGCATGGGAAGTGCTTGAAGTTCTCTATAGCTCTGTTCACTGTTCTTCAGTCCTGTGTTAGTGTTTCATTTTGAATTGTTTATTGTGAAATGAATTCAAGGTTACCAATCATTTCTTCTGCAAAGTTTATAATACTCTTAGTCCCATGCAATATATTTTTTAATGCAGACATTGTAGTTTTTAAACTTTGGGAAGTTCATTTGTGTCTTTTTTAAATCTTCCATTTCTCTAAGTCTTCAGTCTTTCCTTGAGCTTCTTGAAAATGTGGGGTGCAGTTTCAGTGATTCATTAACTCACCATCCTATCCTCTGTGTCATTTTTAAGTTAATCTTTTTATTTATTTAGCATTTTTATTAGTTTTTTTAGTTATACATAATATTAGGGTTCATTTTGATGTAATTATAAAATATTGAAAAAGCATAGAATATACTCTACTCTAATTCAGTCCCCAGTTCTTCCCTCTCCCTTCCCCCTCCCCTGTTCCCTTTCCTCTACTCTACTGATCTCTCTTCTATTTATTTATAATTTTTGTTTTTTAATTAGTGCCTGTGGGTGTAGATAAAAGTGAGACCCCTTGTAGTATATTCATATATGACCGAACTTTACTAAACTTTACTAGGATAATCATTGTTGATAGATTTTTTTCCCTTTCATTTTAAGTCATATCATTTTTCTTCTTTGCATGTCTGGTAGTTTTATTAGATTTCAGACAATATGAATGTTATCATGTTGAATGCCAGACATTTTTGTATTCCAATAAATACTTTAGATACTTGTTCAGGAATATAGTTAAGTTACTTCAAAGGGTTCAACACTTTTGAGTTTTTTAAAAAATTTTGTGAATCAGGACCATAGCAGCTTTGAGCCTTGAAGTGAATTAATGTCAGGTAAATTCTTTCTGAATACTTTATCCAACCTCCATGAAATATGAGATTTGAACTCTAGCTAGAAGCAGCAAACACTATTCCTGGCACTCTGAGCTGTAGGGATTGTTCAGGAAGAGTACTCACATCCAGGTGCTGATTACAGCTTACCTGAACACCTGAGGGAACCCTCCATAGGTCTCTGGGGTTCTCTCTCTGGGCAGCTATATTCCCCACAGTATTTTGCCATGCAGAGTCTGCCACCTTGGCCTTCCTCTGAGATCTTTCTCAATTCTTGTAGAGTACTGGGATCACCCTGAGATTCCTCCCTGCACCACCTCCTGGAAACCTTTCTCCAGGTAAACTGAGGCACATAGAGCTCTTCTTTGTTTCCCGTCACTCTTCTTTGTTTCCCCCACTGCCCTTTGTTGACTAGTGTTCAATGCCTTAGAAAACCATTGCTCATCTATTTTGTCTGTTTTTTCTTAGATGTTTTCAATGAGAAGGTAAATTCAGCCTTTCATACTTCATCTTGGCCTACTTACACAATTTCTAAAAGTATATATAGCTGATCCACATTAGTCACAGATTCTATAGTTGTGATTTCTCCTACTCACTAAAACGCATTTGTAACTCTCAAATCAATACTGGTGACACATTTGCAGACAATCACAGAATGTAAAAAATTTGAGTGATCCAGTGCACACGTGCCCAGCTGAGGTCAAACTAGGTTACCCTCTACTTTCTTATTCCAGAAAATAAGTGTCCTTTTCACAGTCTATTCAGTTCCTTATATTTCACATTTTTGTGTCCCCAGCATAGGACTGAAGTTCAAGTTCTCTTAAGCACAAAGAAACTGTGATGTGCCTTACAGAAAAAAAATATGTGTTAGATAAGCTTCCTTCAGACAAGAGCATACTGTTTGGCTGTGAGTCCCATATTAATGAGAGATTATATATATATATTCTATAACTTCTTTACACAGAAACACTTATAAAAATCAAGTTATATGTCAATTGATTGACAAACAAATATTGAGACAAGAAACTCACAAGAACTGAACTTTAATTCTTGAAGCGAATGCTTCAGTATGTGCTAATTCAATGTTCATGGTGGCTTTATAGAATATAGAATATGATCACCAGGAATAATGAGAATACATTCTATTTTAGCTCTTACATAAAGTAGATCAATATCACAATCTAACAGAAATTTCCCATGCTGTGTTCAGCCTGGTGAAGGGAAGAAATAATTCAAGCCAGGTAGATATAATTGTGTTAGTGTCAAGGACTTGGAAAGGTTAAATAGCAAGAAAGAAGAACAGCCTGAAGGGTATTCAGAAGTATGAATTTACTGCCAGTATTACTGTTTCCCAAAACAGAATAACCTTGTCCACTAGAAGAGAGAAGTCATTCTCCCAGGCTCTCCGCATAAGCTCTTGCTAGAAATGCAAGTCAGTTCATAGTTCATTCAGTCAATAGATATACACTCCACACTTCTGACATTCCTGGTTGTGCGCTCAAATTTGAGGTTAGGACCTAGGAAGACTTGATTCTTTGCCCTCCGGGCAGAATGAAAACCAGATATGAGAGGTGGATGGCAGAGGAGCCATATCAGTGCAGTGTGGTGAACCTGGGCAGATGCATCCCAGGATGTTACGGAAGTGCAGAGATCATCCGCTTTGCTAAAGGGCCGGTGGGAGGGAGAGCAGGAAGACTGACCTTGGGCATCTTGGAGGAAGAAGGATTTGAATCAGTTAAATAGGCATATCCCAAGGGAATGGCCATTGGAGAAGCATCACATTAAAGGCCTCGAAGAGACGGGGAGAAACCAAAGAGATGGGGGTACAGAGGGAAGCAAGCAAGATCATGCAAGAACTAGTAAACCAGGCTAGGAAGTTTGGACTTCTTTCTGCCGGCAAAAGGAGTCGTGAGAGAATTTCATGCAGGAGAATGACACAGCCAGATTTGGATGATCCTTCTAGTTGCAGAATATAGATATGAAGGGAGTGATCTTAAAGGAAGAAGACAAATAAAAAGGTTGATACAATAGTCATCAGAGAGAGAGAGAGGGGCCTGGACCAGGGCAATGCTGCTCCCAACATGCCCACCCATCTCTCTTTGCTTTGGCCACACAGACCCTCTCCTGAGCCCCACACAGGTCATTTCTTTCATGCTTTTTTTTCTTTGGCATGTCAGATTTCTCTTGTCTACAATTTCATTTCCTCCCTTTGCTTACCTGGAAAACTCTGACCCATCCCTAAGTGTCTCTCTACTTTAAGCGTTCACCCACACCCACAAGCAGAGTTAATCTGTGTCCATAGCTCGTTTCACTATAACACCCTTCAAAATAGATAAGTACTGGTTAATCAAGTTAAGATCTCCACTAGGTTGAGATCTGGTTGACGTCAAGGACTGTGTCTTGTACACACCCTACAGGAATGAACACAAATGTAGCTGCCTGGCCATCAGGGGCTCTCAAATTTTAGATTGTATCAGAATCTCCTGGAGAACTTGACTAACACAGGTGGGTGGTCCACAGATTAAGTAGATCAAAGATGGGACATGGGAATATCATTTTAACAAATTCCCAGGTGATGCTGATGCTGCTGGTCCAGGGACCACACTTTGAGAAGCACCCAGTTTGGATTTCCAGACTGGTTTTTCATCTCCACCATTTCAAGTGTCATGATTTTCCATCATGTGCACGTATCTGTGTATGTGTATAGAAATGCAGAGCCACAATGCACGTGCCGTCTTTGATTTCCTCCCTACAAACGTTTCAGCTCTCTCTCCTTGAGAACAGAGTGTTAGGCATAAGTTGTCATTTTGATCCCCTCAGGTCGTTATATATTAAAACAGCCATCTACCCCTTCTACCACATGCACACCTTAGCTCTAACCAGAGAGAACACTCAGAGTTCCCTAGAGTTTCCCACCCATGACCACGTACCCTAGAATTGTAATTCTCCATTTTCTCCTTACAAATGAAACTGATCACAAACCAAACCAAAGCCTACTTTTAGCTAACATGATAAAGGAAATGTACTGCTCATTTCAAAAATCTATCTTGATTATGAAAAGGTAGAAAGGCCTGCAATCTAGGAGGAGAGGATGCTGAGAGGAAGGAATGGGCATATCTGGGCAAAGCCTTCTAAATGACCAAGGATCATCCTAGTGTTTATTTTGTTTTGTTTTCTTTTTACTTTTGTCCATAAGAGACAGTGCTGATCGCCCCATTGCATCAACAAAGCCATTTTCCTTTTAAAAATCTATTCCATTTCATTTTCAGTTAGCTGTCAGATCTCCCTAGGGGTATATGTTCTACTCAGTTCATTTATTTTTGTGAAATTCTGCATCACATTTTCTTTCTTTCTTCTTTTTTTTTCTTTCTAGTCTCCTGATAACTTCACAGCTTCTCTACAAAAAAATAAAATAAAATAACAAAAACCTACACCAACAGACAGAAACTATTTGCATAGCTCTTTGATTTGCTGGGATGCAATGAGAGAGTGGCCCTGAGGCTCCTCTGTGTAGATATCAATGGGTTTGGGACACGCCTACTACTTTCATGAATTCAAATATAATTTTTAAAATTTCTTAGTCATGAACTATTCTCTTTTATTTCTTAATTTTCATTGAACTTTAGAGTAATTACAAAGTTATCAATTATTTCAGGGTAATTTCTATTTATTATGAAGCTTAATTTCCCTTGGGCTTCTCTTGTAGAGTTATTTGCATAAATGTCCAAACTTCCTGCTTTCTCCAGGAACTTCTAACATAAAATAATGATCCACAGCCCTGTACATTATCCTGAGGGCTTCAGATCCCTTGAGTGTGTGGGCCTGTGTGCATTCATGAGTGTGCATGGGAGAAGCAGGGTGAAGACTGCAGGCCTCCTCCCTCTGCCTGTGTCTTTGGTCCGTGAGCTCTCAGGGCAGCCCTGTTGTGTCGGCAGTCGCTGCTATGCTCATCCCTGGGGGACCCCGTTTCAGGAGAACATGAATGCCCATAGATTCCCCCTACATGATCAGGATTTAACATTTCTCTATTTACAACATTTAATACAGCTTTGAAACTTAAAACTTAAAAATGTCACTCAACTGAGCCAGTGCAGTGGTGCACGCCTGTCATCCCAACGACTCAGGAGGGTGAAGCAGAAGGATCCCAAGTTCAAGGCCAGCCTGGGAAACTTAGCAAGGCTCTGTCTCAAAAAAAAAAAAAAAAAAAAGGGCCGGGCATGTGGCTCAGTGGTAAAGTGCCCCTAAATTCAATCCCTAGTACCCAAAACATAAATGAATAAAATAAAAATAAATGGATGAAGCCGAGTCTGGTTTTCAAAACCAAATGGACCCAGGTTCCATTTGCAGTTCTACCATTGACTAGCCATGAGACATAAGCTTTAGCTTTTCTGTGACTTAGTTCTTTTCAAAGTTAAGATGAGATAATAACAACTACTCAGAACACAATCAAACTAGATTATCCATAGAAAAATTGGGCATACAGTAGATGCTCCAAAGGGCTGGTGCTACTTGCTATCTTTCTCTCTTCTCTCCTCCCTCTCTCTCTCTCTTTCTCTCTCTCTTTCTCTTTCTCTCTTCCCCTGCTCTCTCCTCTCTTCTCTTTTTTATTTTTCAAACCTTAAATATTTATATATTGCTTTACAATTTTAACACCTTTTGCCATACATACCTTCTCTTAAATCATGAAGGACATGGTTTGATCAAATATTGTAGCCATATATACACAGCAAAAAGGTGAATTATTTCTTACTGTGCATCCACTTTGTACTAGACATTAGATTTTATTTAATACTACACTAACCACTATGTGATAGGGATTATTTTTCCTGCTTTTATTGAAAAAAAGCTGAATCCAGAGAACTAAAACAACTCAGCCAAGAACACAGAGCTGTAAATAGAAGAGCCAGCCCAAGAACACATTTTCTGACTTTGGTATTCTTTCTATTCACAGTTGAATAGCAGGATGAAGATCTTGGCTCCCGAGGTAGATGGTCAGGTTCAAGTTTGGACTCTGGCCTGGGTTATTTATGCTATTAGGGAAAGTAGCATGATTTAAGTTTCCTTCCTGGAAAAAGTAGAAATCAAAGTAATGCTGTGCCCCCAAAGGCTTTTGTGAAGATTAGCTATGGTGATTGCTCCAAAGCTCTGAGCATGGTGATGGCCCATACAGAGTAAGGTCCCGAGAAGGAACATCTGTCAGCAGTAGACAAAGTCAAAAGATGGCTCATGACTTCTTCAGATCAGAGTGATTCAAACAAAAAGAAATTCCTATATTTTAACACAAAGTACCTTTGATTTCTGACATCCTCTGCCCAGGAGCAAAGAGATTAAGCAATTAAATAGAATTTCTGATTTCAGATCAGAAGTAAGGTGAGAACACTGAAAATGTCATTCACCTGCCCTACTATTCATTTCCCTGTCGTGATAAGAGACTCATCCAGAAAAATATACCAAAAATATCCAGAGATAATGGATAATTATCAAAGGGTTTTGAAACAGGGAAATAAAAGATTCAAGTTTTAGATAGAATTTAGAGGCAATTCTCAACTAGAGGAAATTTTGACCCTAGAGGATATTTGGCAATGTATGGAGACAATTTTGATTGCCATACCTGGGAGGCTGTCACTGGCACTTACTGGGTATAATCAGGGATGCTGCTATACATCCTACAATGCATAGGACAAGTCCTTACCACCACCGCCACAGCAATTATGTAATCCCAAATGCCATCAGTGACAGGATTGAGAAACCCAGATGTAGATGTAGGAAGATGTAGGAAGAGGGACTTCACAGAGTGGGAAAGTCCAGAACAAGAGGAGTAAGGTCACTGTTGCAATAACCCAGGAAGAAAATGATGGTCCCAGGTGTGTACATGATGGAATGTAGGAGTCAATTGGATGGAGAGAATTACCAGAACAGACCTGGCACGACGTGGGGGAGTGGTTCACTGCACTGGGTAAGGAAGAAAAAGCAATTCAAGAGGCTTTGGTAACTGAAGGAACCATAATTCCAAACTCAAGGACTCTGATTCAGTTATCTAACAGTAACAAAACAACTCAAAATGTGGTGGATGGAAACAGCATAAATCTATTATTTATCATGACTGAGTTTGTTGGCTGAGTGGTTCTTTTGTTTCACACAACATTGGCTGGGGCACAGGGACAGCTGGATGACTGAAGTGGTCTCATTCATAGCGCTGGCAGTTGGTACTAGGCTTATTCACGAGGCTATCTGCACTTTCTCTCAGAATGGCAGCCAGATTAGAAGAAGAGGCAATCCCAGAAGACAAGACCCATTGTGCAAGTACTAAGCAAGCCTCTGTCTGAATAATACTTGTCAACATGTGATTGGTCAAAGCTCATCATGTGCCAAGCCCAGAGTCAGCTTGAGTGGGGACCTTGTAAGGTGTGCATGGAGGGCTGGCTCACAGGGTAAGTCCTGTGTGACAGTCCACCACAGCCTTCCAGGACGTGTCATTTCTACTTCTTTCACTCTGCACATTTCCTGGAATTTATTTGCATACATTACCCTCTTCCTGAGTGGGCCAGGATTGTGTCTATTTATCACATCTCCTACCATCAGTCAATCACAGAAAAGGATGGAAGAAGGAAGAAAGAAATGAGAAGAGGGAAAAAGACTCGTGTCTTTTATTTCTGAAGTAGAAAAAAAAAGGCAAGTTGTTTGGTCTCTAGTTCTTTCATTTTCAAAAATTTAAATCCTCATTTGTGTCATAAAACCTGGAAATCAAATGCAGACCTTTTCAGATCAAAACAGGTGACTAGCTCTGGGCTTAAATCACGTTCATCTATGTCTGTAAACCAAAGCTATTACACTCAAATCACTAGTGTGAAAATACTAGCCCAAACGTAATTCAAACTACCAACACCAAGAGTTGCAAGAGACTGAGCACACACAGTCCCAGACCAAGAGCCAGAAATTTTCCTTCATTAGGAAGAATTTCTCTACAGAACGAATCTAGCTCCTGGTACATACACTTTGTTGTCAGCCAAAGTGTGCCCATTGGGAAAATCTGAAAGCTGTGTCAACAATGAATGAGATATGAAGCTTCTAACTTATGATTTCAAAAAGAGAAGCTACTCAGCCCCTTCTCTCTCTGCTTACTTGGTTTAGGGAAGCAAAATCACTTCCCTCCTCCCCACTTTCAATGACTTTTATATGTTGGTTATGTCCAAGTCTTCATCCCAAACCCAGATTTCTCAGCCCCTGAGAAGACCACTCCTGTCTCTTGCAATGCAGTGTCCTACAGGATATAGGAATCAGGAGGACCCACAGGCATATACCCAGCAAGTCTCAACTTCAGTTTATCACCCACCCCTAACTCTTCCTTCTATGTTATGATCTTATACAGCCACACGACTACCTAGGCAAACATACTAGAAATCTTGGAGTCAATCTACACACTCCTCCCCACACTCCTATACCTGACATCTTCAGGAATTAATGTCCACCATTTTGTTTTTGGTACCAGGGATTGAACTCTGGGGCACTCAATCACTGAGCCACATCCCCAGCCCTATTTTTTTATGCTTTATGTAAAGACAGGGTCTCACTGAGTTGCTTAGCACCTCACTATTGCTGAGGCTGGCTTTGAACTCACAATTCTCCTGTCTCAGCTTCCCAAAGTGCTAGGATTACAGGTGTGCGCCACCACACCCAGCAATGTCTACCATTTTAAATGTCCTAATTTGGGCTAGGGGTATAGCTCAGTTGGTAGAGTGCTTGCCTTGCATGCACAAGGCCCTGGGTTCTAATCCCCAGCCCCCACACACACAAAAAAATCCTAACTCAGTTCCCTTCATCCACTGTCAAGTTGTCGCATCAGTCCAACCCATGGTCACCTTACATTCAGTCTTCCCAGGTCCATTCCTTCCTCTCTGCTACAGTCAAATGACTTCTAAAACCAAAAATCTACTGATCTCCTCTGCTATAAAATTTTCAGTGGCTCTCCCAAATTACAAAATAAAGTCTAAACTCCTCCGGGCTTGGGAGGTTTCTTGGTATTGGCTTCCTCAGCCTCAGTGGCATCTTGTTTTACTGTCTCATCCATCTCCTCTGAAGACGTGTACCAGTCTAGAGTTCACATTTTTTATTTCTTCTATGAGGAAGAGCTTCCTCTCCTTATTTGACTATCTAACTCCTATCCATTCTTCAAGGTTCCATCCTAGAAACTGAATTTGACCCCAGCTATGTCGCAGCACTCTGCAGTGTCCTCCAGTGGAGGGCACCCCACTCTTGTGTCTGTCTTCTCCACCTGACTCCCCATTCCTTGAGAGCAAAGATCTCACTGTATTCACCTCTACGTTCCCAGAGATGAATACTTACTGCTTTGGCTTTGCAGTGATAACATCAGTATTATAACACAGAGCCCTGCAGATGCATGGAGCCAGGCACAGCTGCCAAAGCTTAACAAGGGGGGAAAAGTCATCCTGTGATGACCTCTTCCCATTCCTGAAAGCAGCAGAAGTCTCAAGCAGAATTCCATCTGGCAGAGTTTCCTCAACTGGAATGACTCTTCCCAATGGTAGAAGACATGATTTGCTCTGGATGGGAACAAGTTCGTCATTTATCCTTTTCATTGTCACCTTTCACATGGTTGAGATGAACCCTTTCCCAAATCCTATTGAGACTGTCAGTTACCTGTGAGGAGTCCTGCTTCCTATGTGACTAGGCACAGGAGATGCTCGGTGGGATGGCCAAAAGGGTGAAAAGCAGATGGACAGGGGGAAGGGCCCACTTGGAGTGATTTGGGCAGGAAGGGGGCATAATTAACAACTCCTTGTAGGGAGGGACAATCCCTGGGACAGGTTACCTTAGCAACAGGTTGGAGCAGGGCAGGTTATCCTGATAAGGGTAAAGGAAGGGCTCTGACAGCATTAGCATTTCAATCCCTCTCCAACTTCCCAGACCCAAATTGGCCGCCTTAATCTGATCTGACTCCAGTTACCTATCGACACTGACTGCTTGTCTGACTCTGGCTTCACCATATGGGTGTTATTGTCTTATAACATTACCATATGTTATTACATGTTGTCAGGGAAAGGACCTCTGTCCTGCAGCCATGAAGAACTCTGTATATCACTTAGAGTACCCATGACTCGGCACTTAAATCCACCCCTGCCTTGACCTGGAAATCTTCTGACTCCCTCCCAGATCCAGTTCAAGAACTATTATCCTCGAGATGCCCTCTCATGTTTCATAACTGACTTTGCCCTTCGTTGTGTACATTATCCAAACACGGTTGCATCTGTCTGTCCTTCTGTATGAGACGACACATTCCCTGAAGCTAAGGACAGGGACCTGTTCATGTTTGGAATCCTGTTGCTTTATGAGGTACTTGGAATATAGGAAACCTTAGTAAAAGTGTGTTAAACAAACAAAAAAAATGAACTTTCCAAATCATAATTTGATGGAGGAAGTGGAGAAAATGTTTACAGATCTACGTAAATGCTGAAAGGTTGAACCGAGTATGAATTCACATAAAAAGTCATCCATGTATAAGCGTATTCTTGTGCTAAATTTATTCTGTAAAGTTATCATGATCAGGGTTCATATGGACTCGTTGTTTCCTCCGGCAGAGTGTCATGAAGTGGTAGAAATGACAAAACTAACAGGATTTCCAGGTTGCCATCTCAGTTTGCAGCGCACCATTCTCACGGCTGGGAAATCAGGAACCTGGTTCCCTCACTCAGGACGACTCCATGAAGGTTGCATTCCCCAGGATGCCTTCTTGCTGCCAGCGTCTCTATGATCTCACGGTCCTCCCACCCCAGTTTCCCACCCTGCAGCCCACGTGTCCTGGCCGTCAGCACCCTGTCACCACCTCCTGCAACACCTCCACTTGTCCCTGCTCCATCTGCTTAATTGGGCGCTTCTCAAAACCCACTCACCTCTGTCCACCAGCACCATGGGACCACAGTTCCTCTTCGAATCGCCTCCTACTTCGTGTTCAATGAGCTGTCTTCTCACCCTCCTCCTTCAAAAAGTTCCTTAAGCTATTTTCCTCACAAAAACTCAGATTTATCCTGAACAAGTTCTTGTGATGTGTGTGCACAATTTGTAATAACCACCACCAGTACATCCTAATCCTTAAAAGATTCTGTCTAAATCTGACATCTCATTTACTTTTCTCAAAAATCCCATAATTGTTAACATCATGATTCACAATTTTATGAGAAACTGAGATTCGGGCATTTACGTGGACTGCCCAGAATCACAGAGTTAGGATATGAGAGGGTCTGGATTTATTCTCGAGTCTCCAAGGTTCCCGGTTTTGTTCTCTTTGCTCTCTTGCCAGTAGTCTCTCACAATTATACATTCAGAACTGAAAATAAAATCCTTACATGGAGTAGCAGTAAGTGCTACTTAATCCTGTTAATTTGTGCAGTCCTTACCTACTTCTCAGGGAAGGCCTATATGAAGCACACAAGATGATCTCACTGCCATACCTCCTCAAGGCAGCCATTGGACAAAGAGGAGGCCGGGGTTAGCAGGGACAGCTGTCAAGGATGCTTGAAGGTCACACTCAGGCAGGAGCCATGAAGGACCCTCTGCTCCCACAGCACTGAAGCTCAGTCATACATTTCTACAAACTTAAAATGTTTCTGTATTTTTAGATCTGTGAACATCTTCCTTTTGTGCCTAGAAATTTCCTCCCCTACCATTTTTTTACTCTAGACAATTTCTGCTCAGTTTTCAAGACTAATATCAAGTTCAGCTCCTCCCCAGGGCTTTACCTAAACAGCCTAGGCTGAGCTCACTGTCATTCCTCTGAATTCCCATGGCTTCCTTTGCCCTTCTTTACCACAATGCTTCAAACCATGAGCTGTGACCATCTACTGTTGAAATATTTCTTCCCACTAGACCTTGTGCTTCTTGAGAGCAGGGATGATTTAGTACTCTGTTTCCTCAGAATTATCTAAGTGCCCAGGACACATTAAATGTTCAAAATATGTCTGTGAATGGATGGATGGATGGATGGATGGATGGATGGATGGATAGATGGATGGATGAATGGATGGATGAATGAATGAATGAATGGTTCTAGGTAGATCCCACATAGGAATTGTCTTCTGTCTGCAAATTTTACTCTGCCTGTAGAACCCTTTCAACCCCAGCAGACCAGGACAATGACTTTTACAACCAGCATATCTACAAAATGAGAGATGAGTGTCTACTCACAGGGCTTTTAGATTTCTAGTTTGTTCTTTTATTCAACATAAAATATAAGTTAACAGCAGAAAGTTTCTTAAAAGATCACTTATGAAGCTTGTATTGGGAGGTCTCTAAAGTTACTAGCTAGTTAAAAATATAGACCATGAAACAGCATGACACAGAAGAAAGTGAAAGGATTTCAGACTTAGGTGAAGAAGTGGAAGACCCCAATAGGGCCATGTCGTAGAGAACATCTCTCCAGCCAGTTCCCTAGTAAAGAGTATTTTTTTCATATTTTAATTTATTTATTTGTTCTATTCAGGTTTACATGATATCAGAGTGCAATTTGATTCATTGTACACAGATGGAGGATAACATTTCATTTCTCTGGTTGTAAGTGATATAGAATCACAACACACATGCAGTCATACATAAAGCTAGGGCTATGATGACCATCATATTCCACCACCTTTACTGTCTCCATGCCCCCTCCCCCTTTACACCCCTGTGAACAGAGTTCCTCCATTGTTCCCATGTCCTTCCCCACATTATGGATCAGCATCCACTTATCAACGAGTACATTCGGCATTTAGTTTTCTGAGATTGGCTTACTTCACTTAGCATGGTATTCTCCAACTCCATCCACTTACCTGCAAATGCCATAATGTTATTCTCTTTTATTGCTGAGTAATATTCCACTTATATATATACCACAGTTTCTTTATCCATTCATCTATCGAAGGGCATCTAGGTTGGCTCCACAGTTTAGCTATTATGAATTGAGCTGCTATAAACATTGAAGTGGCTGCGTCATTGTAGTATGCTGTTTTTAAGTCCTTTGGGTATAGACCAAAGAGTGGGATAGCTGAGTCAAATGGTGGTTCCATTCCAAGTTTTCTAAGGAATCTCCATACTGCTTTCCAAATTGGTTGTACCAATTTGCAATTCCACCAGCAATGTATAAGCGTGCCTTTTTCCTCACAACCTCGCCAACGCTTATTGTTGTTTGTATTCTTGATAACTGCCATACTGATTAGCATGAGAAGAAATCTTAGGGTAGTTTTGATTTGCATTTCTCTGATTGCTAGAGATGTTGAACAT
>CM053411.1:72102576-72185284 GCA_028644305.1 Xerus rutilus | reverse complement strand
TCCTTATATAAATAGAAAAGGCAATCATGAAATTCATTTGGAAGGATAAGAGACCCAGACTAGCCAAAGCAATCCTTAGCAAGAAGAGTGAAGCAGAAGACATCACAATACCAGACCTCAGATTATACTACAAAGCTATAGTAACAAAAACAGCATGGTACTGGCACCAAAATAGACATGTAGACCAATGGTATAGAATAGAAGACATAGAGACAAACCCACTTACATACAGTTACCTTATACTAGATAAAGGAGCCAAACACATACACTGGAGAAAAGATAGCCTGTTCAACAAATGGTGCTGGGAAAACTGGAAATCCATATTCAGCAAAATGAAACTAAACCCCTATCTCTCACCATGCACGAAACTCAACTCAAACTGGATCAAGGACCTGGGAATCAGACCAGAGACCCAACGCCTAATAGAAGTAAAAAGTATTTATAGGTAAGAGCATCACTATGTAGAAAAAGCCATATTTTACCTGGAATCTTCTTTGAATATTATTACATAAGGTAACAATAATTATAAATGATATATATCCTTATGTTTGATAAGTTCTCTTATTTCTTGCTGCCTCATAAAAGTCCCAATTTAAAGAACCCTTCAGGAACCTTTAAGAAGCCAGTTATGGAAAGGCTGGATAGAAGAGCATCAGCCATTCTCCTGTTATCCCAGGGAGGCAGCAGTTCCTAGAGGACAGCCTGAGCAGAGCGCCCCCTATCCCAGTGGTCACCTCCCCTCTGACAGCAGCACCCTGAGACACAGTGACCGGGTCAGGCCAGCTGTGTGAGCAGCTTCTGTGGGATCAGGAACATGGACACTCTTAGAAGTCCCTGGTGCTGCCATATAGTCAGTAGCTTGGTGGGCAGAAAGAAGCCCTGCAGTAGTGAAGGGGCCTAGTGATTCTCACAGCGTGTATGGCGGCTCCCATCCCTGTTTTGCAGAATATAACGCATGTTGCTGACTGATGTGAGGGTCTGACCTCAATCTCTCGACCTCTTGACCCTAATATCAGGCCTATTCTTCCTGGTTTGGTGTCTATCACTCAATTGAGCTCAGGAGTACTTCTGGCTTCCTTCCAGCCCCAAATGCATTGAATTTCAAATCCCCTGCTCTTTTTCCTGGCATAGAACCTGCTCCTAATTCTGGCCAGGTTGCTCTTCCCAGATGCTTCCACAGGGAAAGAATTCCATCACAATGTGACCAACAAGAAAAAATTTATCTGATTAATATGGAGCTTCTAATTTATGGGACTCAAGCCAAAACTTTGCACTTTTTAGGAAAATCTAGAGTGACACCCCCAAAATGTTATAATCATGCTATAGGGTAAACATGTCAAAATCTTGACTAGCAACCTTGAAGGTAATGCAAGTTGTAAAGAATAAGTGAGGTAGCATTCATCTCATTGAAATAGAGGGACAAGTTAGGTCATATGTCAATTAAAAATATATCCACTGCTTTTCCTCATTCTTACTATTGCCTAAAGGAACTGCCAAAATATTGTTTCTATTTTACCTGGAAATGGCTTCAGTTACCAATTTCTCCAGAAAATCTGTTCCCCTAAGTGATCAACATCTCACTGTTGTGTGGCTGTGGGACTGTAGAGCCAAAGGAAGCTGAAGAACGTGGCTAGGGACATGGGGGAGGGGGGTTCTTAATTCCCCCGAACTCTGCTAAGAGTCTGTTGAATGATAAGTAGAAAACTTCACATGAGCAATATTTGGCATGCAATCTGCACACATTTCAGAACTCCAAAGGCCCTGAATCCCCAATAAGGCACATCCAGTGTCATCCAATCCACCATTCATTTATGAATGAAGATAGCCAACCCAAGATAGAGGTGACTTGCTCAAAAATTACACTAGTTTGTTCACTTTCTTCCCATCACATGGTATGATCTCTCCATGAAAATCCAACAAGGTGAGCAACCTGAATAGGCAATGGACATTTTAACAACAAATCCTATTAAGAATGTAAGATTATAGTTAGATATAAGATTAAAGGTCATACTTAGAGTAAATCATTGAAATGAAGCTATCCTACTAACAAAACCACCACTGAAGAAGCAATTTCTTCCTTCCTTCCTTCCTTCCTTCCTTCCTTCCTTCCTTCCTTCCTTTCTTTACTGGGTACTGGGAATTGAACCCAGGGGTGCTTTACCACTGAGCTACATCTCAGCCCTTTTTCATTTTTTATTTTCTATTTTGAAACAGGGTCTCACTAAGTTACTGAGTAGCTAAGTTGCTGAGGCTGGCCTTGAACTTGTGATCCTCCTGCCTCAGCCTCCCAAGTTGCTGAGATCACAGGCATACACCTGTGATCACCCACCCAGCTGCTCCAGCAACTTCTAAACGGAACCTTTCACTTAGTGCTCCTCACTTCTCTCAGAGGTGGATGCAGTGACTAAGCACATTCTAGAAAAGGACTGACTGACTGAGTGAATCACCACCTAGAGATAGAGCAGAACTTGAACCCAGTGTCAGACACCAGCATTTGAGGCCTCAACTATCATGTGACACTGCTCTATTATAGCTGACTTAGCAAAACAAACATAAATTGCAGGTAGTTTTTAAAAATTTTTTTCAACAGAATATACTTTTATTCCTGTCAAAAATCTACAGGGACTTAATTTAAGCAAAGCATGTTCTCCACTGTGCATTAATAAGTAGTTAAGAATGGTTTGCAATTAGCCAATCAATTTTTCATACCTAAATCCACGCTCTTCAATTGCTTCAAATTGCTTGAAAGTGCTCTCTCAAGCATTTTAAGCATTCCTTTCTATCATCTCCTTTACACTATTCATTTGTAAAACTTATAAAGAAATTGTTTTACTTGGCTGAAGTTTTTGTTTCCCTAATACTTGTAACTAAATTAGTAAGAATCCGAGTTGACTTTTTGTTTTTTAAGAGCAGAAAAGGATCTCCTGTATCATTTAGTCTGACCCATTGGTTTTATAATGAGGACACAGAGCCCAGGTACATTAAAAACTAAATTTTATGAAGATTAAAAAAAAAACAACAAAACTCAGACCTAAAACATCTATTGACTTCTCTACAACAGGCTGGGGACCTTTCACACATAAAACCTTAGCTCTCTGAGGTTTTAAACTTGTTTCCTTCACTCTTTCTAAATTAAGAGAAAACTGAAGTAACATTAGAATTGTCAAAAAGGAGGGTTAAAATCGCAGCAGGCTTCAGTGGTAAATTCACAAGCATCAAAAAATAGAGTAGCTTTCCCTCTTTTTTTCAATTTATGAAATACGTGATTTTTCTTAAAGCTTAGTTACCATATCAACCATCTTTCTTCATAGTTTAAAATGGAAATTTCAAAGCATTGTCTTAAATAAAATTTAAAAATAAGAAAAATGTCAACATATGCCAACATACTCCTTTCAAAGAAGTTCCACAGTGAGAGCCAGAGCAGATGGAAATTAAATTCTCAGGGACGGTCCCTTGACCTTTGACCCAACCTGCTGTGACCTTGAACCATGATTGGTGTCTGGGCCTGACCAGTCTCAGGCAGGTGAGGAGGACCCAGCACTACTGATGACCAATGGCACCAATCCCTGTGCCAGGAAGGCACTTCAAGCAGCATCTTATTCTGACTTTGAACACTATTATCCTCACTTTTCAGGTGATGAGACTGAGCCACAGATGCCAAGAAACTTGCCCACCTCTCACATCTAATAAATGAGAGGTGGAACTGGGACTGGAGTCTGGGTTTGTTGATTTCAGTTCATGTGGTCTTTTCACTATGAGAACTACATAACTGTCATAGGCAATTGCCTGACTTCAAGGAGGTGGCAACTGGTTGAGGAAGAAAGAAAAAAAGTGTAAATCTAAATATCAGTAAAATTACAAATATATAAACAAATAAAAATACAAGTGTGTAAATAAAGTTATTAAGAGGTATTTTTCACTTCTTCAGTAATAGCACATAACATTAAGTATTAAATCTAGGGGCCAATAAGTATTTATGGAAGGCAGAAAGGAAGGAAGGAAGGAAGGAAGGGAGGGAGGGAGGGAGGGAGGGAGGGAGGGAGGGAGGGAGAAAGATGGAAGGAAAACACTGAAGACTAAGATGTCTAAACCCTTGATATCCAAGTGAGATCCTTAGACCTGCTGCAAAGACATCACCTGGGAGTGTTGGAAATACCAACTTTCAGGACTCACTTCAGACCTGCTAAACCAGAATCTATGTTCTCAGCTCTCCAGGTGATATGCATGCACAAGAAGATCCAAAGAGCACTGGCCTTTTCCAAGTACCAGACAGAAAACACCAGAATTCCAAAGAGTGAGCAGGCAGGGGGAGCCACAGTAACCAGAGAGCACAACTTGGAGTCAGTGGAAACCGAGTCATGTTCCAGGAGATCCTGGGTGGACCACCTAGGGGGAGGTGTGTAGAATCCCCCTGAGCAGTGAGGAACAAGGGCAGTGTGGGAGGAAAAACAGATATGCAGGACGGAGTATGAGGAGCAGCGAGCAAAAGTGCCTGCAGAAGAATGGTGGAAATGTTCCTTTTGTGTCCTTACAATGCCCTGGGTTTGCATATTCCCACATCGAGTATTTCCATTTATGTCATAAAGAAACATTTTTAAAGTATGTACATTTGGAATCTGGAAAAGTTGGATGCTCGTGGGGGCGGTGTAAGAGACAGCTGGAACCTCGTCTGTGTTGACCTGGGACCCACTCGAATCAGCAACGTCAGTGTGCCCCATGATGCAGTGGGCTGGGCAGCCATGCCCAGGGCCCTGGTCACCTGTATGTGCACTCAGACTACAAAGCTTGTGTATTCTACAGGTCCTATTGACATGAAGGGGTTCTAAGTACAGAACCAACCTGCTGAGGACAATTACCATTTATACCACGTAGGCACTATATGATCACCAGTTCACTGAGGGTTAACTTAGTCCCTATTCCGGTTCTTTTTTCTAGACAAATCAAATTTCTCCAGCAAGGAGCCGGCTCCCTGTGGCCTCAGTGATTTTCTAAGATCATTAACTTAATGCTAATCATCCAGAAAACCAACTGGTATATGGCGTTAGAAATGAGACCCGCCCCTCTGCATCCACAGCTCATATTTGCTCAAGCAAAAAACATTTACTGAGGTCGACCTAATGTCAGGGCTCTGCCTGTGGATTTGGGGATGGAAACAAATGATCCTTGCATTCAAGCAACTTGTAGTTTACCTTGCAGACAGCAATCAAAATCCTGTAAGAAGTTTGTTAAGTAGGGGAAAGGCTGGATTTAGTAGGAGTTTCAATGAAGAAAAATGCCTCATTGCAGAGAAGTTAATGAAACTCCACAAAGGGCACAGGATGCAGACTGAGTGTCAGTGCATTTGCCACCTAGACTGGTGGGAAAGGAAGTGGTGTTTAGGCAGAGAGAGATGAGTTTGCACAAAGCAGGGCAGGCAGTGAAGTGTTGGGACTGCAGAAGTTACAGGTTAGGATACAGATTTGGGAACCCTATAGTTTTGGGGTTCATATAGCCTTTTGAACTTAGTACCAATAAATCCCTAGAAACTGTGTGAGATAATAAATGTTTCAAACAGCTAAATGTAGGTGGGGGGTGATTTGTTACACAGCAGTGCATAACTGACACACCGTGAAACCAGAGAAGGTACATTTCAGGGATCCTCAACTGCATTGACCTCTTCCGACCCTCAAAGGTTGGGGAAGGCTGGCCATGTGTTCACATGGCCACAAATCTTTATAAATATGTAAAAGTACAATATTGGATTTTGTGATGTTTGTGGTATCCATTAACTTTTAAATTTTTTTTAACTAGCTGTGCTGTTTTTATTCATTCTAAATAAACATTAGAAATAAACATTTAAATATAATAAAATAAATACATGGATATGTAAACACACTGACGCACATATATACGTGATACAGTGCTTAATGGTGCATGACGTGTGCGTGACACTGTGTTTAGTGGTGTGCGTGTGAGACATTAGATGTGAGGAGGTGGCGTGTGGAGGAGTAAACCAACTTCAGTTCATGGACGTGGATGAATCCAGAGACACGCCAGACAATCCCTCCTCTTCGTCTGTCTTTCCACCCCTTTGTGGGGCAGCTCTATACAGAACTCTGCCCTCACCATCTTCATCAAGGACTCCAAGCTCACCAGACACAGTGTAGTTCTCTTGTGTGTCAGAAGAGGCTGGCCAAGTCGAGAGGATGGCATCACATTGTGCCCTCAAAGGCCTGTCACCATCTGAATGGCCTCTCTCTGGGCCCTAAAGTTCACCATTTGACCCCAAGTCTCAGTCCCAAAGAGATACCTTCGCATCACTTTCAAACCCCACGGAGTTTGATGCAGCCCATTTCCAACTACTATTCTTCTGGAGACTGCTCCCTGCAATTCCGGCAAACCACATGTTCATTCTCTGTAAACCTACAATGGAATATCAAATGGGTGTCCCAATCAAAACAAGACCGCAACATGATGCCACTATCCCTATTTGCTTAAGGTTAAAGATCACTTTGCAGCCAGGAGCGGGAGGTGGTTAAGAAAGGTTCATGATGGGCTGGGGTTGTGGCTCAGTGGTTGAGCATTTGCCTCGCATGTGTGAGGCACTGGGTTCGATCCTCAGCACCTCATAAAATAAAGGTATTGTGTTCATTTACAACTAAAAAGAAAATTTTTTAAAAAAAGAAAGGTTCATGAGAAAAGGCCAGAGGTAGTGTGTCTCCAGTGTATCACACTCACTCAAAATATATAGAATGCATAGCATGATGCAAAAATTAAGATTTGCAGTAGTTCAAAGAAGAAAAGCCAGGAGAAATTTGAATCATCACAAAGCAAGGACAGGACAGTGGTATGAACTCCAAAGAAACTGCATCTTAGCAAACAGTATTTTATTCACACAGTGAATGGTGAGTTGGTTCCATATCATCTGTCACATTGATCTTGTTTGAATTTTGTTTCACTGTTTTGTTTGTAAACATATCTTTATTCTATGTCTATGTAAGAACTATAATCATGAGAAACATAAATTCATTTCACATTTACACATGTGTGAGGGAAGATTCAAGGGTCTGTGGTCATTTTTTGAGGCTTAAGAAACTCAGGCTTTTGTCAGGCTGCAAGGAACGTGAACACAAGAGTACAGACGTCTCCTTGAGGTCCTCTTCGGGTACAGAAACAACCTAAATGGCCGCCAGTAAATGAATGGATGATGTTACATGCATGTAATAGAAGAGGAAGGAATCCTGCCACATTCCACCATGTGGATGAATTGGAAGGATGTGATGTACATGTCATGGCACAAAAGAACAAATTCATTCAAATAAGTGTTCTAAAGTGGCCAGACTCATAGAAGCAGAGAGTAGAATGGTGGAACTGGGGTGAGGGGGAAATGGTATTCAATGGGTATAAAATTTCAGTTATACAAGATGAATAAATTCCAGAGATCTTTTATACAGAACTGTGCCTGTGCTTAACAATAGTGTATTGGGGACTTAAACATTTAAGAGGGTAGATCTCAAGTTTTCTTACTATATTTTATAAATTGAAAAATATTAAGTGAATTTTTAAAAAAGAAAGATACTAGCTAAGCATTTTAGAAAGTGAAAATTGAAAAATCCTAAAAAAAGTACTGTGATCTCAGTTATTCAATCATTAACTCATTTACTTATTCAACATACATCTATTAGATATTGATTACATATAGTCAGGAATTATCTGAAACACCTCATAGACCAATAAACAAGTTAGTCAAGGTCAGGTCTGTCCTACGTCTTACCTTTCAGAAAAAAAGAGAGGTAAAAGACAAGTAAAATGTTTTTAATAGACAACTTTAAGCCAGGTATGGTGGTGCATGCTTACAATCCCAGGTACTTGGGAGGCTGAGGCAGGAAGATCACGAGTTCAAGGCCAGTACGGACTCAAAATTTAAAACAATAAATAAAAAGGGCTGGGGATGTAGCACTATGGTAGAGCACCCTGAGGTTCAAACCCCAGAACAATAAAACACACACACACACACACACACACACACACACACACACACACTTGAGAATGGGATGTGTACACAGAAGGAAATAAATCAGGGTGACTTGATAGTTGGTGGCCAGGGTGGTCTGGTGAAGAGGAAAGAACTTTCCATGGAATGGACATTAAAGGTGATACCTGGACTTCAGTTTTCCAGCACCATTTGTTGAAGAGGCTATCTTTTCTCCAATGTATTTTTTGGCACCTTTGTCTAATATAAGATAACTGTAATTATGTGGGTTTGTCTCTGTGTCTTCTATTCTATACCATTGTATACATGTCTATTTTGGTGCCAATACCATGATGTTTTTGTTACTATAGCTTTTAGTAGTATTGTTTAAGGTCTCATATTGTGAGGCCTCCTGCTTCACCCTTCTTGCTAAGAATTGCTTTGGCTATTCTGAGTCTCTTATTTTTCCAAATGAATTTTATGATTACTTTTTCTATTTCTATAAGGAATGACATTGGAATTTTAATTGGAATCACATTGAATCTGTATAGAGCTTTGGGTAGTACGGTCATTTTGACAATATTGATTCTGCCTATCCAAGAGCATGGGAGATTCATATGCAGTAAAATGAAACTAAACCCCTATCTCTCACCATGCACAAACTCAACTCAAAGGGGATCAAGGACCTGGGAATAGACCAGAGACCCTGAGCCTAATAGAAGAAACAGTAGGCCCAACCCTTCATCATGTCAGATTAGGCCCCAACTTCCTTAATGAGACTCCTAAAGCACAAGAAATAAAATCAAGAATCAATAAATGGGATAGATTCAAACTAAAAAGCTTCTTCTCAGCAAAAGAAACAATCAACAAGGTGAACAGAGAGCCTACAGAATGGGAGCAAATTTCTGCAACAAGCATATCATATAAAGCACTAATCTCTAGGATATATAAATAACTCAAAAAACTTAAAAAAACAAACAACCTAATCAATAAATGGGCCAAGGAGCTGAATAGACACTTCTCAGAAGAAGATATACAATCGATAAACAAACATGAAAACTGTTCAACATCTCTAGCAATTAGAGAAATGCAAATCAAAACTGCTCTAAGATTTCATCTCACGCCAGTCAGAACAGCAGTTATCAAGAATACAAACAACAATAAGTGTTGGTGAGGATGTGGGGGAAAAGGCACATTCATATATTGTTGGTGGGACTGCAAATTGGTGCAACCAATCTGCAAAGCAGTATGAAGATTTCTTGGAAAACCTGGAATGGAACCATCATTTGACCCAGCTATCCCACTCCTTGATCTGTACCCAAAGGACTTAAAAACAGCATACTACAGTGATGCAGCCACATCAATGTTTATAGCAGCTCAATTCACAATAGCTAAACTGTGGAACCAACCTAGATGCCCTTCAGTAGATGAATAGATAAAGAAACTGTGCTATGTATACACAATGGAATATTACTCAGCAATAAAAGAGAATAAAATTATGGCATTTGCAGGTAAATAGATGGAGTTGGAGCATATCATGTCAAGCGAAGTAAGCCAATCCCAAAATAACTAAAGGCCAAATGTTCTCTCTCATAAGTGGATGCTGATCCATAATGGGGAGGGGAGCATGGAAAGAATGGAGGAAATATGGTCAAAGAGAAGAGAAGGGTGAGGAGAAGACATGGAGTCACAGGAAAGATGGTGGAATGAGATGGACATCATTGCCCTAGGTTCATGTATGATTGCACATATGGTGCAAGTCTACATCATGTACAACCAGAGAAGTGAAAAGTTGTGCTCCATCCGTGTACAATGAATCAAAATCCATTCTGCTATCATGTATACCTAAGTAGAATACAGTTTTTAAAAAAGGAAAATAAAATTCCAACTCTCTACCTTAAAAAAAAAAGTGACACCTGAATGAGGAGAAGGAGCAGTCATGAGCACAAGTCAGGGGATTCATGCTCCAGGCAGGAGAAACCAGAGGGGTGAAGTCTGGGGTGAAGGGCTTGAGAGGAGAGGTCACCAGGGCCAGGTGTATGTGCCAGGTCTTTTAAGCCATTTGAAAGAAAACTAGATTTGGGTTTCATGAGAAGCATTTGGAAAGTTCCTCACATGGAGCAACAAGAGTCAATTAAAACAGAAAGATCACTCCAATGGCTGTGCAAAAACCAAGGTGAGTTCTAGGACCTAAGAGCTGGGAGGCCATGGAGTGACCTAGTGAGTGATAACAACATGAGGAAGGTGGTAGTGGGGACAGGAAAGAAGAGGGAGAGTTTGATGGTCAGAGCTGCCATCCCTAGGACCCCCTGGTGGACAGGAAAAGCCAAGGGAGGGTAAGGGAGGAATCGAGATGTTCCATGGGCTTGGGAATCCAGGTGAAGAATATTTTTAAAAGATGAAATTGCATCAATATAAAAAGAATTCTGGGGCCGGGGCTGTGGCTCAGTGGCAGGGCGCTTGCCTCGCATGCGTGAGGCACTGGGTTCGATCCTCAGCACCACATAAAAATAAATAAATAAAGACATTGCGTCCATCTACGACCAAAAAAATATTAAAAAGAAAAAAAAAAGAATTCTGAATGGAAATGTAACAGAACCCTAAGAGTGAATCTTTGGATGGTAGATAAAAAGTTGCCTTCTTGTGTGGATATTCATTATTTAAAAATGAGACTATAGTTAATGATCTCTGTTTAAATGCCTGGTGATGAATGTCATTTGTTTTTTCACAGACTAGAGGCTGAAAGGCACCTGAAGAAGGCAGAGGTCTTTCTGATGAGTCTGACAAGGGAGGATCAGATCATAAGAAGCCAGGGCCAGGGGCTGATCAATGAATCATGTTCAGGAGCCACAGGCTTGGGAGCCAGAAAGGGAAAGGAGACACCTCAGCTGCCGAGGTCTGCCTGGGCTGCACGGCTGTTCATGCTGAACAAGTAATAACTTGTCAGCGTTATTATTATTATTTGGGGGTCCCACTGAATGAATGGGGTGCCACTTGAAGAATAAGGAAGAAAACAGAGTAAGGTGGCTCAGAGGCCACCGATGGTCACATTGTTTCCTCACTAATTATAACTCTTGATCATTAAAACAGTCACCTGTATGTAATTTTATGGATGAAAAATTGGAGAAACAACTGAACAAAGAGGATGCCTCCGTCTACATAGTTATTTGGTGATTTGAGCCTTTTATCTTTCCACAACACAGTGTTAAACATGGCTAAATGTTAAACACAGTTAAATGTCACACACAGAAGATGGTATTTTTATAGGATGCTGGGGTAAAGGAACAAGGATGCTTACAGCCTGTTCCATCTCCCGCAGGGGCTCCATTTGCCTCAGTCCTGACTTGGTCACTTAAAAACTGAGAGGGTAAACATTTGAATATAACTCTCGGAAAATTCCACATTACACTTTAGGAAGCTTAATCTGGTGGTTTCCAAACCTGACTGTCACAATCATTTAGAAAACATATAGAACACAGAATCCAACCCAGGCCATATTCAAAACATATGCATTTTTTTTTACAGTTGCAAATGACAGAAAATGCCTAAACAATGAATAGGTCCTTTAGAGTTGGTCAGGTTGAACTCTGGATAAGTCAGTGGCGCACCTGTGTCATCTGGGACTCAGCTCTTATTTCTCCACAATCCCATTCTGAATTTATCAGCTTTTCCTACAGGCTGGCCTCTCTTATTGTCTAAACATGACTGAAACTATTCCAGGAATTAAATAGCTCATGTCACACAATGTCCAGCAATGTGCAGGACAGAGGGGCCATCTTTCATAAGGTCTCTTTTTGGAATGTAGCACCTTCTCAGAATCCTCGCAGCAGATATAGCCTCACCTAATTAGCCTCACGTAAATGACATGATCAGCCTCATGTAATTAATCACAACTCGATCATGAGCCTACCCTTAAACAAATCAGGGATGATTATTTGGATTGGTTTATATGACTTGTGCTTGATTCCTAGAGTCGGAAATATAATTGCCCTCCCCTGAGGCGGTGAGCATTCAGACAAAATTGGGCTTTGCCAGTTAGGAAGGAAGAAGAGTACTATTGGAAGCTGCACAAACCAAATAAAAATCCTGCAGAAGTACCAAACCTACTGGAAGATATGACCCAAACTTGGGAACCATAGCCTACAGCTCAGGACCGCTGCTTGTCCCTTTGTGGCCTTTGTGGAACTTAGTAGAAGTTGCCTCCCTCAGGAGATTGAGCTCTTCAAGTGGACAGCTCTCAGTGGAGGGAGCTTTCTTGCAATAAGGAAAAGGAGTCTCTTCCACTCCATCCCCTGACTGGGGAGCAGGGTCGGAGGCTCTAGTTAATAAGCAGAACAGGGCTAATTTTCATCCTCCTTTCCTAAACTCCCCACGGTGCCCAGATTGAGCTGACAGATATCTAACAACCAGCTCCCTGATTTTAGAGTTTGCCAACCTTTGTGGGGTAAATATTCCCACCATGGCGGATGCTAAGCCGCTGGCCCAAGGCCACTGAACGTGGTGCAGAGGCGATGCTCTTAATTAGCATTCACAGGAGGTCTGGCCAACCCCAGAGCCACTGCCGGCAGTCAAGGAAGTACCACATAAAGAACAGCTTGCAGCCCTTCCTGGGCCTGCACTGGGCTCCATTTGGGTGAAAGTACCAAAATAAGTCCTAGAATAACATCTAACTATATTGTGAGCATCTCACCTTTATTTTTTCTGAACCCCATCATACCTGATACAATACTCCTCTGAAAACTAACACCAGACAAAAACTGTACGTTTGAAGTAACACCATGATCATTACTATAATCTATTCCTCATTAGTAGGAAAGAAAATTCTATATTTTAAAAAAGCTAGAATTCACAAAAGGCTAAGAATTGATCATTTTTATAAATAATGTCAAAGGAAACTGTTATACCTTTGAATTTTGTTGAAAGAACAAAATTTATTTTAGAAAATTTCTATCCCTGCTACTACTTAAAAATATAGAGAAACCCTGAGCAATGTATTACACAGGCATGCAATTTATCCTTTGCCTCAAGTAGGTACTTTAAAACTTAAAGTTATTAAATATAAATGCTGTCATGCCCCTTTGGTAGCTTATTTTAAAATTGGCAATAATAAGAAAGCTGGGACTGCCTAGTGGTTAAAAGCATCTCTCATGCCAGGCTCCCTGTATAAAGCCCCAGCTACCACCTGCCTGGGGGTTGGGGATTCTGGTTCAGTCACTTAACCTCTCCTCATTCCAGTAATAACAAGACCTTATCAGAGAGCTTAAAAGTTGTGTAAATGAAATAGTCCACTCCTGCCCTCAGCATCAGGCCAGGACACAGCCCATCCTCAGACATAAGCCATGGAACATTCGGTCACACGTACAGATCTGGTGATCAAAAGCCTAAGTAACCAATGACTCTTCACAACCACACTTCAAGCACTTCCCAGAGTTCATTGTCTTCCCAGAGGGAAGGAAGCCAGGAAGTGGCTTTGCCTGAGCAGTCTGTCAGGCCGCGGCGGGTGCTGTGGCTGTGGATTTCTTCCTCTCCCCTCCCAAGCGCTATGCTTCTCCAGGACAGAGTTGCATCCCCCACTCCAGCTTCTCATGGTGCACTCAGTTACCCATGAGCACTGAAAAAAAGAAGCAGTCCCCAGCCTACCTGGCAAGAAGACAGTGTCCTCGGTGTTTCCCAAAGCAAGGTGCTTTTCTTTTGTTTAGTCTTCCATCTCTTCCACCACTTCTACAAACCCCTCAGTGACCCCAGGCCCCGAGCTACTAGAGGAAAAGCAGATGGATTCCTGTCTCAGTGGGCTGGACCTGGGTGGGAAGCTCCTGGGAGTGTGGCTGTGTGGCCCTGGTAGCCACATGGTCCTTGTGCACATTCTTACCTCATTGTTTCTCATTCAGCATTTCTCATTCGCGGCACTATTGGCATTTGGACTGAATAATTCTTTGCTTTTAGGAGCTGTTTAGAGCTTTCCTGTGCAGGAAGGAGCCTCTCTGCTCCCCACCTGTGACAACCCAAAATGTTCCTAGACATTACCAAATGTCCCCTGGAAGCAAAATCATCTGGAGTGAGAACCACTGTTCTAGACAAGAGCCTCATTGGGTAGCTGTGATCTGATCTTAGGGCACAGAAGAAGAAGCTGGAACACTGCTATTCAGTAGATTGGCTGCCCAGAGCCAGGACACTAATGAATGTCACGCACTGGCCTGAAGCATTCGCCATTCTGCCTCTTATTTTGTGACTCCAAAGTCTAGCTCAAAATGTTTAAGACTTTAGGCATTCCATAAATGTTGTTAAATTAATCAATAAGTGGGTGGACATCATACTTCTCCACATTATTAATACCCTAGGCTCTAGTTTTCCATCAAAGCAAATAAAGCAGATAGCTCACACTTAGCAGGATCCACTGAGATGCAAAGTGGTGACAGACAGCCAAGAGCAGTCCAGTGTATAAGGGACCCCCATTTGAAGGAGTCCATGTCACAGGAGGTTATTCTGAAGCAATGGATAGCAGATCAGGGAACTCACACAAGCTGTGTGACAGACCTTGGGCAAGGCGCTTGATTTCTATAAAACCCAGATTTCTCACTGTTTTAGTTAGCTTTTCATCACTGTGACCAAAAGACCTGGAAAGAACAACTTAGAAGAGGAAAAGTTTATTTTGGCTCACAGTTTCAAAGTATGAGTCCATGGTCAACCAACTCCATAGCTCTGGGTTCAAGGTGAGGCAGAACTGTTACTCAGACTGAGTAGAAACACTGCTCAGAAACACTCCAAGTCCGGATATAAACCAAATTAGAGAGTCTTTATTATCTGGTGCCAGAGACTGTTCCTCACAGAGTCCCACTGACCCTCTTGTGAGAACAGCCACCTCTGCAAACAGGTCAGAATATTTAAAGGGAAAAACCACATCCTATAGAATCTGCAAGTTGCAAGCAAGCAGGATACAAGGGCTGAGAGAGCAGTTAGCAGAGCAAAAACAGACCACCACATCCTGGGTTTGAGCACATTTGTGTGCATATGAAGTACAGAAAACAATTTTGTTAATTTAACATCTTAAAAACAGCTTATATCACTAGTTCACATGGGGGTCATAAAAATGGAGTCACTATGGCTATGCTTACTTATACTTGTCTATGGCTATGTCTTGTATTTACCTATTGTCTTATTAGCCTATATTTATTTATAACTATACTAACCTATGGGTTTATACTCATCACCTTACACCATTCTATATCTTATTTCTGTGTCTTACAGTTATATGATGATGCTGGCCCACTATTACTTATGTTTACTTCTTTCAGCTTATAACTAGGGAAGCTTAACATTATTCTATGACACTTATCATACAATCCTATTATCCTACCTATTATTTCATAACCTATAATCTATAATCTATATCAATTAAACCGAGACCATAGCAGAACATCATGACAGAAGGGCATAGACGAGGAAAGTAGCTCAGGACAGGGCAATCAGGACGCAGAGAGAGCTCTGCTCACCAGGGACAAAATATAAACCCCACAGACATACTCCTGGGGACCTACTTTCTCTGCCACACCCTACCTGCCTACAGTTCCCACCCAATTAATCTATATCAGTGGATTAATCCACTGGTTAGGCTTAGGTTCTCATAACCTAATCATTTCACCCCTGAATGCTCTTGCACCATCTCACATATGAGCATCTGGGGACACCTCATACCTAAAACATAACATTCACCCACAACTATTACACATCATGGCTTTACAGTGAAGACCAGAGAGTTTGTACAAAAAATATTTTGATCATAGGTAATCAGTAAGTAAGAATTCTTACCATCATTGATACTACTCATGTGCATAAAAAGTCTACATATCTATACCAGATAAATCACACAACAGGATACTGTCCCTTTCTTCCTAAGTGAGCCAAGATGCTGAATCATTTATGTGCATATTACTATTCTTGCAATAAATAAGAGCCGTGGACTGAGAGGAAACCTGGATCCTAGTTCTGACCCTAATTAGCTATGGACATGTGAATACATGAATCTATTATTTGGTCCTCTGACACTGTCACGTCATCCGATACTTGGAAGATAGCTCACAGTTTTTCTAAATCTCTTATTCTGTATTCATAGGAATACAAAATGACCATCTACTATTCTTTTCTAGATTTTTAAACCCATGTACATAAGATGACCATCTGCCACAACATTAAAACAGCAGCCTTCTCCAAGACATTTTAGTGAATTGTTATAGGATTCAAATTAGAGCTGTAAAAATCAATAACAAGTCACTAAATATATGTTAACTATCATGACTTAATTATTTCTCTGCATGGCAAATAACTTGGATATAAATATGTATGATTTTATAGCCACTTCAGGAATGTGGTCTTTCCATCATGTATTGAGTAAAAATAATCAATGGAAAATAATGCCTCCACCCATCAAGCACCAGTCAAATTGAATGCTGAATAGGCAAACTGCAGACACAGCAGATTCATTTTAAAAAATCAATCTTACGACATGGGGCCCAAATTGATAAATTCCGAACAAGCCAGGCTTTGCTGTGGAACCACTCGCATTTCCATCTCTGCACCTCTCTCTGTGACGTTCCTCTGTTTTAATAGCTCTGTCAGCTTTCGAGGTCTGGCGGAAATGGACAGAAGTCTCTGGAATTTTATCACAAGAGGTGACCCTTCTCGCCTCTGGATTGATTCCGTCAAGAACATTCATTATACAATTATTGAGTACCGACTCTATCATATTCCCTGGACTCATGGTCAAGGGGACTGTAGCAAAACTATGTGGCAGTACATGCGGGAGCATCCTAACACCCTGCACACCTAGGGAAAGCTTATAGGACGAAAGGCAGGGAGATGGCGGGAGAGAAGGCAGCGGTGGGAGAGAGGGCAGTTGGGGCCACAGCTTTGTTCTTAAATTCCTGCCTCTTCAACAGATAGGACACAGATCATGAATACATGATGGAGACATAGATCATGAATGAGGCTAATGACTAAGCCTGCAGAGAGGGTGGAGAATGATTAGCGCAAGCTGGCATAAAGCAGCACAAGTTCAAGGAGAGGGTGGACATGACCACATTCATGTTTTAGAGGAGGACCTATGACAATGGTGAGGAGGACAGAACAGAGGAAGGCAAGACCTCATAGGGGAAAGGAGGGCTAGAAGGCTGTGGAGGAGACAGAGGTCAAGTGCACAGTCAGGAAGAAACCAACAGGAAAGAGAACGCCAACAGTGTGAAGGGTAAAAGGAAGAGGGTGAAGGTGGTGATGGAGAGAGGAGGAGGAATCTGTGATGGGGTCCTGGTTCCGGGCTTGAAAGACCAAGCAGATGACGGTGGCACTCACCCCCATGGGGAACTCGGCAGGCAGACAGGCTTGTGGTGCAGCCTATTCAACTGAAGGTGTGTCGAGAGTACAGTGCCAAAGGAGCACAGCAGTGGAGTGTCCATTAAACATTCAGATATGCTAGCTAGATGCTTGAGAAGTGATCTAAGCTGAAGAGGGCTATGTTTTTAAATATCATTGTGAAAATATAAACACATATCCAGAAAAGTTCATAAAAATAAATGTACATCTTAATAAATTATTATACATTAAATATTCATTTAATGATCACTCAGGACTAGAAAAGAAATATTTCTAAATTCCAAGAAGCCACCTGCCTAATCACAACCTAACAGAACCACTATTTTGATTTTATGCAAATCACTTCCTTGTGTTCCTATCTATATTTAGCACCTAATTATACATTTTTAATCACCCTAGTTTAATTCTGCCTATCTTGACCTTATATGAATGGAATGAGATGGTTGCATTCTTCTGTGCCTGCTCTCTTGTTTTCAGGGATTTGAAAGATGTGTCCATGTTGCTACACGCTGCAGTAGTTTGCTTGTTTTCGCTGAAATGTGGGATTCACATCCATTTATTTCTTATGGGCATTTGAGATGTTTCAAGTGTCTGGTCATCATGATCAAAGCTGTTATGAACACACATTATCACCTAATGGACACTTCTGTCAGTGAAAGAGCTTGGAATGGGAAAGAAGTTCAGGGACAGCAGAGCATCCTCCCCTTGAGCAGACAATGTTAGTGCATGTTCTAGTCTCTGTGCCAATCTACACATCTATGGCAAACCAGCAGTAAAAGAGATTCCTGTTGTTTCATACCCTCACCAACACTCAACAGTGAGTGCCTTTCTAATAGCAGCCATTCTGGTGGATGTGTAGGGTATTGCAGGTGGCATTTCACTTATAACTAATACAGTTGGTCATCTTTCCATTTGAATGTCAATCACTTAGACATTCTCTCTTCTGAAAGGTCTGTTCTGATTATTTTGCCTATTTTTCCCCATTGAACTATTTATCTTTCTTTTATTAATTTATAAGAGATATTTATATTTTCTGGATAACAGTCTTTGTTACTTATATGTATTCTATGGGTTGTGTTTTGGTTTCTATGGTTTTAATACTGATTACTGATGGACAGAAGTTCTTAACATTCTTGTATTAAAATTACCAATATTTTCTTATAGTAAATAACTTTTGTGCTTAGTTTCAAAAATGTTTTATCTATTGGGGCTAGGGTTGTGGCTCAATGGTAGAGCACTTGTAAATAAAGATCCATTGACAACTAAAAAAATATTTGAAAAAAAAGTTATTTATCTCAAAGACAAAGTATTCTTCTAACTTGTCCTCAATGCATTTGATTATTCTATTTCTCCATTTCAAGATATCCAATTTACCTGGAATTAATTTTGCATAGAGTCTGATAGTCATTTTCTTTCTGCCCCTGTATAGGTAACCAATGGTTACAGCAGGACAGATCAAGCATTCTTACATATGTTTGACATTTTTCTGAGTTGTCTATTCTGTTGCACTTAATTATTTTGTCTTTTAACCAATACCTCACAATCTTATACTATGGCAAAACGAGCCTTTATATCTAGTAAAGCAAGCCCTCTTACTTATTCAAGGATGTTTTAGCTATTTGGGGTCTGGTACTATTCCATAGAAACAAAAGTTCTTCATAGTCATATGAACCATTGTATTTAATGAGGATCACATAGAATCCATAGAAGCATTTAGGAAGAATTAATAGCTTTATTATATTGAGTGTTCCAATCTATTAACACCTATTCCATCTACTTTAACTTTCATTCATTTTTCCCAGATTTTCTGCAAAAAGGTCTTGCACATCCTAGATTAGATTTTTTTTCCTAGATTTTTTTTCCTAGAAATTTATTTTCTAATTGTAAGTAACAAATTTCTAAACTTTATTTTTATGTACATTTTATTGCTGTATAGAAAAAACAATTGCCTTTTATTCTTTTGATCTTTTATCAGCCAAATTGCCAAATTCATTTTTAAATTTTAATAGTGCAGATGTAGATTCTCTTAGATGTGTTACATACAAAATCATATCCTCAGAAAATAACAATGGGTTTTTTTTAATTTCCATTCTTAAAACCTTTATTTGTTCTTCTTCCTTGCACTGGCTAGACCTCTCAGGATTCAGTAAGTGTTAAGAGTGGATATTCTTCTTTTGTTCCTAAGTTCAAATGGAAAACTGACATCATAGATATATATGCAATATTCTAAATAAAATGTGAATAAAGTAGACTTTATAATATGTGAAAAAGAGCAATCCATTATGCCCAAATTGGTACTTCAGAACTGTAAGTTCTTGAGTAAGCTTGGCCTTTAATGTACCTTTTAGCAATATCCTTGCTCAATTGTACTATTCAGGTTTTGCTGGATTCATGGAATTGCACAGGGAATATTGTTTATTTTCTCTGGAAGATTTTTTGTAATATTTCTTCTTTATTTGTTTGGTGGAATTTGTTGAAGTCATATGAGCCTGGAGTTTTGTTTGTTTATGGATCTATATCATTTATAGTAATGTGACTAATATTTAGATTTTCTTCCTGTGGATGCTTTAAAATTATATTAGAATATGCTAACTACATTTATATTCATTTTCCTTTTGACTTTTTTGCTATACATTTAATTATTTTAAGTTTATACATAAAAACTTCAGAAGGTATTCATTAGTATTTTTCCAGTTCAATATTTGTTTGGAATCTTTCACTAACTTACCATATTCTTTGCATAGAATTTCTTTCTACATTAAAAACTTACTCTGGTACAATGCTCTTTTTGCCTTAGTATCTTTTCATATTTCCTTCAGAATTTACGCTGGTCTCCTGGTGGAAAATTCTTTTGGTTTTACTGGACTGAAAATAGCAATTTCACTTTCACTTGGGATTGTTGGAATCCCATCAGTATAGAGAATTATATACTATAATGTACACATTTTATAAAGTGAAAAAAAAATTAAAAATTATTGTAAAAGAATATATATTATTGATTATGGAATTCCATATTAGCATTTGAACATTTAAGATTATCTGTTAATTTTATTATGATATATCTAGGCATGGCTGGTTTATTTTGATTATTTATTTTGCCTACTTACATTTCACTGGTACTTTTTTATTCTGTGACCTGTCAACTTGCATACGATTTGGAAAATTATTCAAATTATTATTTTGGACTTTTTTCCATCAGCCCATTCTGTCTCTTCTCCTTCTAAGACTCAAACTATCCCTTTCACTTCACCCTTGTCTCAAATGCTCTCTTGTTCTATATTTTCCACTCAATATTTTTATCATGCTCTATTCTGCATATTTTTCTCTGGTGTTCTTTCCATTCTTTCCATGTATTGAATGTGGCTATATTAAATTAACTATTAATCTCATTAATTAAATTTTTAGTTTCAGATTTTTTTAAATTCCAGAATTCATATTTGGTTCCCTTTCAAATTTGTCACCTCACTCTTTATAATCTCCAGCTTTCTGGGAAATTTTTCTCTAATCTTTTATCTGGCCAGATGTACTAAACATCACTTTTTTTAGTTCTTTTCTGATCAGTTCAGTTTCTGACTTTCCTGTGGGTCTGTTTCTACAGTCAATTGCTTTGAGCGGTTTTTTATTCATGTTGTCTTTTCTGTGGATGTGCTTAGTTGTCTTTAATTGTATGCCAGATGTTGCTTAAAACGTGTTTGCAGAAATGCTTCAAGTCCCCAGATGATATTTTCTACCTCTAAGAGGTCTGTTTGGTTGGTTGGTTTCTCCAGCTATATAGTAGCATCAGCAATCCTAGATCATCTCAGCACAATTTCTAGATCTGGGGTTTTTCTCTACTATATAGAACACTTGAAGCTAGATTACAAAAGAAGAAAAAAGAAAGAGGAGGAGAAGAAGCTGTTAAATATAATAATGATGGGGGAAGTCCAATTTATTTGGCAAGCAAGAAGAAAGTGGAGGCAGTGCCCATGGAATAGTAGAGAAAGTCAGGATTGCAGGGGTTGGGAAAGAATGTTGAAATGAAGAAATGGAGAATTAAATTTGAAAATGTTTTCAAGAAGCTTGACTTTCATGGGAAGACAAAAGTGAGGCCACAGACCGTATGTGAGCTATCTTACAGATTTCACATTGTGCCAGGAAGGCTCACTCCCTGCTCATATACAGGCTTACACCACAGTAAGATCTTCTGGAAGGCCAGAACCTTGACTTCTGCTAGCTCGTAACTCCAACACACATGATAAATGCACAATTAATCTAATTAAAATGACTACATTATTCATTTGAGACTCTGTGGATACTTAATCTCAACAAAATATGCATGTATTTTATTTTGTGGTCTTTATCTCACTGACATCTATGGGATATGTTAGTACATTCTCCAAAGACCAATAAGAGCGACAGGAATTTACAAGCATGTCAGTACATATGTACCTGCAGCCTGGTTGAGAGTGAGAGACAAAGGAGCAGACCTCCCTGACCCATCTGGAAGGGCTTCCAGTCAGGTAGGGGAGACAATCATGCATGTGCCAACAGACAGACAAACTTTTTCCTTTCTAGTTCTCAAAAACACACACACTTTAGATCACATTATTGCTTTCAAAGATTGCATTGAGCAGACATATCTTTTCCACAAGTACTCCTTTGAGAAATCTCAGGATGATGCTCTCCCCTCAATAATTTAAGTGTTCTATTATGTGGTAACCTACACTTTACTACTGGACTTAAAATTTTACATTGCATTCTTTAAGAGCCCGGCACTGCATTGCAAAACAGGCAAAGTGAAATACCTTGGAAATACTTTCATACTATCAGCATCTCTGTTTCCCTAGGGGGAGGAGAGGTGGAAGCAACAATTACAGGTCCTGGAAAGCCAGCGTGGCAGGTGGCGCTTCCCACATTCATTGCTCCTGTGTTTACTGTCAGAAGGTTAGGACCTCAGAGCAGACGTTGAAGACCATGTCTAACCCATCAGGGAGGGAATGGTGCCCCAGGTAAGGTTAGGGTAGAATCTGGAACCAAGGATCAATGAAACAAGTATAGTGAACCCATAAAAACCAGAAGGGACAGATCAAGGCACAATCTGGAAATCAAATCAAGGTAAATGGCTGGATGCCTTTTGCTTTCAACTATTCCTGACGCTCTAGGAGGAGCCAAATTTACTTTAAAGAAGCTACAACAAAATAATTAGCTTTTGGAAGATGGGGCAGCATAATTTCTGGTCAGAGATTGGACTGCAATCCCACCTTATTCTCTCATTCGCTGTATGGTCTGGTGAGGAGAAAATACAAATAACAAACACATAACCTTTCTAAGTTTCAGGTTCTTCATCCAGAAAATTAGAACTAATAATGAAATTTCAAGGTTGCTTCCATGGTTAAATGAGATAGGGCACATGAAATTGCCTCACACCACGTTGCACACGTAAACGATAACTAAAAAGTATATTTTCCAGTTGCAGTTTGTATTCATTAAGGTGACATTAGATGCTACAGTACATAAACCCTGTTCTAAGTGGCTGAATACAAAAAAATTCTTTGCTCTCTCATATTACACTGCAATGAATGTATTTGAACAGTTCAGTTCTTTAACTTTTCTGAGACTCATATCCCTTTTCTACTAACTGTGGGGAAGAGACCTTCTTTGCAAGGTGGTGGTAAGAAGTAAAATGAAATAACATTCAGTAAAGCAGTAAACATGCTGCCCCATGTCAAGTAGGCTCAAAGCATCATGGGTAAGAGCAAGCGCTTTGGAGCCAAGCTATTCAAGCCACTTGAGCTTTTATTTACTAGCTGTGTGACCTTGAGCAGTTTAACTTCACCTTGATCAGTTAAAGCATCTGTACAAAGGAACAAGTAATAACACTAATAATAACAATAACATAGGGAGGATTAAATAAGATAATACATAGAAAGCACTAGAATAGTACCCGGCATGTAGTGAGGACTCCAAAAGTGTTAGCTTTTAGGCTGAGGGTGTGCCTCACTGGTAGAGCACTTGCCTAGCATGCATGAGGCCCTGGGTTTGATTCCTAGCAATGACAAAAAATAATGTTAGGTTTCATTATTATTGTGCATAGGATACAATTGTGGTTGGTATTGTCCTGCTATCATGCTATCAATTTTACTCAAAGAAGCCCCCTCTGTTCAGAGATTTCCTCAAAGACCTCCTCTGGGAGGAGGCACCATACATGGGCTTCTCTTAGTCTCCTTTCCTACTTTATAGTTCAATATCTCTCTATAGATGGACTTCTTCCAACAGGGTTTCAGTGTAAAAAGTAAGAAGAAATGACCTTCCTTTATTTTACTACTTCTTTTTTTTTAAAATATTTTTTTTTAGTTGTTGATGGATCTTTATTTTATTCATTTATTGTTTGTATGTGGTGCTGAGGATCGAACCCAGTGCCTCAGCATGCGAGGCAAGCGCTCTACCCCTGAGCTACAGCCCAGCCCTATTTTACTACTTCTTAACCACGCTAGAGCTTAGAGGAGTCAATCCACCTTTCTGGGCCTTCGGTTTCCTCATCTGTAAAATGACGGGAGTTGTCGGGTTGTCACTTCTCATGACCCCAAATTACACCTCCGATGGATGGAACCCTTCAACCTTAACCTGAAGTATTCGATCCATAGGACATGGAATTGAGAGAGCAGCTGGGATGGGAGGCCCGGAGGGAAGGAGAGAGGACACAGGGAATCTAGGGGTAATGGGGAACGTCCAACCGAAGGTCAAGATGCAAAGAAGGACACCCAGAGAAGAATTCCAATGTCCAACTTCATGTTTCCACAAGTCAGTGACAGAAAGCAGAGTTCCTTAGCTATGAAAGAGGACACCTTGACTTTCAACTAGACTCATTAAAAAAAAAATCTTAGAATTCTAAAACATATACTATTTTTCATATTGAAACTTCTCCAAAATGGGAAACTGTCTTACCCACAATATGTAGTATATCCTTTGATACTGTTTTTTTTAACAAATGCTAATGTTAAATCGATGAGGCATCTTAAAATTAAATGTGCACTAGACTCACAGAACGTGGCAATATGTATGTAATGCAGCAATACATGTGTATTATCTGCATGTAATCATCTCATTTTTCCCTCACAACAATCCTATGAATAGGACATTATAATTATCCCCATGTTATTGGGGAAATTGAGGCTCAGAGGGTTTGTGTTTTTGCCCAATTTAGCAGCACTCTAAGAACAGGAAGGATCAGGATTCAGACTGAAGATTGGACTCTTTCCACATCGCCTACTCCTTTTATTTAGCTTAATATGCCCTTGGGAGAAGTTGCTTCCCAGTTCAGTTTTCAGAGGGATTTTTATCAGAATAACAGTTTCAAGTTTCTCAGTCTGTCCCATCGGAGATGGGATGCTTCATCTGATTAGCAGAATCACAAGAGAGAGATGTTATTGATTCACATCACTCTGCAGACCAGGAAGCAGGTATTGAAAGTTCCTTTTGCCATGTGTTCATTCCCAGTTCCACTCTGGCAGAGAGACCATCCTCTCTTCCACGTGGTTTAATTAACGGTCTGGGCACTGTCCTGCAGTGAGCAACTAGCAGTTCTGAGTGCTTTAATCAAGCAGATGATAAGAAGACAGGCTGAATACAGAGGAACCCATGCTCTCCAACCTAGAACTACTAGCAATATTTATTTCCAGCTGTCAGTCTCTGTCTGTTTCTCAATGGATTCCTACTGCAGTGGGGCAGAAAATGGTTACTGGTTTGTAACAAATTGCTAATGCAAATATGTCTAGAACAAAATATAATAGCAATAATAAAATATTATATCATACACTTATATATTTATCTAGAATTTTCCTTATTTGGTTTTTAGATGTGAGAGTCAAATCCCAGAGATGCTAAGTGACAGATGCTCTCGGCTCTGAAGTGGAAAGAATATAAGTAGAATTCATGTTTCTGAATGCCTAGTCAAATGTTCTCACTCATTCTACTTAGTTATGTACTCGTTAAAACATAATGGTCAAATGAGGTTATGTGGCTGAAAATTGACCACAGAGGGCACAGGACCTTCTCCTGAGAATCAGAATTATTCTGAACAATACTGCTAAGCAGATTTAATGACAGTCGACCACCATTGTCAATATTCATTTGAACCACCAAAAAAAAAAAAATAGATTATCTGAAATGGGCTTTGCGTTAGCATTTCAATGCTATCCACACAATTCAGAAATGCTCTGGGGAGATCTGAGACCAGGCTAGGAGACTACTAACCAGTCAAATATCTAACTGCAACACCATGAGTCATAACAAGCATGCATACTTGACTGTTTTAGTCACAGCAACATCATAGGATTTTGTGCCAAAAAGATTTTGCATGGCTTATAAGTCATTACAGAGAAACATAAAAAAAAAATAGAATAAACTATAAGAGGCTAAGAGAGGCAAACAAAACCTCCCAATGGGTAAATGAAACAAGTTGATAATGTCTCTAAGAGGAGTTAGACTCGTCTGAGGCCAGGTCAGGAAGCCAGCCTTTCTGGTTACAATCCAAGAATCAATAAAATCTGCACTAAGTCCACAGCAGTTTTCAGAATAGAAAGCAATCCAAATCAGGTCTCCACAGCTTTGTCTCCACATCAGGGTGCAGGAGATCTGAGGGGTTGCAGATTGTAGATTAATTATATTAAGCTTGGAAACAATCTGCAAAGTCCAAATAAACACAGAATCAACCCTCTCGTCGAAAGGGCCTGAGCAACTGGCCTAGAAGAAATATGCAGTTGTTCTCTCTTAAGATTCGGCCATGGGCAAACATCTTCACTTGGCAGGTTTCTGTTCTGGATCTGATGTTTCTAGATGCCTACTGTGATCCTCCATTTAACAATCCAGCAAGCAGCTGCTGAGTAGATTGTGCGCATCCAAGTGCTGGCTAACCAAAGGGGAGGAACGTGAGGATGGCTATAACTTACTAGAACATTCTGTAGACCATGCACATGATTATTCTCAGACTAAGTAGGATGTTGTTCTCCCTGTCGTCTGAGTAGTGGATTTTAAAAATTTGGCCTCTGGGCTTTGTTTTGTGTTGCTTTTCTGTCTTTGGCTTATTCGCTGTTGTGAGGACCAACTACATGCCCTTTCTGTTTGCACATTTTTAAAATGTGCTGACACATAACAAAAACAAAATCTCATTTTTTTACTACTCCCCAATGTTCATGGAATTATCAAAAGTTTTCTTTTCTAATCATCCCGAGGACAGCCAGGCAGGGACACAGAAGGGGAAGAACATTGCTCATGATCATCCAAGTGGAGCAGAGTGCAAACACACAACTGCACCCTCTACGCTGCTCATCTCTAGACCCCTGAGTGCCTCTGATGGAGTGTCGCTGTGCATCAGGTGTTCTCAAGTGTTTTACAGAGTATCTCCATCACCATCCTCATTTTACAATTAAGGAAGCTAAAGGCCAGGGGTTAAGCACCTTGCTGACCTTATGGCTGACACCTAATAGTGCCAGAAGCTGCATCCTGATGGGCCTGGCTCTGAAACTGCCCCCTTTACTACCTTCAGTACATCCCATCTGTGAACAGTCAGGAGTCCAGATTCACGGTGGCATCTGTTAAATAGTAACAAACCATTTTAACATCAGAAGTATTATTTCAGTTTTGGGTTTTAACATGATAACATGGGTAGGTTGAAAATGACTAAAATTTCACTATGGGAAGATCCACATGTAATTTACTAATAATGATTTAAAATTAAGGATCTCTAGGAAAATACAAAAATATATTTTTGTAACTAGCCTGTAGTATCCCCTGAAAGTCATTTCTTACCAATGTTGCTCTACTAATAATTTTTTCATTATTCTGCAGTTCATGCTATAGACTTGGGTAGAATATCACTTTGGTGTGTTATAGCCCAGGACTCAGAACCCCTCTGGAGTATAGGATCGTACTAGATATAATCTTCTAGCTTAGTCTAAACAACAAAAACAACAAAACAGAGGCTCTCTTGTACATCATTTTGTGTAATCAGTCTGTATGACTTTGTCTTGTCAAAACCCTTTTCTTCATGGACAAGGGTCCCTTCCCACCTCCATTTGGTTCTGATAAGGCTGCAAGTCATAAACATATACTTAGCCTTACAGTAAGGAGTAAGGGCTGGGGAGTGGCTAAGGGGTGATGCACTACTTGGTGGAGCCCTCCTTAGTCTCTGCCAGTCCCTGTGGAATACATAGGTTCTGTATTATCACTATTGGGGAGAGGCAGGTTCTGAGACTTCCACTTGGCCTTTCCGTGATGATAGCCCCTACTTTACAGGTCAGGGAAGCAATGTGAATTTTCTTCTAATTACCAAGGATATACATTCTGATGTTTACGGATTACTGAAATGACAACCAGGCAGATTCATAGACTCTTGGTTATCTCCGGTGAGCCAGACATGGTCCAGAACTTCATTTATCCTAAGTGACCCTTATACATCCACTAACAGAGGACCCATGATACAAGTTTCTCTGCTATCAATTTCAAGTAGGTTCTGTTTTCACTAGCTCTCAAAATGCTGAGTATTTCTTTTTTCCAGAGTATTCCTTGTGTATATGAATATCTAAGTAAATAGCAGTAGATCCCTTTGAGGAAGGATCCATTCCTGTATGTACTTTATGCAGTATTGGGGTGTTCTTGTTGGGAAGTGGAACTGTCCTTTAGACGATGAATTCTGAATTTAGAAATAAGCTCAGTCAGGAGACTGGCAAGGGCTGATGAACTTTAATTGGGACAGTTGATGTCAACCTCCTGCTGATCCTTATTTCCTTTTGATTGTACTAATTGAGCAATTCCCTTGCTGGTTCATCATCTACCTACCTTATTCTTAGGAACTAACAGGTCCTTAGCTCTCCATCCATCAGAGCCCCATGGCTGACATTCCAACCTTGCTATTAGGTTTACAGTTTGCTTGGAATGGTTACATGATACCACCTCGCCACACACATGGCAGGAATCCCTCCCATTGCTATTAGGGCTCTTGTGTCTACAGGAGCAAATCCTGCTATCAGCCCTGCCCTAGAGATAAAAGCTGTCACCAAGCTTCCCAGTGGTGCAAATTCCTCTCTTACCAGCACAAACCACATTGCCTCTTACTCAACTAAATTTAGTGGCTATTAAATGGTACATTCACTTTAGCATGCTCATTTTTCTGAGACTTTTGTAACTACTTCTCTTAGTGCAAGCCACACTTTTTCCAAGAACCCAAGAGCCCTCAGTATTTTAACACTGCTTTTCACAGACCATAAAGGGTTATTGATTCTCAAATCATGGAAAGATGCTTGTCTATCAATGAACTCTCCTTCATCCAAGTTTACATCCCAACCTCCTTGATTCAGCATCTTCAGGAACCAGTTCCATAACTATTCTTGAATCCATCCTTGCTGAGGAGGGAGGTGGAGGTAAATTCCATGAAGAAAATGCACTGTCTTATAAGAAAAGTGCTTCTGCATCATCTTCAGGCAGATGGGAGCACTACTTTTTAATAGGGAGGAGTCAGATACTTTAGGTCCAGGGGATTCAGGAAGATGGACTTTCAAAATTTTTCTAGTGCAGCAGCTCAGTTACCACCATGCAAGTCTCAGTTCCACTTTCTCCTTAGCAGAGCCCAACCTGAATCTAAGAGACTTTTCTAGGATCAATGATTTGATTTTTGTAGACACTCCACTATTATAATTACGCCTCAGGCTTCCTCTTGAACTTTTCTTGACCTCTTACTATAAGAAACAAGAATATCTATATGGTGCCATTCCAACCTTGCTATTAGGTTTACAGTTTGCTTCGAATGGTTATATGATTCGATGGCTACCTGACTTGGCTACCTCCAAAAAGGGACCTAACAGTGAGTGAACCAGGTTCCTGTGGCCAAAGGCAATTTCAAGGCATCTTGACTGAGTTGTCAGTATCCAGTACTCCTAGCATCTGGAGGGATGGATACCTCTACTCAGGAGCTAGGACCTGAGCAGGACACTAGGATATCCACTAGGTACTCAATGTTTTTGTTTTGTAATGGGCTTTAATTTTAGAGTAGTTTTTAGTTCCCATAAAAGTTTAAATGTAAAGTACAGGAAGTTTCCATACTCCTCTTCCCTCTCCATACATGTGGTCTTCCCTTTTCTCCAAATACACTTGTGACAAATTGATGAACCTACATTGAGATACATAATTTTCATAACAAACCCATAGTTTAGAGTTCACTCTTTGTATTGCACATTCTAGGGATTTGAACAAATGAATAATAAAATGTGTATCCACCATGAGAACATCACACAAAATAACCTAAGAGCCCCAAATTCCCGAGATCTTCTATTTACCCTTCTTCTCCACTAACTCTCGGTAACCATGGATCCTTTTACTGTCTTCATAGTTTTGCCTTTTCCAGAATGTCAGATGTTTGGAGTTCTACAGCACATAAACTTTGCACATAGACTTCTTTCACTTAGTAATCTGTATTTCAGGGTCCTTTAGTCTTTTTCCAGCTTTTAAATTCATTTATTTTCAGCACTGAATAAGATTGTCCTGTCAGTATGCAACCCAGTCTATCTATTCACCTACTGAAGGCCATTTTGGTTGCTTCCAAGTTTTGACAATTATGAATAAAACTGCTAAAAACACCATGTGAAAGTTTTTGTGTGGATATTCTGTACTTTAGAGCCTGCTAGGCCTCAACAAAAGTAGATTCTTCTCTCAGATTTTGCTGCCATATAGAACTATCACATGGTAAATAACCTTCCAGGCCCTCTACATAGAAATAGACACACGATTTTAATGCAGGGGGAAACTGTAGGTCAAAGAAAGCTGTATACTCTGACTTATCTTTTCCAACAGTGGCATATCTTTTCCAACTATCTTTTCCAACTATCGCATATTTTTATTTTGATATGACACATTTATTTGTCAAGCCACAAAGACAATCAAAAGATACTAATTAGCAATCTGTTTACCAAGATTCTTGATTAAGAATCTATAGGGGAGACAATTTCTCAGATCTCATAGGATAATAGTTTAACTCATAGACTAAAAACAAACTCAAATAAAACTGCAAATAACACATGCCTACAGCATGCCCTCAGGATAGCTAGAATACTACAAACTTTAAGATTTACAGAAGTGATGAAATAAGGATTGGAAACCAACAGAGAGAGCTCCAGGGTTTATCCCAGAGCAGAGAATAGGAGCTAGACTTTGCAGAAAAGAAGAGGCTACATCATACCCCAGTGATGGAGCAACACAGATATCATCTGCTCTGAAGAAGATTTCCTCACCGTGAATGGGGAAATAACACGAAAATGTCCAAGAGGGGCAAACTGGCTACTGAAGAACCCAAAGGAAGTAGTTGGAAAGTAAGTGTGAAGCACAAGCTCTGGGGCAAAGGGACCCAACCTATAAGAACAGTCAGCCCTTGCAGATTTGTATTGATGGGAAAGATAAAAGCATATGCCATGCTTAGAAGACACTACTGAGCTATGCCTATCCTCCAAAGGGAAGTTTCTATTTTTTTTTTAATATATAGAAGAGGGAACCTTTGAACAAAGAAATTTAATAGGTATCCCAAATGCCTCAAACCTTTTCATACATGTATTAGTTATTGCTCTAGAAAATCCAAGAACCTTTAGAATGAGCAGAGACACCAAAATCCATGTGAAATCCTCATAAGATGAAAATAAAAAACTAAAAGTGAGCAACAGGGCTGGGGATATAGCTCAGTGGAAGAGCACTAGCTAGCATGTGCAAGGCAACAAAATTTTTCACCTCATTAAATACTCCACAAACTTCACCTAAAATAGAACAAAACTGTGACACAACACATCAGCATACAATAAATAAATAAGCAATGAAAACTATAATATAGCATTATGTTATAAATTTAAAACTCAGGATTAAAATGGACATACAATACATGAACAAATTTAAGAAACAAAGAAAAAGATAAAATCATATCAGAAATAAAGACAAAATTATCAGGTAAAAGAAGAACCAAGATTTTGCTAAGATTATAAGAGATTCTAAAACAAATAATGCAAGTAGTCAATACAACAAAAATGAAATTTAAAAGTTTAAAAGAAATCTGAAAATGAGAACTATTAATCTCTTTAATTATGAAGATCTTAAACATGAGCCAGCACATATAATTTATATATTACATATGTGTTATATATATTTTAGATGTTATACATTAAGTATGTATGCAAATAATATAGTTTCTGAAAGAAAAGACAACAATGGAAAAGTATTAATATTTGAGATCATAATTAACATTTTCTTAAAGAAAATAAGACCTGAATATTCATATTTAAAAAGATCCATCTGGGAAATTCTACTCTAAATGATCAACTCTGAGGCATATCCTAGACAAAAAAATTGGGCTTTAAAGTCAAAAAAATGGAGAAGAGAAGTTTCTAGGCATCTAGGACAACAAAAAGTTATTTAAAAAGAAGAAAAAGGCAAATTAGCCTTAGAATTCTCAAAAGTAGCACAGAAAGGAAAATAAGAGTAAAAAATAATTCTTTAAGACTCAAAAAATAAAAAGTGAACCAAAAATTCTATACCTAGCCCAGGTATCCTTCCAGAATCAAGTCTAAAAGTTTAAAGCAAAAACATTTTAAACATTTAGAAAGTCAGGGAAAACTAACTTATAAACTTTTCCTGGGGAATCTACTAGATTTGAGTGAACTAACCAGGGTCTATGGGACAAATCCAGCCTGACTCCCTTTGTTTATTGTGTCTTACTGAAACACAGACACCTATTCATTACACACACACTGACCATATATATATATATATATGGTTTATATCTGTGTTTGTCTTGCATTTGCAGAGTTGGGCAATTATAAAAGAAGTCCATAAAGTCTAACATATTTACTAACTGGACTTTCAACAGAGAAAGATTTCCAATTACTGTAACAGAGAATGATCATTAGCCATATAAGACCACTCAGGGAACCTGCCAAAATGCCTAGTGATGAATACAAAATAAACACAATAGTAAATCTAAGAGAAGAACAAAGATAAAGACAAAGGTAGAAGAATGATGTATAAATGTTCCATGTCTGATCAAATATCTTGAGAGGAAATGTTATAATTTCATTAACTATTGCACCCTCCATAATCCTAGTGCTTCCTCATCCCCACTCTCAATTGGCTTAAAGCTCAGCAAAGTGTCTAAACTGTGCTTAATGGGGAAAAAAATGACTCTAATCTTAGATCCAAAGTTTTATTCAAATCCCACTAATTAATCCTGTCAGCAGAGCTGACCCACATTTGAGTCGCCAGGATTTACTTTACCCTCCTAGACTCAAATCAGGAAACCATTTCCTGGAAACCATTTCCCCAGACTCACACCCTGATGCCCACCCTTCAAGCTTTACCATTGTAATTATAAGAGGAGATGAAAATAATTATAAGGTGGAACAATAAGCCTGGAAAACAGAATTTCCCCCAAGGCACACACACACAAATGTACCTAATTCTTTTCCAGGGTTCTATACTGGGCATTTCAAAAGTGGGTCTTTGGAAAGGTCTTCTCTAACAGGACATTTCCCTGCTGACAGCTACCTGGAAAGCAAGAGGTGAGAGTGACCCCCAAGGAGACACTATCAAGGAACAAAACAATCCTAAATGGGCTCTCTTGCCTAAGGGAGAACTTCGATCACCTTTCCCACCAAATTCTTCATCATCTAGCATTAGGGCCTAAATACACCTTCCTGGGGACCATATTTTGTCTTTAACTTTCCCTCAGAGGGTTATGGGAGAGAGTTGTTCCTCTCCCAGAGAAAGAATAAGCCATTAACAAAGGAAAGGCTTACAATGAAAGCTTGGTAAGTTTTTGTTAATCATAGTGTCAGAAATGCAACAGCATATGCTGGCACCCTGTAAAGAGCCAAAGCAGGGTCTTCAGTTGCTTTTCAGCTGCCCTTTCATGATTCTGTTATTTTATTGTTTATGTGAACCACTCTGCATCCCCCGATGGTAATATTTACCTACATAAAACCTAAAATTAGATTACATAAGGGGTAATCGCACACATAAGCACAGCGTGACAATTTGTGCAACTGGTAAAATGTGCATGAAATATGTCAACTTAAGCATTTGCCTAATTTCACATTTACATATTAAAGATTCTATTGAAAAGCATGGTAATTTTTGTGCTTATTTGGAATAAAGAAAATGAAAAGAAGCTGCAAGGTGTACACATGTCTCTTCTTGATAAGCATTTCATTTTTCCTTTAACAATTTGTTCCTATTTTCTCCCCAAAAGCATCTTCATTATTTTCGTAACTAACACTGCAAGGCTAGGGTGATGTGAAGTGGGTGGATCACGGAGTCAGCGCTAATGCGGCAGTTTTCATTTTGTTGACTTAACCTGAAAAATGTATTTCATATATTTAAATCCTTTATGTTTATACTCTCTTTCTCTCTCACCTTCTTTTAACACATACAATATCAATATACAGGGAAATTCATGAACATACATAATGTTTGAATCTGGAGTCTCCCCAGAGGCTCATGGGGTGGAGGCTTGGTCTCCATTTGGTGGAGACACTGCTGGGAGGCACTGGAGAGTTTAGGAGGCAGAAGCAAGCTGAGGGTGGTGAGGGTCTGGTGGCTTGTCCTTGAAGGGTATACCTTGTTGTTGTTGTTTTTTAATTTTTACACAAATCAATTTTATTTTACCAAATGCACAAGTCAACTTGCACAGCTCTGAATACTTCATGTATCTATGGCCTTAAAAAATCACAATCAAATTCTCATTCTTTCTTGCGAAGAAAGAAAATGCTCTGGATGCAGACTTTTCTTACCCTTCTGTGTTAACTTTGATATTTAAAGGTGGATTTTTCCCCCACATTTTTTATTGGTGCATTAGAGTTTTCCATAACAGTAGGATTTGTTGTTACATATTCATACATACACACAATATAACCACATAACTTGGCCAATATTCCTCCCCAGCCCTTCGCCCTCCCTTCCCACCTCCCACACTAGGTCCTTCTTCCTCTACTCTGCTGAACTTCCCTTCCTCTCTCCTTCTCTACTTCCTGGCCACCTGAGGGGAGCAGCTTTGCTCAGCCATCCACACTCACGCCATGTTGACCTGCCTCACCACAAGACCAGAATCAATGGGGCCAAGTAATCATGGGCAGGAACCTCTGAAACCACAAGCCAAATGAATCTTTCCTCCTTTAAGTTGATTTTGTCAGGTATTTTGCCAGAAGGCTAACACAGATACTTAGATCAAAGGAGCTCTGAACTTGGAAATTAAAGCAACACTAATCAAAAAAAAAAAAAAAATCTGGGGAGTGATCCCTGAGGTAAGGGCTGTGTTCATAAACATAATGTTGTGGCCAAAATTTATTCATATTTTAGACTTAAAAAGAATTCTATTACTGGGCTGGGACTATATCTCAGTGGCAGAGCACTTGCCTAGCATGTACGAGGCACTGGGTTTGATCCTCAGCAAGCATACAAGTAAAATACAGGCATGTTGTCCATACATAACCACAAAACAATATTTTTAAAAAAAAGAATTCTAGCCAGGTGCAGTGGCTCAAGCCTATAATCCCAGCACTTAGGGAGGCTGAGACAGGAGAATCACGAGTTCAAAGCCAGCTTCAGCGACGGGAGGGTGCTAAGCAACTCAGTGAGACCCTGTCTCTACATAAAACACAAAATAGGGCTGGGGATGTGCCTCAGTGGTCGAGTGCCCCTGAGTTCAATCCCCAGTACCAAAAAAAAAAAAAAAAAAAAAGAATTCTATTACTGCTATGGGTCACATATCAATGAATGAATTGACCAGCCTCTCAGAGGTGTCTACTCTCCTCCCAAAAATCTGGCTTCTAAAAAATGAAGAAATTTAAATGTGATATAAGAAGATAGGACACATATCTGTGAGAAGCCTCATGGCAGGAAAGAGAACACAGATGCCCTTGGGGCCCAGATGCCAGACCTCCCTTGGTGCAGCCTGCCATCTTCCCATGATGGCAAGCTTGATCAGAGATGTACTCAATGTGCTCAGTGTTTCCATACAGCTGGGCTTGTGCTCACACTTCAGCACAGAGCTGTGTTACAAAGAAAGTCAGAACTCAAAGGGCCCTATAAACTCTGGAAACTGCTTGCTCACCCTAAACCTAAATTCTACCAGCACCAGCATCTGGTTACTGGGGTTGGAGCAGCATTTCAATGGAGAGAGAGCTAAAGAGGCTCAATCTGCGGTCGAGCAAGAGCCATTCTAAGTGCATAAAACGCTCCCTGAAAGCAGCTCCCAGGACCTGACCAACTCAGAACTCCCTTGCTTCAAGAACAGTGAGGGAGAGGGTAGAATGAGGGATTGAGAAAAAGGAAGAAATCCTGTTCTCTATCAATATTCCTCTTAAAAATGTTTCACACAGAGCTGAGTACCTGTCATTTTGTATTCACTCATGAAAGGAAATTATACTGGACACCTGCTATGAGCATGTCCTCGCCTAGCTCTGAGAACACTGCAGTGGCAGGAGCCCAGAGATCCTCGTCAAGGAGGTTGCCTTCCAATGGAGGAGGTGCATAACACACACACACACACACACACACACACAAATGAGCTCAAACGCCAGCAAGTCCTATACGGAAAGCAGATGATCAGTGGAAGGTAACTGGAAGATCCCTCAGAAGAGATGTCAGAATCCAGAGAATCCAGCCATGCAGAAACCAGCAGAAAGAGAGATTCAATAGCTAAAACACTGAGAGCAAAGTCTCTAAAAGGGACTAATCATAGGACTTTGAAGGCCTCTCTGGGATTTAGAATCTTATTCCAAGTTCAATGAGAAGTCATGAAAGACTTTTAAAGAGATAAATAACATGATCTGATTTATGTATGCAAATACTGCTCTCATTGCTGTGTGCAGAATGGATTTGGAATGGGAACAAGCCTAGAAACTCAAAAAATCAGTTGTTTAGGCAAGAGATCATGGACTAAAACATCAGAAATAGGATGGAGAGAAATGGAAAGATTTGAGATATATTTTTTAGAGTGGAACGAGATGCTAACGCACAGAATATACAAAGTAGAAGGAGGGAAAGAATCGAAGATGATGCACACACCTTGGTTTTTGGATTAAGTATTAAGATGGATGGTAACATCCTTTCCCAAGATACAAAATACCGGCAGGTGTATGAAGGAGAGGCAGCATTAAGACCTGTTTCAATGCCTGTTAGACTTCAGGGGGGATCAAACACAGGAGGACTGATGAGTCCGGAGTTGAGTGGACACTTAAGGACTCAAGATGTAAAGTTGGGATTTGTCAGCATAAAGACAAAATTCAAAGTCCAGGGAGCAGACGAGGTCTCCTAGAGAGAAATTGTTAATATAGAAGAAAAGAGCACCCAAGACTGAGCCCTGGAGAGCTGCTCTTCTCAGGAGCCAGGGAGTAGGGATGTGGGCAAAGCATTAGAGAAGCTGGGGCCTCTGAAGTCCAGTGGCCAGGAAGAAGGCGGGTCAGGAAATAAGGACTTAAGGGCTCTGTGGAAGATGCTACAAAGCTGAAGAGAAAGAGAATAGTGAGCCTAAGATCCGACATTGGATAATCTTTTAAAAAGTAGTTTTATGCTAGGCACCCATGGCACACACCCATAATCTCAGCGGTTCGGGAGGCTGAGGCAGGAGGATCGCAAGCTCAAAGCCAGCCTCAGCAACAATGAGGCGCTAAGCAATTCAGTGAGACTTTGTCTCTACATAAAATACAGTCTAGGACTAGGGAGATGGCTCAGTGGTTGAGTAGCCCTGAGTTCAATCCCCGGTACCAAAATAAAAAGTAATTTTACTGAAGCGGTCAGAACAGAACCCAGACTGGAAAGGAATAAAGGATAAATGTGAGTTAGTGATAAAAACAGCCTCAACTTTTTGAGAATCTGCTCTATAGGAATGGGGAGGAAGTTGGAGTGGTATGGATTTGAGCCACCTAGCCCAGATCCAATTTCTACCATGCAAAGTAGGTGCCGACCCCAGGCTTGTCACAGGTGCTCTCTGCCCCAAGGCAAGCTCCACACCTCTCCAGCTGTCAGTCAAGGGCTTCACAGCCAGACTCAAAGAATGGTGTGATGCCACCTCGAGTCCTGCCTATCTTTCTGTCCTTGCCACCGCTGACCCACTCTGCACACTATGCTCATACCGTAATAGTCCCTGTTCTCCTATCGTTCCATTCTCTTTCAAACCCCTACACCTTTTCTTTTACCAGAAATGTCACTCCTTTTTTAATTCTCCTATAATTGAGGGTGAGTTCAAATTACCTCCTGCATGAGCATCTCCACCAAGGCCCCATGAGGATCTGTGGCTGAGGCTGGTCTTCCCCATAACTTTTACCTAGCATTGCCCTATAGCCTGTAGCGACGGGTAAGATAAACATACCAGCAGATGTTACCGAAATAACTTGCAGGGGTAGTTGCCTGTCACAACTACCATACTGTCAGCCAGTGTCCATATTGATTTAAATAAACCCTGATACTATTCCTTTTTCTCACGCCTTCCTCAAAGGTCTATTTGCCCCAAGGTAAATAAAATGGGAAAACTTAGTTAGACAAAGAACAAAGTGATAAAATCTTAGTAGAATCACAAGATTGAATAAAAGCATATTAAATAAAAGCATATTTTTATTTCTGGAGCCTGGGGGCCATTCTCCTGTTTCATGCAAGTTCAGATCATTACAAAGCCAATATTTCCTGAACAATTGCGGAGAGCTCTACAAAATAGGGAAGAGTTGAGGACACGGTCCTTGTTTTACTTGAAGTGAAATCCAGGTAGATAAACATGATCTCAAAGGAAATTTAATCTTCTTAAACTGATTGACAGGAAAAAGAATTTGTCCTAGCAGCCTTACTTAGAAACCCCATGAAATTTCATAGTCCTTTTGGAATCAGGTTCTCTGGATTGATATTGTTTTAGATGACAGATATTCTAGAATGTCCCCTTCTGAAGATGGTAGTGGGGAGAAGCACAGGGCAGAGAGCTCTCCAACATTGAGCCTTGGCCCAGAGTGGGGGAGCACCTTGCTTGCCTGTTTGTAGCAGCTACATCCACCCTTGACCTTGCCATCTGTCCTCTACCTCATTCCCAACATCTTCTTGCTCACAGTATCTAATCAGTTTTAGGTCCCATCTCTAGAATTAGTCACTTCATCTTCACACGAGTTTAAGTGCCTGCTAGTCCCCGTCAGGGACCCAGCACAGCCCGCTCCAGTTCATCACACCACCTTGTAGTGATCCTGTTCTGCTCACAGATCTTCTTTGCCTTCTTTGGCTATGAAATCAAAACATAAACTTCTTCCCTGCTATTAAAAGGCTTTGATAGTCTGGCCTGCCTTATTGCTAGGTACTCCTTCTCTCAAAAAATTATATAAATGACAGCCACACATGGTGGTGCATACCTGTAATCCCAGTGACTTGGAGGCTCAGGCAGGAGGATTGCAAGTTTGAGGCCAATCTCAGCAATTTAACAAGGCCCTCAGCAATTTAGTGAGACTCTGTCTCAAAACAAAAAATAAAAAAGGGCTGGGGATGAGGCTCAGTGGTAAAGTGGTAAAATCCCCAGTACCAAAAAAAAAAAAAAAATTATGTAACTGAAATTTATTTAATTAGCCATTTTTTGCCAAATGCAGTGACATATATATATAATCCCAGTTATTCAGGAGTCTGAGGCAGGAGGATCATCCTGGGCAAATTAGCAGTATCCAGTCTGTTATGGTTTAGATATTATGTGTCTCCCAAAAGCTCATATGTGAGACAATGTAAGAACATTCAGAGATGAAATAACTGGGTTATGAGAGCTTTAACTCTATCAGTGAATTAATCCCCTAGTGAGGATCAACTGAGGGTAACTGAAGTCAGGTAGGTTGTGGCTGGAGGAGGTGGGCATTGGGGGTGTGCTTTGGGGTATGTATTTTGTATCTGGCAAGTGCAGTCTCCCTCTCTTTCTCTCTTTCTCTCTCTCTCTCTCTCTCTCTCTCTCTCTCTCTCTCTCTCTCTCTCTCTCTCTCTCTTTCCCCCCTTTCTAGTCATGTCCTGACCTCTCCCACACTCTTCTGCCATGATGTTCTGCCTCCCCTCAAGCCTGGAGAAATGGAGCTGGCAGTCTATGGACTGAGACCTCTGAAACTGTGAGCTCCAAAATAAACTTCCTCCTCTAAAATTGTTCTTGTCAGGTCTTTTGATCACAGCAGCTAAAAAGCTGACAAAAACACTGTCTAAAAATAAAGTAAAAAGGACTCTGGATATAGTTCAGGGGTAGAGTGCCTCTGAATTCAATGCCCAGTAACACAAAAATACATAAATAAACAAACCAGCCATTTCTATCTCAGAACGCAATCTCTCTTCACATCCACCTGGAGTGAGCCCAGTTAGACAGACATCACAGAGGCTTGTGCCATGGTGTATGATTCTAGAGGCTGAGCTCAACCAGACAAGCTCTTTCCCCAGTACAGCCAGTGTACAAATCTTCAGAGAACTAAAATATGAGTGGACTGAGATGGACGTTTCATTCCTGGGGTCAAAGCCAGATAAATGCAGGACTCTCAGGTCCAAGGAGGAAGGCACGTGTGAGAAAATCAGTTCTAAGATCAGAGTTGAGGAAAAGTGAGAGGGATCTAATTAGAGTGTGAAGTCATTCAAGGGAGTAAAGAGTGCATGACGTGCAGTGGCAGCACAGGCTGGCTCTTGGTGGCCACTCCCACACTTGCTCACCCTACCTGCACCTGTGCTTGGGCATGTCCTGTCTAGAACTCCCCTTCAGACCTCATTCACACCTGCTCCAATGTCACCGGTGCTGTTAAGGCCCAGTAAGCATCTCTACTCAAGGAGGGATCTCCTTGGCCTTCTAAAGGGAGGTGCACCCATCCCCCCCGTCAATCCCTAGGACTTCCTTCATCCCTCTATCATGGCTGCATTTGGTGGTCAGTTTTATGGTGACTGGTTTAGGCTCCAGTACCTGGTGGTAAGAATGGCGGCACCCTGTGTGGGAGAGATGGGGCCTCTGCCTGCTACTCCACACTCGGGAGCTGCTCAGTCAACGTGTGCTTTGCTCACTGCTCCCGCTGTCCCAGTGCCTTCAAGAGAACAGCAGACAGAGGTAACGCTTTCCACAGATATTCTAATCAGAAATACCTTTCTCAACCAACTGATTCATCACCTCTGTGAACACAAAAGCCCAAAGTTTCCAAATCCAAGTAGGGCATCCTGCGCAGGCAGAAGGAAAAGAATTCCCTGTCACCAAAATGAGTCCTCATAACTGACTCCCAGAACACAGTCCTGTGCTTTCCTAAATTCCAAAAAAAAGACTGACTCCCCACATTCTTGCAACACATGGAGTTTTGAGAATAGGAGCCTTGGCCCAGCATGGCAGCCTTCCCAGGTTCAAGTTCCAGGCTTGGTAGGGAAGCGGCTGTGGAATGTGCATGAGGTTAGAAGCCCAGCTTTCCAGGTGCTGAATGAGCTTCTGGGCTGCGCCCTTCTGAGGTCCCTAACCTACAAAATAGAGATGGTGGAAATCAACTTGCAGAATACATTGTAAGGAAGATTCACACATGACATCACCTGGACAAAGTAAGCAGTCAATGAATTTAGGAGTCATTTCAGTAGGGAAGCCATATCATCTCACATACACATGTGCACACACACACACTCATTCACACACACAACTAATATATTAAAATTATAAGCCAGGCACAGTGGTGCAAGCCTGTAATCTCAGCACTTAGGGAGGCTGAGACAGGAGGATCCCAAGTTCAAAGCCAGCCTCAGCAACGGCGAGGCGCTAAGCAACTCGGTGAGACCCTGTCTCTACATAAAACACAAAATAGGACTGGGGATGTGGCTCAGTGGTCAAGTGCCCCTGAGTTCAATCTCCAGTACCAAAAAAAAAAAAAATGATAGTTATGCATGTACACATGTCCATGTAATTACATGTGTTCCAAATTAACTAAAATCATTCCAGAATATAGGATCTGAAATAACTAACTACTTTTGGAAATTTATTTGAAATATAATAGTGTCAAAACTCCTAATGTAATGTTCTCAAGAAATTATGAATTTTTTTTCATTAGAAAACAAAGTTCCATACCTGGAGGTATATCTCAGTGGTAGAGCACTTGATTAGCATGCGATCAGTTCTGGGTTTGATTCCCAGCCCAGCACCATTAAAAAAAAAAAAAAAAAAGAATGAAAGAAAGAAAATAGAAAAGAAAACCTACTGTTTGCAGATGCTGATACCTATCTTTTCTGAATCATTTCCCCTCATTTGAGGAAACTGTGAAAAGAAAAATTTATCCTTTATTCATAGTTTCTGAGGATTTTATTCCCCAGAACCCAAAGATTCATTTTACAAAAGAGATAATGAAAGATTCTTAGCAAAGAAAGTGGAATGTATCATGATGTAAGATATAAATTTCCATATTTTCCACACAGCAAAAATCTCTACCTCAATCCCAGCAAATGGCCTTAGAAAAAAATATATAAAGCTTAGCATATGACATATTTTCCAATTTTAAACTTTATTTAGTAATACTAAGCATTTTCTCACGATAAGGGTATTACCTATGTATTATCTAGAAGAATTTGCAAATTATTTTGCTGAAGTTAAAAACTTATTAATGGTAGTGGCAATCATGTTCTTAGAATAGCAGGAACTAAAATCAAAGTGTAAATTGCCTTAGACTTCAGCTTCAAAAATATCCATTGGTAAATGAAAGAGATTATTAGTAGCAAATCTTTTTCAGAATAAAAGGATTAGAGTTACTAATTTCTATAAAAATTACTACTTTCTTTCTTGCCAAATTAATCCCTGAGAGATTCAAAGCTGAATGGAAAGAATGATTCTAAAATAGCTATATTAGCATAAATATGCCACATCTATATTTTTGCCAATTTTTCTTGACTACTGGAAGAGAGAAGAAAAAAGTTAGAACCAATCAGTGAAGAGAAGCAGAGTATTTGGGAGTTCAGAATCTAGACAAGCCCAATTATGAAAATATTTCCCATAGAATTAATATGACAAATAACATGCAGAGAAAAATGAAACTGCTGAGATAAAAGTACTTTAAGGCTGAGGTGTAGCTCAGTGGTGGAATGCTTGCCCAACATGCAAAGGCCCTGGGTTTGATCCTCTGCAGCTCAAAAAAATGCTTTATGTTTAACTTTTTAATTAAAAGAAGTGGATTAGCACAAAGCATATTTTAATATTGAATATTTCCTTCCACATATAGGTATGTGACACAGAGAAACCTTTTCATAAATGTTTGTAGGAAGAGTGGATCACCCTAGTTCAAATATGGAAGCATGCTAAAAGCAACATTTTCCCAGACACTTCACCTATGCAATCTTATTCAATTCTCAGGACTTACTCAATTCTCAGGACAGAAATTTATATATACTGTCACCCCCATTTTAGAAGTGAAGAAATGGAGTGAGAGAGAGAACCAGGAACCACCCAAACACACACACCTAGAAACAGCACAGCTCTGAGCCAGCCTGGAACTCTGGTAAATAAAAGAGATTATTAGTAGGAAATCTTTCCCATAGCTGAGCCCTTTCCCTCACTCCAGGGCAGCACAGTTCTCTCCCAGGACCCAGTTCTGCAAGATGCCCCCCCACCACCACCACCACCATCTCCAACTGAGAGAACCCAGAGATTTACCTACTTTGTCTTCACCTCTTTCTAAAATTATCAGCATGGACAACGTGGAAGAGAAATGGAGTGAGTAGGAAAGAGAGAATAGTGCACAGGGGCAGCAGTGGTCACAACACTCATCCAGAGAGATCAGCCTCAGACTCTCCATCTCCTCTGGTGGTGAAAATAAAACAGCAATTAGAGATGCTTTAAAGTATATGGGAGGATGTGTGTAGGTTATATGCAAATACTATTTCATTTAATAAAAGGGACTAGAGCACCCTCAAATGTTGGTGCTTGTGGATGGACCTGAAACCAGTCCTACACAGATACTGAGGGATGACTTATAATCACTTTAGTAAAATCTTTTCATTTCTCTCCAATCTCTGAATGGAATTCTTCTGCCTACTGGGACTGACTAATATCAAGTACCTGTGGTTATTTAGTTTATTTTTTCAAAATTATTTTTTTAAAAAGGCACACTCATACATTTCTGGTGGTATTCCAAATTGGTGAAACCACTATGGAAAGCAGTATGGAGATTCCTTAGAAAACTTGGAATGGAGCCACCATTTGACCCAGCTATCCCACTCCTCAGTCTATACCCAAAGGACTTGAAATCAACATACTATAGTGACACAGCCACATCAATGTTCACAGCAGCTCAATTCACAATAACTACACCGTGGAACCAACCTAGATGTCCTTCAACAGATGAATGAATAACCAAACTTTGGTACACATACACAATGGAATACTACTCAGCATTAAAAGAGAATAAAAGGTAATTTGCAGGCATTTGCAGGTAAATTGATGGAATTAAAGAATATCATGCTAAGCAAAGTAAGACGATCTCAAAAAACCAAAGGCCGAATGTTCTCTTTGATAAGTGGATGCTGATCCATAAGGGGGTGGGTGGTATGGGGAGAATGGAGAAACTTTGGGCAAAGGGGAGAGAGGCAGGAGGAGGAGGCATGGAAGCAGGAAAGATGGTGGAATGAGATGGACATCATTACCCTAGGAATATGTATGACTGCACATGTGGTGCAACTCTACATTGTGTACAACCAAAGAAATGAAAAAGTTGTGCTCCATTTGTGTACAATGAATCAAAATGCATTCTGCTATCATGTAGAACGAATTAGAATAAAAACTTAAAAATTAAAAAAATTAATTTATTCTTTAATCTAAGATCTAAATATCACTTAGGAGAATACTTCTTAATTTCTAAAGGTTAAGATTCTATCAATATCATATTGTTAATTGACTTTAAACTTGTAGAGATTTACAAAAATATGACTCTTATGCATATCTACTCAAAAAGATATAGAGGATGTGCTTTGCCAAGATGAGAAAGTAGACCAAGCAAGGATAGTGGGATTCAGAGAACAGGGAACCCAACAGTCAGGAGGCAGAGAGACTTCCCTGATGACTGGAAGAGAAAGTCCTTAGATGATAGTGGTATGATCCAGAATGGAACAGAAGCATGGGGGCTGCCAAAAGCTTTGGAAATTATATATTTGCTGATATATTTGGCTGCATTCAGAGAGGTTTTATAGGTTTTTTGAAGAGTTTGGAAAAGTATGAGTGACAAATACCTCCATAACTAAGCAAATGAAAAACATAAATAATGATAAACTAAAAGAAAAGTGGAGTAAACTGTTATGGTAAAATAAATATCGAATATTATGTGGCTCATCTGTGAGTGATGTTTATGTAACAATAATAAAATGAACACTGAATATGAATTTAAACAAAGACTAGAAGATGGATGTGGGGGGAGACAAGAGAAGGGAGAAGCTCTACATATGGAGGAGGTCTCTGGCGCTGAGCCCTTCCTTCCACAGGAAAATCTAACCACAATACATGCACTAGTCAATCAAAAACGGCACAGTAAGCATACTGTCTGGAGGTAAACACCAGAACAAACAAAATTGAAAGAGGTTTATTCTAAGAAGCAAGATCTTGGAGTGTAGGGAAGACGGGCAAAGAATTGCTGTGTTGTCATGATTGTTATAAGCCCTATGATTCTATTTGGCTTATTAAATTATGTAAATATGCTATTTTGATAAGAAGTTGAATGTTTAAAATGGAAGAATAAGAAAACTAAGCCACTCAGCTTTCCCTTACAGATAACTAGGACAAAACAACAAAATTGTTCTGGGAAAAGCAAAGCCATTAACACCGTAGTATGAACTATAGGAATGAATAGGCTCCTGTTTCTAAATCTCAGTGGTCCACTGGTTCAGGGCTTCCCAGGAGGCTCCTTGGTACTCTGAAGAGAGGAGTACAGCCTAACTCTGCCCTCAAAAGTACCAGAGGCCTTGCTTCAGCCCAGCCAAGACGCCTTGCTGGATATCAGTAACACCAATGTTCAATATATTCCAAGTACCAAGCCATTATACATATTATTAAATCTTTTTCAAATTTGATAATATGCTACTTGAAATTTAAGAGCAGTTTTATTCTGTTTCTCGTAGCAAGTTAATTTTTCCCTTAGTCATTCTCCCTCCCACACTCGAGGCTTCCTGGGTGTTGTGGGGGAGGTTCCATAGCATATATCTGGAAGCTTGTCCTAAGCACAACAAACCAATTAGCTGCTAAGGAACACTGCAGAGTTCTCTTACCATTTTTGTTGACGCACATTCGGTGTGTTAATAATGACCCCGCCACACAGAGAGCACCCATTGTGTGTCAGTACTGCAGCTGCCTCAGCTTCTTTAGATTCTGGGGCCTTCCTAAGGGTGCAGGAGACAGGCACCCGGGCCTGCGGGGCCTGCAAGAGGCGGAAGCCTGCAGACCATTACAAAGCTCAGATGTAAACACCTGGGGAATGGATCACAGCGAAGGACTATCTTCCCTGATTGTGACAATTCTGTTGGCAAGTTAGAAGCCCATTAATACAAATGTTCTAATTGTTTCTGAAAATTCACATAAAGTTTGACCACACAATCCAAAAGAAAACAAAGGGCCTCTTATTCAGAGATTTCTAAATCCTAGGTGGAGGCCTCCAGAGCTGTGTGGAAAGACTACAGGTCCTCTGTGGCCCCAGGGAAGTCGGCATAGGGCCACATGATTCAAGAGCCCCAAAGCCTAAGTGGCTACTTTTCCTGTCCTTTTTCACAGGGGAGAGCCACACCTCTGGGCAGGAGGAAGGAGCTCGCCCACGTCAGCTAGCCAGCAGCTGGCAAAGTACACCCGCCCAGAGCCTGGCCAGAGCCCACCTCCTCTCAGACGTGTCTCACCACTGGCTTTCCCAAAGCCTTTCTTACTTTGGGTGCTTTCTACTTATGGAAACTAAAAATGGACTCCTTTCTAGAGAGTTATGGAGCTACTGTTCTGCATGCTCCCCAAGGAAAGAAGTTTGATAAATTATTGAAATATCCACTTTTCTCTACTAAATGTACACTATGTTTTTATCTAAGTAAAATGTGAAAACACTTATTTTACTGAGCCATTTATATGCACCATTTTTCTTCTTAAAAGCTTCCCTTCTCCTATGCCCATTGCTTTGGAAACCTCAGGAGACCTAATGAAACACTGATTGCCCTCACTCTTGCCTCCCCCTAGTCTAATGATCCTACAACTTGACAATGACTTGTGTTGAGGAATCCCTAATTCAGAGATCTTCCTACATGTTTTAAAGGTACCATTGGCTGGAACGTGCACCAGCCTTTCAGCACATCAACTCCTGTTTTCTAGGTCTTCCAATGGGACATCACAGTGAAGCAAGAAGGTGGACTTTCCAGCCCCAGGGGGGATCCTTCAATTTCTGAACACCTCAACACCTCACAGAGGGCAGCTTCAAGATGATGGCAGTGGTTCCAAATCAGACTTAGGTCCTTGGGCATGAGGAGGAACCATGTGGAGGTCCACCGTAAGGCACTTGGGGCCTAGTCAGGCTCCTGGAGATACTGAGGGTTGCATGACCTTCATAGCACATCCCTGGGCTGAGTGCGGACACTTTTCTGCCTGGGCCAGGTTGGGACCAAGAGTAATGCTGCTATTTCAAAACAGCAGGAGTGATGTTCTGATGAAATGTGTTTTGAGTTTAGAATCAGAAAAACCTAGGCTCAGCTACCCCCTGGCCTACCAACTCAGTGATCCTGGATAATTTAATCAACCTTGGCCCAGTTTTCTCATAAACGGGAGGTAAGGAAGGACAGTCTTTTTATTGATATTGAGAGGATTCGAACAGGTCATTCCTGTTAAATGCCAACAACATGTGCCTGTGGATCCTAAAAGAATGTCAAATCTCTCTCTCTTCCTTGAGGAGAAAAGATAAAGAACAGCTGTTGGTGTTGCTAAGGAGACGTGGGGCAGCTTTTCCAATAAGACCCAGGAGGCACTTGGAAAGTCAATTGCCAAAGATGGGCCTCATGACAAGGACCCATCAAGGAAGTTATAGCAGTAAACCACCAAGTGCAGATGGCAGAGAACAGGAGGAGTTATTCTGCTTTTCTATGGCTGCCTCAGAAGCCACCCTAAAGCCAAGTAGTAAAACATCAAACATATTATTACTTCTCAGGTTTCTGCAGCTGGAGCTCACTGAAACGGCCTCTGGATCTCACCTGGCATCTCATATGGTTCAGTCACTGGTGGCTAAGTGGGTGTCACATCGAGGCTCCACTTGAAAGCTAGAATAATGGGGCCCCTCTCCCTCTCCTCCTGCATGGTTCTCCCCAGCAGGAAAGCTAGATTTCTTACAAGGCATCTCAGCTCTTCCAAAAAGCAGGCATTTTAGGAGGAAGAGGTAGAAGATTCCAGGCTTTCTGAACACAAAGCCCAAGGACCAGACTTGCTCCCTATTCTACAATAGAGTAGATCCCAAGCCCAGTCCAGATTCAGAGGGTGGGGACAGAAAAGCTGCCCAGGGGACTTCAGAGACTTGTGCCCAGCAGTCCAGGTGGCTGATGTTCACACACTAGCTCACAGTGTGCACACAGAACATTTGCACTAAATAAATGTCAAGTGGCTGGATGAATACATAAATGATTTCCCTTATCCCAGCTTACCTTTTTTTTTTCAGTTCTTAGTTCAATAAAATTGAGAAGGGTTAAATGTGCGGCTGGCTCACCTGCAGCGGCTACTTTGCGAATGCTGTCAAACTCAGTATGGTGCAGACTTAGAAGGTTTCTCACACTCGTTTATGAGCAACAGTGCCGGTGCATGTTTCCACTGGAAATGTTGCTGATTTCAGTGCCTGATATTTTAAGAGTGAATACAGTGTGAAGATCATAACCAACTTAATTTGGAATTTGGAATTTCAAAATACTTCCGCCTACTCCTCCAGGGCTCTCTAAAAGGCACGAGCCTGCTCTCCCTACTCCCCAACCCCAGGTATCCAGCCAAGGTTCACCCTAGGAAATAGGCCACCTGGAGCCTGTGATTTCAGGGCCTGGGGAAGGAGACACACCCCATGTCTGTGCTCCCCCACTAGCTCACTGCTTTCAGACAGCACGGCACTGCACCCAGGAAAAGCCGGCTTCCAAGGACAAAGTGGGCAGGATCCTTCTCAAGGTATCAGTGACCCCAACTGGATGCCCCAGGAGAAATGTTACACAGGGGAAGGGGAGATAATACTAGAACAAAGGACTCCCAAAAGTGTCGGCAGAAAGAACAGAAATGAAAGTTCTGAGGCAAATATTGAATCTTTTTTTTTTCTCATGGTTCCTGCCAGTTCTTAGGGAAGGACAATCTCCCTCCCATTTTCTGTCTCTTCCTTCACCATAAAACTAGAAAACTCTGCAGCCTAATGTTCAAGAGGCCTCAATGGTCCTTCCTACCAGAGTTCTATTCACAAGATACACACACACACTCAACAAACATTTGTAGAAGAAATAAATGCACAAATGACACCATCCATTTTCCCTCTACAAAAGCCTGCTTCAGCCACTCAAAAGGGCATCCTACAGGCAGCGATCAAAGGAACTCCAGTGCTTTACGACTCCTGCCCTTTTTTGAGCAGGTAGCCCCATCCCCCCAGGCATGTCCAGCTCCATGAAGTTTCACCCCTGAAACTCTACTCATTCTTCATGGTCTGGTTGTAAATGTCAAGTCTACCAGGAAATCTTCCCGTGTCTCTGCATCTGTGAACAGTTCTTTTTCTTCCAGATCACCCTATCATTACTTCTAAAATAATAAATCCATTCTGGGTGTTTTATTAATTTGACTAAATGTTCTGAATGGTGAATTGGGTACCAGGGACTCAATTCAGAATGAGGTGAAGTCCTGGTCTCCAGGAGTTCAGCCTCTAGGGAGAGCTTTTCAAAAGCCAGCTAGGGTTTAATAGGTACCCAAAGTAAACACAGGGTGCAGAGTGCAGCACAGAGGAAGGGAGGAAGAATTTTAGAGGAAAAGCAAATGGACCGTGATGCTGAAGGAGAGGAAAGGAAGGAAGCCACACCACACGCACCATGTTCAAAGCCAAGTCTGTAACTCCCCCTGCCAGGCAGGTGGTAGCCATCAACAACAAGACAGCAATCTGGTCAGTGACAGCCTTAAGACCTGTCTCAGGGACTTGAAGTTCTGCCAGCAGGTTTTAAGCAGAGGCATGTATTTTATAAGTTCTTTTCTAGTGATGGTGAAGACTTTTGATGACTGTATAGGCAATGTCACTGCAGATGGTTAAATTCAGTCACTACCGTCACATTCAATTCAATTCTGGTTCATCTTTGTAGTCCTAGGATTAACAAACACAGGGCTAGAAATCACAGTTACCATGTGGACATATAGTTAGTGCTTACTGTATACTGTGGCAGTCACTTCACATGCATTATTCAGCAGGTGCTCAATAAAAGTTTATTCCATTAAATTAAATGGAATTGCAGCTCCATCCCATCGAAACAGGGTGAAAATAGAAACTGGCATTATAGCTTTAACAGAGAGAGATAGAAAATTACAAGTCTAAAGAAATTTAGTAATGAAAAAAGATCAGAATGAAGGAGAGAATTTGATTATTTCTCAGCCAAAGGCCAAACCAGATAGACTCAGGCAATAAAAAAAGGAAAGATGACTCTTTAAGTGGTAAAAGAATTAGGATTTTATAAACACTTTAAGGGAGGAAAAAAGATAAACCACAAAGAAAAAATGGGTCTTCTAATAAATGAGTAGGAAAAGAGAATTAACAATAAATGAGAATAGATGAAATATTGAACTCATCTTTTGCAAGAAAAATGAGAGGAAATAACTTAGATTCTTAGCAAGTAATAAAAATCTTGCAAAATACTTAATAGGGATAGAAATCTAGGGAGAAGATATTCATTAAATTGAATCCATCATTTTTAAATAGACAGCCCACAGCCCTCACAAGGTGTCTCCACCAGGGATCGGTGCGGGGTTAGTTCTCTCCTTCTTCAGTATGGCTCCTAAAACACTGACCTGAAGGACAGGCTAAATGTTTGCAGAACTGTGGTCCCACACACAGGTGCAGGCCCTGGGCAGTGCAGCCCTAAGCCGGGGTATTGAGACGCAGTCTGCCAACTGAGCACCTCTGAGCTCCATGAGTCTCTCTGACTCTGCTCCAAGGCTACTTCCCCAATTGCTGAATCCCAGTTTCCTTTCCTCCACAAATTGGGAGCCATGATCAATGCAGCCATAAATTGTTTTTCCCTTCTAACCCTTGCATTTCTCATATTTGTATTCCTGATATTGTCTGTAAAAGGAAGTAAGGGGAGAAGGAGAGAGAAAGAGACACTATGTGAATATATATGTACATACATATTATATGCTATAGTACACATATATATCATATGTAATATATGTACATATTATATATATAGGATTCCGTCTGCATAAACTTTGGAAAGTGGCTGAAACATTGCTGTGAACCTGGGAATTCTGCCTGAGTCCTTGCTGATTGTGATGCTGATCAACACAAGGCTCAAAGTTACTGAAAACTGAGGTTCTGAATGGCTGGGGAAGGGCAGAGTGTAGATCAGGAAGCAGTAGGCTGCGTGGAAAGCAACCAGATTGGAATCAGGAGCTGGGTAACCACACAAGCATGACTCCAAAGCTGAGGGGAAGGGGTCACAACAGAGAGTTCTTACTGGAGTAAATTAGCCATTGGAAGAAAACAAGTGAACTGGGAGTTTATGTCAGAGGACCAAAGGAATAGACGGTCATGTGATCAAGAAACAGTGATACAAGGGAGGCAACGGGAAGAGGGCCCAGGAAGCCACGGCGGGGACCAATGGCAAAGGCCAGCTCCAGTGAAAATCAGCTTTTGTCAAAAATACTTTTGATGAACATGTAAATAAATGAATAAATGAGCGTGAGAACAAACCCAGGCCTTCTCCACACCGTCCTGGTCTGGCTTAAAAAATAACGGCAACCACTGTATTCCGTTGTACTTTACAAGTTCTTTTCTAGTGACGGCAAAGCCTTTTGAGGCCTGTACAGGCAATGCCATGTGCAGATGGTTAAATTCTGTCACTACTGTCACCTTCAATTTCACAGAATCTCACAATCCTGCATCCAAACCTTCTTTTTTTTTTTTGTAAGACAGAAATTGGTGAAGTCAAATAAAGGCATACCTTTCACCTTGTATTGATAAGAGCCTCGTGTGTTGAAATGCCCCAGGCGACAGAGTGAGCTGACCCAGCCACTTTGGGGAAAGCTACTCGGGTGTGACACTTACCACTTTGAAAGAGTATGGTGTTGTTGGCGTACAGTTGAAATCCACCAGGGGAAGAGGCCTAGGGGGTGAAGCTTATCAACAGACAGGGAAGACCACCATCCTCAGAGCCAGGTTCTCACTAAGATGGAAATGAGACACTGGGAGGAAAAAGTTCACCTTGGTACAAAAATCATACGGCTGTTTTCATAAATGCAAACTAACAAAGTCATGGTTTCAAAGGAATTGTGGAGAGGGAGTCAAAGCTGGAGATCAACACTGACTCTACAGCTGAGAAAACCAAGGTTCAGGGAAGAACTCCTGTCCCCTGTGGCATGGTCACATCTGATGGGACACTAGGCAGTTCCCAGGGAGATCAAGGGGAAGTGCTGTCCATCACCTGCAGGGGGCCGCTGAGCTGCAACCCCATACTGCCGCCATTAGGTTGGGTTAGGCGCCCCCTCCTGGACACTCAGAGAAACGTGGGCATTTCTCCATCTCTGCCTTAACTTTGCTTATTTTCCTCTAGATGAGCAACCCTATGAAGATGAGGACTGCATCCCAGTAAATGGGGTGACAGTAATGATAAATGCATGTTCCAAGGGAAGGGAGTGTGGAAAGATGGTGATCACAGAGCAGACGGCCATCTGCCCCCTGGAAGGCCTTTATCACTCAAGTCCTGCTGGGACCCAAAGACCATTTTCCCAAGAAGGTTTGTCTGGTGACTCATCAGAAGAGTCCTGTCTCTAAACTCCTGGACATGTCCTTGGCCCCTCCCTGACCACTTGTGTCAGAGTGAGTTCACACACTGATGGATGTGCATGTGAAGACTGAGATTCCTGAGGCCAGGGGAAATTCTAGCCCATCTCCCCACTCCTGCTCCCTAATGTGGTTTCTAGAACACAGTTCACCCTCCAGATGCATGAGTAGCAGCAGCAGCAGAAACACTCAGTTGCTCTTAGTGGAACCCCTAGAATTCTGTCAGGGCTGTGAAGTTTCTGTCTCCCCGTTTCATGTAATTCTGCAAGCAACTTCGAACAGTGGGTGCTTATCATCTCTGTGTTGCAGGCTTAGGCTCTTACAGGTGAGAAGTGCACAGAAAAGACATCCAAGATCAAATAGCTTGTGTATGAGAGGCCACGCCAGGTTCATGCTCAGTCTCACTGACACCAGGTTCTTTCTCTTGCTAACTGAGTGAACACACCAGCTCAGCTACTGCAGGCACCTAAAGGCTGCCACCACCAGCAATGTGAAGCCAGGTCTAATGACACATGCTGTTCCTGGAGACCCACCTTTATTCTCGATGGCTTCCACACCGCTGCCTTATTCTGCCCTAGAGAACGGTGGAATTCCAGAGTTCTGAGACCTCAGAGATCAATCAACCGAAGACCAAAATTCTGGAGGTGGCCTGGCCTGCCCTTGTTCCTTGGTAAATCCAGGGCAGAACAGGGCAAGTAGCCTGGTGGTTTGGCTCTCAGGGTTCAGTGCCTTCTCCATTATTCCCCAGTTTTTCTTATGCTGCAAAGCCAGGCTCAGTCCTCAATGCAGAGAAAACCTCAAACCCAAAAAATAATTTTGTTCTGCCAAATTCAAGAAGATAAATCCAAGGACTCCCATTATTTAATATTGATAACAAGAGAAAAAATATCATAAGCTTGACCTAGTTCCTCTATTCCAGTCTGCCTCCTGTCCTCTTTCCCAAAAACCTACTACCAAATGATTTCCAGTTGAATCCCTGGAGACTCTGTATTATACTTCCTGACAGGTAGGTGTATTAGTCAGTTCTGCACTGCTAAAACAAAACACCTGAGACTAGATAACTTACAAAGAATAAAGGTTTACTAAACAAATAGTTTTTGAGGGTGAAAGTCCAAGCAGCAAGGTGCTGGCTCTGGTAAGGGCCTCACTGCAAAGACTGTCATGGTGAAAGCACATGTGAGGGACTCACATAGCAAGACAGGTGGCAGAGAGTGGAGAGCGCCTGGCTTGCTCTTTTATGGCACCTTCACTAAGGAACTAACGGAGGTCCGATAAGAACTACCACCATCCCTGAGGATTAAGTGCTTTTATTGTCCTAACTTCCCACTAAGTCCACCTCTTAGGCCCATAACATCACCATACTGGGGACCAACAGATGAACCCAGAGGGACAAACCACATCCCAACCACAAATGAGCTCATGCCCTTCGCCCTTCCTGTGGAGTCGGATGAGAGGGGCAGCCTTGTCCCTGACGCAGTTGCTTCCTGTGCCTCGTCACTGCTCTCTCTGGCCCACAGTGCCCTGGCTGTTGCAGGGAGTCAGGACTCACCCCTTCTCCCGGCATCCAGGGCAACATGACGTCTCCAGGCCAGCCTGCTGCACTGTGCCTGGCTGTCGCCTGCTCATCAGTTCATCCCACCCCACACAGTGGTCCACCCAATGGGACGGTGTCACCTGAGTTCCAGGAACATATTTACGGAGGCACTTCACACAAACACAACACCAGAATAAAACACAAAGAGTGATTTGTTGTTGGTCTGCACGTGGCACAGCACTAGGAAGAACACATTATCTGACTTCCACTTGTGAGAGTTTGGTTTAATACCCCATTATTATGAGAATTCAACGGAGCTAAATTTCAAAATACATATGGAGTGGCTAACACACATTAGATGTTCAACGACAAGTGGTTCTCTTTTATTCTTTAAGCTTCCTTCTAGGCAAAGCTCAGATGCAGTTGCTTCCCTAAACCCTTTCTGAGCACCTTCCTTTGCTCCAGCTCAAATTATAAAATGTTTCCTGGACACTCTAATGTTGACAATGAACACATTCTGACCTTCATTCTTATCATTTATGCATCTTAAAGGAATGTCAGGAAACTGTCTGCGGCCCCTTGCTTGTCAGGTGAGCAGAGTTAGATTAGACTGGAGTGGGTAGGACCTGACATTGCTGAGCCTTGAACTTGCTGTGGGACCTCTTTCTGTATCTGAACTCACCTGTCTACAGTACAGGCAGGTGATGCAAGAAAAGAGGGCTTTGTTCCAGAGCTGTGGTTCCCACAGCATCTCCTCAAATCGGCACCATCCCCATCATCCCCTGGAGCTTACTAGAAATACAAAACTTCAGGCTCCACCCCAGACTTACCAAGAAAGAAAGACCAGGGGTGGATCCCATTGTTAAAGTTAAACAACTGCCCTTAAAAATGCAGAAAAACATCCACACCCAGAGAACTCCAAAACTCCATGCAAAACTCCACGTGAACATGCACATGCTCACAGGTGCTTCTCCTGCGAGACTGCTTAGCCTTCTGTCTTCTCCAGGTTTCTTTCTCATCCTTCAGAAGAGGCCGATAGCTCTGAGTCAGCTTTACCCTACGCTTCCTTCTTGGTATGAAATGCCATGGGTCTTACCAGAAAGAAAAAGAATCCATAACAATTAATATAAACATGGCTTAATTTCCACGCTGATTGATTCAGTGAACACAAGGGACCAGGGCAATACGCCACCAAGGAGTCCAGGAGGGTATAGCATTTGTGCAAGTCTGCCAAGCACTCTGAAGATGGAATTAGTCCTAGACCTCTGTCCCTTCCCTACCTCAAAAGTTATAACTTCTCAGAGTGGGCAGGGTCATCAGAGTCCATCTGAGGTCTGGTTTTGTATTAGGATCACCTGGGGGAATTTCACGAAGTACCCAAGCTAAGGCCCACTGCCAAAGACTCCTGCATTATTGTCCTCAGATGGAGTCTGACCACCTCTTTTGTTTAAGTTCCCTCAAATGATTCTGGAGTATAGCTAGAAGTAGGAACAATTAAGGCTAGGGGAGTGTTTCTCAAAAACTATCTTCTGTCTACCTGCCCCGGGACAAAACCAGGTCATTGGCCTGTCAATGGTGAACACCTGCTCTAAAGGGATGGTGGATTTCCAGGGGCTCAGGGAGCAGGTCTGGGAAGGAGGACTGGATCTGGTGGGTTCAGACCTGGCTTTGCCATTTCATATCTCTCTGAGCTTGCCAGAATCCCATGATATCTCTGAGCTCAGTTTCTTGGCCTGGAAAAAATAGGGTGGTTGTAGTTTCTCACATGGTTTTGTGAGCAGGTATCAGGTAATGATGCAAACGAGACTGTAACTGATGAGCACAGGCCAATGTATGGGGATAAAATAAGTGCCAGGGAGGGAACTAAGTTAGAGGCATGGAGGAAGTTTCCACTTTCCCAGTGGGAGCCTGATGACAAGGTTGTCCTCTGAGTACAGAGCAAGGAAGGGCGGGGTGCTGTGCTGGGAAGGAAGGGGATGGCAGGGCACACGTACCAGCAGCAGCTCTAGGGACAGGAGCTACTCTTCCTCAGCCTTTGGAGCAGGGAGCTCGAAGGGGTTAACTCTGGCTACCAGGCATCCCTGTTGCTGGCAGGATTGTTTCTGTTCAAGCTAATTAAAAACAGGTGCATTTGCCTGAGACTTGCACCGGGAGTCTTTCTGGGGCCTGGTTGCCCTGGAGACTACCCTCTCTGTAGGTAATCAGGTTAGAGAAGAGCTCTGGCTTCATTTGCATAGGAGAATTGGAGTTTCACCTGAGGTTCATAAAAAGAACAGAAAAATTAGATGTGCTTAGCTCTTCTCCAAGAGAGAAAATGGCTTGACTGAAAAGATTTCTGCAAAGGCAGTAAAGAATGAACGCGGCTCCTCCAAAGAGCCTGTGAGAAGAGCTGAGGCTGCAAAGCCAGCAGCTTGGGATTCTGATTCCAGGGCTGCCACTATCATCTGACTTCGCACAGCAGGAAAAAAGTGCATATTGCAATGTTGTGTGGAATCTCCTTTAAGTCTATGCCTTATGTCCCCGTTAAAGATGTGACGACTGCATGCAAATAGGATCAGTTGCTCCAAGTCACTCCAGCAGATAAGGATGAGCAGAACTCAAATGTAGTTCTGTTGGGCTTTTACCGTTCTACATGCTGCTTTTCTGCTCTGAGCCTCAAACTCTTGCATAAAATGAAGAGTTAACACCTCTCGAAGCTTCTGTCTTGCTCTGTGGATCTATAACACCAGTCCATTCTACTGTGGCAGAATAGAGTGGTTTTCCTGCAGTTAAATCTGTCTTGCCACCTCAAAACCAAAGTCCCTCAGCAAACCCAAGCCTGGATTTTCTGACTCAGAGCTAAGGAGAGAAGGGGTAGTTCAAAGATAATAGGGAAAGAGAAAGAGAGGGACCCAGAACAACTACACCAAAGCTTTAATTTGATTTTGAGTTTATGGTTGGGCAGATTGGAAGCTGACATTTGGAGTGGATGATTTGGATGTCAAGATGAAGCCAAGAACTTGATTTATAGTGGCTAGGATCTGTGCCCAAGGATTTAACATCTGAATTTCCCCCCACTTTTTAATTTACGGCTCTCGAGCCAATTTAATTGGATTTGTCTTCAGTGGGGCTAACTGTTTATTACCGTTTGAGAAGGCAGGCTTTCAAAATTATAAGAGCCTTCAAAATTGTATTGGGGATAGTGAAGAATCGGAAGATAAGAATTCCAATACTCCTCGGTAATTTACCCACACAGCATGAAGCCAGGAGACAGGCTCAAGTTAGTGTATTACCCAGAATGACTTGGCTGGATTGCAACTTTGGAAAAGTTGAGCAAAATCAACTTCTTTTTCTCAAATCAATCACTTGAGGATTTGAAAACGTGCCTTTCTGTTCCTTCCTTTGAACAAAGAAACCCAAAGTTACCTTTTTGAACCTTCCCCTCAAATTTAGCTTTCAAGTTGTTGTCGAAGGCAGAGTTTCCAGCAATCCACCAGCTTTTCAAGATCACTCAACTCAGCTGTCACTCAGAACTCTGGAAGAACTGTGGAGAAGTGGGAAGTGCAGTGGTCCTGAAGCAGAAAACGTGCCTTTGTTCTTATCTCCAGCCCATTTGACCTTGAACAAGTCACTTCACCATTGAACTCAAAAGATTTCTCCCCAGTAAGACAGAGCAGCACTTCCCCTGTGTTCCTGGGGACTCATTAGGATCTGCAGGGGTGGCACAAGCATGCCAGACAAATCCACGCAGCATTCCTGACACCAGCCGCCGTACTGGAAGGAAGTGAGTCCCTGAGAGAGGTGCATGGGCTGTTGCAAGGTAGGACAGGACAATGGTGGGGCCTGAGAGAAAGGCCCACCTGGGGTCATGCACAGCCCATCCTTGCCATTGATCCCCCCCCCCCCCCCCGTGGTCTCTGATGCAAAGCTCCTTCTACTTCGTAGTGGGAGTGAGATCTCAACCATTTGTTGTCAAGATTAAAGAAAACGATTTAAATCCCAATAGTTAACACTCAGTAAGAAGTCAGTAAGGTTCCTTTCCCTAATATAGCAGTTAATCACCTAACTTCTATAGCTGAATTATCTATCTCAAATCCCAGCTCTGCAGCTTCCTGGCTGTGTGGTCCTGGATAAGTTGCCTAATGTATCTGAGTCTCAGCTTCCTCTTCTAGAATGGAGAGGATTCTAGGGTCGTTGTGAGGATGAAATGAACATAGTATTTGAAAAGGGCTTAGAGAAGTCGCTGGAAACAGCTAAGTGCTATTTATCAAACCATAGTAATAAGAATTCGCTCAAACCTCTGCCTTCCTCGGGCAGCATTAGTAAGTGCTATTATTTCTAGGAAAGGTAACCCTCAACTTCACGCTTCATTATCTCACCTCAAAAGGGCCAATGATTTCAGTTGAGAGAATATGCCCACAACATACACACACATGTGCGAATAGAAGCAGCACAGAACTGTAGTGTCCCATCCCCTCAGTGCCAGATGACCTGGGGCTTAAAAGAAGGAAAGGCTGGGCCCAGATGTGCACCATGCCCTTTCCTTACTCTTCTAGTGTGGATCTCTCCTTTCCTGTTAGTCCCTGCAGATGAGGAAGCCAGCCTCTACTATCCCCAGTTTCTCTATGCATATCAGGTCACCGCCCAGCATGCGTTTATTTTTTTTTTAATCCCTTTGCGGAGTCCACTGAGGGGTCCCATGGCATTCACTTGCCACAAGGGGATTTTTTATCTGAAATGATGTAGAAGCCACAGTTTTACTTCCCTCCTGTTCCACATCCTGGTCTGGAGCTATTTTATTTTTAACAACATGAGACACAGACTGAAAATTCCCAAGAGCCTTTCCAAGAGCAATTTCTCATTTCCTGACCCTATAAATTTACACTCTTAGAATAGAATCATTTAAACAGTTTCCTTTGAAATCAAGTTAATAGGAACATGAAAAGAATGAACATAAGACCTTTCCAAGAACCTGTTTATAAGAGGCTGCATCTCATTCATGAGAAGAAAAAGAAACCGCTCGCTGGCACTGAACTATTTAACTTCCGATCACTTGTTAATTCACAGATATTTATCGAGTGCCATTATGTGCCAGAGACTGCGATCAGCCTTAGCATTTAGAGTCCACTGGAAAAAGACACACAAGAGCAGAACCTGGGCATAGTGCTATTGGAGGAACGTGGGGAGAGGTCACAGTCCAGAGCTTGCCCCTCACTGAAATGCTCAGAGAGGCCGTCTGGAGTGGCCAAGGGGTGTCATTAAGGACAAGTAAGAGCTAGGCAGAGGAGGAAAGGGTCTTGGCCACAAAGACAGTTGCAGGCCTGAAACCAAGGCCTGCGGTCGGAGGGAAAGGTAGGGAGACTGCTAGGAGGCGGAGAGGTAGATGAGGTTAGAGAAGAGAGATAAAGCACACAGGAGAAGCCAGGGGTAAACTACGGGGTGAGTATCTACCCTGAGAGCTCCAGGAAAAGCCATGGATTTCAAGCAGGGGAGTTTTGCTGTGGTCTGAATGTGTCCCCCCAAAGGCAAGTGTTGGAAACTTAATCTCCAGAGCATCACTGTGGAGAGGTGGCCTCCAGGGGGTATTAGGGTCAGGAGGGCCCCGTATGTGAATGCAGTGGCATTGGCTATAAAAGTGTCTCCTGCTCTCTCTCACTCAGCTGCCTTCCAAGACAGAATTGTTCCTAATTGTACTTGCCAGCATGGCCCCAGCCTTGGACTTTCTAGCCTCCAGGCCTAGAAGCAATGAATCTCCGTTTGCATAAATTACCAGTCCCAAATTCTGTTATAGGAGCACAGAACGTACTAAGGAACATACTGAGATTAGTGTGCGAGGAACCTAAGCCGGTGGCTGTGTGGACAGTTGAATGGAGGGCATCAGGCAGGGAAAGGGGCCAGTAAGGAAGGTGCTGCAGAGATCATGCAGAACACTGAAGGCCAGGGACAGCAGCCAGGAGAAGAAGAGGGGTGCAGGCAGGAGAGCTAGGCAGAAGGAGGACTCGAAAGGCCTGGGTTATCTGCAGCTATCTGGAGGCATAGTTGACAATTAAAAACTGTATATATTTATGGTGTACAGCTCAATGGATTGATATGCATATATACCGAGAAATAGTCACTATGATCAAGCTAATTTACATATCTGTCAATTTAAATAATTACGTCTTTTTCTTTTGTCTTTTTGGTACAATGAGAACACTGAAGAACCCTTCTTAGAAGATTTCTAGTGTTAAATAAAATACTGGAACTACAGCCACGTTGTTGTATATTAGATCTCCAGAACTCATCACCTCTCAGAACAGGAACTGGACCCTCTGCCCACCCTCTTCCATGCTTCTCTTGGCAGCCAGTATTCTACTCTCTGTAAGTTCAACCATGTTAGAGTCTGCATTAAGTAAGGTCATGCAGTACCCGTCCATCTTTAATTGGCATATTTCACTCACTGCAATGTCCTCCAGACTCGTCCATGTTGTGTGTGGCAAGTGGACGTCATCTTTTATAAAGTCTGAATAGTATTCCATTCTGTTTCCTTCTAATCACCCCACAGTGAGGGAGGGATTCCTGCCATAGGGTCACAACATGATGATCCGATTGGCTTGTCTGAACAATACCACAGGCTAGAAGGGCCCTGGGACCTGCCACTCAGGGATGCACAGGAACCCATTGGTCCTTGGATACAGTGTGGTCTAGAATGGTGGCGCCCTCTGCTGGTACAGATGGTGGGCAGTGTTAGGCCCTTCAAGGCAGCACTTGAGGCCAGGTGTGAACTTCAGGTTTTGGACCTCAGCCTGTTACAAAGAGCTTGGGGGTGAATGCGGGGGAGATGTCTCCAGGGCTTCTGGCTGGGGAATGGCGGGCAGTTGTGTTCAGTTAGGGCTTCAGAAGGTGAATATTTTGAGGAGATAGTTGTGTGCTCATGGCAGACATGTTGAGTAGAAGGGATTGAATATGAAAAGTCTAATAATGAGAACTTCGGTGTAGGTGTCTGGAAGTTCAAGTTAGTTCCACCCTTCACCTGCTGGGAGTTTTTCTCCACATGCTCCCCACTCAGGGCTTTGTTTAAGCCACCAAGTGTCAAGGTATTTGTTATGTAGCGAAACCTCACTCATACAGATGGTAAGTTGGAGAGAAATATGTGAGTCAAGCTTTGCAGACTATTCTGGGAACAGCCCTCGAGGGGCAATAACAGAAAAAGGAAGGGTGTGGGTGATGAATGAACTTCTGTCCTTCCTGTTTTTCTGGATACCTAGCTTATTACCAAAGGTTTCTGTCTTTATGTCAACTGGATCTTTTGGAGCATTTAGTCAAAGTGAGTTCAGTGTTGAGAAGTTGTGTTGCCTGGTGCTTAAAGGCTGCAGATGTGGGGTCAGAAAGAGCTGCAGGTGAACCTAGTCTCTGCTCCTGTCTTCCGAGCTGTGCAACCTGGCACAGGTTACTTAACTTCTTTGAGAGTTCTCTTTTCCATCCATAAATTGAGGATAATGGTAATACTATCAGTTTGTTCTGAGGATCAGATTTGCAATGGTATTCCTGGGATTTTATTTGTCTCTTCTGTCCCACTAACTTGTTTTATGATAGAGAACAAATCCAGGCCTCTGTCTCATCTTGGATCCCCATATGTGAAAAGAAACATTTCAATTAAAAGATTTCTATGCCCCATCTACCACTAACATTCTAGAAAAGCAACATAAAGGATTCAAACCTATCAGTTTTGAACATTCTGTGAATTTTTTAAAGGCTTTTAAGTAAGTGTTCTACAGCTGTGCAGGAAGTTTTCATTGTTTTCTTGATTTTTCTTTTTCTCTCCCTCTTAAAAAAATTACAGAGCTACTTGTCAGTACCAAGATAAAGTGTATCTCATCTAAGTTATGTCCTGCTGACCGTCTGTTTTGTAGCATAGCTAAATATCATGCCCAGATTGCTTTTAGTGTGTGTGTGTGTGTGTGTGTGTGTGTGTGTGTGTGTGTGTATGAAGGATGGAATCATCAGAGCTGAACAGTGATTTTTCTCACTGTAACCACTGTGACGCTGCCCAGCAATCTTGCCTGGCAAATGGACCGCTGTGCAGTGGTGAGCCGCTGAGCCTGTTGGATCATTTATTAGCCCCTTCTGGTTGTCTCAGCAAATGCCTCATGTTCAGATGTGACTCAGCCCACAGTCTTAGAGTCTGAGGTTATCTTTTTCCAGTTGCCTTAGCGCAGCAGACAGCGAGTGCATATGAACACAGGGTTTAGGGTTCTTTTCTGCAGCTTATTCTCAATTCCCTGTCCATAAGGTGGGCCAGATTGGAACATCGTCCTTCTTTATCATCCATGAGTAATATTAGAAAGCAGAACCTCGTATACAGTTTTCAATGTTCCTCCTGGAAATAAGCCATGTGCTGACTGGATGGAGGGCAAGAAGGTCCCTGGCTTTGATTGACATAAAAAGAGCCAGAAAATTTCAAATGTATATATAATGCTGTATTTCAAATCACATATTGCTGCATTAAAAGATACACAAAAACTTAGCAGTTTAAAGCACGTGTATTATCTCATAGATGCTGTGGGTCGGGAATTGGGAGGGACTTCCCTGGTCCTCTGCTGTGGTTTCTCATGAGGATACAGCCATGGCTGGGTTCCATCAAAGGCCTGAGTGGGGAGGAATTCGCTAAGTTCTCACATGAGGTTGTTGTAGAATTTAGTTCCCCAAAGTTTTTTGGGCTGAGGGCCTCAGTTTCCTTCTGGCCATTGACTGAAGGCCACTCTCCCTTCCTTGCTAGGCATGTCTCACCAACATGACAGCTTGGTTCATCAAAGCCAGACAGGGGGAGAGTCTACAAGCCAGATGAAAGTCACAAACTCTGGAACCTAATCACAGACGGGCCATTCCATGACTTTCACCAGATCCTACTGGCTAAATATTGGGAATTACACATGGTGTAAAACCAGGGAGCACAGATCCCAGAAGGCCACTTCAGAGGTGGCCAGCCACAATGAGGGTTGAAACTGGGGATCCCTCAGCCACATGCCATGAGGCAGCACTGTGGTCACTGTGGATAAGGAATACCCTTTTGCAAGTCACCTGTCCCCTTTTACACAGGAAGGCTGCATGCACTAACAATAACCCTGAGTCCCAAATGCACCTACGTAGGGAGACTGGCAGCTCCATAAGTAGAGACAATGTGGTCAAAGAAGTGGAAGGCACACACTCCATGGAAGCTCTCGAGTCTTTTGTTCCAGCCCACTCTTGTTGTAGTGGCAGCCCCTCCTCCACAGAAAATCTTAATTAAGCTTCTCCAGAAATCTGCACCATAATTGATCTTAGGACTATCAGCAAAAGAGTCTCCACCAAAGAGTTCAATGTAGTTCAACTTCCTAGTTCCTGTTGCTCTATCTTACTTGGCCACCGGCCTGAAAGAGATCAGCCTCCCAGGTGCTGAACACCCCCTTTACTAGTTTTCCCAAACGTTTATGGACCATCTCGTGTAGTAACACTAGAATAGGTTGTAGAAGTGTGTTTGCAGATGCAAAGTGTGGGAGGAAAGGCAGGTCCTCAGCAAGGCCTCTGGCCTTGGGCCTGAGCTTCACAGAGATGCTTACATTTCCAAGATAAGAGAAGATGTTACTAATTGGGCTCCATGGTAACAGCTGGCAGGGGGAGAAAAGAGGGGAGAAGAAGCTCTCCCCTTCTCAGGTGCTGTCCTTGAAGTGTTAACTTGCCCAGAACAGTGAAAGAAAAGCTGCTTTTGTGTGAACTTCTGCAGACGGTGAACTTCTGAACCCCACTCCTTACATGCTGGGTATAAAGTTCTGAAACTGCCTGAACTCAGGGTTCAGGGGGATTAACTGATTACAGCAAAAGCCTGACCCTCTGAACAAACTGCAGTCAAATAAAACTGCTTCCTGCTATCTTCAGTGTCTGCCTCGTTGTCCCTACAACCTCAGACAAAATATCCTACAAGTAAATCACATGTGTGAGCAAAGTACAAATATGACCTTCATTTTACAACTTGCAGCACCCAAGTTCTCGTTCTTCCCTTCTGAGAAGAGAGGGTGCCTCAGACCTGTGAACTTGTTCTCATGACCAGTGCTCAGGCTCATTGAACCAGCCCTGGATCATGGAGTGGGGCTGCTCTCCCTGGAGGACGGTCTTAGATTGCTGAGGTCATTTGACCCCCTGGGGTCATTTTTCCCACATTCCAAACTCAGCTTGCTTTCTAGTTTCTTGTGCCGTTCTTGAGCACCTGCTCGGTGTCAGGCACTGCACTGAGTATTGCTATGAGGCTATAGAGGAGGTCCTCACCCTGGAAAGAAAGAAATCCATGCAACAGCCTCTCAGGCATGACTTCCATCTGACCTGGGCACAAAGAGTTGGGACAACAAAGAATATTGTCAGGAAAGGGTTAGGAGGGAAAGCAATGTTTGGTTTGAGTAAAGTCTTCTAAAAGACAAATAGGTGATGAGTTCAAAAAACTACTGAAGGTCCCCATTACCCTCAGGGAACACGTTCCATTCAGAGGAAGGCTGAAACCCCTCAGAGTACTAACCTTTACATGTATTCTTTTTTTCTATACATATGTACTTATGATAAAGCTCAATATATAAGTTAGATACAGCATGAGATGTACAATAACTGATAATAACTGGCCTGAAAGAGGTCTGCACCTCAGGTGCTGAAGAATCATTCCCATATACTGTAATAAAATTGCCAGTATCAGTATTCTTGTGCTTCAGAGCCATTATTAAGTCAGATAATGATCACCCAAACCCGAGCAGTCCCAGAGCACAGTGGTCCACCTGACAACCAAGACAGGCGCTCAGAGGCTACCTAGCACCTAGCTTACACAGCATGGGTGCCCTAGACAATAAGCTGGTTGGCATCCCAGGCAGGACCCAGAGGCATAGCCTGAGATCTCATCATGCTACTCAGAATGACATGTAACTTAAAATCGGTGAATACTTTTGTTCTGAAATTTTCTGTTTAGTGTTTTCAGACCACAGTTGACAAAGGGTAAATCACAGAAAACAAAACTATGGATAAGGGGAGTACAGCACTTGGAGCAAAGAGGATGATGTGAAGAGGCCGGAAGGGCCAGGGAAGTTCATCTTTAGCAACTCCAGTTTTGCCCCAAATTGTAAAATCCCAATGCCACAGAGGAGAGGAGCCCTCCAGAACTTCGGCTTGTCAGTGCTCTGGAGGACAGTGAGAGCCCTGAAGAGCTTCCTTTGAGGTCTCAGCATGATGACGTTGGCCTTTTAGAAAGCTCACCGTGGCCACAGTGAGTGTCAGAATGGGAGCGGGCAGAGAGTCAAGCTGTGGGCCAGGAGCGAAGCTTCCTCAGTGACCCAGGATGGAGGAGAGGTATGGTTGGGAGAAATGTCTAGAGGCAAAGCAGCCAGGGTGGTACAGGAGAAGTAGTGTGACAGGCAGGAGGAGTAGGACGCAGAGAGGTAGCAGGAAGGAGTTACTGCCAAAGTCTCAGAACCCCGTGGATAGAGGAAGAAGAATGCTGCGGGCATCTGGGGAAATCATGGCACCAAATTCCAGAGTAATTCAAGCAGGTTGGAGCAGGAGGCTGCTGCAGCTAGTTCTGCACACGCGGAGCATACTGTTCATGCAGCTCATCGCCACTGAAGCAGACAGTGGCGGTCACCAGTGTACACCTGCACCAGGTGTACTCACAGGTCTAGAGCTCAAGGCAGATGTCTTCACAACTTGATTAATACCATAGTTTTCTTCCAGACAGGATGGTGTTAGTCCTGTCCTTCCAAAAGTTTATGGAGTCTTAGTACTTAAAAATTACCAAGACCGGGTGCCTTAAACTCCTGGAATATATTTCTCAAAAATGAATGTCTAAATTTTGGTTCCTGACTATTGCAGCAAATGGAAATGAGGTTTCTCTCATTCACCTGTGAACCAGGCAGCTGTGATGCCATTTCCAAGCCACCAGGAAAATTAAGTTGCTCCTGAGCATGAGGTACCTGTCAAGTACAGAGGCAGATAAGGGATGACCCAGACACAGGGGACCATCTTTGCAGTGCATTGTGAGTGAAAATGTGATTTGCAAGCTTCAGAAGTCATCCTTCCAAAGCACACTTGGCTGGAACCCAGGGAATGTTCACACATAAAACCATACAGTGTAACTGCTATTATACATTTTGTACAACTCAACTCTGCTTTAATGACAAAAGTGGTTGCTAAAAGTATCTTTCCTATCAAATCCACCCCTGCAATCTTTTTCAAATAGCCTGCCACTCTTCATATTCAAAGTGTTGACTGACCATCTAGTACATTCCAGGAACTCAAAGAGGCACCTGTGTCACCAGCTCAAAGGTCTCTATTGTAATTAAGCTGCTAGCTTGGAGATGGAGCATGTTAAATTGATAGTACCTCCGAGTATTTTATCAGTTTGGGAAACTTGACCCTCTGCAGAACCTGGTAACTAGATAGCAAGGACCATGGCAGGAAGGTGTGGCTATGGACCAGGTCCTGTGATTTTATCTGCATGTAATTAAGCACCTCATTTTCCTTTGCTGCACAATGATTTTTCCATCTGTAAGGTAAGGAAGAAGGCTGGGCTTAAGATCATTTACATTTGGATAATGGTGGGAGAAGAGATCAGAGAAGTCGGTGATGGAGGGGGAATCCTGTTGTGGAAGTATTAGTCAGCCCAGGCTGCTGTAACAAAATGGGCAGCGCAGACTCCTGGAATGTATTTCTCATAGTCTTGGAGGTGGGCAGTCCAAGACCCAGGTGCCAGCAGAGTTGATTCCTCCTGAGTCCTCTCCCCATGACTAGCAAAGACTATCTTACTGTGTACTGTCATGGCCTTTTCCCTGCACATGCTCTTCCCTGGCATCTCTTTCTTCTTATCAGAACACTGGCCTAATGGATTAGGCCTCACTTTCATGACCTCTGTTATCCTTGATTACCTCTTTAAGAGCCCTGTCTTTTTTTTTTTTTTTTTTTTTTTTTGGTACTGGGGATTGAACTCAGGGGTACTCAACCACTGAGACACATCCTCAGCCCTATTTTGTGTTTTATGTAGAGACAGGGTCTCACTGAGTTGCTCAGTGCCTCACCTTTGCTGAGGCTGGCTTTGAACTCATGATTCTCCTGTCTCAGCCTCCCAAAGTGCTGGGATTACAGGCGTGCACCACCGTGCCCAGCTTAAATACAGTAATTTTGCAGGTTACAGTTCTACTTACAACTTTTTTTGGGGGGTAGGGGGTACAATTTCATCCATGACAAGGAGATGGCAGGTTTTTTGGAAAATGGTTGGCACAGGGTCTGGTTCCTGGAAGGAGATAGAAAAATATAAATTATAACTGATTTGGTCATTTTACTTCCTGCTCCTGTTGGGTAAAATGTGCTTGTTCATTTATTCACTGGTCCCTCATTCACTCATTCATTCCTTCATTTGTTTCTTCATCACTAAAAGTCAATCCTGTGCCAAGCCCAGTGCTGGGGCCTGGGAATAGATACAAATGGCCGGCCTCTTCCCTTCAGGAGCTTGTAGTCTTTGGGAAGAAAGCAGCGAGCAGATGGTAAGTAAGGAGTTTGCACAAATGCAATGGAAGCCTCTCCCTGGCAGGCGGGCCCCAGGAGAGGAGGGACCTCCCTCATCCATCACAGGCTCGTCTAGTGCTCACTCCTGACAGGAATGTCCAGCCCTCAGCAGTCCCGTGGCGAACCAGACGGCAAGGTTTTGCTCCTATGAAGCTTACTCTGCAGTGGAGAAGTGCACATCAGAGCCCAGAAAAAGGTAGGTGGAACTATGAAAAAAGGGCAAGAAAGGCATTCCGTGACAGAGGAAGCCTGAAAGGCCACAGCTCACGCTCAGAAAGCAATGTGGATCTTTGGGAGCCTACAAATGACCTACGAATGGAGCACAGCATGCATCCGGAGGAGTGAGGAGATGGTCCTTCCTGTGAACCACCCCCAGGGAGGAAAGGGGTGTATGGGAAGGGGGCCAGTGCAGATTGGCATTTTTGGAAAAATCTCTCCCAAGGCTGGCTGCAAATGTATTAGAAGGAAAAGGAGTAAGTTTTGCTGTCATTGGTGAATGGAGGGAGAGAGGGTCTCCCAAGCCTCTACAGTCTGCGTTCCCTCCCTCACCTGGACCTTCCTCACATGGGTAATCATGTCCACATGCCACATGCAGACATCTCTTTCCAAAGGACCCCACACATAATACATCTGCCATTTCTTCCTCCTGATAGTCCCTACGTTCTGCACACAAATGCAGAGGGTAGAACAATTTTGAAATCTAAGAGGAAAGAGATTTTGAATGATACAAACTAAAATCAGTCTAAGAACAACACAATCAAATAAAGTTTGTCCAGGGGTGTTTTTTGGGGAAACTTCAAAAAGCACTAAACGCAGATTACTGTCATTGAGACGATGTAAAAGATTTTAACATTTCCCCAATATATTCAGGAATATGTAATAGACTAGAAGGTGCTCATTTGAAATTCTGCTTCAGAATAAATGGCTAGAAAGAAGTTGCTTTATATTCCTTTTACTACTAAGGCCTCACAGCTAAATCCACAGAGCCACAGGGCTGCCTGCTAAGTCTGTTCTCGAGATATGAGGAAAAGGCCTCCTAGCGCGCATTCATTTTTCAGACATATACATTGAAGTCAAATCCAAAATGTTCTCACCAGGGAGCTGAAATGCCCAGGATGACCTCTCAGATTCTGGGTTATTTCATATATAATAGCATCTCCTGTTTATCAGAAAAGGCCAATACTGATACTTTTCCTTTTGAACAGAAAATTGATTCCCTGATAGCTTCAGTTCTCAATTTTTAAAAATAAAGACATGTTAACTCCACTAGTGATGAGGATTTTTAGGAAAATTGCCAAAGCAACGTTGAAGGTTTTTTTTTTTTTCTCAAAACCTCACCTCACCCTATATAATGATTTCTGCAATGTAATGTCCATATAGATTCATTCATAATACTTACAAAATGCAAATATACCTACCAGAGGGTGAGGTCTCTCAGCCATTTCACTTTCATCTGAATAAGTTTTAATCTATGATTCTCTGACACCTAGCTGAAATCTATCTACTCAAACACCGACAGTTTGGATGGGAAAAACATACATAATTCAAATAAGGGGGAGGGAACTTGTATAACGTAACTTCTACTTTCCCAGACTTCCTGAAGTAATTTAGAGGTGCATTCCCATGAGAATTTTCACCACAATCAATTTTCAAACTTGGAGCCTGGTGCCCTGGGTCACACAGATCAAAAAACACAACTATGGCTCTTGCCTAAATTTATGACAATTATGTATCAATAATAATTCCTCATATTTTCATTCTTTTCCAATATTCAGAGTTCTCACAAAGATGATCTCATGAGTCATCCCCAGGAGATATCAGGATACCATTCTTAGGTCCTTTGCCCAGAGAGATATCATTCTAGAAATTTCTCAAGTAGAAGTATTCACTAACACTGGAACTTATTTCTTCATCTTGGTGTTTGCCACAACAAAACTAGGCCACCAACCCCTACTGAGCCATTTATTAATTAAATCATCTAATTCAGCCTTATTTTTAGCCTCTAAAATATGTTCACAAAAATACAAGTCATAATTATTGCAAAGTTGTGAAATACTTACAAAATGTTGTCTTACTAAAGTACTTAGTGAACTGTATCCTCTGCATTTGGCTCTTGAACTTCCCTCTTTGGAAAGGCCTTTTTCCCTTGTCCATGTGGAAAAATTGCATTTATTCTTCAACACCTCTGTGTCAATGCAATATTTCCTGAGACACACTTACATGGAATGGTTTGATCACTTCCTCCTCAGTGAACCCCAGGTTAATTCATTCTTGCTACAGTTTTCAGTCTGTTCCCATCTTTGAAACTAGACTGAATCACAAAAGGGAAAGAGCTGTGCCTTATTCCCATGTGTCAGGCTATAGAAGAGTTTAACTTAAATTAAAAAGTTGAGCTAAACTAAACACAGTATGAGACTAAACTGATTCACCAAGATTTTCAACTAACCCTCTGGACCATTCTCCCACAGGTCTGTATCTCTAATGTTCAAATACGGGTCAATGAAGACGTGAGTTCTGCCTGCAAGAATTCACTAATGCTTCAGCCTGTTTAATTGCCACTGGTCCCATCTGTTTTGGAAAACCTGATTCCTAGTACAATGAGTCTATAATTTCAGTATGCTTGGGAATCCCCCAGGAGTATGAAGTTCTTCTGGGAAGAGTACGATAGGGCCAGAAAGTTGCATTTTTACTGAGTTTCTCAGTGGTCCTGAAATAGGTTCTATATAGACTACTCTTGGGGAGGTGAAGTCCTGGTGAGATGAGTGGAGACGTCACACCCAGCCCCACCGAGGCTAGCGAGGCCTGACCTACCACGGCTCCTCCCCGATAGCTGCTCTGCTCCAGGCTTTCCAGGACACTGCCAGCTCCCTGCAAGGTCATTCACACAGCAATGAAATGAGCTAGCAAGAGCCTCGTGGAAGGGAGAATGGCCTTGGCTTCTGTACAGCCTCCATTGTATTAGGTGCTGACTTTGGCTCTATCATGAAGCCTGAAAATTGGGGCCAACAATGCCATTCCAGTTAGCAGTTGTGCAGATAACTAAAAATGCATGTAATAGTCCCCAGTACACAACAGGTGTTCCACGAGAGAGAGCTTTCTCTTTTCTGTTTATTATGGTAAAAACTATATGACATAAAAGTTGCCCATTTAGCCGCTTTGAAATGTGCTAGTCTTCAGCACTCAGTACATGCCCATGGTTAGGTCACCGTCACCAGCTTCCATCCTCAGAACGCTTTCATCTTTCCCAACTGAAACTGCATCATTAGACACCTCCCTAACCCCCATGCTCCCTCCCACACCCCTTGGCAACCATCACTGTACTTCCTGTCTCTGCACAAAGAACTTCATGTAAGCGTGTGCTGCGGTCTAGATATGTGTCCCCAAAGGCCACATGCTGATACTTTGCTCTCAGCCTATGGCACTGTTGGGATGCCGTGGAACCTTGGAAATGGGGCCTGGTGGGACAAACTGAGGTCATGCCCCTGGGGATGAAATTGGAGCTGGCTCCTTCCTCTCTCTGCTTTCTGGCTATCGTGTGTAATCAAGCCTCCTTCAACATGCACTACCCATGATGTGCCGCCAACGCCACAGGGCCAAGTGGGAATGGACCAGAACCTCTGAAACTATGAGCCAAAAGAAGCCTTTCCTCTTTTCCAGCTAATTTTCTCGGGTATTTTAATGGAAAGCTGACTAACACTGTGTGGGATGGATAAATTAACGCATCAACTTAGCTGGATCATGGTACCCAAAAGTTTGGTAAAACATTATTCTGGATGTTTCTGCAAGAGTATTTTTGTAAAAAATATATATATATTAACATCAGAATCAGTGGACTGTGAGTGAAGAAGTTTGTCCTCCATAATGTAAGTGGGCTGCATCCAAACCATTGAAGACCTGACTAGAGCCAGAGGCCAAACCTCCCCTGAGCAAGAGGAATTCTCCAGAACATTGTCCTTAGACTTCATTTGCAACATCAGATCTTCCTAGCTTTCCAGCAGACAGTCTTTGGACTCAAACTCAGACTCTCCTGGGTCTTCAGCCTAGTGGCCTCCCCTATCAGATCAGATCCTGGCCTCACCAAGTCTCCACAATCACATGAACTGGTGCCTCAAAATAAATATCTTCCTATATAAAAGCACATCCTATTGATTCTGCTTCTTTGAAGAATCCTATCTAGCACAAAGTAGAATCCTACCATATTTGTTCCTTTCTGATTGGCTTATTTCTCTTAGCCTGATGTCTTCAGAGTTGATCCATACTGAACATGTGTCCAATTTTCCTTCCATTTTAAAACTGAATAATGTTCAAACATTTTGTGGGTCTGTTCATACCTTCCTGGACCCTGGGGTTGCTTCCAGTGTTTGAATATTGTGAACAATGCTGCTGTGAACATTAGTGTACAAGCAACTGTTTGAGCCCTGCTTTCATTTTTTTTTTTTTTTTCATTTCTACCTGGATGTAGAATGCTGGTCCTTATGGTAATCAAGGGTTTAATTTTTTGAAGAATAACACACCATTTTCCACAGTGGCTGTACCATTTTATATTCCCACTAGCAGAGTGCTTACAAGGGTTCCAGCTGGAACACATCCTTGCCAGTACCTCTTATCTTCTGGTTTCTCGATGGCATAGCAAACCTAATGGTTTGAAGTGGGTCTTCTTGTGGCTGTGACTTGCACTGTCCTAATGCCCAGTAAGGCTCCCCTTTCATGTGCTCCTTGGCCATTTGTATATCTTCTTGGGAGAAATGCCTGTTCAAGTCTTGTGCCCATTTGTTCAATTAGATCATTAGTTTTTTATTATCATTAAGTTATAGAATTATACAGGGAGCTTTATTATTAATAAGATTATGGATTTATTTTACAGGATATTTTATCTAATATTTATTCATTTCTTCATATTTTCATATTTTCCAATTATATTTATTCATTTTTCTCCTTGCCTGGTTAATTTTTCAAGGTTTGATCATCTTACTACTTATTAGGTTTGTAGGTGATTGTTGTCTTCCTAATAATATTATGCTATATCAGAAACATACAAATGAGAGGTCTTTTTCTCTGAGGAATCCCTTCTGTTTTCTTCTATGTGATACTTTCTCTGGTGACCTGTCATGAAGAGCCCAGGGCTCAACCTTTGCTTTGACTCTAAATGCAAATCCAGAGACACATGGTGACTGGAATCCCTAAGTGATGATTCATATTTCTAAGCAGATCACCTCTCTTAGCACATAGGAAGCAAACAGAAAGCTTTTCATAATAGGAAGAGAGAAAAAACAAGAGTTAGATATATTTTCATTTGTTACAGGTTTATATTACACTCTGGGAGAGCTTTAGGTAGAAAATATAGTGCTTTTTTTTAAATAAGATCTAGTTGTGCAATACAATGAAATAAATAGTACATTTTAATATAAATGATAAGTAGTGATTTTATGAGTCATATTTTTGTACTTCAGATATTTATTTATAGATTTTCACCTAAAAAGAAAAATCTCAATTTAGTTTAAGGAGTAGTTTTTTTTTGTTTTTTGTTTTTTGTTTTGGAAAGACCTTGTCTCACCATGCCATTGATTGCTACATTCTGAATCACAAAGTTTTAGGAATCTGATTGGACTTAGAAAGGATCAAAGGGAAACAATACCTTCTGGAAGACATTAAAGGATTCTTGGACAATGAAGAGCCAGGACTGGAATCCGGGTCATTATAGGTTCACAAGTGCCCCCCTCCCACCTGCCTGCACAATCCCCTCACAGGGCAGAGATTTGGGTCTAGGAAAGTGTGAAGCTGGACAGAACTATGGCTCATATTTGTAGCCAAGCCCTAGGTGGCCTTAGAGGATCTGGACCTGGATTGGAGCCTACTCTTGGGAACAGAACTTCCCATAAAAGAGGCTGGCACAGGGCAGCGCTTTCATCTGGCTTGTCCTTTTATGCTCAATAGGGGATTAGACCAGTCTGGACCCTTACCTCAGTATGGGCTGGAGAGCACCAGAATAGCTCACAGTGCTGTTCTCCCTGCGGCCAGGCATCAGCTACTTCAGAATAAAAGAGGGGAGGACATGTTATTTGGCAAGCAGATTCCTGTCCCATCCCAGACCTTTGGAATCACAGTTGCTGTATCTAGTAATGTGTGTCAGCACTCTCACCAAAGAGACACTGAAGGTGGTGGATTAAAGGAAAGCTGCCTTCTTTCCAGTTGCTCCATGATTTGGAGTCCTGCTTCTTAACGAGGCAGGTGAAAGAAAAAATTCACTAAAATTCCACACTGGACAGTCAAGGACTCTTGGAGATGCATAAATTTGAGTGCATGGAACAAAGGGCAAGAAGAAGTACGTTCAAGCCAAGCTGGTTGCAGCAGGGACAGCCACACTGGCTCACCTCAGATGGGAGGGATAATACAGAGAGAAAAACAAAGGGACAAATTTGGCATGGAAAATCTTGCAGAAAAGAAAAGCAGCCTACACTTAGCTGAACCAGAGGTTGCCAGTGAGCTGGTATTTGAAAAGTATGCTGTTTCTCAACTGGCAAGTAAAGAACTGGGGCTGGGAGCCCTCTTGAGGAGGCCACACTGCAGCTTGCTGCTACAGGAGCCCAGAGATATGTTGCTGTGCTGTCCCAACAAGCGCCTACCGTGTGGCCTGGGTGTACCTAGCAGAATGTGAATGAAACAGGCACAGAGAAGATTGTACCCAGGGGGACTCAAGTCAGAGATATGAAAGACAGTGCACCTCTCTTTCCCTTTGAGTTTGGCGGCTCACATGACCTGCTGAAGAGGGTCAGGAAACTGAAGAGGGGGACTTGATTACACTCATGACTAAGCCTGGGAAGGCCACATTCATGGGCAATGGAGTGTGTGGGTCCTGTGGAGGGTTGGCTCCCCTGTCCTATGAGTAGAATTCTCAGGAGGCTCCTAGGATCCAGACTCTCAGCACAGATATGCCCCTGCTCTAGGGGTGTATTGATGTAATCTCTCCAGAGCAGAGTCCACCCAAAAAAGTCCAAAAGGCCTGATTAGAGCTAAACCTCAGTCACTGCAACTCCCCACTTAGAAGTCTGCAGCATCCATCTAGTATGTTCAGACAGAACTCCAATTGACAATACTTCCCATTCCATCCTACCCTGTATTAGTGAGAAGGGAATCTGAAAGTTATTTCAATCAGCTTCAATTTTAGGTCACTTCTGCTGGCAGCTCAGTGAGAAACACCACAGAGGAAGGAGTTAACAACCCCCAGTCCTTGCTGTAAGGGGTACACAGACCAAGAAGAAATGGAAAGGACAGTCAGGCATGGGCAGTGACCATCCTCATCCACCGTTTTGACCCCAGTGGAGACAATTCTTTCTTTTATCATCAAACAAATATATATATGATTGTTCCTTTTTTTCTTATTTTTTTGCATTTTTATGATTGTTGCTTTTCTTAGTCTTGTCTTTGGAGCGTTAGGTTAGGAGAGTAAGACGGAGGGAGATGGAGGGAGGGTGAAGACAGACTTCCTCATGCACTCTAGTGCTGGTGTGGAACTTGACAGAGCCTGAGCCAGGGGAGTGGAGAAGCGTGGACTCCGATGAGCTATGTGTGTCTGGGATGAGACTGGCCTGGAATTTTCAGTACCTGAAAAGTGGCCCGATGATGGAGGTGGAAGCTGTGGAGTCTGCCAGCAAAATTGTCCTAGAGTGAGAAGGTCACAGCTGACAGAATACGGTGGGAGCGTAAAACCCAATGGAATCAGTAGTTTCCTGCTGGTTCCCATCAGAGTCTTACCTCTTCAAAAACCAGGTAAAGCCCTATTTTCACCAGAGGCCCATATATGGTTTTGCCAATAGCTTCTGAATGCACAAAAAAACCTGAATATTTTCCATGTTGTCAATATAAGACATCTGGCTGGGCTCTGACATTGGGGACTACTTAACAAACAGACTCCAAAGAGCAATGAATCACATTATTGACCTGTCTCCTACAGAAATATTGCTTTTCTGATCCCAGTCCTTTGTAGTACCAATTGCTTTCACCCTCAGCATCATCGTTATCATAAAACGGCTATTGAAGAAACAAAAGGATAAAGAGGTCAAAGTATATAAGTATGTAATTTTCTAAGTCTCACAAGTTTATGGATAACAGAGTATCTCCCGCTTTCCAACAGAGAGAATAAAGGGGTAGACTCAGTACTGACAGGGTTTTTCTGAGATCAGCGTCTGGCACAGGGAGCTCTTAATCCAGGCCAAAAGAGCTGAATGAAATAAAAACTAAGTGGATGAATGAGCACCTAACAAGAAAGCTAGGGAACTAGGATCTAATCACCAGATTGAGAAAGTTGGTAAAGCCAAGTGTGTTAGTCAGTTTTCCATTGCCGTGACCAAAACATGGGACAAGAACAATTTGAGAGAACCAGTGCTTATTTTCACCCATGGTTTCAGAGGTTCAGTCTATGGGGATCCCACTCCATTGCTCTGGGCCCAAGGTGAACCGGCACATCATGGCGGAAGGGTCTGGTAGAAGAGCATGCTCTGCTCATGGCGGCCAGGAAGCACAGGCAGAGAGAGAGAGAACAAGTGAGGTACCAGGGAAATAAAAAACCCCAAAGGCATGCCCCCCATGACCCACTTCCTCCAGCCACACCCACCTGCCTATAGTTACCAGTTAATCCAAATTAGTAATCCATCAAATGGACTAATCCACTGGGCAGTTTACAACTCTCATAATCTGAACACTTCATTTTTTAACATTCCTGCATTGACACAGGAGTTTGGAGGAGATACCTCTTATCCAAACCATAACACCAAGGAAACAAAGATGAAAGTTAAACAGACCCTGAAGTATACAGTCAGGAGACCCTGGATCTAGGAAGATGCCAGCAGTAAGGGAGTGAGAGGAACATATACTGGTCACGGTTGTAAGCAATTAATTATTCAAAAACTTCATGCAGTTTTCTTATTGAGATTGCAAGGTCATAATGCGGGAGTGGGTTTGCAGGGCCTCACGGATGGGGGAGATAGGTAGCTCCCTTGTCTCTTAACCACCATCAGTTCCAGGCCAGGACTAAAGGAGACGTGGTACCCGACAGTCCTGCATGCCCCCCTGCAGCACATGCTTGTGTAACACAGATTCGCTCATTAGCTATTGGTTAATTGAAAATGATATGAAAACAGTGCAAAAGTTACAATTCGTGGCAATTTATCCGAGCTGCTACAAACAAAAGAGGCTGAACACAAGGACATTGCCCAGCTGTGCACAGCATATTTTGAAAGAACTCAGTAGTCTGTGTACCCATATTTACCTTCTCCAGGTTCAACTGGCCACACCTTTTTCTGTGCAAGCCTCCAGGTGTGCTTCTGCCTGATCCAAGTACATTTGTCTATGCCTCCTGACCCATTCTTATTTCTCCTTCTATCAAGGACTGTCGCCTTTTTAAAAGATAGGAGGCTAGGAATATAGCTCAGTTGGTAGAGTGCTTGCCCCACATGCACAGGGCCCTGGGTTCAATCCCTAGTATCACCAAAAAAAAAGAGACCTTTTTAAAAAATATAATTCTGTATAATCTGCTATGTCCTTATTTATTAGAAAATCAACCCCAGGCTGGGTTTTTGCTAGGGTTTTTTTTCTTAAGGCTGTTGTTTTTCCTAGTGTGATGGGAGCATAGGTAGTGGCCTGCCCATTGTCTTCAGTGTACAGTTTTATAGAATGTCCAGTGTGCCAGCGTGACATGTCAACACAGCAGAAATGCCTTTTGTTCCTGTGTTCTCTGCTTTCAATGACTGTAACAAAATCCCTGGGATAGTCAAATTATGAAGAGGAAATGCTTCCTTCGGCTCACAGATTTGGAGGTTTCCGTCCATGGTCGGTGACTCTGTGGCTCTGGGCCTGTGTTGACACAGCACATCATGGCAGAAGAGTGTGGCAAGAACACGAGGCAGAGCCAAGCTGCTCACCTCACCAGCCAGAGAGCCAGGAGAATAGGAATGGACTGGGGTCCCCCCATCCTATTCAAGGGCATACCCCCAATGACAAAGACTTCCACAAGACCCCCCTCCCGAAGGTTCCAGTGACCTCCCAGTAGCGCCATGCTGGGTATCCAGCCTTTAACACCTGGACATGTAAGGGACATTCCAGATCCTAAGGTAGCCTTTCCTTTCTGCAGGAAGCCAGCAGAGTGAGTTCTGAGGAGTCAGGGTCCCTGAAACCAACCAAATGCTTCACCGCATCATGGACCTTCATCCCAATTTCAGCCCTCGGCCACCAGTACAGCATCAGGAGGTGGCATGGAAGACACCTTGAGACTTGAGAGTTCAAACCATGACTCTGGCTCCTCAAACAGGCTTCAAGCATCACTGGTTGGGGGAAAAAAAGGAACAAGAACAACAGGCAGAATTCCAGGGTGCCCCCCCCAATGCACCACAGATAGCAGCTCTGCTTTTCTGTGTTTCACAAATTGGGGCTCCAAAAATGGTGGGTTCTTACCATTTCATGCCATCCTCCCACTTAGCACATGAGAACGCAGCAGCCCGCAGCCAGCTGATGACTGGACCGGAAAAGCCTGGGTCCTAACCCTCTGCTTTCCCTTGCATTGTTTGTGCCTCTGTGCCTTTAAGGTGCTTTCAAAGACCAAGCTCAAAAAGAAGTTGAGGTGCCTTGCCCAGGTCTGCATGATATTAACCGCATCAGCATGACGAGACATTCACTTCCCTGTGAATGCCATTTCCTGAGCTGAATCCCTAATCTCTGTGACTGCAACTGTGGGAACACTGGGTGCTTTTAAATGATGCAGAGGCTGTGGCCAGACCTGGGAGTGGAGGTAGGACAGGGAAAGCCATTGTTTGTGCTCCACTCTCATTTTTATGGTGTGTCCTCTAAAGCCCTAAAAATGTGAAAGGCTCCTTATAATAGCTACTGTCAATGTGGTTTCTATAGTTACTTCTGATAACGAAAAAAGGCATGTTTAGCTGAAATGAGAGATATTGCACAGCAGAACTAATATTTTACTGCATATTAAGGCAGCCAGCTCCCTGAAAGCTATTCTTTGTCAAAAGAAAGATGCTTCTAAGAAGGAGTTTTATTCCTGCTCATCCTATACAATAATATAGTGCAAAACTGGGGCAGTTTTTCTGAGAACTTCTAGTATAATCCCATTGTTTTACAGAGGAGGAAACTGAGTCCCAGGAGGTTGAATCACTTGTGTGAAAACACACACAGCAACTAACCAGCAAGCTGGGGACTGGACTGACTCCTGGCCCAGCACCCTGGCTACTCCATCTCTCCTAAGCAATAGATAACCTTCACCCAACTGTAAGAAGCAGAAACGCTTGATGTGGAAATTTACCCCGCAGACATTAACAGTTCCTTGAAGAACCATCCTAAATCAGCCTAAGCAAAGACAAACAGCTACACTTAAAAGTGGAGAAAAAACATACAACATAAACCCCACCATTCAATAAAATGATGAATGGTCCAGGGCAACAGGTAACTAATTATTAACTGTAACATTAAACAAGAAGTTAACAAAGATTAATCTTCCAGTCTGTATGCAAAGTACACAGATAACTCATTAGCTTGCTAATTCCTCTTTTTTTTTTTTTTTTTTTTTGGCATCCTGAATAAATGACCCTCTTTTAAAAAACATGAGTGATCTGGGCTGTGTAGACTCCAGCAAACCTGGGGTGAGCATGGATTATTCCTGAAGGACACCCAAGGTGAGCAGATTCCACGGGAACTCGGTGAAGAATGGGGAGGCGTGATTTGTGTTTTCAGCTCTGCCACATTCAAGACAATCTCTTTAATTACATGGGCTGTTTTGCAGTTTTTTTTCTATAAGAAATCCTATGACTGGCCTTTTATTTAGAATGAATTCCTAAAAAGAAAAGTATTTTGTTTTTAAAGGCTTGTTTGTATCATATTCATTTATATGGAAGGTAAAATACTCTAACATGAAGTTTAACTTATAGGTTTTCTCTTATTTGGGGAAAACAAACCAAAACAAGAACAAAAAAAGCCACGATGGTCTCTGGAGGGTACAAACACAGTAGTGTAACAAACTTTGATTAAAACCCCAAATTGTGGTTTAGCTCACCAGCCTGGGACATTGCAAAAGCCAAGGCTAGCTCGTTTTGCTTTAAAATATTTCTTACGTTATCAGAGGAAAATGAAAAATAAAGCTGACCCCATTTTCTCAACTTTAAGTCCCAGGTCCCACAGTCGTCCTTTTTCATGGATTCCTTTTTCTTCTGCTAAAAGATCTTGGACATGTGAGAGCCAAACTCTGAAATCATATGTCTAGAAGGGCTTTATTTGGTCTTCAACCTGACAATAGTTTGTCTAGTTATAGAATTCTAGATTCAAAACTATTTTCTCTCAGAACTTTAAGGATAATATTCTATATGAGTAGTCCCCAAAGCTGCTAATAAAAACAATCTATGTTGGTATAATGCTTATTTCTTTGTAGGTAACGTGTGTCTTTCTCTCTTAGAGCTTATAAGATTTTCCTTCTATCCCAAGATCTGAAATATATATTTCTCACTAATCCGGGATATACGTATTTCCATTCGTGCAGCTCAGCCCTCGGTGAGCCTGCCTCCCAGCTCAGAAAACCATCCTACTTTGATTTTGATTACTTCAGTTGCTGCATTATCTTCGTTTTCTCCTTCTAGAATTCCGGTTGCATGGATGCTGAGCCCCTAGATCTCTCCTTCATGTTTCTCATTCGCTTCTCATGCTCTCTCTCTTCTGCTTACTGTGTGTCCCAGACCTTGCCTTTGCGATCAGTATTTAGTTCTGCTCATGTGCTTCTGTAGGCCACCCACTGACATTTTTATTTCTGCATCATTATTTTAAAAATTTCCCATGTCTAGCAATTATTTGCCAACTACTGACTTTTTAAGTATTGTACTATATTCACTGTAGTAAGTTCTCAAATCCAAAGATAATATGTATTTTTTTGTTTGTTTTTAAGTGTCTTCTGCTCCGTGAGTTTGTTCTGTTGTTTACCTTGGTCCTTCCTCATGCTATTGGATTGGCCTCAAATCATCTAGTTATTCTTAGTTTTCCAATTATACGTATGAATAATGGATAATACAGACCCATTATGGGTAGTGTTATGGTTTTCTCTGACAGTTATGCCAACCCTTCCCCTTTAAGCAGTGCCAGTTTAAATGTCCATTATAATTCTGTGAGCACCACTGGTCACTTTGCTGCACAGGTCTGCTGCTACTTCTGAGTTCTGCAGCAGAGCGCCTTGCACAGGCCATGCCCTGGCGAGGTCCTCCAGCCCATGGGCTGCAGGCTCCTCTCATGCCCTCACGCTTCTGCCTCTGCTGCCAGGCTTCTCTCTATCCTGTCCCTGGTTGCCAAGCTGCAATGGGGTGCCAAACAGGAATCTTCTCTCAGTTCACCTCCAGCCAACTCACCCTCCTCAGAACAAAAAAGCACAAATTAATGCAGACAAAGCCTCTTCCCTCCTCTCCCAAGCCACCCCCAGATGATGCTGGCCTGGAAATGTATCATTTCCACCAGAGAAACAACATCTGTGTATCAGAATGAAAATGGCATGTATCAAATTAAAATGTGCATATAATATTTAAGTCAATCTCTACTAAATTGTACCCATATTAAAAAGGAGAGTGCTACTCCACTGCTAAACAAACCCTGAGCAGGAAAACCCAGGGCAGAATTAGGGGCTCTTTAGGAGAAAGTCTGTGGGCTTTCTGTACTCTTCTAACATTGATCCATGAAATACATTGGCACAAACCGACCCAATGCCAGTCAAAATGTTATTTGTACAATTTTATCATTTTATCTCTTAGTTTTGAAAGAATGAGAGTGAAAATCACATTTCATTAGAAATCACGGTTACAATTGAATCTGTTGATGAACTGGATATTGAAGTATCTTTAGTGCCTAAGCCAGGTCTCTACTGTACCACGAAGGAAAGACTCTGTTGCAGGTGAAATATCAGTTCATTCAACACAATGACCACATTCTGTGGAAAAGAGTAGAGAGGGGATGTGGAGGCAGCAGCCCATTTCTTCTCCATAGCTACCTTCCTCCACAGCAAGAATCAAAGATCCTGGCCACCAGCCTGATAAGAATGCTGATTCCTGTCTCTCATTTTTCTCCAACAGCACTTGCGATAGATGGACAGGGGTAGATGTTGGAGGGGAGAATTTGGGGGGCATCCTGAGGAGAAATAAGAAAATGAAAGAAGGCTTCAGAGCAGAGCCCACCACACAGAAGCTGATCTCTGATGATCTCTGGGTCCCAGCACTCACACACCATGCCTCAAGCCATCCCCACCAGGAGTAGGAAGCTCTGCTGCTGAAGGAGGGTCTGCTGGGAAGAACTTTTGAGAAAAACCTAGGATGCAGTTCTTAAGGACTTGACAAATGAGCCTTCCTGCTGTGGGCAAAGAACTGTAACATCAGGTACTATAAAATGCAAGCATTAACCTCCTAGAAAAGGGTCCCGCCACAGACAGACAATGATGCTTAGCAGATGCATCATTAAAAAAGGAAGCGGTAAGGGACAAGATGACAGAGCAAAGGCAGAGAGGTAGTGGAAAGGAAGGGGACTTGGCTGAGTCCCCATCTCTGAGGGATCGCCCTTCCACAGGCGGAAGAGGACATTTGATTTGCTATCTTTTTTTTCTATATTTAATTTTTATTTGTTCTATTTAGGCTTACATGATAACAGAGTGCAATTTGATTCATTGTACATAGATAGAGGATAACATATCAATTCTCTAGCTGTAAGTTGTGTACAATCACAACATATATGCAGTCATACATAAAGTTAGGGCTATGATGACCATCATATTCCACCACCTTTACTGTCCCCATGCCCCCACCCCCCTTACACACCTATGAACAGAGATCCACCATTGTTCCCATGACCTTCCCCACATTATGGATCAGCATCCATTTATCAATGAGTACATTCAGCATTTGGTTTTCTGAGATTGGCCTACTTCACTTAGCATGATATGCTCCAGTTTCATCCATTTACCTGCAAATGCCATAATTTTATTCTCTTTTATTGCTGAGTAATATTCCATTGTGTATATGTACCATGGTTTCTTTATCCAGTCATCTATCGAAGGGCATCTAGGTTGGTTCCACAGTTCAGCTATTGTGAATTGAGCTGCTATAAACATTGAAGTGGCTGCAGCACTGTAGTTTGCTGTTTTTAAGTCTTCTGGGTATAGACCGAGGAGTGGGATAGCATGCTCAAATGGTGGTTCCATTCCAAGTTTTCTAAGGAATCTCCATACTGCTTTCCAGATTGGTTGCACCAATTTGCAGTCCCACCAGCAATGTATGAGCATGCCTTTTTCCCCACAACCTCGCCAACACTTATTGTTGTTTGTAT
>CM053411.1:72057319-72102076 GCA_028644305.1 Xerus rutilus | reverse complement strand
GCTGTAAATTCTTTTAACTTTTGTTTATCATGGAAGGTTTTTATTTCGTCATCAAATCTCAAGCTCAATTTTGCTGGATATCGGATTCTTGGTTGGCATCCATTGTCTGTCCGAGCTTGGAATATGTTATTCCATGATCTCCTGGCTTTTAGGGTCTGGGTTGAGAAATCTGCTGAGATCCGAATTGGTCTCCCCTTATATGTAATCTGGTTCCTCTCTCTTGTGGCCTTTAAAATTCTATCCTTATTCTGTATGTTGGGCATTTTCATTACAATGTGCCTTGGTGTAGATCTGTTGTTGAAATTTTGTACATTTGGTGTCCTGTAAGCCTCTTGTATTTGATTTTCCATTTCATTTTTCATATTTGGGAAATTTTCTGATATTATTTCATTGAAGAGATTGTGTATTCCTTTGGTTTGAAATTCTGCACCTTCTTCTATCCCAATAAATCTTAGATTTGGTCTTTTGATGCTGTCCCATATTTCTTGTATGTTCTGTTCATGATATTTTACCATCTTCACTGTATGGTCAAGTTTATTTTCAAGATTTTATATCTTGACTTCATTATCCGAGGTTCTGTCTTCCAGGTGATCTAGTCTACTGGTGATGCTTTCTATTGAGTTTTTTATTTGGTTTATTGTTTCCTTCATTTCAAGAATTTCTGATTGGTTTTTTTTTTCACAATCTCTAGCTCTTTCTTAATCTTTTGCTACTTGTAATTGCTCTCTTCTCTCTTTATTAGAATGATCGATGATTGCCTTTATTTGCTCTCCTATTTCTTCATTGGATTGATCAATTTTTGCCTGTAATTGTTCACTTATGTCATTCTTTAGTTCGCTGATCATTTTAATTATGTACATTCTGAATTCTTTCTATGACATTTCAACAACTATGCTATCAATGAATTCTGTTACAGTGGTATACAGATTTATTTGGGGTACTTTCTCCCCTTGTTTTTTCATGTTGATTGTGTATCTTCCTTTATTGAAATACCAATCCCAGGTATTGTGGCTTCTATCCTATAATCTTGTATTGACACTCCAGATTACCTGTGTCTCACCTTAGAGCTACTTTTGTTCCCCCAGTGTCCCCAGATGGGCACTACTGTCACTAAAGTTGGTGGTGGAGGTAGTGGATGTACCTCTAGAGGGCAGTGGGAGTGGCCTTGGCTGGGCTCCTGAGGCGGCCCCTGAGGGCTGTTTTGCCCCTCTCTTGCACTCCTGCTGGTGAACAGGAACTCTGGAGTGGAACTGGAGGTGGGCCCAGGTCTCACTTAGGCAGGGTCACAAACTGGAGAATCTGTGTGCGACTCTTACAGTGAGTGTGAGCTCCCCTGGGGCTGGAAGCTAGCAGGCTCTGGTCTGCCTTCACCTGGGCACCCCTGGTATTCCCTAAGTGCAGCTTTGGGCCTTCTGTCTCGCCTGACCACAGGAACTCTGGAGCGGAACTGAGGTGGGCCCAGATCTCACTTGGGTGGGACCTCTTCACACTGGGATCTCCGCAGGTACTCTTACCCTGGGTATGCCTTCCTCTGTGGCTAGCAGCTAGCAGCCTCTGGTCTCCTGTTGGCTGGACACCCATGGAGTTTCCTGAGGGCGGATCTGGGCCCTCTGCAGCTCCGGTCCACAGGAACTCTGGAGCAGAACTCTTGATTTGCTATCTGACAGGTTGTGTAGCAGAGTGGTTGAGAGTGCAGACTACTGTTTCCAGGGTGGAAATCTTCACTCTGCTATTAGGTGGAGGTATGATCTCAAGCAGTTTGCTTTATCTTTCTGAACCTCAGTTACCTGACAGAGTTGTCCTAAGTAATTCAGTGAGTTGATTCAAATGATGTGTTTAATACCGAAAGTATTAGACCACTGTTAGCTAGCATCATTATTATTACTACTAAATACTTATAATGATAAATTTCAAATTCATCATGGAAATTTTTCAGATAAAATACGTATGTGCATGTACACACACAGAGAGGTTCTATATCTCCACTGTTTTCAAAATACTCTCTTATTAATCCTCATTTGATTTTCACTATAACCCTTCAAAGCAGAGATTATTAAGCCCAGGAGAAAATGGTGATTTCGGGAAATTAAATGACTTCATAAGTTGCTTTGCTAATGGGTTTTGAAATTTGAAACCTGATTAGTCTCATTCCAAAATCTCCATTCACTCACATACAGATATAAATAATATACAGAGAAAGAATGGGGAAACGTTTCTCTAAAAGCTCAGCTGATTTACATGCAAAGTATTGAGAACCCCACATTCTCCAACTCTGGCCACTACCTGACCACATACCTCAATGATAAGAGGAGCACCATCACCCACCCCTGTGAATCTTGCAAAGCAATTCCACCCACAGAGCCTTCCTTAACATTTACATGCAACTGTAAACAGAGCCACTTTGTGGAACTGTATTACATACACAAAGAAATAAAGGTGCATAGTGTTTAAATGCCCTATGCTATTAACTCTGAGACCCTTGTTTGGGCAATTGTCACGCCTATACTGGAGTGATATAAAGATTAAGATACTCTAATTCAATAGAAGGCTCTCAGCTTGGCATTGCCAAGGAAGCAGAGTATACCTCAACCCACAGCAGCCCTGTTTGGTCTTATAAACCTTCTAGGCCTCACCTTCCACTGTCAATTGCAGGTATTATGATCTCTACCCCAGCAGGCTCATGATTGCCTAAAACCACTAGCTCCTCTTAGATAGTCTGAGTTTCACTTCCTCACCTCTGGTCTGACTATCCCATAATAAGCTGAGGGTAGAAGTCGGCTTTGTCCTGGAAGGGTTGAGTACACCAGCTGGGTGCCTGCAGGGCAGGGCTCTGCCTGGCCGCCCCCGCATGGCCATGACTGCTGGCTCTGATCACAGCTGTTGGGCCATGACTGCTGGCTCTGATCACAGCTGTTGGACCCTGACAGCTGGGCTTCTATTTCATTACATACAGCTCCTGCTTATTTATTCCAGCTTCTGATCCCCGGGTTCTACAGCTGCGCTCCCTTGCTTGCTTTAGTACTGGTCTTTTCTAATCCCTATTTCAGGAAGACATGAAAAGGCATTCTTTATAATACTTCAATAATTCACCTCTTGCCTACTGTGTACAACTCTTCTTCAATATTCCAAGAGCACAGCCAAGACAAGCTGAGCCTGGACTTCAACAAGAGCTTCTGAGTCCACGTTCCAGGGACTCTCCAACCCTTTTGGCTGCCTCCTGGCCCTATTTCTTCATTTACAAAGCTCTGAGTGGGACTGAACCAAGTATCCTTAGCCCAGAGCCCACAGGCAGGTATGAGATCCTCAGTGGTCTTCATGGAAAAAATGTTTCAGTTCTTGCGAACAATTCAGTGTGAGAGTATAAGTGCATTTTCTGGGAGACACTTCTGTAAGTTTTATTTATTTATTCTACTTAGGTATACATGACAGCAGAATGCATTTTGATTCATTGTACATAGACAGAGCACAACTTTTCATTTCTCTGGTTGTATGTGATATAGAATCACATCATATATGCAGTCATACATGAAGCTAGGGCTATGATGTCCATCTCATTCCACCATCTTTACTGTCCCTATCCCCCCTTCCCCCTCCAGCCCCTTTGACCAAAGTTCTTCCATTCTGTCCCTTCCCCCATTATGGATCAGCATCCACTTATCAGACAGAACATTTAGCATTTGGTTTTTTGGGATTGACTTACTTCACTTAGCATGGTATTCTCCAGCTCCATCCATCTACCTGCAAAGGCTGTAATTTTGTTCTCTTTTATTGCTGAGTAATATTCCATTGTGTCTATATACCACATTTCCTTTATTCATTCATCTATCGAAGGGCACCTAGGTTGGTTCCACAGTTTAGCTATTGTGAATTGAGCTGCTATAAACATTGAAGTGGCTGCAGCACTGTAGTTTGCTGTTTTTAAGTCTTCTGGGTATAGACCGAGGAGTGGGATAGCATGCTCAAATGGTGGTTCCATTCCAAGTTTTCTAAGGAATCTCCATACTGCTTTCCAGATTGGTTGCACCAATTTGCAGTCCCACCAGCAATGTATGAGTGTGCTTTTTCCCCCACATCCTCACCAACACTTATTGTTGTTTGTATTCTTGATAACTGCCATTCTGACTGGAGTGAGATGAAATCTTAGAATAGTTGATTCGCATTTCTCTAATTGCTAGAGATGTTGAACATTTTTTCATATGTCTGTTGATCAATTGTATATCTTCTTCTGAGAAGTGTCTGTTCAGCTCCTTAGACCATTTATTGATTGAGTTTGGTTTTTTTTGGTGTTGAGTTTTTTGAGTTCTTTATATATCCTGGAGATTGCTCTATCTGATGTGTGTGTGGCAAAGATTTCTTCCCAGAATGTCGGCTCTCTGTTCACTTCACTGATTGTTTCTTTTGCTGAGAAGAAGCTTTTTAGTTTGAATCATCCCATTTATTGATTTCTTGATTTTACTTCTTACACTAGAGGACTCTTGTTAAGGAAGTAAGGTCCTAATCTGACATGATGAAGATTTGGGCCTATTTTTTCTTCTGTTAGGCATTGGGTCTCTGTTCTGATTCCCAGGTCCTTGATCCACTTTGAGTTGAGTTTTGTGCGTGGTGAGAGATAGTTTAGTGTCATTTTGCTGCATATCGATTTCCAGTTTCCCCAGCACTATTTGTTGAAGAGGCTATCCTTTCTCCAATGTATGTGTTTGGCACCTTTGTTTAAATAGTCCAAAGATGCCCAAAATGTTAAGAATTACTTTGGAAAATTATGTCTAAGTTCTCACCTGGCCCTAACATTCTATTAAACGCTAGCATGGACCAGTTGAAATTTAGCTCTATTGTAGGGTATAAGATTTGGCAGGAAACTGCAGCCATCTGGTTAAGTAATTAAAAGGAAAAAAATCAGGACATTCTTTGGTTCAAATGAAATCTTAGCTTCCCCCAATACATCATGAAGCCTGGGGCTGAGGTCCTGTCCTTCCCCCTGCAGCAGCCAGCAGCACCCCACAGAAGCACAGGTGGGGATAGAGCTGGAAATCTCTCCTCTAGTTTCATATTCCAAGCACACAAATTCTTCTACCACATCTCCATGTGCCGCTAGAAACTCCAGGAAAAAGTAACTTGCCACCTCAGAGATCTGCCTGCTAGAAAGTTCTCAGTCACACTGAAAGGAAATGTGCTTTTCTGATGCCTCCAGCGACCGTCCCTGGTTCTGTCTACTCAAGGGAGCCACACAGCAGAACTGTAAGTGCTCCTCTGCCCAACAGCTCACCAGGTATGAGGTGAATTCTCCTCTGCTGGAGTCTTCTCCATCTTCAACAACACAGTGACCCCCACTGCCTTAAGAGACAGGTGTTCCTCACAGTCCTTTCTCTAGAATCCTGCTCTGGTTTTCCAGAGCTGCTCCTACTGCCCAAAACTGAACTTGACATTCTGGAAAATTCTAAAGCACCCCAGGAAAGGCTAGAGTTCTCACTTCTCCCACTCATTTCTCCATTCTACAACTCACCACATTGCAATAAATATCTGATTCACTTACATATTGCAAGCTACTCAAGAGATGGCTAATCCTCTGTTTATCTATCTCAAGCCCCTGTTCTTCAAAATATAGAAGTATGCAATGTGCCAGGCATATTTATAATCACTAGATATTCATGCATGAACAGAACTGACAAAATATTTTCTCTCCTGGAACTTACATTCTATAAAGGATGAGGGGCAGGGGAGGGGAGGGGAGTGTTTGTATCTAATAAAATTTCCATGAATGCATGGAGTTAGTGGTCATGTCAAAGAAGAAGGAAAGCCTCATACTCATTGAGTGGGTGACTACACTCTTTTCACGACAATGCATGCACCTAGGGAAACTGCAGATAAACTGAGTTTACATGAATGCCTGAGACAGCTCTGGGAGATGACAAGCCTCCTTTCCACCCAGAGCAATGCTGGAAGGGAGAGGAGCTGCTCATTTTGGCAAAACATATACACGTGGGCCTCTGCAAGCTTCAAAAGCATTTGCTCCTTCCTCCATGGCTACTCCCAGGAAGAACAGGGAGCTCTTTTTAGAAATAGCTGACTGTCTTCTAAGTGCAAAGGAATCCTGGAAGCTTCTAATGCATCCCTCTGGCCTTGAGCCCCTGGCTTTCTTGAGATGCACTTTTCAGGAAGGCAGAGCAGATGGATGGTTTGCTGATGGACTCAAAAATACTTCCTGGAGCACAGAAAGCAGGGTGATTGCTGTTTATGACGCTGCTGGGTGTCACCTGCTCCCACAGAGGACGGTGCTGAATTAGGAGACTTTAAACTCTATTGTCATAGCGACAGATGATCCAATTGTTGACATTTTCTGCTGATTTTGCTTAGGAATTTCTTATCTGACAGCAGGTTTAGCATTTCCACTCTCCCCCGCTTTCTTGTTCATTCTGGTTTCTGCTTTCTGGACTGGCTTTTCAATATGCAAACATAAGACCTGTGGAGACCAAGGGACAGCATCTCCACTGATTGACAGATGAGCTGCAGTGCCTGTGCTTCCTGTATCCACTTGGCAGAGTGGCTCTTTCTCACAGGCTAATTGGGAGTCCATCCAGCAAGTCTCAGATATTCAGACCTCAAACCATTGAGCATCAAATTGGGACATGATGGCTCAAGAAATTCCCTTCCAAATCCTTTATTTTATAGTATAAAGATTGTGGTTCAGAAAAAAAAAAAACAGTAATTTTCCAAAAGTTTCTCAGAAGTTGAAGTTAAAGCCAAGATGCCTTTGACACCCCACTCGGCACTGTTTTCACCTATGTCCAAGAGCTGCTGCTATCTTGAGGGAACCCCAAGACTCTCTCCCTCTAGAGAAATGTGGAAGGTCACAGCCCACTACTAACATGGAGAAATTCAGTACCAGAGAAAGAAACGGAGAACAAAGTGTCATAAGGCCCAGCCAAGAACACAGTAGGAGCTCAACATATGATAGCTGTCGGAACCTAAAGGGAAAATGATTTTCACTTATGCTGATAGTGTGGTTAGAGAGGCAGCCCTTTGGCTGGAATCTCAAGCAAGCCCATGATGAATGGAAAGACCTGGTTTCTGCTCTGGCAGAAGCAGAGCCAGGGACCTCTCTGCAGATCTGCCCTCTTCTCTGGAGACACGTCCCAGCAAAGAGAATGCTAAGGTGAGTCTCCTTGCGGTTTTATTATGGCTAATGAACAACATGTTTCCTCTTACTCATTCTCAGCATGAGCCTATTAACATATTCACCAGGCGCTGGCCCTCCAAACTTAGAAGCGCATGCATAAGTTATCAGATAAACTGTTCTGAAGCGAAGCTTCTAGTCATGTTCCTAATCAGACTCTCAAGGGCTCACGGAAACCTTCACAATAAAGGGCCAGCAGATACGCCTGTAGCAAGCTTTACTACACCTCAAAGAGCCACTTATGCCCTCAATTCCACGCATGAGCAGAGCTAAAAGGGCCACTGACAATATCATCCTTAGCAATTCCATATAAATTTCCATATTAGAGTGAAATTTTATCCTAGAGACAAGAAAAATTCTTTAGTGGCAAATAACCAATGTATATGTTGTAAAATTAGCTACTATGATTCCAAAAGGCTACATAATTCCATTATAGTGTCAACCTAGGAAATTTGTAGATAACAGAATCTAGTATTTAGAAGAAAATATTCAGAGTAATCTAGATTTATTAATAAGTATCACTCACCGCCCTTGGGAATTAGCACATTTTCTTGCACATAGTAAATGTTTAAGACATATTTCTATGATTATTAATTGCCAATAATCCCTACCTCTTCTAAACATCTGTGGAAACTAAGTTTCAAGTAAAAGTGATTTGCCCAAGCTGACAGATATCAAAGTTTCAATTAAAACTATGTGTTCAGATTCCTAGGAACTTAATTTTCATAACTATGTCTGATGAAATCCCTTTTTATTAATTTTCAAAAATCATAAGAGTAACCTCAAAGTAAATTTTTTTCAAATAGATTTTGACAAAGCACCATGTTTATTCCCTGGCAAGCACAGCAAGCAAGGAGTAGAGGACATTGCCCCAAGTCCCCAGGGGAAAACCCCCCAGTTTGTAAACTGTCCCTATTTCTTCAGGCGGCTATAAGGCTGAATTGTCTGTTCATTTAACCAAAAAAATACGAAAGCTTCTGATCTGCTATGATTCTGACACAGTACCAGGCGCTGATACTTCACGGATCTCAGTTAAGTCTCACACGCGTTCCTCAAGCTCGCTACGTTCTTTCCAATGTCCCATCTACAGAACCAGTCCAGGATACACGGGACAACTCTGCTTGTCCCTGACAGAGCAAGAACTGGAACCCAGGTCTGGGTGACTTTTAGAACTGAGTTCCCTTCCCATGAGGTTGTGAAATGGAAGATGAAACCTCAGGTCAGGGTGATGGCAGGTTACAGGTGATTGCACAACACCACGATGGGGTCTCAGTGAGGCCAGGGAAGCCAAGTTCCGTGGGAGCACGCCCAAGGCGCACCAAGCTGTAGCTGGGCTGCAGGGTGAGGGCGCAGGATCCCAGAAGGTCTACCAAGAAAGGTGACATTTGATTTGGATTTCCCACCAAAAAAAAAAAAAAAAGAGTAAGAGAAATATATCTTTCTCCCTTAACGATTGTCCTGGTGAATATCCAAGCACAGTTCTGGAATGCACTGCCGTCTGGCAGTCATTAGCTTTATTAGGCATAGAGAATTTGAGATGTTTGTCTCTACAATTAAAGCAGCAGCTTCTCTCCCCTCCTGCCTAAGGTCCCTGTGGGCCTGGGGAAAGGTCATTTGTCTTTGATTAGTGGTCTCCGTAACAGAAAGGACTTGCCCTCAACCTACTCTCAAAATGAGCTAAAAAGAGGGCTTCCGGTACACTCTGCAGAGCCAACATCTCATTTCAATTCCATTTCAGACTTAGAGTCAAACCATTCTATATCCACCAGTAAGTTTGAATTTTTTTTTCTACTTTAGGAGGAGGGGAGAGCAGGTAGATAAAAGAAAAAAAAAAACTTTCCTGTTTGGCCTTAGAGCAGGGCTGAGCTACCCAATAGGGAAGGGAATGACCCAGAAATGGCACAAATCATCTCACACTCTGCATCCTTCTCCTCCTTTAAGCCAGAGTGCCAGCACCACGCAGTGGAAGCCCTGGTTTATTATCCCTACCCTCCCGCCATCTCAAAGTCGTGGACTTGATGGTTGGAGCAGTTCATCTGCTGGACATCCTTTGGAAAGCACAGCAGATTGTTTGCTGGGTCTGAGTCACACATGGAAAGCCAACTCGAGCTTGGCATCAGCTGGAGGATCCAAGTGTTGGTCCTCAACAGCTTACGTCAGCCAAGTCACTTGACCTTTCAGCCTACGTAGCTCACCCGCCTGTGGATTCACATTTTCCCCCTGGCTTAATATTTCTTTTGTTTATGAGCCATAATGTACCTTAGGAAGAAATCTCTCTTTCATTGGACACTTCCTTTAGGCTACACTATAGTCAGTGCTTGACATGGTTGATCACATCTCAACCTCAGAGCCATCCCATGCAGTAGCTATCGCTAGGTCCATGATACTGAGACGTCAGGCCATGAGGTCATCAACCTTGCAACAGGTGGAAAGTTGCATGTGAGTGTCACTCCTCTCGGGGCTGCTTTTGAGCTCAATCTGACAGCAGACCCTTGCTCTCCATCTATGATCCTGCTCTCTCCCTCTGATCTTCACATCTTCCACAGAACTCAATTGTGGGGAAATAGTCTCCATTTCCCTGGGGTGGGAATGGGGTGAAATGCCAGAGAAAACTTTTCCCTCTCTGGTCGTTCTTAATTCCAAGTGGTAGGGCAGTTTTTCTCTGCACCCTCTGCCTCTCCTTGGCCACCCCTACTGAGCTTAGCCCACGGAATTTTCCTAGGTCCAGCCATGGTCAAGGAACTTGGCAACCCAGAAAGAAGCACCTTAGGAAAGCCACAGAATTCCTTCACAAAAAGCCCTGCAAGTCGCATTCCCAGCCCCTGTGCTTATACCATAGATACAATGTGATGAGAATTCACAAGAGCCCCAAAGTCTCCATCTTCCTCCTTTCTATTTCTTCCCAGTATAGATAGGAAGAAGAGAAAGATGGGGTTTATTTCCCCCTCTCCCTCTGGTTCTTTGGAAATTTAACCATGCAACATTTGGTTAGCACCTAATAGGGTCCAGGCCCTGAGCAAGGCAAAAAAACCCAAGGATAATTCGAGGATTGGCTGGAGAAAGAGTAGAAATCAGAAAAGATCTATGACAGAGGCTGTATAAAGTGCTCTGGGAACACAAAAGAAAAGACGGCTCCTTTTCTAGGGATGTTTTTCATACCACAGTGCTCTCAATGATGCCAGTAATGTATGCTTTTAAGCAGAGAAATAACCTGATCAATTGTGTTTTAGGATAATCTCAGGCATGAGCATTTTCAAGGTCAGAAACACCAGGCACCCAGCAGAGAGCCTTCTAGAGATTTCACTGATTCTAGTAATGTCCACAGAGTTCCCGCTGTATGCAAGGCTGTGATGTGCGGCAATGAATCCCCACTCCCGGAGGGTGGGGGTCAAGTAAACAGGCGATTACTGTGTGAGACGGGTGCACTGAGGAGGAGCAGCTTACCTCATCTGCAGGGTGTCGGCCTGGCACCCAGATACCACGGATGCTTGAGCTGCCTCATGACAGAGAGGCAGCGGTTCATCAGAAAATTGGGGCAAATGGAGAGGGAAGCCACCAGGAATGTTGATGTTCTGGACAGAAGACATGGCACAAACAAATCCTTGGAAGCAAGAAAAAGCATTGCAGGCAGTGACTGGCCCTAGCTAGAGGGGCCAGAGCTGGGAGGTGAAGCTGGAGCACTGAGCTGAAATGGCGCCAGCAAGGTCAGAGAACTCAGAGCAGGCACAAGGCAGGGAGGGTACTTGAGCCAGAGCAGGACGCACTTGATCAGAGGAAGATCAGAGGAGGATTAGGGGTCTTCAAAGGAAAAGGAAGCACACTCATTACTTTAAAGGAGATAAGAGTGAAGAACACACGGCCCAAAGCAGCATCTCAACAGGAGTCTCCAGACCAAAGGGCAAACTCCCCCTTGTGCTTCCAGGTCTCAACCAAGATTTCCACTGCCTGAACAGGGTCAGAATCCCCAGTTCCATGGAGTGACAGGTAGAGCTGTGTGCCTTGGCTTCCCAGGTGTCCCACCTGCCTGTGTGGTGCACAGAAGCTGCAGAAACCTCTGCCTACTGCTGAAACAGTTTCCCAGGGGCTCCATCTTCTATTAAGGTCTGGCTTTAGGCCAGCCTAAAATCAAGTCCTACAGAGGGGAAACAATGAAAGAAAGGAGGTTGTGCACTGGAATGAGTCCCAGCATGCACTGGGCTGTGAGAGGAGGAGCAGGTTTTATTGGAGATAGTGGCATTAGGCAGAGTGAGGTAGAAGACAGAGGGATAACAAGGGAGAAGGCAGACACCATGGAAGATGGAGCCATGGGAGGTGGTACTGTATCATAGATGGCTGAACAGGGACCTGGGGGTCAGGGGCCAAACACCAGGGTAGGATATTTTACCTCCCTGAATTTCAGAACCTCCACTAGTAAAATGGGACCAATAATTCCTACTCTGCTTCCTTCCCAAGATTTTCAGAAGGGATAAAAAATGGTACAAGGAATGCAAAGGTGCTTTGTGCACGCCGATCCTGTGCTGATGGATAGAAAGGCAGAAATTATTTCATGAACCCATAGTCACTATGGAAATAGTTACTGAGGATGCTGAGCCACTAGTCTGCAGTGGCATCTCAGGGGCATTTCTCTCCCTAGAAATGTCCTTTAGGCCCTTGGTAAGGAACAAAGTCTTGATAAGAGTCTCCAGTTCAGTTGTGTCTGCCCAAATTTCATATGTCAAAGTCCTAATTGTCTGAGCCCCAGTGCATGACCTTATTTTGAGAGAGGATCTTTATAAAAGTAATCAAGTTAAAATGAGGCCATTAGAGTGAGCTCCAATCCAATATGGACAAAAAGTGGAAATCTGAACCCAGAGGTGCTCATGGAGGAAAGTCGCTGTGAAGATCTCAGGAGAAACAACCATCTAGAAGCCAAGGAGAGGGGCCTGAACAGATGCTTCCTCAGATAGGACCAACCCTGCCAACGTCTTCATCTCAGACTTCCAGCATCCAGAACCGTAAGTCAGTACAATTCTGCTGTTTAAGCCACCCGCCAGGCTGTGGAAACTTGCTGCAGTAGCCCAAGGAAACTAGTTCAATAAGAAACTGAGACAATCCAAGAGCAGAGACCCTGGATGAAATCTCTGGGGGTCCCTGAGGGCAGATATCCCTTTCATTCTGAGGAACAGTGCATGCCAATCCTGTGTTGATTGATATAAAGGCAGAAATTATTTCATGAACCCATAATCATAAACACAGGATCTGGCCAGCCAGATTCTGACCAGCATGCCAGTGACCAAAAGGCAGTGTAGCAATTTGGGAGGCACAGGCTGTGTTTCTCTGCATGATACACAAGATCTTATTGGAGTTTAGTTAAAACATGGTTATGATCTGTGATCACATAAGTTTTGAAAATGCAACATTCCTATTTCTTTCTTGACAATTTATTATAGACAATAGTTGTTGAAAAGAAATTATGAAGTTTTATGGAATCAAGCAGCCAGGTACTATGGTGCACACCTATAATCTCAGCATCCTGGAAGGCTGAGGCAGGAAGATCACAAGTTCAAGGCCAGTCTCAACAATTTAGCAAGGCACTAAGGAACTCAGCAAATCCCTGTCTCTAAATAAAATATTAAAAAAGGGGTTGGGGATGTGGCTCAGAGGTTAAGATCTCTGGGTTAAATCCCTGGTACAAAAAATTAAATTAAAAAAAAATTTCCCAAGCAAATATGAACTGATAGGTCTAATCTCAAGCTCTTGTTAGGGGAGATTCAAAGCCTTCTCAATGCTGCCCCACCGACGTTCCTGACCTATGCCAGGACTCCTCCACTAAAACCTCCTGAACAGCTCTGCTGGCCTCCCCCTGTCCCTCCGCTCCAGTCCTTAGCCTGACAGGTCCATCCTCCTTTTCATATGACACCAACTCATACTCTCTGCACCTCTGCCATTGTCCCCAACAAGGAAACCTACCAGCTGCTGGTAATTGAGCGCTAAGTTCCAAAACATCTGTTGCTTCATTCCTTCAGCACTGGGGGCAACTCGAAGCTAGTAATATTAGAGGAAATGCCAATTTCACCTATAAGTGGCAGATGTGGGATCAAACCCAAGGTCAAGCTGGTTCTAGAATTTTCCACACTTCACACCTGCATCTGGTCTCTGGTCCTCCATCGGATTCCTACATTTAGTGAGTTTGCTTTGGCTTACAATTTAACATATATTTAAAACTTGTCACCCAGCCACACTGTGAAGTCAGAAATTGTAGCTTCCAGTTCTTGGGATGGCCCCAGAGTCATGTTTTATTAAAATTCATATTGTATTTGCAGAGACAAACTGCAGGGCAAAGCAGTAGGAATATCCAGACCAGAGCAGGAGAGCAAGTCCTGGCCCCTCCTTCAGCTGAGCACCAGGTGTCCCTGGAGAGCCACTTGCACTCATAGAATCCCCATTTCTCATCTGCACAGGGCTGGACTTTAGGGTCTCTAACCTTTCTTTTGGTGTTTGACCACTAACTCAGCAGAGCCTCTGAGAAGAAATGCTAAGGGGAGTTAAGAGCTGATCTGCTCATAGACAAGGAATGGACAGAGACCAGATGAATAGCATTCACCAGGGGGAAGGAGCCGGCAGGCCAGGCAGAATAAGGGAACAAATTCCTTACTCAGCTCCTGGGAGTTATATTAGAGGAATAAAATGTGAGAGGTGGGAGCTGGAGGGAGGAAAGGATCCTTTAGGAGCAATTGGACATGGGTATCTCTTGTGAATCTTCCTCCTTTAATTATTCTTAAAGATAATTATTAATAAAATATTTTTCAGGGCCTAGCTTTTGAGAAAGTAGAAAATTATGGATAGAAAAGTCAATGATAGAGAGTAGCTTGGAAGAGTTATTAAGGGGACACACAGGCTGCCAGCCTTGTCCTGAGAGTGAAGGTGGAATCCCTTCAAAGGCAATGGGATCCAGTTGGGTCCATAAATATAGGGGGTCTCCGATCACAAAGCAGAAGACCTAGAGCTCTAGGAATCAAAAGGCAAATAAAGGGACCAGGAAGGATGGCCGGGGATGCAGGGTGCAGAGAGCAGGGGTTAGAGGATTGGGTGGTGCACATGTAGGTCTTTCAAGATGAGGAAGGAAAGATTATAAAGAGTCTCTGTGGACATGTGGCAGTTCCAGGATGGATCTCCAGACACCTGTGTCTCTGTCCTTGCCTCAGCACTTCCAGTTGCTCTGTGAAGAAGCCACTTTACCTCGATGAAACTGCTTCTTCATCTGCAGGATGAGGTGAATTCTACCTGCCCTGACTGAGCTCCACCGGAGCAGGTGAAGCCTACGATTCACCAGGTGATCAGAGACGTGCTGTGCCAGCGCACACCGTCCTAAAGCAGCAAGCAATCATCCTTCCGAAGCTCTGGTGGCCTCGTAGGCCCACAATTCACCAATCTCCCCGGTACCCTGCCTTCTCTAGCGCTCATCACCCCTCACTTCCACCACCTCGTGCTTCAATTTCCCTCCTCATCAACCCGAGTGATCTTTCCAGACTGCAGTTGTGTTCCAGGTCCTCCCTTTCCTCTGACCCTTCCCATCATCCCTAGATTACACTTAAGGCTTCTTAAGAACACATGTGAGACCCTTCGTGACCTGTCCTCCCACCCCCCCCATTTCCAAACACTGCTAACCTCTTATGGCCACAATCTCAATCCTGCAGCCAAATTGAACTATTCAAAATTTCCCCCAATGATCTGGATCTTCCATGACTCCGGGACTTTGTATGTGCCTGCTCCTTTTCCTGAAGGGTCTTTTCCCATCTGACATGTTCCAACTCACCCTTCAAACCCAGTTCAAATGCAATCAATACCTAGTTCAAATACAATCTTCCCTGAGACGCGTTCTCCTGCTCCCCCAGGCAGTTAATATTTCTGTTACCTTCGATTTTTACCAAAACACTCATTTGTTCACACTGGAAATTCTACCGTTTCCCTTAGGGAGAAAAAAAGCTGTTCTATAAACTGCTTTTTGCATTTGATTCTCTGCTCTTTCCTTGATAGCCCTGAAAATTTTACCTTATTGACAGCTCTAAGGTCAGATTTTTGGAAATGATGCTTCTTGTAGTTTATTCTACTCACTAGGACTAAATTATACTTCTAAAAAAAAATGGATACAATCTGTAGACCATCCTCTGCCATGTGGCACATTTCTGTAAATGTACGAAGGGGAAATTCAATTGCTTTGCTAATTCCAGAGACTCTTCACAACTGAATAAGAACTCCCTCCTGTACCTGCAAGGAGCTCTGCGCATAGCTGTGGCATAGCCTGTTCCAAGAGCTCCTGGTTGTGTTCCCTCATCTTCCCACAGAAGACCCTGAATGCTTGGTGGCCTCATATCTATCTCCATGTTCCCCAGCACCCAGCCCCACTTGTGTGACACAGTGGCACTCAATTCAGAAATATTTATTGGATGAATAGTAATATGTTCAATTATGGACTTGATGTGCCCCAGGCCCAGGGCTAGACACTGTGCATGAACTCACTAGTGTCCCTCAAGACAGCCCAGTGACACGGGCATTGTGATCATCCCCACTCTGAAGATGAGAAGAGCTGTTTCAGAGTTTGTGCAGGCATCAGATTAAAAACCAGGACACCCTGGCAAGAGAGCACATGACACTCCCCTGCCTTTCACGTCAGATAAAACCCACTCCTAAGTCCCATCGTCAGAGGGCACTTTCTTCTACTCACTTTTAGAAAGAAGACAGGAAGGTCTAAGTGCTGTGTTGTTTCACAGAGTAAATGTATATCAAACTATCTTTGCGCCAAACATCTGTCCTGGGTTCTGTGGGATCTGAGAGGAATTTAACTTTGGTGTGTACAGAATCTGGCCTTCTAATTCACCTCCAAAAGCATCATTTCCCAGGATAGGCAGCTATGTTTGAGGTACAAGGAAACTACCATCCAGAGGAACCTCCTGGAACCAGCAGATCATGCTCACAAGAGTAGGCATAAAGAACAGGCCTCAGAGACCTGTGTGTGGAGGCCTCCAGGACTCACAGCAGCCAGATGCAGGGAGGACAATCATGCCAACAGCAGCCCAGACCTCTTCTGAGGGACACGCTTTCTCTGGTGGAGTTGAGCTCCTGGGGCATGACTGCAGGCTGTCCTCCAGTTTCCATAAAACACTGTTGAAGAGGAGAATGGTCACAGCTTCCAGGAGAGCAATCTGGAGGAAATGGGAGTGAGGAAGGAAGGAAGAAGGAGAAAGAGGAGAACCTGGATAATAATGAAAATAAGATCTCATTCTTATAACGATGTTCTGATATCGGCGTTATTTTGATTCTTGGTTTGCAATTGGGGCAACAGGCGCAGGAAGGTTGAGGGGACCAAAGTGTGTGTGATCTAACCCTTCCCTGTGATTTCCTCTATCTTCTCAAAATTTTACTATATTTTCTCAAAATCATCCGAATGATAACACATACTTCCATTGGAAGCAAGTACCCGTCCCCAGTTTCCTCTGTGGGTTGAATGAGGGTAAAAAGGAAGCGGAGGCATGTGTACATACACACCTGTTTGGGACATGGGCGACAAGAGGACAACATTCATGGAACAGCAAAAATAACCACCTCCAAGAGATGCTTTGGAGGGATGGTTACACGCATGAGCTGTCATCAGTTAAACTGATGGGAAGGAGAAAAGAAGTTGTCTAATTCTGCAGAGATACAAACTAAAGTAACTCAGGAGTTACTGGAAGGATTTTCAATGGGCACAAGGGCCCCAAATACTTGAGGGAAATCCGTCCAGCACTTGACCTATTGAGGCCCCACTGTCACAGGGTGTGGATTCTTTGCTCCTTTCCTTTTTCACAACTGCCCCTTTTTCACATTTTTCCAAAGAATGCATATTTCCCACTCTTTCCCAAACTTCAAATTATGCATTGCTCCAAGTGCCAAAGTCTCCAGGGGGGAATCCAAACCACTCAGAATACGGTGAACAATTATCATTATAGTGAAAATTTGGGACTAGTCATGGATGCCCAGCTTTGTAGCAAACTCGCCTGTTCCTTTCAATAAAGTCACAGTGGCCTGGCATTCAGGTGACTGGGATTCTTAGACAGGATTTTATAGCAAGTTTGTAATGAATGGGTATTGCTGTTACAAAAGGAGACTATCCTAATTGTTGTGTGCCACAGGAGTCGGCCAACTAGAATCTGCAAGCAGCACACAAACTTCTACCTGTCCTTTTGAACAAGTTCTATGGGAACATGACCACATCCTAGTGTTTGGATGTTGTCCAGCTCTTTCTCGTGACAGCAGCAGTGTTGAGTGGTTAGGCAGAGGCTCTCTGGCACACAAAGTTTATAATACCTGGACCTCTCCAGAAAAATATTTGCCAACTCTTGTGGTAACACAGATGCTTCTCAAATTACCATAAGGTTATGACCCCCAAACTCCATCATAAGTTGAAAATATAAAAGTCAAAAATATATTTAATTCTCCTAACCTACTGAACATTGTAGCAACAGAACCACACTGTCCAGCAGTGACCACGTGGCTTGTGACTACATGACTGATCAAGCTGCAGCTCACTGCCAGTATACAGTATCACAAGAGTCTCTTTCTGCATAATACTCAGCCATAAAGATTAAGATTCAAGATTCAAAATTTCAAGTATGGTTTCTAATGAAGGCGTGTGACCTTTGCATTATTATTATAAAGTGGAAAAATCATAAGTCAAAAAGTGAGGGTCACCTGGGTGCTGTGGCTCAAGCCTATAATCCCAGCATTTAGGGAGGCTGAGACAGGAGAATCACAAGTTCAAAGCCAGCCTCAGCAACGGCGAGGCACTAAGCAACTCAGCGAGACCCTGAAATACTCCATAGGGCTGGGGATGTGGCTCAGTGGTTGAGTGCCCCTGAGTTCAATCTCCAGTACCAAAAAAAAAAAAAAAAAAAGTGGGGTTCCATCTGCACTTTTTCAACTCAGGTGGTTTCAAATTTGTTTCCTTTTTTTTTTTTTTTTTTATTTAAATGCATTACAAGTCATAGTACATAACCAGATCTCTGTTTTTCCAAGTCTCTGATTGCAAACCAAATAAAGTCACACCATTAGAGTCTTCACAGATGTGCTAGGGGTAGTAAAGACCATCTCAAATAACCATCATTACTATGCCCATTTCCCTTACCTTCCTCCCCCCTCGGAGGGCTTACAGGACGATCTATGCTGAACACTTGCTTTCCTTCTGGGAGCCTGAAATTTTGGTACGTGCTAAGCAAGCAGAGGATACCAACGTACCCAGCCCCCAAGTAAAGCCCTGGATGTCGAGTCTCTAAGGATCTTTCCCGGTAGGTGACATTTCACACATCTTGCCACACTGCCTTGCTGATGGAATTGAGTAGATCCTATGTAATGCTGCTCAGGCAGGACTCTCAAAGCTTGAGCCCCATTTCCACTGGTTCACTATGTGTGCTTTTCCCCTTGCTGATTTTGCTTTGTCTGCTCTCTCTATAATAAATCCTAGTCGTGAGAATGACAATGTGCTGATCCTGTGAGTCCTGCCAACCTGTTCCCCTAGCCAGACTGGAACATCTCATAATTCATAGACGGCAGATTGAGCCTCCGAAGGGTCTTATCTCAGGAGTGCAAAGTAATTAGCCTGGAACAAACCTCTGCTCTGTCCTAGCAAATAAATCGAAAAAACAAGACCAAAAAGGAGTTAAACTGTTTCCAAGCAACTTAACCAATTCCAAAAGCAAAAATCAAAAATATTTCTAGGCAACACTCAACACCAAATAAGGCAAAATTCACAATGCCTGGCACTTAATAAAAGTCACCAGGCAAAGAAACAGGAAGATAGCACCCATCAGATAAGCCAGTGAATTGAAACCATACATAACCGACACAGGTATAAGAATGAGCAGACACGTACATTAAAAAATTATTACAGTCGCACCCCATACATCCAAAAAGTTAATAGAATCACAGACAACATCAATAAGATGCAAATCAAACTTTTAGAAATGAAAAGTATGTTTGAGCTAAAAAATAAAAAGATACATAGGATGAGATGAATGGCAGATTAAACACTACAGAAAAAACTGTAAAAGCAAAACAGTAGCAACATCCGAACCAAAACAGAAAAAAGGATTGATTCATTGAGAAGACAGCAGTCCTAAATATTTATGCAGTTAAAAACAGAATCAAAACACATGAAGGCAAAACTTATAGAATTAAAAAAAAAATCCATACCTATCAGATATTTCTCTTTTCCATCAGCAATTGATAAGAATAAAGTAAACAGAAAAGGATATAAAATACAGAAAGGACATGAATGGCTTGAACATAACACCAAGCACCTTGATGTAACTGACACTCATGGAACGTGCCATCCAACACCCGTCAAGTGTACGGGAAACATTAACCAGGACACATCACATTCGGAGGCATAAAAAACTCAGTAAAGTTAAAAGGATTCAAGTCATACAAAGGATGTTCTCCACCCATAGAACTAAAATAGAAATCAATAACTGAAAGATCTTTTTCAAAATTCCCAAATATCTGGAAAATTAAACATTTCTAAATACATATATCAAATAATAAGTCAAAAGGGAAGTTAGAAAATATTTTATTTATTTATTTTTTTATTTTTTTGGTACTGAGGATTGAACTCAGGGGCACCTAACCATTGAGCCACATCCCCAGCCCTATTTTGTGTTTATTTGGAGACAGGGTCTCACTGAGTTGCTTAGCACCTCGCCATTGCCGAGGCTGGCTTTGAACTCACGATTCTCCTGTCACAGCCTCCCTAAGTGCTGGGATTACAGGTGTGAGCCACCGTGCCTGGCTAGAAAGTATTTTAAATTGAATGAAAATGGAAACCAAATATACAAAAATGGATAGTATACTAATAAAGCAGCATTTGGAAATTTTACAGCACTAAACAACTACAATTAGAAAAGAATACAGTCTCCCAGCTGTGGTAGTACATGCCTATAATTTCAACTACTTAGGAAGCTGAGGAAGGAGGATCACAACTTCAAGGCCAGCTTCAGCCACTGAGTGAGAACCTGTCTTAAAATAAAAAATAAAAAGAGCTGGGGTATAGCTCAGTGGCAGAGCATTCCCAAGTTTAATCTTAAGTACTGGGGAAAAAAAAAAAGAATCCAAGGTCAAATCCATCATATCAAATTTAACCTTAAGAAACTAAAAAATGATAAGCAAATGAAACATAAAGAAAACAGAAGAAAGAAAATAATAATGATCACAGTAGAAATTGATGAAATAGTAGAAAAACAATAAACAGAGATAGTACTTTGAGAAGATCAATAAAATTGATATCCCTACCCAGGCAAGTCATTAAAAAAAAAAAACAGCAGAAGTCTCTTATATTATCAATACTGAGAATCATTATTGATTCTACAGGTATTAAAAGGATAACAAAAAATGTTAAGACAATTTTATGCCAATAAATTCAATGATTTAGATAAAATGGGAAAAGTCCTTAAAAGACATGTACCACCAAAGTCCACTCAGGAAGAAATAGATACACTACAGAGCTCACTAAAGCAAGTGAATTTGTAGTTAAAAGCTTTGCAAAAAGGAAAATTCACAGCCAAATGGCTTCACTGGAGAATCCTATCGAACATTTAAGGCAGAAATGTTACCAATTCACCAAAACTGATTCCAGCAAAGAGGAGGGCATACTTCACAACTAAGCCTATGGGTTTAACATTGTCCTGAGAGCAAAACCAAAGAAAGATGATATTTTAAAAAAATAAAACTATGAACAATCTCCTTCACAATCATAAATGCAAAATTTTAACAAATTGATTCCAACAATATATTTTTTTAAATAATAAATTCTGACTATAGATGGTAAAATTGTGTCTCCTGACAAGATATGCTCAATCCTTAATAACTGTGAGAATGGCTTTATTTAGAAATAGGCTCTTTGTAGATGTAACCAAGTAGAGATGAGGTCATAATGAATTCAGGTGAGCTTGGTGTGCTCAGAAGAAAATAGAAATTTTAACAGAGAGAAGACACAAAAGGAAAGCATCATATGATAATGGAGGTGGAGATGAGGTACTGCATCGATAAACCAAAGAATGCCAAGGCTTGCCAGGAGCCATGAGAAGCTAGGAAGAGACAAGGGACCCCCAAAGCCTGTAGGGACAGCCTGACCCTGGGCACTTTGATTTTAGACTGTTAGCCTCCAGTACTGTGAGGACACAGTGCAGTATTTTGAAGCCATCCAGTTGGTGGTACTTTGTTATAGCAGCCCTAAGAAACTATTAATACAACAACCAAGAGGGGTTTAAATGTGCTGTGAATGCACATTTAAGACAACCTTTGAAAATCAGTGAATCTCACTCAAAAATAAACATAAATGATATGATCATCTCTCTGATTGATAAAAATTCCCAGCAAAGTAAGAATAGAAGAGAATGTTGTGAGCCCCACCTGCAAAAACCTACAACTAATATCATCTATAAAAATAGAAAGCTGAGCAAAACACAGATGTCCACTCTCCCCACTTCTATTCAACATCATATTCGGAGTCCTAGTCAGGCATATATTAAGATAAAGAAATGAAACCATCTCTGTTGCAAAGAAAAAAGGAAACTTCCTTTTGTTCACAGGTAACATGATCATCTATATAGAAAATCTGATGGAATCTATAACAAAGCTACTAGAACCAAGTGAGTTTAGCAAAGTTGAGGGTTATGAAATCAATATACAAATGCCAATTGTGTTTTTATGTACTAGCAATAAAAAAGTATAAATCAAAGCAAAATATACAATCCAAATGACATAAAAATATAACTACTTAATGATCAATCTGCCAATATTGGATAAGACCTTTACAACAAAAACTATGAAACATAGCTGAAGTAAAAGTAAAGACAACCTAAATAAATGGAGAGAGATACTGTGCATTTGGGTTGCAATACTGAATATTGCTGAGGTATCAGTTCTCCCCCAAACTGAAGTTTAGATTCAATGCAGTTGCAATCAAACCACAGAAGGATTTTTTTTCCTATAAGTTGACAAACCAATTTCAAAATTCACATGGAAATGCTAAAGACATGAACAGACCAACTTTGAAAGAGAACAAATGTATAGGAATGATGCTACTTGCTTTCAAGATTTTTTTTAACTACAGTAGCCAGAACAAGGTGATTGTCTCTCATAAAGATATGCAAAAGATCAAGGAAACAGAAAAGAAAATCCATAAGAATAATGTATACAGGCAACCAATTTTTGACAAAGGTACAAAATCACCTCAGTGAAGGATATTCACATGCAAAAATTAACATGGGTGATATACTTACCAATAAAATCTAAAACTATAAATCTCTCAGAAGACATCAAGCACAGGAATAAACAGCACACATGAAAAAGTACAGGGGACAAAGTGGCCTTCACCAAAATTAAGACTTTTGTGTGCAAATACAATCAAGAAAGTGAAGAGATGATCCACAGAATGGGGGGAAATGCCTACAAATAATATGTTTGATGAGGGACTTACATCCAGACGGTACAAAGAGTTATGCCACTTTTGGTGCTTGGCCTTGGCAGCTCTTGAGCCCCACCACTCCTTCCCGACCTCTGGGCAAATCAGTGAGAAAGTCCATGTGTTCCTCCTGGGTCACTAGAAAGAGTTCCAATGACCAGGGCCCCAGAACACAGGTGGAAGCCCGAGCTCTACCCCAAACCACAGTGGAAGCCAGCCAATCTGCTTTCCCTAATCTCTCAAGCCATTTTAGGACTTACCTGGAAGGCTGCTCTGCTCTCCCTCAAAACCATAATTAAGTGAATAAGAAAGCTTTTCACATCCTCTTGGTATATGGGTGGTATCTTTTGGGTTCATTTTCTATTGCCAAAACAAAATACCTGAAACCGAGTAATCTGTAAAAATAGAGGTTTAGCCTAGCATGTGCAAGGTCCTGGATTTGCTTCTAGCACCAAGTAAAGAAAAAGAAAACGAAGAAGAAAGAAAAAACTAATTTGGCTTACAGTTCTGGACACTGGCAAGTCCAAGACCATGACACTGGCATTTAACTAGCGTCTGGTGAGGGCCTCAGTGCTGCATCACAACATGGCAGAGGGCATGATGTGCCAAGACAGAGCAAGTCGCTAGCTCAGGTCTCCTCCTTCTTCTCATAAAGACACTAATGCCATCATTGGGGGCCCCACCCTCATGACCTCATCTGATGCTAATTACCTCCTAAAGGCCTCACCTCCAAATACCATTAACATGTGAATTTGAAGACTAAGTTTCCAACACATGAGCTCTGAGGAGACTGTAGCAACTTGTATTATCAGTATTGAAATCAAAACCAAGTTTTGGGTAAGGTAGTACAGTTCACTTACATGGGGTGACCACAGCAAAAGAATATAGAAAGAATTCTCTTACAACTCATAATAAAAAGACAAAGATCCCCATTTTTAAAATAGCAAAAGATCCGGAGTCATTTATTGAAAGTTACACAAATGACAAATAAGTACATGAAAAGATCTTCAACATCTTGAGTCATTAAGAAATGCAAATCAAAACCACAAAGAGATCCACTTCACACCCTCCATGATGACTATAATAAAAGAAAAACAAAACAGACAATAACAAGTCTTAGCAAGGACGAAGAGAAATCAGAACCTCATACTTTGCCAGCGGAAATGTAAAATGGAGAAACTGCTTTGTAAAGCAGTTTGGCAGTTCCTCAAATTGCTTAAGCATAGAGTTACATATGGCTCAGCAATTCCAGTCCTAGGTATATATCCAGGAAAAACAAAAACATATGCTAATACAAAAACTTACACAAAAAAGTTCTTAGCAGTATTATTCACAATAAACAAAATGGAGAAACAACTCAAATGTCCATCAATTGACCAGTGGATACACAAAATATGGTCTATCCACAAAATGAATTATTTGGCCATGAAGAAGAATGGTACAACATGGATGAACCTTGAAAAGATGGTGCTAAGTGAAAAGAACCAATCACAAGAGATGGTTTTGTATGATTCCATTTATATGAATTGTCCAGAATAGCCAACTCTATATAGAAAGCAGGTCAGTGGTTTCCTAGAGCTAGGGGGTCTGGGGACTCTGGGGCAACTGCTCAGCAGGCATGGGGTTTTTCTTTGTAGTAACAAAAGTGTTGTAAAATTGATGGTGGTCACAGATAATTGCATGAATCTGTGACTGTAATGAAACAATTGATCACGTACTTTAAATGGATGAACTGTGTGGTATAAATAAAATAAAGCTGTTTAAAAAGTTCAGTGTAGGGAGAATAGTCATGTCAACAAATGATGCCAAAAAAATTGGATATTCACAGCAAAAAATAAATAAAGTTCAATCCACACCTATGTACCAGGTACAAAATATAATTCAACACAAATCTAAGCAATATAGAGATAGGGTGGGCAGAAAAGTAAAGCTTGGGGAAGGTGCAGTAGCTGCTGAGACTAAAAGGACATCAGAGGGCTCCAACTGCAAGAACCAGGGACTTTCATCAGTAAAATTTCTGAAAATTTCCCAAAGATAAAAATTATCTGTTAAGTCTAAATTATTGATTGTATTATTGAGTTCTATAGTTTCTTTGTTTAGTTTTTGTTTGGAGGATCTATCCCATAGTGAGAGAGGTATATTAAAGGCACCCAGTATTATTGTGTTGTGGTCTATTTGATTGTTGAAGTTGAGAAGGGTTTATTTGATATACATAGATGCACCATTGTTTGGGGTATAGATATTTACGATTGTCATGTTTTGTTAATGTATGATTCTCTTAAGCAGTATGAAATGTCCTTCTTTATCCCTCTTTACTACCTTTGGCTTGAAGTCCATTTTATCTGATGTGAAGATGAAAACCCCTGCTTATTTATGCAGTTAACATGACTGGTATATTTTCCTCCATCCTTTCACCTTCAGTCTGTGGTTGTCTTCTCCTATGAGATGAGTCAACCATAGAACTCAATAATACAATCAATAATTTAGACTCAACAGTCATATATAGAATATTTCATCCACCAACAAGTGAATATACTTTTTTCTCAGAAGCACATGGATCCTTCTCCAAAACAGACCATGTGTTATGCAACAAAGCAAGTCTTAGCAAATACAAAAAAATAGAGATACAGCCCTGCATTCTATCAGACCATAATGGAATGAAATTAGAAATCAATGACAAAATAAAAAATAGAAGCTGCTTCAACACCTGGAGACTAAATAACATGCTACTAAATAATGCATGGATAATGGAAGACATCAAGGAGGAGATTAAAAAATTCTTAGAGGTAAATGAGAACTCTAATATGACATACCAAAATCTCTGGGACACTATGAAAGCAGTGCTTAGAGGGATGTTCATTGCCTTAAGCTCTTTCATTAAAAGAAGAAAAAAGTCAACAAAAAAATAACCTACGATTACATCTCAAAGCCCTAGAAAAAGAAGAACAAATAAACACCAAAATTAGTAGAAGACAGGAAATAATTAAAATCAGGGCTGAAATCAATGAAATTGAAACAAAAGAAACAATTCAAAAAATTGACAAAACATAAAACTGGTTCTTCAAAAAAATAAATAAAATTGATAAACCCTTAGACACCCTAATGAAAAGGAGAGAAAAGGCAAATTACTAAAATTCATGATGAAAAAGGAAATATCATGACAGTCACTACTGAAATACAGAAGATAATTAGAAACTATTTTGAAAATCTATACTCCAGCAAAGTAGAAAATCCTGAAGACACCAACAAATTTCTAGAGGCATATGATCTGCCCAAACTGAGTCAGTAGGACATACACAACTTAAACAGAGCAATTTTAAGCAAGGAAATAGAAGACACCATCAAAAGCTTACCAACCAAGAAAAGCCCAGGACCAGACGGATTCTCAGCCAAGTTCTACAAGACCTATAAAGAAGAATTAATACAAATACTCCTCAAACTATTTCATGAAATAGAAAAGGAGGGAACCCTTCTAAACTCATTCTATGAAGCTTGTATCACCCCAATACCAAAACCAGACAGAGACACATCAAAAGGAAAATTTCAGACCAATATCCCTGATGAACATAGATGCAAAAATTCTCAGTAAAATTCTGGCAAATCACATAAAAAACATGTTAAAAAACTAGTGCACCATGATCAAGTGGGGTTTATCCCAGGGATGCAAGGTTGGTTCAACATACAGAAATCAATAAATGTAATTCACTACATCAATAGACTCAAAGATAAAAATATATGCAGAGAAAGCATTTGACCAAATACAGCACCCTTTCATATTCAAAACACTAGAAAAACTAAGGATAGTAGGAACATACCTCAACATTGTGAAAGCTATCTATGCTAAACTCAAGGCCAATATCATTCTAAATGGAGAAAAATTGGAAGTATTCTCTCTAAAAACAGGAACAAGACAGGGATACCCTCTTTCACCACTTCTATTTAATACAGTCCATGAAATTCTAGCCAGAGCAATTAGACAAAAGAAATCAAAGGGATACAAATAGGAAAAGAAGAATTTAAACTATCACTATTTGCCAATGACATGATTCTATATTTAGAAGATCCAAAAAATTCCACAAAAAACTTCTAGGATTAATAAATGAATTCAGATTAGCAGGAAATAAAATCAATACCCATAAATCAAATGCATTTCTATACATCAGTGATGAAACCACTGCAAGAGAAATTAGGAAAACCATCCCATTCACAATAGCCTCAAAAATATATATAATACTTGGGAATCAATTTAACTAAATAGGTGAAAGACTTCTACAAGGAAAACTACAGAATACTAAAGAAATAAATTGAAGAAGACCTTATAAGATGGAAATATCTACCATGCTCTTGGATAGGCAGAATTAATATTGTCAAAATGACCATACTACCAAAAGCGCTATACAGATTCAATACAATACCAATTAAAATTTCAACATCAGACCTCATAGAAATAGAAAAAGCAATCATGAAATTCATATGTAAAAATAAGAGACCCAGAATAGCCAAAGCAATCCTTAGCAAGAAGAGGGAGGCAAGAGGCATCCCAATACCAGACTTTAAACTATACTATAGAGCAATAGTGACAAAAATGGTATGGTATTGGCACCAAAATAGTAGACCAATGGTACAGAATAGAAGACACAGAGACAAACCACATAAATACAGTTATCTCATACTAGACAAAGGCACCCAAAGCATACATGGAAAAAAAGATAGCCTCTTCAACAAATGGTGCTGGTAAAACTGGAAATCCATATGCAGCAAAATGAAACTAAACCCCTATCTCTCACCATACACAAAACTCAATTCAAAGTGAGTCAAAAACTTAGACACTAGAACAAAGACCCTGCACCTAACAGAAGAAAAAGTAGGTCCAAATCTTCATCATGTCAGCCTAGGCCCTGACTTCCTTAACAAGACTCCAAAAGCGCAAGAAATAAAATCAAGAATCAATAAGTAAGACAGATTCTAACTAAAAAAGCTTCTTCTCAGCAAAAGGAACAATCAATGAGGTGAAGAGAGAGCCTACAGAATGAGAGCAAATTTTTACCACATGCACATAAGATAGAGCACTAATCTCCAGGACATACAAAGAACTCAAAAAACTTAACACCAAAAAAAAAAAAAAAAACTCAACTCAATCAATAAATGGGCTAAGGAGCTAAACAGACACTTCTCAGAAGATATACAATTGATCAACAAATATATGAAAAAAATGTTCAACATCTCTATCAATAAAGGAAATGCAAATCAAAACTTCTAATATTTCATCTCCCTCTAGTCATAATGGCAATTATCAAGAATACAAACAACAATAAGTGTTGGCAAGGATGTAGGGGAAAAGGCACATTCATACATTGCTGGTAGAACTGCAAATTGGTACAACCAATCTGGAAAGCAGTATGGAGATTCCTTAAAAACCTTGGAATGGAACCACCATTTGAGCCTGCTATCCCACTCCTCAGTCTATACCCATAAGACTTAAAAAAACAGCATACTACAGTGACACAGCCACTTCAATGTTTATAGCAGCTCAATTCACAATAGCTAAACTATGGAACCAACCTAGATGCCCTTTGATAAATGAATGGATAAAGAAACTGTGGTATATATACACTATGGAATATTACTCAGCAATGAAAGATAATAAAATTATGTCATTTACAGGTAAATGGATGGAACTGGAGAATATCACGCTAAGTGAAGTAAGCCAATCCCAAAAAACCAAAGTCCAAATGTTTTCTCTGATAAGTGGATGCTAATTCATAATGGAGTGCGGGACATGAGTTGAGTGGAGGAAATTTGGATTGAGCAAAGGGGAGGTGGGGGCATGGGGGTTGGAATGATGGTGGAAAGAGATAGTCATCATTACTCTGGGTACGTGTGTGATTGAAAAATGGCTTGACTCTACTTTGTGTACCACCAGAGAAGTGAAAGGTTGTGCTCCATTTGGGTACAATGAATCGAAGAGCATTCTGCCGTCATGTTTAACTGATTAGAACAAATTTTACAAAATCATCTGAAGTGATAGCTGAAAATGAGCTTTTTAGGAAAATCAGTAATTCAGGTTCCACCTGAATCAAACTCTGTATGTAGAAGATTTGATAGTCTTTCTAGTTAATATTGCATCTGCTGTGAGCCTTATTGATAGGGAAGTTTAGGAAATATTACTCTGACACATATTTTTGCTAGCAAATGGATGTAAAATATAATTAAAATTTTTAAATGATCTGTATGAATCTTTACTAATTTCAACATATACAATATGAAACTCTTGGCATGTGAAACACCACACCACATCATCTTTAGGAACCTAGGCTGTAGATCTGGGCTGCTAGAATCTGCATAGGACTCTACCACCAGACAAGTGAGATCGGCTCTGCTCCTTGCCAAATGTGAATAATAAAAGCATCTTACATTTTTGTGAGCAATAGTAGAAAAAAATCCATAAAAAGCATTTGACAGGGCTGGGATTGTAGCTCAGCGGTAGAGCACTTGCCTCGCATGCATGAGGCCCTGAGTTCGATCCTCAGCACCACATACAAAGCAATAAAATAAAGACATTGTGTCCATCTACAACTAAAAAAAAATTTTAAAAAAAGCATTTGACACAATGACAAGCACATAGTAAACCTGCCAAAAACTCAACATCGTATCGTCAGAGGACAACCAATCTCTCACTCCATGTTTGAATTTTTAAATGCCCTCTTCCTTCTAAGAATGGTGAACCTGATAACTCCACCTGCTCTGCAAATGCCCTTGATCCGTTTGGGTGAAGCTAATAATAAAGCTTCATAATAAAAGAGGAGCCCGGCTGAATACCAGCTTTAATGGCAATGGGAATCCCACCCTCCACTTTCTCTTTAGAACAGCCCACCTGAGAAGAGCTCATAGAAACAGAAAAGACTTGTGGATGATTTTACTCTTTTTCCTGGAGCATTACAACTTAAAATCACTCATCTGTCACAACCATTAAAATATCTAAATGGACAACCAAGCTTTTGTCATTAAGGAGAAGCTGGGAGAGGTGCTTTGTTGAGAACTGACACGTGGGGTAGTATGCACTGGTGCAGGTTTCAAAAACACGGGGTCAGAAGAAAAGTAACAAGCTTGCCACTATTAAATTAAAAAGTAATCATTAAAAAAACCTGTAAGTTAACAGTACAATGCTAGAACGGTATTTGTCCCAACGTAGAGCCCCACTTGTGGAGACAAAAACTGGGGTCTCCCTGAAGGTATTCCGGGGTCAAAACACCAAGAGAGAGGTAGGCAGCGGGCAGACTGCAGGCAGGCCAGAGCAGACAATCTGTTTGGACATCAGGCTCTCGGGTCTGCATTTGAGGAATCTAACACCCCAGAAGCCTTCCAGGTAGAAATGGAAAGATGAACTGGGTCAGAGGGAGGTGGCCTAGCACCAGGTGAGAGGGTGAGACGTGGGCCCAGCAGTCAGCCAAGGCTACTTGCCACCCTGTGGCTTCAGGAAACTCATTCTGCATCCCAGCTAGATCATAAATGACAACAGACAGACAGGTCCAGGGATTGCCTGTGTCACGAGTCGTCAAAACCATGCATCTAAATCCTCAAATGTCAAGACTCTACTGATCAGATCTCCCTCTGACAAGCCAAGTGTCCCTCCCTACAGCTCCCACAGCTCCTGCATCTCCAGCAACCAGCCATGTTCACCTCCGGAGCTCAGGATGGCACGTCCTGGATGATGGAAAGCACGTCCGTTTTCCACTCTGCGTTCTCCACATGCTGAATGCAGAGATCCACACTCAGAATAAAGGTCAATCAGCCCTTGCCAAATGGAACAGTCTGTTAAAGAAGCCAGATAAAAAATCAGTTTTGAAAATTAAAATTAATGTGCCCTACAAATGACATGCACCCGAATGGTGTTGGGCATCTGATAGGGAAAAATCGTTTTGACGGGTCATCTAATTTATCCTCACAGACTAAAGGAAGTGAGGTGATTTCCTGAGGTCACATAGCTATTAAGTCGTGGAACCAGATGAAAATACAGGTCTCTGTGACTCTGAGGGCAGCAAGGCCCCTCAGATGCACCATCTGGAAGGAACCCTCTAAGACAGACAGGAGGCGGGGGCTGGACGGCAGGGGGGCTACATTTCCAGGAGCCAATTTTGATGAGAAGCCTAAGCAAAGGCCACAATAGCAGTCACCTAAGCTGGCGGCTGTCCCCAGGGATGACATATTCTGAGTCACCAGCCCTGCACTCTGTGGGACTGCTTTTGAATTATGGTTCATGAAATTCTTGTATAAAATAAGCCTCTGCAGTCAAAGGATGACAACACGGGAATACTTAAAGAAGTAAAATTGATCTGATTTTATTTTTAAAATGAATTTTAAAACTGGCTTTGCATATGTACACTGCATCTGATTCAAAATAGGCTTTTGAGAGACATAGATAAAGCAACTGAAGGAAAAATAAAACATAGAATTTAAAGTATATCCAGGGCTTTCACGGCCTTGCACAAGCTCCATTGACACACACAGAAAAGAACCTTCAAACCACGGCCCAGAAACAATGAGAATCAAAGGCAAAGGGAAATGAGCAAACAGAATGAAGCTAGGTGTTCTTTCTTCTCCAGGAATATTTTCAGTTTATTGCTTGTTGTTAAAGTTTACTGTGTGCCATTAGAATGCAGCGCATGTGCTCTCTGTGAACATTTGAATCGCCCTTTCCTGTAAAGTCTGTTGGGAGGAGTGTTGTCCTTACTATACCCACCTAGCCGAATGCTCCCCGCTGCCCCTGCACCAGGCTCCAGGGCTCAGCCTCGTTCCCGTCCTTATGACATGACTCAAGCCTGTTCTCCAGCTTCGTCCCTGCAACTCCCTCTGCCTGAAGTCCGATTCCCCACCATCATGGGCCCAACTCCTTCTCATTCTTTGAAAGCCAGATCCAAAGCAAGCCAGCTCTACCCCCAGAATAGTCCCTAAGTTCACTAAAAGGAAAAGGATGATCTCTTCCCTTCTAATGCTCAGGCATGTGCCTCTGTACTCCCACAAACTATTTAAAATGCTGCACTGGGTCTTCTACATCTCCTTGGGGAAAGACGTCGTGGCTCCCTTTCCCTTGGAAACTTTAAATTACCTAGAAAAGAATTTATCACATAGAAACAACTAAAAGCAATGCCAACGAATGAAGGAAAGCTGCAGCTCTGTTAGCCAGCTTCCTTGTGGCTGTGCAAACATCTGCAATAAACAACTTAAAGGAGGAAGCATTTATTTGGGCTCATGGTTTCAGAGATTCCAGTCCATGGTCAGTTGGCTCCCTTGTTTCTAGGCCTGTGGTGAGGTAGAACATCATGGCAGGAGTGCATGGTGTAGGAAAGTTGCTCACCTCATGGCAGCCAGGGAGTAAAGAGAGAGAAAAATGGGCCAGGGTCATAATATCCACTGTTTGTGGACATACCCCCAGTGGCCTAACTTCCTTCAACTAGGCCTTCTCCCAAAGGTTCTGTCATCTTCCATTAGTACCACTGGCTGGCGACCAAACCTTCAACACATGGCCTGTGGAGAACATTCAAGATCAAACCATAACAAGCTCCTGTAAGCATTTTTGGTGCATAGAAAGGTGGAGCAGGGGGCTGGGGTTATGGCGCAGTGGTAGCGTGCTCGCCTACCATGCAGGAGGCACTGGGTTCAATCCTCAGCACCACATAAAAATAAAATAAAGATATTGTGTCCACCTACAACTAAAAAATAAATATTTTTAAAAAAAAAGAAGAAAGGTGGAGCAGATGAAGATCAAATCTCTGGTGGGAAGTAGAAGTAGCAGTCATAGTGGGGGACCCAAGAAATGCCTTTGCTGGTGGAGGAAGCGAGCAAAATATGTAGACCTGGACTTGCAACCAAAGAGATCTGCCAAGGTGCAAGTTGATCATCCAATGTCAGGATAACAATTAGTTAAATTTATAATTTTGAGTCAATATATCCCTGTTTGCAATAATTTTAAACAAAATACTCCTGAAATATCAGGACTAAGAAGTGCATTAAAGTTGATCTACTAGAAGGTCCCATTGTGTTTGAGAAGCTTGGAGATCTCCAGCTGAATCGTCATCCATTCTCTGCGGGGATATGTCCTGAGGGAGGCAGAATTCCAAACTGATTCCCAAGATCCCATTCTCCCAAGTGCTGGAACCAGTGAATGTGGAGAAATATCACTCCTATGACTGTGTTGTGTTATGTGACACAATTTACCTTTAAAAAGGGAGACTGGGGATGGGACTGTGGCTCAGTGGTAGAGCACTTGCCTTGCATGCATGAGTCACTGGGTTTGATCCTCAACACCACATAAAAATAAATAAAATAAAAAGGGAAACTGGATGGATGGATCTAATCTAATCACATGAGCACTCAAAGGCAAATAATTTTCTCCAGCTAGTGGTAGGAGTCAGAGAAATTGGAAACACTAGAAGGATTTGGTGCTGTGTTGCTGGTTTTGAAGATGGAAGAGCCAAGTCAAGAACTGCAGGGGGCCTCCAGAAGCTAAGAACAACTCCTGGCTCCCAGCCTGCAAGGAACTGGGACCTCAGCCGCATAGCATTGCAGACCTGAGTTCCGCCAACAACCGAGTGAGCTAGAAGCGGATTCTCCCTAGGTCACAGCCCAGGCCAGCCAGCATTCTGACTTCAGCTTCTGAGACCCTAAGCAGAGTAAGCTGCTGAAGCTGCCTGGACATCTGACCAACAGAACTGTGAAATAATGAAGGATCTTGTTGTAAGCTGCCAAATTTGTGGCAATTTGTGATTGTTTGGCAAGCAATCAAAAACTTATACACCTTCAGTGAAAGGAAGTCACTCCATCTTTTATCTTTCGTAAGCTTTGTTTACCAGAAAGTTCTTTTTTCAATTCAATAAATGATTCTTTCCTATAGAGCCCCCATTGACCCTAGTCCTATCACTTGGTTCACTTATAGCAGCTAGTTTTCCACATGACAGCCTTTCAAGAATTAGAGTTGGTGGCTCATTTCTGTGTGTGCATTTTTCTTAAAAAAAATGCTTTAAAAAAATGAGTTGGGTCTCATGTCACATCCTTAGTCCTGCACAGTGTTCTTGTCATTTCCTGACTTTGCTTCTTTGTGCCATCTCTTTGTCAACCTATGAGCATGGCTTCACTAATCCAAGTGACAAATAGAGTGAGATATTCACAAAGAGCACTGAATTGATGGACCCCATTTAAGCACTCTGCCATCTCCGAATATCTTAGGACAACACCACCAGCCTTCTCCAGATGGAAGCCTGGGGCCAACGGGCAGGGATAATTGGTGTTCCAAGATGGATTACCTTCCAGCTTTGCTGTCTCTGCGTCAGCCATTGTTTTCTAATGGCTGGATAGAAAAAAATGACCCAAAAGAAGTCTGATTTTTCACTTCCAGGCTCTTACTTGACATCCACCTAAATATATGTATGGTTTATGAAGTTTAGGAAGGCACATCTCCTTTCACCATGATGGAGTAACTGGTACCCAACCAACTAAAAAAACAGGAAAATATACATGAAACAACTCTTTCCAGACATTGGCAAATATACAGCAATGGACTGAGTATTTTAAGAAAAGGAAATACAGGAGGTAGTAGTCAGGGACCTAACAATGAAGAGGGAAAGATTTGAAGCTAAAAAGCAATATATTAATAAATGGAACATGAGTTGGACCTCCTGATCTCCCCAGGTTTCTTCCTTGAGGCACTTTTCAGATTGCAGTGCAGGAAGATGGATCCCAAGCAGAGCACAACAGGTCTGCCAGATCTGGAGAGACAGAAATAGGAGACTGGCACTGATGAGTTACCTAGAACTTACAGAGCATGGTACCATAGAGGAGGGAGCTAAACAGAGAAAGGGCTCCACAAACCTGCATAGGGTCTCCTTACATCTTTGGCTGAATATTAAGTCCTCAATGTTTACAAGTCTACCAGGGAGTCTAGAATAATGCTACCCTAGTTGTAGAATTGTTTGCAATGGGAGGGTTTGTTGGGTACAAGTTATTCCATCGTTGTCAAAGGAGATGTTCAAAAACTTTGCTTCAAAACTTTCTACCAAATGTTCAAGAGAAAGTAGCCACCTTCTTAGGAACCCCACATTCCATTCCATAATACTTAGCCTGGGGAATGGCGGCACCTCACCTGAGCTGGGATCATAAGACTTTCACTCAGAAGTTTTCAACAGAACCAAAAGCAGCCAGGTGCTGTGGTGCACACCTGTCATCTCAGCTCCTCTGGAGGTTGAAACTGGAGGATCACAAGTTAAGGCCAACATTGGCAAATAAAATTTAAAAGTGTGCTGGAATGAAGCCTAGTGGTAGAACACCCAGTACCACACACAAAAAAAATTTTTTTTAAATTAAAAAGTAGAGTCAAGCTTCTCTCTTTTAGAGATTCCTGAGTGCCTTGGATCCTCTGAGCCACCACATGGATCTTAGATTCCTTACCAGGCATTTTAAAATTAGCCTACTCCTCATTTATTTCCAAAAAATTAAGTTGCAGAATTTGAAGAGGCCTGGGCACAAACTCTTTTATGTTACCATCTTTTAAAATTTGGGGATAGTGAGGCAAAGAACAGACACTCCTCTTCAACTGTCTCCTGCTAAATTAACCAGACGCTCCCTCTCATTCCACATGTACCGATTCGAGGGCACGCCAGATACCACAGCTTGTGCTAACCACTCCTCCTGGAACTCTGCCCTCATCTTCTCCTCTTATCAAAACCTACTCTTTCCTTTCAGGCTCAGCATAGAGCTCCTCTGCTCTGTGCCACTTTCCAGGTCCTCCCAGTGCAGAGTGACTCTCTTCCTCCTGTCTCTAGAATTTGTAGGCCCTCTGTTTGGGCACCTGCCACCATATTCTTCTGTTTAGGCCGTACTTTTCATGTCCACCTTCTCCTCTGGAGTGTGGGCTTTGGAGGAGCAAGAATTACATCTTTGTTCTTCTTTAAGACGCTTTCTGATCTTGCCTAGTGAAACTTGGCACAGATAACAATTAATCAGTACTTACAGAATTCAATCAAATTCTATATCACTAAGGACTAATCTCAAAGAATTTTGTGCACATATTGGAACTATAGACAAATGTTAGAGGATCTGGGGCTTATTTTCTGGGTAAAGAGTAAAAAAAAAAAAAAAACCAGGGGAATGCTGGCCTTGAGTATAGCTGGCACATAGCGGGTAGACGATGAATACTTGTTAAGTTGAATGGCATGTGCAGGACCACAGGCAGTAACTGGCATAATGGACGACATGCAGATAAAGAAACTAAGGTTCAGAGAGGGTGAGCAAATTTCCTCAAGCTTCCTAGCACAGAGTAGCAGTTGTCTTAGACCTTTTCCTTTGCACTCCAGTAAAACCCAGACTTTGCCACATTCCATTTCAGAGGTGCTCCCTGCCGTCCCTGCCCCCAACACTAGTTCAACCCCAACAAACACCTGGTTCTTTATGACAAGCCTCTACTTTAATCTCACTTTCACACCACCCTCCAGGTACATTGGGTGCCTGTATTGCCCAATGTGAATATAAGGTGTATCGAGGTGCATGGAGAGCTATTTGCTGCTGAATTCCATTAGTCACGGCCAAGGTTGGGAAAGAAAGTTTTCAGTTTTGTGAGTCACTGTTTATCTGTCTATAAATTTAGTAATGAAATGCCTATGTCACAGGGATGTGAAGAAATTTCATCTTTGCTTATAAAATCCTCAGGGCATGTTTGGATACAAAATGCAATAACACTATAAAATATCGCCCTGATATTGCTATCTCCAAGCCTGGAACTCATTTCTGCATTATGAGAAGCAAAGAAGAAGATTTATGGGAAAGATAAGGACATAGCTTTCCTCAAGTATTTAAATGAGGTTTTTCTTTAAATAGTCGTGGTTTGCTGGTGTCCTGTTGTTTGGAAATGACAAAGAATATTTGTCAGTAGCTCTAGAAACTTTTTATTTTTTGCTAGTCATGGTGATACTTCAGTAGAAAAAAAATCAGCTACAGTTTATTAAGCCTCACTAATAGACCACTTTCTACCATCATTACTGTAAATTCTCAAAATATCTCTACAGAGTAGGTGCTATTAGTACTTTATAGATAATGAAATGAGATCAGAGAGGGTGAGCAAATTACCCGAGGTCACACACAAATTACCCTAGTAGTGGCAGAGCCAGTATTCGCAACCAGATCTGAGTGACTGCAAAGCTTTGGCTCTTTCTACTAATAGCCCCTGTCAGACGATGTAGCAATAGATCCATAACCTATTACTCAACTGGGCTCCCCATCCAGCAACTGTTGATTGTCTTTAGAAAAAAATTTAAAAATCGACACAGATAGGAGAAGAGTGCATGATGTAGGCGTCACTGAAAGACACCCCTGGCCTAGGCTTAAGTGCTTGGGGGAAAAGTCTAAGCCTGTGACTGAACTCAAGGAGACAATTTTAAGAGCAATGAGCCCCCTCAATTATGTGAAGCCCTGGAGGCCATAGATCATCCTCTCTTTTGTCTTGTCAAAAATCCTGCTATATGAACTTGACAGAATGAAAAGCTATGAACCCACCAGGGCAAACTGAATAGGAGAGGGAACATTTCAAAACCATGGGAATGCAGCAAGCAGTTGGAGGAGCGGCAGCTTCTTTGGCAACATGAGGGCAGCTGTAAATGCTACAGAAGATAGCAGGAGGCAAGGCCTCGGGAGCAGGACTTAGGCAAGGAAAGGCACAGGGAGGGGGTGGAGCATGGACACCTGCTAGAGGATGCTAGTGGGGTTCCAGGCACCTCCTCCTAACACTGAGCAACTAGGCAATGACCAGCTCACCCCACAACCCTTTTGAGGAATCCTGAAATTTATTATCTGGAGAAATTCAGCCATAAATCTCTGAGTATGCAGATAACAGGCAGGGTAAAGACAGGATGAACCTTGGGGCTGGAAATAGAAATGCCAAGGACCACCCACCCTAGCCTTGCACCCAGCCTCGCATCCAGCCTGCTCCCACGGCGCGGCAGCCTGAGGAGCACCAAGGGGATGGTGCTTAGGAGGAAACTGAACAGCCCCAGAGAGTTTCCAAGCACCAATTGGAGGACTTCCCAACAGAAGGAACAAACTTGCTTTGAGACCACCCTGCAGGGAGGCCTAAGGTGAAAGAAGGACACCAAGCTAGGGGTCCACAGTGCGTTTTAGTCATTAAATTCTTAAGTATTTGATTCTCAAATGTAAATTTATGGCAGATACAACTAACCATCACCCCAAAATCATAATCTGACTTCCATCCTTAGAGTTTTTCTTGGGCAGGCACCTGCTACCTCCCCAGGGACTACTTTTCTCAGCCCCCTTTGTGTTTAGGTTTAGCCTTCTGACTGATTCTCAACAAGAGGATGGGGGCAGAAGTGATGTGTCTTATTTCTGGTCCCAGAGATTAGGAAGCAGAGGTATCTCCTGTATCCTCTCTCTCTTCATCCTACAGCCCAAAGCAGAAAACTCCAATTCCCTAGGGGAATGAGGAACCATACATGGAATGTGGGAAAGAAAGGAAGAAAAGAGACATGTACATGGGAAATGTTATTGTGTTAAGTCAGGGGAATGCTAGGGTTTATGTCTGATGGTAGCTAGTCTCAGAGATGGTTCCCAACTGGTCTCTCTCTCTCCTATACACCTGGGGCTCCTCACATTAAGAGAGGATATCTAACTTCTTTCCCTGGAATCTGTGGTCACCTTAGTGATTGTGTTAGTCAGCTTTACACTACTGTAACAAAATATCTGAGATAATCAACTTATAAAGAAAAACGGTCTAATTTGGCTCACAGTTTCAGAGATTCAGTACATGGTCACTTGGCATTCTTGCAGGGAAGGAGTATATGGCAGAGGAAAACTGCTCTCCTCGTGGCTGTCAAGAAGCAAAGAGAAAGTGAACAAAAGGCCAGTATCCCACAATCCCCCTTGAGGATACATCCTGTGACCTAAGAGCTTTCACTAGGCCCCACATCTTAAAAGTGCCATCACCTCTGTCTCAGTAATGTCATGTGATGTGAACTAAGCCTTTAATACATGGGGCTTTGGGAAATGTTCCAGATCTAAACTATAGCCGTGATTTTGCTGGAACAGTAGAATGCAGACCAAGGGATGTTCTAGGACTTCCCAAGCTAGATAATGAGAAGCTTCCCAGACTCCCTCTGGGCATGTTAAAAAGCTCATCTTGGCATGCTCCTTTACAGATCCCAGCTGCCATGCTGGGCAAAGCCCGAGCCAGGAGGACAGGCTGAGCACTGGTGTTCTGGTTGACTGCTCAAGTTGAGCTCCCAGCCAACACCAGCATCCCTCACCACTGTGAGGCCATCCTGACTCAGCAAAACAAGCAAGCTCCATACAGACTGCAGATGTCCTAGCACCCCAGTCACTCTGCCACCCCTCAGGGTACAGGAGAACAACCCCCTTGACCCACTGAATAGGGGGATAAGAAATGGATTTAAGCCATGAGCTTTGGGGTGGTTTTTGATACAACAGATAACAAGACCAATGATATAACACAGCAAGGGAGCAAATCAAGAAAGGGAAGACCTGAGATCTAGGAAGTAAGGTCTAAAGACAGTCCAGAATGAGAGCCACACAGTAGGCCCAGAGACCAATGGGTCACCAACAGAATGAGACAGTATGCATTCCAAGAGAGAGCGCTTCAGAGCGTGTGCATTGGATGAGGAATATGATACATTTGAGCAATTAGAAAAACATAACATTGGGGGGAATTATGGGGAAAAGTAAGAATGACTACCAAGCAACCAAGCAAATGAAAAATGAAGCAATTTCATTTTTTGTTTAGGGGGAAAAAAAGAATTAAATGAGAAAGAAAATGTAATAAATATAAACGACTTGGTTCAAAAACAATAAAAATTTTGCATAGTTACAGTAAAGTAAACATGAATGAATGAGAAATTGTGAGATAAGAAGACGAAGAGGCTGAATCAGAAGCAAGAAGAAGAGTGTCAGCGCTACATCATCGTCTCACATAAAGGAGCTCCACAATAAAACCGATAATTAGTAAATGACAGTGATCATATATTATTTAGGAATATAGAGGTAAATATCAGAAAATAAAATACCAGAAAGAGTTTAGTGTTTGTCTCTGGGAAGACAAGCGAGTGTGGGAAGGAGGGGACAAGAGTCCCCCCTCCCCTGAGAGCAGAGGGGCAGGGACAGAGTCCTGGTGCCACAGGGCTGGTTACATCTCATCTCTACCACTTTCAAGCTCCATGACTCAGACCTAACTAAATAAGCTTCTTGGTACCCCAGTGTCCCTTCTTCAAGAGAGAGATAGTAATAGTAACTCTGTTCTTCAATGAGTTAATCCATAGGAAGCATTTTCAAGCATACCTGACACCTATAAGCATGTGCTATGTGTTTGGGGTCCCAACATTAAACCTGTTGGCCCCATTTGATTTTAATCTATGTGTGAGAATTACTTGGATGAAAAATGAAAATTGACTTAATAGATACTATAAAATAAATCCAGAGATCAGAGATGTGCTGCTTGCCAATTTTTCCATATTCCCCAGAAACAGTGTAAGTTCACAGAAAAAATTCAATACATTTCTTCATCTCTAAAAGGGACATGGTCTCCATTATATATGATGTATCAAAGTGCATTCTATGTCATGTATAACTAATTAAACCAAAAAAAAAATTTAAAGGGACATGGTCACCTGTTTCATAGAGTCATGAAGAGAATCAAGTTCACTTACAAAGAAAATGACTACAACTCCAGGCACTGCATAGGGGCTCAAAAGTCTCCACCCCACTGGCCAATTACAGAACACTTTATCAATAACCCAAGGAAGAAAAGTTAAAGGCACTAGGATTATTTTTCTGGAAAAAAAAATCTGAGGGAGAGAATTAACAGCTAATTAATTTATGCTCAACTGCTCTTTATGATCAGGGGAGGGGACCCAGTAAACAATGGCAGGTTTGAAAAAGGACAATCTTTTGCTCTTGGAGGGACATTAAACATTGAAACAGATGACAGAAAAGGGAAAGTCCCTTCGTGAGAAGTATAAAAGCAGAATTTGGGCCCATGGTACAAGAGACTCTTCAGTGTCCCTGACACACAACAGTGATGGAGCAGGAGACCTGCTGGCGTCGGAATCTGACTCACTGTGAATATCTCACCATGTGCATCTGGGGCTTCAGAGGGCATGTGCCACCCTGGTTCTGCAACAAGGTAGACTCTCAGGCACACCATGCCCCAGAAACAAAAGGTCTTGCCAACCATCTGGAACCTTCTGTCCAAGCTGCCATGTGTGCCTCGCCTTCTCCAGGACTCAGTCCCTAACTCCATGCTGGGACGCTGGCGTGTGTGCTTCCTTCCCCTCAGAGACAGCCCTGTGTGTTGCCTCCCTCTAGGCACGGAGACCTTGGCTCTTCCCCCGGCTTCCTACTCCTTCCAGATGAGGCTTGGCCCTGCAGTTCATGGACCTGATCATTAATTAGAAGGTGAGATAAGGAAATTTTCAAGTCAGCAGATGAACAAAGGAATACCTTGAAGGACGTGTGCTTTCTGGAGACCACTGATGTGGCTGGGGAATAAGGGAGCTGGAGTGGAATTGAAAGTCGCCATGAGCAAACCTTCCCAGAGGGACAGACAACCTATAGGGCAGAGAGTGGGACAACAGGTGGGAAGTCATACCTGGTTCTGTGTCTAGCCCAGAGTCGCTCCTGCCTCTTTCCCTCTGCTTCCTTCCTTGTCCCCTCTCCTCCCCAGCCCTCACCCCCAGGAGAGCTGATTTGATCACTAGTTGGCCATTTTCCATCCAGAATGCTGATCAGTCATGGACACCATGTAAGAGATCATGCCTGGATGATCTGGAGATGGAAATGTCTTCTCCGGCCTCCTCCCTGGTGTCTGGGCTCAGGTCAGAAACCCTGACTGTGAGATGAGTCACAGTGGGGGTTCAGACTTCAAAAACAAGCAGGTGCCAGATGACTGGGGTTCCTGTAACACTAGAATGTGTCCTCTTTGAGGTCTTGGGATGGTAGAAAAACTTGATGAAATTATTGTAATAAATAAATAACTCAAGATATAAACATAAATTCTAAAAGCCTGTGTCTAGAATATGATGGCTCAAAGAATCAGCTTCATCTGGGGCAGAAGTAAATCTACAGTCAAGAAAAGAATGACAAGGGGATGGAGCACAGTTCTGTGATGGAGCAGAGTTGTCCACATGCAGGAGGCCCTGGGTTCAAAAGAAAAGTGGACTTGGAGGACTGGTTTATTTCTCTTAGCACGATACTCTCTAGTTCCATCCATTTATCCACAAATGCCACAATTTCATTCTTCTTTATGGCTGAGTAATATTCTATTATCTATATCATATTTTTTTTATCCATTCATCTGTTGAAGGGCACCTAGGTTTGTTCCATAACTTAGCTATTGTGAATTGAGCTGCTATAAAAATTGAGGTCACTGTATCACTGTAGTGTGCTGATTTTAAAAGTCCTTTGGATATAAACCAAGGAGTGGGATAGCTGGGTCAAATGGTGGTTCCATTCCAAGTTTTCTAAGGAATCTCTGCTAACCCACAACAAGGGAGGGGAAGATTAGAAGTTCATTGGACCTGACAAAAGGGAAGGGAGGGGGGACAGTGATAGGAAAGACAGTAGAATGAGCCAGCCATATCTTTCGTGTCCTCCTGTATAAATACATGACCTATGTAACTGCACATCATGTGCAAACCAATAACGGGATTCTAATTGGAACAAGTTAGACTTATTCTACATATGTATACTATTTCAAGATATACTCCACTCTCATATAAAAATAAATAAATAAGGGGAGGGGAGGGGAGGGAGGGAGAAGGAGAGGAATAACAAGGAAAGGCGGCATTCTCATCCAGAAAACACCGTCGGCTGCCCAGGGTAAAAGGAAAACAAGGATAACTGCAGGAACAGGCCAAAGTGCTTGAACATACTTGGACCAGCCTGAGAAAAGGAGGGTGACAAGAAAGAAATGAAGTGCTAGAAACACATCCACTGCCAATAAAAACCCCCAGAGTGGTGGGAAGGACAGCCTCCAGTGACACTAAGGCAGCGTAAGACAGAGCTCGGCAGCACAACGGCAGGCCGAGAAGACCTGGGGAGGAGTAGGTGACGAGGACACATGGCTGCCCTCTGAGCGCCCAGGAGGCTGCACACATGCAGCGCCCCAGCTTCAGCTCAGAGTCTGTGGAGCACGGGAGCCCCGCCCACCCGACCCTGGAGCACCCTGGGTGGAAACCGTGGATCTGTGATCCACATGTCTAGAAACTGGTGGGCACCAATTCCACCCATGTTTGTTAAACAGATAAATATTATATAAACAGGTTCTGTTTTGAACTTCTGAGTCTCAATGTTGAGACTACTTTAAAACCAAAAAATAAAAACCCCTCAAATGCAGTTAAAATGATATTATTTATTACTTCTGAAATAATGTGTAAAAATTGGTGTGTTTACCTATCATACATATATTATATCCCAAGGGCATACTTAGAAACCTCAATTCTACTGAAGACCTCAAACCAGTTTCTGACATGAAACGTAGGATGGCCTGTGGCATTCTCTGGGTGGAACTAGAGACAGAGCCACCCAGGTAGTTGAAATAACTAAAGATCCTTTCAAACATGATACACTAGGGTAGAATTCACATGCAAATCGTGCATGTTAATCACATTATTACCATTCTGTTTTGAGTGTGTGTGTTTTAGCTGGAGTCCTCCTATAAGTATCCCAGAGCAGAATAAAGTTGCTCGTTTTCAGGGGTTTAAATTCTCACAGGTACATCTTGGGGCAGCATAATTGGGGGTAGGGGAAGCTGTCTTCAACTCTCTAAAAAGATATGGATTGGAAGGCTTCATTATAATCCCCATGCTAACATCTCCTGCCAACATACTGAATGGCCCATTCAATTCACAACAGTTCAGAGAGAATACATTTAACATTACCAACTACAGCGTGGTTAAAAAAAATTAATCTAAGGCACTGAGCCCTCCTCCCCTAAGGACATGCTGTGCAAACTCTAGTTTGTGGTATCTTACCCTCAACTAATGGGAAGAAAAGGAGGTTTTATACATAACACATCCAAATGCTTTCAAGTCTCATCATCTCTTGACTTTTTAAAAGAATCTAAAAAATATTTTACTTCAACACTTTACTTATATACCAATTTTTATGCAACTTGAAGAAATTGATAATAACCTACTTCATTTGCAGAAAATGCACCATAGCTAACAGTTGCCGGTATGTTTCCTCAAACCTGCAAGGAGACAAGTTCGGTGTTTAGAGAATCATGGATCCTTTCTCCAGAGCAATCTGTAAGAAGTGGCTATCCTATCACAAGGAAACTCAAAATGAAATTCACTCAGCAAAGTAAGAATCTTCAATTTACCCACAAACAAAATGTATCTAGAAATACCATCATTCAATCAATACAGGAGTCCTCAAATTCCACAGCATAGAACTTAATCAGCTTTAGGTGATCTGTATCTATTTTTTATTCTAAATTTTGAAACACATAAAACAAACACAGAAAAGACTTTAAGAAATTTGTTAGTTTATTTCCTTGACTGGCCAGTTAATGCCCTAAATACCATATAAATATAGATAGAAAAAGAGATATAATTACAGATAATCATTACTTTTTAATCCCAGCAAGTTCAGATTTTAAAAAGTAATGTTAGCCCATGAAATATTATATTCTTTAAGAGAGCACATGCATTTTAAATTAAACAAAATTTTACAAAGGAATACTTTGATAATTTAGAACAAACTGACTTGATGCTTATCAAGACCCTGTCTCTACATAAAACACAAAATAGGGCTGAGGATGTGGCTCAGTGGTCAAGTACTCCTGAGTTCAATCCCCAGTACCAAAAATAAAAAATACAAGTTACAAGTTTCTGCCTATTAAACTAGTGAAAATTGATCAAATGTTAGCTTAAAATTTGCATGAAACTGATAAAACTCTATTACTGGTGAAACAGCAAATTTGCAAGTCTTCGGTAAAAATGTTAGGCTTGTGACATAAATGTTTTGGCCTATTTGATCCAGTGACCTCATTTCTGTGAGTTTGTTTTAAGAAAGTAATCTCAATAATGGAATCCAACCATATGCA
>CM053411.1:72035583-72056819 GCA_028644305.1 Xerus rutilus | reverse complement strand
GGGAACCCTAGACACTGTGCACATTCCACACCAACGTCCTCAACCCATCAGTCATGAGTGAGGGTCTGCAAAGGCCTTGAGATTATCAATTTGTCATTGACAAGGCACCATCTACCACCAGGCAATCCTTGATTCTGAACTGATCAGATGGCTCCTGCAGAGTGAGGAAGGGGAGGATGAAAACTGGGACAAAACACCATTCCAGATAAACACCGGAGTATGCCCAGGCAGCTCAGAGCCATTTCTTTCCCCTTCACCAGAGAACACAGCTGCCAATGCCCAGTAATTTACTGGTTTCATGTCCACGTCTCCAAATTCTATTTCTAAGTAAAACAAACAACTATTCATCCAATCTCAAAAAGGATAACTTTATAATATTTGTGAGAATCTCTTCCTGATTTCTGAGCTCTCCCTGAGCTCCCCTTGGTTATCTCAGGGAAGGGAGCCTCTTAAGCAAGTGACCACTTGCTGAGTACACTCCCACCTGCAATGTCCCATGCAGGGTAATTTACATCTGGCACCTCCTTGGAGTCTCACAGCAACCCCGGAAGAATGCACCAGTTTCCCCATTTCACACAAGAGAAAACCAACCCTAGGAGAGGTAAAATTGCCCAGGTCACGATTTAGGATACCGTCAGCCTATAGTTGAACTCATACCTGTCCCATTAATCTTTTTCATTTCTGCTACATCACAAGCAAATTATCCCAGTTTAAGACATCAGCAGGAAGCCAAAAAGCAAGATCTGCTGCCTTGCCTTTCATCTGGTATTTCATTCCTCTTCTCCTGCTCTCCTGACCTTGCTCTTTTCTAATGCAATCTCTGGCCATTCTGCTTTTACTAAATGTTTAAAGAAATTACTAGAATATAACTGCACCCTAACCAAAACCATTCCATGCCATTTTATCCATCTTCTTCTAATTGGCTGAAATAATTTTGTCTCTCAAAATTTGCCTTTTTAATGTCATGGCAGACTCTTCTAATTCACAATTGTCTTAAAATATCCAAGTTATATGCTCTGTTTATTCCTTGCAAAGCATATTTATTAAAAGCCCAGTCACTGCCAGAAATAAAACTAAATCCAATTCAAACTCTCTTAAATCTGTCTTTCCAATAGCTTGATATCATGTAATATATCTCTGAACATCTTTTAAATCAAAACAAATAATCATATTCATTAAAAACATAATATAAAATTCGATGTAAGCCATTTCAGTGAATTAAACAGCAGCCATGTTCATCCACTCCTTCAGAGGGTAAAGGTACAGAAATAAAACCTGTGTTTTTCTTTCCCTGCACTGAGCTCTCTGAGAACAGAATTTGTCCAGGTCCAGCACCAAACACAGGGACGGGTTTACAATGTGTACTCAATAAGTATGAGTTTAATTGAAGTGAGTTGCCTTATTCTGAAAGCTGATCGCCATAAACAAACGCAATCCATGGAAGGTGGATCACTAAGGAAAGTGGAGACTACAACTATTGAAATGTGGTGGAAGGATTATTCCCGGTCTTGCCCAGGTTCAGTCCTGCTGAATTTCTCTGACACCCTCAAAGCCCAGCAGGCATGTTCATCCTGAAGCGGCTTAAAGATCAGAGAGTCTGCCCTGCAGGTGCCAGGACAGGGTTTGGTGAGATGGTGAGGATGGAACACAGAATATGTGGGATTCCAGCTACTCTACCTGGATGAGGCCTGGGTAGAGTTGGTGCTCCTCAGTTCTCTCCTAACAAAGCTTCTGGAGAGCCATAGCTTGGGAGTGGCTGCACTGCCATTTGCCCCGACTCTGGGAGTCTACCCGACAGGTATGCCAGACCCTCTAGCACCTGAAATCCTGACAATGGCTGCTCCTTGTCCCATCTTATCTTCCCAGGCTTAACCAGCCACCTGTCTCACCTGAGTTCTAGGCTGTGCTGGGAAGGAGGCACAGGCTTTCTTCCTTTACGGTTGCCAGCCTTCTGCATGGGCTGAGGGCCCTTCAGTCCTAAGAGCCTGGCCTTCCCATCGGCACCAGGCAACCTTCCAAGTGAGTTGCATAACACCTGGCTTCTCTCAAGGGGCTGCACCAGAGATGACCACACCCCATCTGTGGAGTGCAGAATGTTGTCATTACACAACGATCAGCTAGATGGTTTGTCCAAAATGTACAGTTCCCATTCCCACCCTGCAGAGTCTGACTAAGCGGATCACGTGTGTGGCAGAAGAACCTACATTTTCATAGGCCCCAGGAGATTCTAAGCAGCAGCCAGATTTGGACTCTGCATCCTGCTGAGGGATTTTGTATGTGTTCTACAGCCTTAGGCTGGACCAGAAACACCCGCCCCATCACTTCACGGCTCCTGCAGCATCATGCTCAAGAGGCTCCCCTGACCCACCCCACCCAACACCATGCACAAAGCCTGACTTCACCCACGGTGCATTGTTCATCAAATGCAGAACATACCTCAGCATGACTCGCCACAGCCTGGACATCATTACCTGCCATTCTGCTGCTCCTCAGAGGCTCAGGGCTGAGCTGTGTCCCCGCCAGGGAACTTCCCTCTCACCATCTATGCCCAGACTGGAAGCCCAAAGCCCCTGGTTCTAGCCTATTCATGTCAAGCCCCTCCCCCACCACTGCAAATGCACACAACATCATCATAAATCGTCCCTTCGAAGCCCCTACCAGGCCTGTCCAGAAAGCAACACTCTTTGCTGTCCTTCTCTGGGGTTGAAGAGAGATAATGTGTACAATGTGTGTAAGTTCCCGTCATAGTGCTTGGCACACAGATCTCCAAGAATTGTCTTCTGCATCTGGATCTAGAAGAGACCCCATTGCCTCTCTGATGGCTAGGTTCATTGGGGCAATTGCAATGACAATAGTTCCTGACGTGTATGTTCATGCCATGGGCCAAGCATCTTTGAGGAATTTCCTGTGTCAGCTTGGTGCCTCCAGTAGGCTTTCTTAGCTGGCTACAATTCTGATTTCAGTTTACAAATGAGGAAATGGAGGCCCAGGAGGTGTGACATCACATATCCATGGGTCATAGAGCAAGTGAGTGGTGGAATTCAAATTCAATCCAGGGCATCTCCACTCCACACTGCACTCAGCAACAGGCTGCTCTCCACGGTCAATCTCTCCCCTTCCAAATCAGGAGACATCTGCTCCAGCCTCGCCCACCTGCCCAAGTCACAGCCCAGAGGGAAATGCTTCCAACATAACCACTCCGAGTTGTTGGGAGGTACTATTGTTTCTCTGCAATGACAGGTACCTTTGGGTGCTAGGAATAGCATTCAAGACCTAGACCTGTCAGGGCTGAATTTAATATTGTGTGAAGAAGCCGTCTACTGGGCACCCCAGAAGTTCTTCTGCCTTCCAAAGGGCAGGAAAGCAGACGCTGATCTTATAAGAACCACTCCTCAGATAAACCAAGTACAAAGTGTTTCAAGGACTCTGAAGAAAAGAGCTGCCCCACCCCTCAATATTCTCTCCAGCAGAGCTGTGTGCAAAGTAAAGATCCTTCTTCTCCATCCCAAGGAGTCCAGGAGAGACACATGGGCAGTTTCAGAATGATTCTTATCCAAACAACAGGAAAATTAACAAAACTGATTTAAACCAAAACAAGGGGGAAAACAAGTCTGTACTTTAATTGGCAAAGTCCAAGTTTCTGACCCTATAATAGCAGTTTTGTGTTTTTGTTTATGAAAATAATGTTGAGCCTGATAATTTAAAAAAATTAAGTTGCTTTTCTTTCTACTTCAACACATGGACTTGATCTTCTACCAAATGAATTACATCAAATTAAGTTCAGTTCAACATTTGCCCAGCACTGACCAGAATTCATGAGTTATAATTGACCAATAAAATTGTATAAAATTAAGGTGTACGATGTGATGATTTGGTATTTGTACATACTGTGGTCACCATGGTCAAGTTAGCTAACGTACCCATCACCTTACACAGAAACTTTTCTCACTGTTGTTATGGTTAATTTGGGAACATTTACGATCTAAATAATACAGTATCATTAACTGTCACCACATGCTGTGCATTAGATCCCCCAAACTGATTCACCTGACAAGGGAAGTTTGTGCCCTTTGATCAACATCTCTCCATTGCTCCCCATCCCCAGTCCCTGGAAACCACCCTTCTATTCTCATTCTCCTTGAGTTTGGCAATTTTAGTCTTGGGGTCATGAGGTATGACCCCAATCATGTTATGATTTGTATCTGGACTGTTCACCAAAAGCTCATGTGTTGAAGCCTTGGTCCTCAATGCAGAAAAGTCCAGAAGCAGAGTTTTGGGGAAGTGATTGGATCGTGAAGCCCTGGTCTCATGAGCGGATGAATCCATTGACAGCTAAAGGGACTACTGGGAGGTGGGGGTAATGGTAGGCAGGTGGGACATTGTTGGAGAAGGTCATTGGGAGTGCACCAAGGGACTGGATCTTGTCGCTGGACCCTTCCCCTTCTTCGTTTTCTTCTCCTTCCCTCCCCTTCTCTCTGCTACCATGAGCTAAGCAGCCTTCCTCTGCCATCCCTCTCCACCATGATGTTCTACCTCACCTCAGGCCAAAACAATGGAGTCAGTGAACCAGGTTCTGACACCTCTGAAACCATGAAGTAAAACAAATCTTTCTTTTTCTAAGCGGTTCTTATCAGGTATTTGTGTCATAGCTACAAGAAGAGCTGGCATGTAACATAAACAAAAGGGGCAACCTAACTCATTCTGGACTTTTTCCTCTTTTCCCCTCACTTCCTCCCATCTCGAATGCCTCGTCTCCACTCATGGTCTATTTTTCACACGCTACCTGCATCTGCAGGGCCTCCGACCCAACAGTGAAAGTCAACCCATTGATTTCCTGCCTTCCTTCAGGCCCCAGGGAAAGAACAGCAGCACCGAGCCCTTCCCTTTCTTCCTTCTCCAAACACAACACCACATTGGATAGAAGCTTTATTCTTCCTCTGACAGATTTTTTTAAAACATAAAAAAGAAAGGAGAGGCTCTAATTAGATTGTGATGCACCCAAATCTGAGAGGCAGTAAGTCAAAGCTGGGACCTAAGGCAGTCTTCTGCCCACAGAGCCCCAGGTCCCACTGCTCACAGGGAGTAGTTGGCTGAGCAAGCTCCAGGAGCAAGTGCCAGCACGGAGGAGACCCGTCACAAGACCCAGCCTCTTATAAATCACCTGCTTTGTCCTCAGTGTCCTTGAGCAAGGGATCACCTTCCTATATGAGGACAAGGAAAGGGAATTGGCAAATGAATGCAGTTTGTTCCTGCAGTGTTGAAGAGAAAATATACACATCGAGGGAAGTAATAAGCCCAGCAGCAGGTGCTCGAGGGGACTCCGATTCCCCTCTCTTCCCAGTTCTACATTTCAGAATCGCATGCTAAGAGGAGCTGTTTTTTCTCTCCTAATGTATACATTAAATACACTTTGTGTGCATGTGTACACACACACATGCACACACACAGGCACTGCAGTTGCTATGGAAACCATGCGTAGAACTTCCTTTTATTCAGTTAAAATTTCATCCTCACATCTTTGTGGAGTACACCTTCATTCACAGGAGGACAATGAGGAACAGGGACCCAATGGATGGCCTCTCCTAGGAGCAGGATGAGTTTCTCCAAATCTGCTCATCTTTCAGGAGATTCACAGCACACTGGTAAACATCAAATCAGTCCTATTTAATGTTCAAGCAAGCACACAGAACTCAGGTGCTGAATGAGCCCCACTCTCTCCTCTTGGCTCTGGGGGCACAGAGATGGACCTGATGACCACAGCTCCTCAGCAGCCACTCTGTGGCTGTCTCTAGGTCACTTAACCTCCAAGGCCTCCACCAACCATCTGTGGCAAACTCAGAAGGAGGGAGTCCACACCCATTTGTTCAGAGCTGCAAAAATCCTGCCTGTGTGTGGTTCTCACAGGGCTCTGCTCCAGTGCTGCTTTCTGCTCTCCACGGAGGAGGCTGGCAAACCAGTCTTATAAATGAAGTTGCCAAGGAGTCGGCCATGTAAGCTAGCCAACTCTTCTGAAGCATCTCCAAGGAGTCCATTTACACACTCACCTGGTAATGGCCACATGAGTAGGTCTGAGAACCGCTTGAGTTGATGCACCGATAAAAATCTTTTTTATCTCTTCATTAAATCTCTGAGCAGGAGCCAGAAGGCCAAGTTCATATCTCATTTCCAGCATTTACTGCCTGTGGGCACCCCCCACAAATGCCTTACATTCCTTGAGCCACAAACTTCTCATCTGTGAAACAAGGACTAATAATGCATATAGTGTAAACCAGATGATGAGGCAAATGACAAATAAGGAAGGTGTCAACTCTGGGGATGGCAAATGGTATGTGTTCCTTGGTTTTATTATAGCTACTGCCAGTAGGCCATGCTTCTGCACAACTTGCTTGCCAAACTGAGTGAGAACTCACATTTCTATTACTTTCATGACATAAAATAATGTCTTTTACAAGTAACAAATATCAGGGCGGAAGCCAGCATGAGGCAGGCCTCATGGTGGCTTAAATTGGGCTGGGATCAAACCTTTCTTATCAGTTTATCAATGAAGGATTTCTGCCCTGTAAGAGCTATTCAGCTTTGGCCCAGGATTGTCTATATCTTAAATGAACAAAAACAAAAGCCAGCACTGGGAATGATGTGCTCCTGGGGAACTCTGGACCAGACAGTTTTCTTCCTTGAAACCCATTCCTTTTGCTGTTTAACCCAGCCTTGTAAGTGGACACAAAAAATGTGTTGATGTCTTAGGGAAGACAGGAGGCCAACCCCTCACCCTGACTGCAAAGACACAGGCCGCAGAAGACATAGGCATCTGTGAAACCCCAGAACCTCGCCTGAGAACCCGGTCCTCGGTGGCTGTGGCTGTGATGCCCATACCCAAGCGGATTAATTTCCAAGGTTTATGTCCTGCCTGCCTCCTTTGGGCTCAGCTGCTCTCAGGTAATATGACAATAATGAATGTCAGAAAGAAATTGTAAGGGATCTGGTGACAAATATTAAATAAACAGTGGTGACGGGTGATAAATAAGCTGCATTTCTAATTTCCTCCTGGATGAAAATGTTCCTTGAAGACAAGGAATGCGTGAAGCATTCAGAATGGCTCCATTGACAAGTGACCAGAGCCTCTGCGGCTGAGTGTGTGCCCTTGTGCACACTTGGGTTGTTGACAATCAGGCTCTCACTGAACCTGCAAAGGGCCTGGTCAGATACGAATTCCTCTCACCAGGTTATAGACAGTGATTACGGTTGCAAGAGACTGAGGGAAGCATCATGCAAACAATGGGGACAGATGTTGGGCATGCTGAGCCTGGTTCCAGGACCGCATGGCACCCCTCCCACCTGGGTGACACTGGGAAGGAGAAAGAATTGGCTCAAAGTTGTTCAAATAAAACACACTTCATGGCATACTATGACATTCCTGAGGAAGATTGATTAATGTTCTCTTTGCCTTCCAGCCGTCCACTAACCCCCGCCCCCTTTTCTCCTGCCAGGATTTTCATATATGTATTATGATAATTGGACTCCTGATTCCAAAATCTTTTAGAGAGTGTCTACTATAGTAATGCAAGATATTAAGCACATCAGGTAATGAAAAGATAAGGATAGCTCAATTCTTAACCTCATGGTTTTCAGAGGCAAGGGAAAAAACTACATAGCTGTATGACAAATATATTACAATAGTATTACCATGATACAATGTAATATAATATCATACTACTACATAATGCAAAGTTAAATCATATTATAGTGTGTTCCCTGTATGTTTCATACTTTTTACATATTTTATATTATATATACATGTATGTCTGTGTATTTGTGTGTGTGTGTGTGTGTGTGTGTGTGTGTAGCCTAACATGGTATAAACAATATTTAAAATGCTCAAGCTGTTCAGAGTGAGGAGAAATCAATTTCCAGAGCCAGGTCAAGCCAGGCCTTTGGAGATGTAGCATTTCAACTGGGCTTTTAAGATGCAAACATTGTTAAAGTGAAGGAGGAAGAGCACTCTAGGCAGAAGAAGCTCACTCTGTATTCAGCACCGTTTGAATGATCAAAGAAAGTCTAGTTCTACCAGGAAGGCCTGGGGGCTGGCCACATCACTGCACATCATCTCCATTGTTTCAACTAGTACAAAAGGCGTCCCTGCCTGGCGTGTGTGCCCAGGGTGGTTCTAGATAATATGAAGACAACAGCAAACAGACCCAGAGACTTCCTGCAGTCCCCAAGTTCTCCTCCCAAGGCAGAGAAGACACTGTGCAAAGTGAGGAATTCTCTCTGCATCACCCAGTTATCAAGGCCACGAAGAAGAACCAGGCAGAGATGAGGGCTGGGGACTTGTGCTACTACACACAGGTTGGCAGAGGCTCTCCCTCTCCTAGGTGAGCCGCTTGCGTGGACCCCAGGAATGAGCAGGCAGGGACCCCACAGCTCCCTCCCCGGGACTAAGCTCCAAGCTCTTTTGACAGAACCCAGACCCTGGCTTCCCAGAGGCTGTTACTACTTTGTCACTTCTTTGAATTAGGTTCTAACCAACCAGGGCCAAAATATTTATGGCAAGATAGTCTTGGCTGTTAAAAAGCAAATCACATTAAAGCACCTGGTATTTCAAGTTCGTGACTGGATTAGTTTTAATTAGAATTCTCTCCCACTCTTGAACCCTAAATGCAGGACATAGTATCAGAAAATCGGCTTTCTTCTTGCGACTTGTGAAAGATAAATCAACTTGAGAAATTTCCAGTCGTTTCCAGACATCTATTTTTTAAATACCATAAAAAATTGGGACATTCTTTAAATTATTTTTAGGTCATTGGAATCTGTAACATTTAAAAGTATGTTTTAGAGCCAAGGATTCATATGTACAATCTCAAGTTTTCACAAATTGGATTCCTGGCCTCAGGTCACTAATAAACTTGGTCTCCTTCAACATATAAAACAGTTTCTTTGCTATTCAGTTCATTTAGCACAGCTTTGGCTTTTGTCCTCCTTTTTATTTGTATTTTCTGATGTGATGCCAAGTTTTCAAAATAAGTAATTTCTAGACCAGAGAATGTATGTAAACAATTCATCATTTTTAATAGTTTTTTAAAATAAACTTTGCTTAAAGAGAGATAAGGAAAAGCTTTTGCTCACAAATCATCTTTGTTATATTTTACCATTAGATTGTCCTTGATTTTTATATTTGTTTCAATGTTTTAAACAAAAATCCTTGGTAGCTTCCCCAAACTGGCATCTGGCAATGATGCGTTACTTGGCAAACTATGAGTGAGGAAACACTGTTATTTTTAATCACATTAGAAAGTGTTTTAGGGATCAAACTGAGTGACAAGTATCAGCTTTTATCACAAAATGAAGTTTCTATTTTCAATGGCAAAATGGTAATAATAAGAAAGTGGGAAATTATGTTAATTTTGTCTTAGAAAATCATTGTCTTATCAATTTCATTGTCTTATTAAGTTTCTTGAATTGTACAGGAAAAGTTGGGAAAACTGCCTGCCAGCTAGGGAGAGACCTTAATATCAAACTGACAGTAATTCGACACTTTACTCATGCATGCTACAATCCATAGTATGAACTTTGGCAAATCTAAGTTTCTTGTGCTTATAAAAGTAAAACTCTGAGAATTAATTTTTCATATTTCACTTTATCACAGTAAGCATGCTCAACATGAGATCTGCCCTCTTTACAGATTTGTAAGTGTACACGATGTCGTACAGCAGACCTCTAGAACCTACCTGTCTTGCCTAACTGAAATTTTAGACTTGTCAGAAGCTCCCTCCCACCTGCCCCCATCCCCTGGCAATAGACAGACATCCTATTCTTTGCTTCTGGGTGTTTGCTTGTTTTATATGCCCCTGCTTTAAGGGGGCATGGGCGTTTTTTTAGAACTGCATTTACTCACAACCTAGTGTGCATCATTTCACTTTGTCCCCTCAGCAACTCTGAGAGGTGAGCATTATTGCAAAGAAGGTGAAATGACTGCTCCAGTCATGGCCAAAGGAATGGCAGAGATAAGCTTGGAGCCCAGGGAGGTCTAACTCAAAGATAGGGGGTTCATCTCTGCTCTGCTGTCCATTAGGAAAGCAAGGGCAAGACATGGAACAGAGACATGGTATTGCTTTCATCTAGATTCTCAAAGACATCTTCGCTGCCCACCTGCTAGTCTGATCCTAGTTAGTCTCAGAAGACAGTTCAATTCCAATTTTCTAAGCAGGTCTGTAGCACCAGGATGTGTGGTAGCATGGACCTCACTGTGAGGGCTTCATGCAAAGGGCCAGGAATTACCTCTGCTGCCATCAGGCACAGAGAGCCTCAGAGAGATTCAAGGAAGGAGAAATGCAATGAGTGTTGTTTTTAGGAACAATTACTGCAACACAGGGAGGAGAGAACAGAGAATGAGGAACAGGGCAGGGAGACCAGTTTGAAATTAATTCAAGGTGAATAAGCAAACAACACGAGAAAAGCAAATAACGTCAAGAAACATATTTGATAATGAACAAGGGGAAATATTTTATTTTAACAGCAGCCCAATAAATGTACATGAAACAAATATGCACTTTTTAATTTAAAATAGCAGAGTCAAAAACTAAGAAAACAGTACAAATGAGCATGTGTTATAACAGACAAAATGACATAGTCCTTTTGGAAAGCAAATTGTCAGTATGTATCAAGAACTTATTTCTTGGGGCTGGGATTGTGGCTCAGTGGTAGAGCGCTTGCCTTGCACGCCTGAGGCACTGGGTTCAATCCTCATTGCGCCACATACAAAGTACATAAATAAGTAAAATAAAAGTTTTTAAAAAAGAACTTATTCCCTTGATCTAGAAATTCAACCTTTGCAAATTTATTCAAAAGAATGCTTTGGAAGCAAGGAAATAAGTTATTTACAAAGACGTTCTTTATGGAAAACAAAATCTAGAGAAGGTATGGTTTACTATACCTACTATAGTACATCCATGGTGTTATTATAAAGCCATTAAAATACATAATTATGCGGATGATTTGAGGACACTGTCATAAAATGAAGGTAACAGAAAATATACATTATATACATGATATGGTTACAACTATCCTTTAAAAAATAAAATCAATACTACAATAGAATAGGAAATATTTTCATAATAAGGTGAAAGACAATTTGTTTGGTGATAAGAGCTAAAGTCAATTCTTTATTCTTCTTTCTATATTCCTGTAGAATATAAACTGCCTTAATATGATACTATTTATAGTTTAAATGCTATCTTTTAAATGTCTTTTCTAGCTCTCTAAGCACCTGCTTTGCAAACTCAGATGTACGAAGATGCTATCTGGCTATGCACATCCCCCAACAGCTGTGCTTGGGACAGGTGACCAAATCCTTTCAGGCATGCTCATGAACACTGATCCCATGACCTTTCTGAATTTTACTAATTCTCGCCATTGTGGGAGGAGGTTGGTGGTGACGGTTCGCTTTCTGACATTCATTTGTATTTTCCCCACTCCTTGACGCTGGTTGGTCATGAGCCTCCATTCAGGATCCACTTAAAACATCATTAAACACTGTTCAGTCCTTCTTTGTCATCATTAAAGCAGACATTAAGCCAGTCAGGAATTCTCAGCCACCGGGGGATCTCGGACAAGATGCCAAGCAGGGACAGAGGACCATTTATCATTTCAATTTGCTTTCTTCCAAGGGCATTTTCAATACATGTGCTGATTTTCATCTTCATAGAATTTTAACTAATTTTAAAACTAAATTATCAGGATGCATGAGGTAAGCCAATTTTCTAAGGCCAGGCTCGGAGTGCCACCATGATCTTTTTCCCACATAATGGGAAATTCTACTTAGAAGCCAGAGTGGATGCTGAGACACATTCAGTCCCATGCTGTTTGACAGGTAGGAAGCCAATTCTATCAATGGTTTTCATTTTCTCTTTTAATATTTGTTTCATTTATTCATGATTTTCAAATTCAAGCATATCTTATAATTTCTCATCTTTGCCATCCTGGTTTTTAAATTTATGCTGTTTTTTTGAAGAAGGTGGGGATATTTTTCATATCGTAGTTATTTTCCTTGATTTTTTTCCCCTGTCAACTACATTTTTGCCAAGAATCTGTAGGTAAACTTAAAGAATCTCTGTTAATAACTTGGGCTCCAACCCAGAGTTTCCGAGCTTCTAATCTTATCAGAGTGTCTGGTGGGAAATTATGATTCTTTCTTTTCAGGGAGAGCGCATTGTAGACAAAAATATATATATATCTCTACCCAAGTCCAGATATCAAGCACAACTCTCACTGAAATGACAGTAAAGGTTGAAGACCATTTGAAGTGTGTTGAAAATGAGAAGAGCTTGGGCTTTAGTTTTCAATCTAAGTTCAACTTCCAGATCCACAATATTCTATACTGCATGACTTCACTCAGGTTACTTTTTAAGCTCCCTTACCAGATTTCTAGAACTTTCATGAAGATTTACAAAATAATGTTTAAAAAGTACCAAAAATAGTTAAACATGACATTATTAGGTCCCTCCAGCTTAGTAAGATGTCTCCTATCAACAGGGACTCCAACATTGATCCCACTGACAAGTTCTCTATTAGTCATGGCAATGCCTTCCAACAATTCTGGCTCTAAAGGGCGACTCCCAACAGCAAAGGCAGTCAGCAGAGTGATTGCATGCAGAAACAGCCCTTAGCAAATAGTTATGGCCATTCAAGAGTGTCCACGGGCCTCATCATCTCCTACTTCCTTTCCTTTACACAGGGAAAGTTCTCAGTTCTGTCTCTGTGGAGGACAGAGTTACCACTGATATGTGCTGCAGGATTCTACTAAGGGTTTATTCCTTGTGGGGTAATTCACTAGGGAAATCTTGAGAGGCTTCCAGTCCTTTCCCTTGTTTCCCTGGTGCCAACTCAACTTGGCATGAACTCTCTCTCCAAGTGCCCCTCCCAGGTCCATTCACTCTTCCTGGAGGCACTTAGGCATCCAGTACATTTAAATGCCCAAGGGCATAACTAATGCCCTCTAAGTCCAACAGGGCTCTAAGCCCAATGCTATCCTCAAAGCACTAACAACTTTGGGAAAATTAAATTGCCATTAAGAGTCACCTTTGGTAATTGAAACAATGTCATAAATGTCAGCAAGTAAAATTCTTGCCTCTGTTTTACAAAGGCTTGAGGATATAAGAAAGAAAGATAAATACTATCTCTTTTAACTAGTATCTGGCCATACCAAACACATATGGCAATTTATTTTCAAAGATATCCTACAATAGAGATGACATAGATTTTTAGACTAAAAAAATAAGGAATGCATCTTCAACTTCAAGATAACCCCTGGGCTTATGCTATGGTTTTGAAGAATGTCTACTGAAGATTCATATGTAAAGGTTTGATCCCCTAGCTGGAGACATGGGGAGGTGCTTTAAGATATGGAGCATGGTGGGAGGTACTTAGGTCAGTAGGCGTATGTAGTAAAAGGGACTGTAAGGTCCTAGCCATCCTCTCACAGATCTCTCTCTGCTTCCTGGCTGGAACTGTGACTGTTTGTTCTAACACATGCTCCTGCCAGGCTATGCTCTCCACACCAGAGGCCCAAACACGTGTGGCCACTTTTTCTTGCACTTGACCCTCTAGAACCTAGGTCAGAATAAACTCTCTTATTTCATAAATAGCTGTGTCAGGTATTTTATTATAAAGATGGGACATTGAATCAAGCAGAGTAGTGAATAGCCATTGGGGAAAGATTTACCTTTTCTTTTTTAAAGACTGTTAAAAAAAGAGTCTCAGCCAAAGATTTCTAAATTTTAACAACTAAGACTAAAAAGTTTCTAAGGTCTCATATGAAGTTCTATGTGTTGTTACCTTGAGTAGACTCAATAAATAATGCAGGAAGCAACTGTTAAAGCCCAAACTGTGAAGGACTTAAGATGTCACTATACCTGCAAACAAGGTAGTGGCCTACCTTGCTACCGGAGGTATCAAAGAGAGATATCTATAAATATGCATATCATGCATGTGTAGAAATTTGCACCAGAAGACCAGAACCCCAAAATTACAAACTCAGAGCTTCTATAGGAAGTGCCAACACATCTCATCCTCTGTTCTGGAAAAAGAGGGAAGGGAGAGAGATGGATTGCTTATATTTACTACTCTGGAATATAAACAAATCCCCTCCTGGAAAAGTGGGAATGGTCTCTATCCTAGAATATGAGTAATAATCTCTGGGACAATGAAAAGGCACCTCGACTTTATTTCCTCATTACGTTTGGAATAGGAACAAATGGCTTGGGAGGAGGGGAGAGGAAACAGCCCTCTTCTCAGTGGGCCAATTTCCTTTGCTCAGAAGACTTGAACCAGGCAGGAACACAAGAAGAATTATAGATGAATGAGTTCCAACACTAGTTAGCCCAGCAAGGAATTATAACCCTAAGAAGCACAGATTTAGACCATATAAAGCAGTATGTTCAACTCTATCCAACATAAAAATAAAAATAAATAATAAGAGGTCCTGTACTTGGGGATCCTCTCACCTGGAGGAGTCCTGCTCCACATGAGCTCCTGGAAGGATCCCCGAAGGGAAATGGAAGACAGCAGGGCACCTCTTTAAGCCTGCAAGGCTGTCCACCTGGCCTGGCTGCTAAGACAAGGTAAACCAGCTTGGAAGTCCCAGCAGTCAGTCACGCTGCTTCTCAGAGAGGAACCACCTTTGAGCACCGCCTGAGCTCATCCTGATTCCCCAAAAATAACACCAACTCCAGAGTTCCATGCTAAATCACAATTTTACAAGAAATTTTCACAGCCACCATCTTATTCGATATTCATAACAACCCTGTGAAACTGGTAGAGCAGGAGCTACAATCCTCCCTGTTTCATAGATGAAAATGAAATGTGGCTCCACCAGGGTGAACAGCCCACGCAGTTACACCAAGATGGAGAGTGGCAGGAAAAGGGTCAAGCCCACGTCCAGAGTGCAGAGCTGGTGACCTCACCCTGACAGCACTCCGCCTCCCACAGGTGATCTAGGCTGATACAACCATGAGACACTGAAATCCAGCCAATGAAGTTGGCGTCTTCTTGGATCCTTTCAAATCATTAAATGACAAGTCCAATTATTTTTCAAAGTTTTGACTTATTTTAATTGTTATTGTTGCAATGGATTTAAGAATGTTTTTGAAAAATCATACAATAGTTTTGGTATTGTGGGGCTTAAGCATTTTACCTGGGCATATTAAAAAAAAAAAAAAAGATTGAGTTACACTATAACGTTTCTTTCTTAATCAATAATTAAATGATAATTAATACTCTTAGATAATTGATAAATAATTAATACTATTAGAGAAGAGAAAGAGGATCAGGGAGAGAGGAAGGGGAGGGGAGGGCAGAGGAACATGCAGGGATGAATGCAATCAAACATGTTCTACGCATGTACCAACATGCCACAATGAAACCTATCATTCTGTATAATTAAAATGAACTGATAAAAATTTTAAAAAGAATCAATTAAGCCAGATGTGGTGGCGCAAGCCTGTAATCCCAGCACTTAGGGAGACTGAGACAGGAGAATCTCTAGTTCAAAGCCAGCCTCAAGAATGGCGAGGCACTGAACAACTTGGTGAGACCTTGTCTCTACATAAAAAAAAAAAAAAAAAAAAAAACACAAAATAGGGATGGGGATGTGGCTCAGTGGTTGAGTGGCCCTGAGTTCAATCTCCAGCACAAAAAAAAAAGAAAAAGGATCAATTAACAACATGAATTGCTATGCAATAGTATTCCTACATTTTACTCTTATAGGTGCAAGTTTGAAAATCGTTTCTACACACAGTAATTTCTATACGCTCCAAATAAGTCAACCTTAGTTTCTGAGATCCAGGTAAAAACTCTCTTCCTGAAATAAAAGATTAGTTTCTTCTTTATTTAAACCCACCTAACTTTTAGCCATTTTGCACAGAATTTCATGCACATGCAGGAAGGTAATTCATGGGGGAAAAAAACCCTGCAGCCTTCAAGTGCTGTAAGTTTATCCATCTACTGTGATTATGCACATAAGGAATGTGCCTCTGCATTTCAATAAGCCACAGAATGGTCCAGTTCAAAACATGCAGTTTAATGAAATGATAATGATTTCATTAATGTATCAAGCCATGTCTAATTCCTTTCAAGGAACACAAGACAATTTACATTCACTCTGAATGCATAATAAGTAAATAGTGAAATTGGCAATAGATTAAATGGGTGCTCTACAATCAGAGCTCTGATACAGACATTGTTGCAAAACCATTAGAAATTGTTGGGAAGGACTGTGAATTAAGGTCTGATATTAAAATGGTAGAAATGTTTTTGTGGTTCTGATTATACATAAGGTAAATAATTAGGCCAACATTCAAGGCTTTATTATCAGATGTTCTGTATTCACTCTGTCTGATTCTTGTTAAAAGGTCAAAGTATTTCTCTTATACCCTGTTGTACATTGTCTCATGGATACATCTCTGTTAGATGCCAGGTAGGGAAAAGGCAACCACAGTCAGAGAGAGACAGAATCAGAGTTGTGGGGGACACGGAAGTCCAGGGGGGTTGGTGAGGCAGTGATGTGGTCTGAAGGTCTCTCCGCCCAGCAAAGCAAACACGTCATCTTACTTTACCTTGTGGCTACTGGTTAGGGGGTGAATGTTTGTGTCCCTCTCAAAAGTCAACACGCTGAAATCTAATCTCTGCCATGACAGTGTTTAGAGGTAGGGTCTCAGGAGTGGATTGGTTCATGAGGACGGAGCCCTGATAAGAAGAGGCCAGAGAGACAGCTAGTGCTCCTTCTGTCCTGTGAGAGGGTGGAGAGTCTGTAGTCTGCAACCAGAAGGGGGCCCTTGCCAGAGCCACACTAGCTGGTCTCAGACTTTCAGTCTCCAGAACTGTGGAAAATACATTTCTGCTGTTTATAAACTAAAAATTAGAGCAGTTATGCCAGTCTGAGCGGGGACATATCCTGGATAGTCTAGAGTTATTGTCCCATTTTACAGACAAGGAAATCAAAGCTCAGAGAAGAGGCTGCCCATCATGCAGCTTCTACTACAGGACTGGAAGGTGACTTCCATCTGTTTAACTCCCAAGTCCTTGATCTTTTTCACTCTGTCTTGTTATTGGAGATGTCCCAAGGAAGGAGAGTTCCCAAAGGGAGAAAGGGTTAGCAGTTTTAAGTGTCCCCAAAGTGGCTGAAATAATGAGGAAAAGACGAATTGAGAGTTATGGAATTATGAGATTGCCTGGAGCAGGTCCAGAGCACTGTGGGCAGGAACATCATGTCGCAAAGGGCCATGTGCAGAATAATGGAAGCAACTGCGCAAACCCTTCTTCCAAGAAGGATGCTGGTGAGGGGGGTGAGCAGGGCAGAAACAGGAAACAGGAGCCCAAGGGGGCACAGCTGGCTTCAGAATGGGTGGAAGGATGGAGCAAAGATGAAAGCCAGGGAAGAGGTCGTGGATGGAGCAAGATCCCAGAGCAGGCACAGAGGCCCTGTGGGAGGCTGGCCCTGAGGACATGAGGGACAGAAGAACACAGTGAGCCTGGCGCAGTGCACACTCCTGCAATCCGGCAGCTTGGGAGGCTGAGGCAGGAGAATCTCAAGTTTGAGACCAACCTCAGCAACTTAGCAAGGCTCTAAGCAACTTAGCAAGACCCTGTCTCAAAATAAAACATAAAAAGGGCTGGGAATGTGGCTCAGTGCTAAAGCACTCCTGGGTTCAGTCCTAGTACCACAAAAATAAAACGATGAACAAAGTGAAGCGAGACAGACTCCAAGGGAGCATGAGGTGGAGGGGAAACTGGGAGGAAACCCACTCTGGAATGCGAGCATGAAAGAGGCAGGCTGGGACAGTAAGAGGGTGTGGAGTTGCCCGTCTTGACTTTGTCCTCAGCTGAGCGACGAGAAGAGGCTTTTGCGGGTAAAGTGACTGCTAGATGGTGCCTCCTGTGTTAGGAGACATCTGAAACCACGCCTGTTGGTGTGGGTGGGAGAGAGCACTACAGTCCTGCACCATGGAGCGCTGAGGCACAAGACGGATTTGAAGTCTTTCACAGATGATGTCAGCCACCACGATGCCAGCGCTTACACACAGAGAAGATCACAGTGACTCCGGAGGATGCAGAGCCGGCGGCAGAGACCAAGGTGGAGTGACCCTCACCTGTGAGGAGGGCCATGGAGCACATGCTAAAGGGGACTGAACACAGAGGAGCACAAGACAACTCCTGGGGGATCTGCAGTATGTATTAAAGGAATGGATCCATTCTGCCCAGGGGAAGGCACAGAGAGGAAATGGCGGGCGCTAGGCCTCGAAGGAAGCTCAGCAGATATCCAGGCAGAGGTGGGGCCTGGGCACTGGCTGCATCCAGTCTGCTCAGGAAGGCCTTTGGGGACCCATCCTAGAGCTACTTAAGCAGTCCCCCTCCTTAGCCCTGGCTGAAGGGACACTATGTCTTCTTGGAAGAAGCTTACCTGGGCTCTCAGACCTCGAGAGACAGGGTGGCCCTGCTCCTGGCTTCTGCTCAGTACATAGCACGTTGGAAACATTATGCTCCCAAGAACTGTGGGTTTGTCTTCCAACAAAGACTATCCCAGAGCTCTCAGGCCCCAGGCAAGAGGAAGCACTTTCTACTGAGGAGAGCTAGTTCTAGGTCCCAGTTGTTACCGAGCTTCTCAGTGATTTCAAAGGTTTAGGTTCTCCCCTAAACAGACTCTGAAATGGGAGATAGTGAGAAGATGGTTTGGTCATGGATGGCTCTGGGGAACCTGCGGGTCTGGAAAGAGGAAGAAGTCGGACCACTGTTGTAAAATCCAAACTCAAAATGGAGTCACTCTGGCTCAGGCCTGCATGTATCAGCTGACCTGCTCTTTGTGCTTCTGTGATTAATGCTTTGCTATGCTTGCTTCTCACAGATGGGGGTGCAAAACCACAGGCTGCCAGACCCCCTGGCCAGTTACCTAAAGTTCCAGGAACTGAAAGGGAACATAGGAGGCGCTGTCACGGTTGAACTGTAAATAACTATAGGTTGAATACCTGCCAAATCATGTTTTCCTGAGTCATGTAGCTAGCCCACCCTATAATAATCTCTGAAACCCTCACTTCGGGGTTACTCTCTGAAGGAAAGGAGAGCTGACCCCAATCGATTGGCCTGTGTGCCTATTTCCTCAATAAACTTTGCTGCCTCTGCAGAGTTGTCTGGGCTGCACTTCTTGGGGAGAGGTGCGGGTTGGATGCAACACTGTGAAGGGAGTTGTCACCACTCAGCTGTGAGGTGTCAATAGCAGCTAGAAATGGGTGCCTTGATCCTCAAGAGGCAGCCAAAGTGGTGCTCCCCAACACCCACCACAGGAGAGATGGTAATCGCTGCCTCGTACAGATGCTATGAGGACTAGACGAGCTCGTGTTTGTGAAGGGTCCCCCTCACAGTGCTCAGCAACATCAAGTTCCTTTCCTTAGGGACCAATTCTTCCCATGTGTACTGCCATCCCACACCGTGATTTTCAAGAGATGATGTCAACACTCACTAGTCTAAATGAGGCACAGTCACCATCATCTCTGGTCCTAGTACTTATGTGACCTTTCTGACTAGATCAGTAATAGGCATCCTAAACGTAGAACACACCCCCCAGGAAACCTTTCATTTCTTTCCCCCCAATCCACTCCTCACTAGGTCTTTCCTATCAATCAAATGGATCTATTTTCCAGCAAATTACCTTAATTGAAACACTTAAGATTCATCCTTAAGTCCCTATTTATTTACCTTTGAATAAGCTCTGTATCCAACTCACCACAAGATCCATAACTTCCAAGTTGTGTCTGTTCATTGCACCCATCTCTACCTGACCCCTGAGCCCGAGCATCACCATCTGCACCTGGGTGGCCAGATGACCCCACAGCTGCTCTCCTGCACGTTGGGCCCGGATCCTCCCATCACTTAGAGTGACTGGTTTAATATTTTCAGAATGTTTGGTTTTTAGAAATCTTTTTATTTAATCATTTGTACCCAAAGACAGGTAGACAATTTTATATGAATGAGAATATAACATATATATACATACATATACACACACACATGTAATGTGTGTGCATGTGTATTATTCTATTAGTCTTTTTTCCATCCCTGCTTTAGCTTCCCATCTTTCCCCTCCACCTACAACAACTTTCCACTCCCCAAACTATAGACCATTTTATGGAGCTATGTTTCTCTAAGTCTGCACCCATATTATTATTTATATGTAGATACACACTCACACCACTCACACACACACGCACATGCCTATATGCATATAGGACACATTTTGGTCAGTTTGATTTACAAAAATGGAGCCCTATTATACACAGTTTGCTGCATCTTGCCTTTCTCACTCAACAATAGGAGAAGGTCCCTCAACTCAACTGAATAGCTCATTCATTTTTAATGACTACACAGTATTCCATGTATGTGTATGACCATAATGTATTCAGTTATTCCCCCTTAATGGGCATTTACCTTGTGTCCAGTTTTCTTAGATTTGTTTTTTTGTTTGTTTTGTTTGTCTTGATAAGTAATGCTATATGAATCATCATTATCCATAAATCCTTACATCTTAGAACATTTCTCTCTGTGAGACAGATCACCAAAAGCAGGGTTGCTAAAACAAAGGATATATGTCACTTTCATTTTAGTAGATTTGCTCATTGCTTTAGGAAAAGGTTGTAACTTTTCACCTCTCCGGAAAGCATGACCATTCCTTCATCTGGCCTTCTACCAGTTTCATAGTTCCCTTTAAATTTTGGCAATCAATAGGTATAAAATTATGTCCCCTTGTGATTTTAATTTCCATTTTCTTAACTGATACTTAATTTAAGCATCATTTAATATGTTTACTTGCAACTGATATTTTGTTTTCTCTGAATTGAAAATTCATGCTTTTTGTTCATCTTCTTGCTTGTCTTTTTGTCAACTTGTAAGAGAACTTTGAAGATTTAAAATATTCAGACTTTGTCCATTATCCCTAATAGTATCAAAGCAACACTTTTGGCAACTGACATTATTTGTGAGGCTTTTATATATAGTATACAGAATTTTAATTTATTTATATATTCAAATATGCCCTCACATTCTTATACAGCATTTGAGTGTGTGGTTTTAGTTCAAAAGATATTCCCAATGTACATGTATATTGTACACATAGTTGTCCAGATCTTCTGCCCTTAACACTTCAATTAGTCTGGAATATTTCTGTATATATGATACAGAATAAAAGGTGGCTTAAG
>CM053411.1:72003548-72035083 GCA_028644305.1 Xerus rutilus | reverse complement strand
AGTCACACCAGTAGTGTGATCATACATGTATGCAGGGTAATAATGTCTGGCTCATTCTACCATCCTTCCCATCCCCATAGGGCCACCCCTCCCTTCACTCCCCTCTACATGAACCAAAGTGCCTTCATTCTTCCCTATCCCCCCACCCCACTATGGATCAGCATCCGCTTATCAGAAAGAACATTTAGCTTTTGGTTGTGGGGGATTCGCTTATTTCACTTAGCATGATATTCTCCAGCTCCATCCATTTACCTGCAAATGCCATAATTTCATTCTTTTTTAAAGCTCAGTAATAGCTCATTGTGTATATGTAGCCCATTTTCTTTATCCACTCATCTGTTGAAGGGAATCTCGGTTGGTCCATAGTTTAGCTATTGTGAATTGAGCTGCTATAAACATTGATGTGGCTGCGTCACTGCAGTGTGCTCATTTTAAGTCCTTTGGGTATAAACTGAGGAGTGGGATAGCTAGGTCAAATGGTGGCTCCATTCCAAGTTTTCTGAGGTTATCTCCATAGTGCTTTCCATGGTGATTGCACCAATTTGCAATCCCACCAGCAATGTATAGCGTACCTTTTCCCCTACATCCTCACTAACACTTATTATTGCTTGTGTTCTTTATAATTGCCATTCTGACTGAAGTGAGATGAAATCTTAGAGTAACTGTGATTTTCATTTCACTAATTGCTAGAGATGATGAATATTTTTTAATGTTTGTTGATTGTGATTCTTCTTCTGTGAAGTGTCTGTTCAGTTCCTTAGCCCATTTATTGATTGAGTTCTTTGTTTTTTTGGTATTAAGCTATTTGAGTTCTTTATATATCCTGGAGATTATTGTTCTGATTGAGGTGTGTGTGGTAAAGATTTTTTCCCATTCTGTAGGCTTTCTATTCACATTATTGATTGTTTCTTTGCTGAGAAGTTTTTTAGTTTGAATAATCCCATTTATTGATTCTTGATTTTCTTTCTTGTGCTTTAGGAGTCTTGTTAAGGAAATCAGTCCTAAGTCAACATGATAAAGATTTGGGCCTAATTTTTATTCTATTAGGTGCAGGGTCTCTGTTCTAGTGTCTAAATCTTTGATTCACTTTGACTTGATTTTTGTGCAGGGTGAGAGGTGTTTAATTTCGTTTTGTTACATATGGATTTCCAGTTTTCCCAGCACCTTTTGTTGAAGAGGCTATCTTTTCTCCAGTGTATCTTTTTGGAGTCTTTGTCTAGTCTGAGATAACTGTATTTAAGTGGGTTTGTCTCTGTGTCTTCTATTCTGTACCATTGGTCTACCTGTCTATTTTGGTGCCAGTACCATGCTGTTTTTGTTACTATAACTCTGTAGTATAGTTTAAGGTCTGGTATTGTTAAGTTTCCTGCTTCATTCTTCTTGATGAGGATTGCTTTGGCTATTCTGGGTCTCTTATTTTTCCCTATGAATTTCATGATTGCTTTTTCTAGTTCTATGAAGAATGTCATTTAGATTTTAATAGGAATGACATTAAATATGTATAACACTTTTGGTAGTATGGCCATTTTGACTATATTAATTCTGCCTACCCAAGAGCATAGGAGATCTTTCCATTGTCTAAGATCTTCTTCAATTTCTTTAGTGTCCTGTAGTTTTCCTTGTAGAGGCCTTTCACTTCTTTAGTTAAATTGATTCCAAAGTATTTTATATTGTTGAGGCTATTGTGAATGGGGTGGTTTTCCTAATTTCTCTTGCAGTGGATTCATTGCTATGTATAGAAATGCATTTGATTTATGGGTATTGACTTTATATCCTGCTACTTTGCTGAATTCATTTATTAGTTCTAGAATTTTTCTGGTGAAATTTTTTGGATCTTCTAAACATAGAATCATGTCATCAGCAAATAGTAATAGTTTGAGTTCTTCTTTTCCTATGTGCATCCCTTTAATTTCTTTCATCTGTCTGATTGCTCTAGCTAGAGTCTACAGACTGTGTTGAATAGGAGTGGTGAGAGAGGGCATCTCTGTCTTGTTCCAATTTTTACAGGGAATGCTTTCAATTTTTCTCCATTTAGAATATTGGCCATGGGCTTAACATACTATGCCTAATTTTTCTAGTGTTTTTAACATGAAGAGGTGCTATATTTTGTCAAATGCTTTCTCAGCATCTATTGAAATAATCATATGATTCTTGTCTTTAAGTCTATTGATGTGATATATTATGATTTTTTAATTTCATATGTTCAACCAAACTTGCATCCCTGAGATCAAACGCACTTGATTGTAATGCACTATCTTTTTAATATGTTTTTGTAAGTGATTTGCCAGAATTTTATTGAGAATTTTTGTGTCTATGTTCATCAGGGATGTTGGTCTGAAGTTTTTTTTTTTTCTTTGATGTGTCTTTGTCTGGCTTCGGTATTAGGGTGATACTAGTTATAGAATGAGTTTGGAAGAGCTCCCTCATTTTCTATTTCATGGAATAATTTGAGGAGTATTGGCATTAATTCTTCTTTGAAGGTCTTGTAGAACTCAGCTGCAAATCTGTCTGGTTCCAGGCTTTTCTTGGTTGGGAGGCTTTTGCTGGCATCTTCTATTTCCTTGCTTGAAATTGCTCTGTTTAAATTATGTGTGTCCTCCTGATTCAGTTTGGGCAGATCATATACCTCTAGAAATTTGTCAATGTCTTCAGGATTTTCTATTTTACTGGAGTATAAATTTTCAAAATAGTTTCTAATTATCTTCTGTATTTCAATAGTGACTGTCGTGATGTTTTCTTTTTCATCACAAATTTTAGTAACTTGCATTTTTTATCTCCTTTTTGTTAGGGTGGCTAAGAGTTTATCAATTTTATTTATTGTTTCAAAGAACCAGATTTTTGTTTTGCCAATTTTTTCAATTGTTTCAATTTCATTGATTTCAGACCTGATCTTAATTATTCCCTGTCTTCTACTTCTTTTGATGTTGATTTGTTCTCTTTCTAGAGTTTGAGATATAATGTCAGGTCATTTATTTGTTGACTTTATTCTTTTAATGAATGAGCTCAATGCAATGAACTTTCCTCTTAGTACAGCCTTCACAGTGTCCCAGAGATTTTGATATGTTGTATTGGAGATCTCATTTATCTCTAAGAATTTTTTTATTCCCTCCCTGATGTCTTCTGTTATCCATACATCATCCAATAGCATATTGTTTAGTCTCAAGGTGTTGGAGTAGCTTCTATTTTTTATTTTATCATTGATTTCTAATTTCATTCCATTATGGTCTGATAGAATCCAGGGTAGTATCTCTTTTTTTGTATTTGCTAAGACTTGATTTGTGGCATAACACATGGTCTATTTTAGAGAAGGATCCATGTGCTGCTGAGAAAAAAGTGTATTCACTTGTTCATGGATGAAATATATATAATATATAATATATATATCTGTTAAGTCTAAATTATTGATTGTATTATTGAGTTGTTTAGTTTTTGTTTGGAAGATATGTCTAGTGGTAAAAGAGGTGTACTAAAGTCACCTAGTGTTATTGTGTTGTGGTCTATTTAATTCTTGAAATTGAGAAGGGTTTGTTTGATATATGTGGATGCTCCATTGTTTGGGGCATAGATATTTATGATTGGTACATCTTGTTGATGTATGATTCCATTAAGCAGTATGAAATGGCCTTCTTTATCCCTTCTTATTAACTCTGGTTTGAAGTCCATTTTATCTAATATAAGGATGGAAACCTGCTTGTTCATGTATTCCATGGGAGTGATTTTTTCCCCATCCTTTTACCTTCAGTCTGTGGATGTCCTTTCCTATGATATTAGTTTCTTGAAGGCAGCATATTGTTGGGCCTTTTTTTTTAATCCAATCTGCCAGTCTATGTCTTTTGATTGATGAGTTTAGGCCATTAATATTCAGAGTTATTATTAAAATATGGTTTGTATTCCCAGTCATTTTCATTTTTCAATTTTTATCTTGACTTTGTTTCTCTGTTGATTGCTTTTCCTTCAATGTTGTTCCTCTCTTTGCTGATTTTCATTTCCTCCTCATGGAATATTTTGCCAAGAATATTCTGTAGTGCAGGCTTTCTCATTGTAAATTCTTTTAACTTTTGTTTATCATGGAATGTTTTTATTTTGTCATCAATCTAAAGCTTAATTTTGCTGTATATAAGATTCTTGGTTGGCATCCATCTTCTTTCAGAGCTTGGTATATGTTGTTCCAGTATCTCTTGGCTTTGAGTGTGTGGGTTGAGAAATCTGCTGAGATTTGAATTGGTTTCCCCCTGTACATAATCTGAAACTTTTCTCTTGTGGCTTTTAAAATTCCATCCTTACTCTGTGTGCTAAGCATTTTCATTTTAATGTTCCTTGGTGTGGATGTGTTGTAATTTTTTATCCTGTAATTTGGCATCCTGTAAGCTTCTTGTATTTGATTTTCTAATTCATTCTTCATGTTTGGGAAATTTTCAATATTATTTCATTGAATAGATTGTGCATTACTTTGTGCCTTCCTCTATCCCAATTAATTCTTAGATTTGGTCTTTTGATGTTATCCCATAATTCTTGGAAGTTCTATTCATGGTTTTTTACCATATTCATTATGTGTTCAACTTTATTTTCAAGATTATATATTTTGTCTTTATTGTTTGAGGTACTGTTTTCTAAGTGATCTACTTTGTTGGCAATGCTTTCTAATGAATTTTTTATTAGGTGTATTGTTTCCTTCATTCATGGATTTCTGTTTAATTTTTTTTTCAGAATCTCCACCTCTTTCTTGAAGTAATCTTTTGCTACCTGTATTTGCTCTATCATTCTGTGCTTCACAGATCATTTTAATTATGTAAGTTCTGAACTCCTTCTCTAACTCTTCATCTACTGTGCTGTCAATGGATTCTATTATTGTAGCATCTTGGTTGTTTGGGGCACTTTCTTCTCTTGTTTTTTTTTCATGTTGTTCATGTGTCTTCCTCTCTAGCAGTGTGGATCTTAGATATTCCAGTTTCTACCCTATAATCTTATAGTGTCCTTGCAAGTTATCAATACCTTGCCTTTAAGGAGGAATCAATATTTACAGCACCCCATGCAAACAATATACAGCCTTAAACCAAATAACTCCTATTTAGACAATTACAGTTTTGTTGCAATAAACAGAAATGATGTGTTCGATCAGTATCTACAATATAAATAGTAGGTTTGCATATGGATCTACAGTTTCTAATGGTAGACAAAGGGAGACTATAGGATGTGCGGTTTATGAGGTAGGAGATGAGAATATGGAGGTATTACATTATAGGAAGAGTGAAGGGAGAAACAAGAGAAGTAGGCCAGCAGGGATAATTCTGGAGTAACCAGGTCTGCAGGGACCTTGGTGACATTCTTCCAGGTCCTGACTATTGTCTCTAGATGGAAGCAGGCCAGGCAGCCATGTTGGTAGATGGAGGCTGCAGCGTGGTCACTGTCCTCCTCCTCACAGTCAAGCCAGGGACCCTCTGTTTGATCATTTTTTAACATTAATTTCTCATTTTCACCTGCCCCAGACTTAGAATCAGCCATTTCTCTAAGAAGCCCAGGCTGCTTTCATTGGAGAAGGGTATTAGAAACCAAGATCTGAGTGCTAGGTGTGCTCCTTGCTACTAGGGTGGCTCTGCTCCTAGCCCTCTCAGCAGACAGAGCAAGAGACAGATGTATGCCTACTGGGCCATGTGTACTGACAAAGACCCTCCTAGACCAAACCAGTCAGACTCCTCAGAGCCCTCTTCCAGACTAGGCCTCTGCCAGGAGTATCCACCAGTGCCATGAACATCAGACAAGACTACAGCCCTGCAGATCAGGGCTACTGGCCTGCAGTGGAGATAAAGAGTGGGATGGGGCAGAACTTCTCATCCTCCCACATAGCTGCTGCTCCCCTCCATAGCTCTGCATTTAGATATTTTATGTGAGTGCCCTCATAAGGAAGACGGGGCCCCTAGGTTTTGTTGAAAAAGCCTGCAGGAGGGTGTGTGCCCCAAGCTTCAGCAGCCCCAGGGTACCATTCATTCCAAAAGCCCTCGCTCAGCCTTCGCCAGTTAGCTCTACGAGATGAGCACTTCCTATGCTGTGTGTCCAGCCCAGGTGAACACAAGGACACACCTTCTCCCACAGACACCCTCTCTCCTTCGATTTTCCACTCCTTGCTACCACTGAAATCTCTGATGATTTCAAAAACTGTCATAAATTTGAAATTAGTCCAACTTTTTCTCATTGCAAGGTGGTGGCAATACTCTCTCCAGCTCTCTGCATCCTAGGGTGGAAACTGAATTTAGAATATTTTTACGGCTAATGTTTATTTTAGTTCTTAAGGCTTAATTTGAATGAGCCAAAAACCATCTTTACTGAAATGTCTTATTGCAATTCACATAAATCTTAAAACATTAAAAAAAACTTTTAAATTTCACATAATATGTCTAACTCCATGAAATCTCTTTTAAACAGAGTACACACATAATTAAAGAATTTGGAGGGATTATCACTTACCCAACAAACACAAACTCCAAACATTCCTTTATTGGCTCCTGAAGCAATTATAATGAGGACAACTTGAAGGGGTACAGAAAGCAAGCTTCCCTTCTGGAATCACCAGAAGTGGCTGCTACTGCATGGAAATGGGAAGTCATTCTATTTTTATTATATTTATTTTGTTTTTTGTCACTTTAATAGTGAGAATGGTTTTATTTTTAGTTCACATTTAATTGGTTGTTCAGAAGAAAAGAGTCAGAGTCAGTTCCAGGCAAGGATAAAAAGGAAGGAGTTTCTAGCCACCTCCATACTAACTAGAGTGTGGAGTCTGGCAAAGGGATGTAGATTTAACTAATGACCAACTCTATAGTCAGAGCATCCATGAAGGTTCCCCGAGGCAACTGCTGGACCTTAAAGGGTCAGGTTCAGAGGCAGTGTGGGGAGGGCAAGATAAAAATAGAGTCACAGACAAGGGCTCCAGAAAGAGCCATGGTCACCACCTTGATTAGGCGGTGTGTGTAGAGGGTGTGAGGAGAAGGCTGGGGTCCTGCTAGTGGGGGCAGCGAGGTGATCTCTGAAGTTGAATCTGATAAGCAGGAGGGATGGAAGCAGGGAGGCTCAGGTTGTGCAGTCTAGCAGTGAAGCAGCAGGAGCCCCACACCTGACCCTGCAGGGTGCTGGCAATGGGCTGAAAGAGGTTTGAGAGCCTCAATGAAGGCAAGGGGGTGGGTGGCTTGTCTTTTTGCCTGGGTGTCATGAACAAGAGGAAAGGAGGCAAAGATGTTGTAGTCCTAAGTGTCTTGAAAAGATTCAGAGCTAATGGGGACACAGGTGCTGGGCAGATGAGCAGAGGACGAGGTTGTCTTAGACAAAGGACAGAACACATGCTTTGTCAGCAAATTGGGCTGGGTGTCCATCCACCCCTGTCTCCTACTCGCTGTGACAAGTTACCTAACTTCTTTGTCCCAGGTGCCCCAACTGGAAAACAGGGATACCAACATCAAAGCCTTTTGTGAAGTCTAAATTTTAAAAATTTGTATCAGATACTTAGCATGGTGCCTGGCACAAGTATGCTGTCAACAACTGAGCTGTGATTCTCAGGATTTGCATCCAGCAAATGGCTACTAGAATCTTCTGTGTACCAAGTACTCCACTTAGCAGTGGGGATGTAGCTGTGAGAAAGATGGACACATCCTGCTACCCTGCTGAAAATCCCCAAGCACTGCTGGTGGCAAGACTGGTCCTAGAACCAAAGAGGCAATTAATGACTCTGCACTGGGGAGAGGAAGGCTGAGGAGCCTGGAAGGCCAGGCAAGGTCCCAGATGCAATTTAGTTTCCAGTCCAATCCAGCCTGATGTTCTTTCTAGGGTCCCCTGCTCAAGGGATACTGACCCTAGTCATGGGGGAGTAAAGGCGCCATGGTGAACATGTGGTAGAGACGGGGGTGCTTGGGAGAGGCTTGCAACCCACTGGCCAGGAGGAGGCGCCAGGATGGGAAGCCATCTTAAAGGAAGCAATACCAAAGTGGACTCTCCCAAGAGGAAGAGCAATATGCCCGTGAGGAGGCTCTGCTGGCAGGGAAAGGAGCCCCAGGTGAAGGGGCAGGGCAATGCGTAAGGAACCGTGACCTGCTCAGTGTGGCTGGGTCTCCCTTGGAAGCTGGCGTGCTGCCTCAAACAGTTCCATCCAGGACTCCAAACTCGCAGCTGCAGCTGGCCGCCTGCACCCACAGCTCCCTAAAGCCAGGCACTTCCTGCCAAAAGCTCAGGTGTCACCTGCTGCCAGAATTCCCAAAGCCACATTTCAGCCACCTGCAGGGCCACCACTGCCAGGCCTCTTGCATGCCACCTTCTGCTCAGGCTGCCTCTGCTCCTCTGTCACTCTCTCTTCTGGGTCTTGCCTGCTGGACCTGCTCCATCTCCTACAGCAGGAGAGTCCCCGCCATCTAGCTGGGGCACTGCCGGGGCACGGTCCCCTCTGAACTCTGACAAGGAAAGGAAGTGTTTTCTGGGCAGTGTGGGGCTCGAGGTTTCAGCACCACAGGCCTTATTATCTAAAACAGGAACCCCAAGGCCACTGTCTTCTGAAATGGCACTGAAATCTCAACTAGAGGGGCGGGGAGCAGCCAGGAGAAGGGCCTGATTGACCGTGAGCTCCTTTGGGGCTGCTGTCAGGGATGGAGTGACTGCTGCTTCCCAGCATGGGGATCACAGGTTGGCTATGCAACACTGCACTCAGCCACTAACCCCGAGGAGTGTCCAGGGGGCCTTGTAAACAAACAAGCTAGCAACAGCACCAGCCAGCCAGCAGGTGCCTGGGGAGCTACAGAGGGACTGGCAGGCAAAAGCTGGGACCTGCCTCGACCCACGTGTGTCAAGCCCTCAGGCACCAGGGGTAGGGGTCTGCTCTTGGCAGCCCAGACAGCCTGTCCTAGCCTGGTCACATAGCTGGGTACCCCAGGCACCTTGACCTGGGAGCACAGGACTCAGATTTTAGCCCAGCTGCAATTCCAGCTAGATGTGTGGCCTCGGGTAAGTTCCTTCTCCTCTCTGGGTCTCAGTGGTGTCCTGTCAACTATCCAAACTCCCTCGGTCTCTTCTACCACTTGGGGTATCTAAGACTTGCTTCCCATTTCAGCCCAGCAGCCTTATCCCCACAGACACCCCAAAACAGGAAGCAGTCTTCCTCCATCTAATTCCCACTACATTTTTCATATATGTGTTTTTTTTAAATCACTTTTCTTTTTTTAATCAGACTTAATCTCTGCTCTAGGTCCATATCCTTTATCCACAACCCACAGAGCTCCAAAATTCAAAATTTTCCTGGTTCTGAAAGGGAATGGCGTCCATTATCTCATAACACTCAGCCAGGTCTTAGAAGGCAGCCCACCACCAGACATATTAGCTATCCTGCAGCAAACCACAGCACTAGGAGAGGCCCTGAAATGGGAAAAGGATGACTCAGCTCAGACCAGAAAAAGAAATCAGGATCGGGACTGTGGAGCTGCAGCGGATGGCAATAGTTCCACAGCACAGCACAGGTAGACTCACTTCCGGAGCCCCAGAGCCAGGCGACAGGCCAGCATGGGTGAGGAGGGCTTTCACAAAAGTGACTGATGGCAGCGTGACAGACACACGGACACTCCAGGCCAGGCCTGCAGGGCCTGGGCTCCCTGAGGGCTGCATCCTTGGGTATATTCTGTAACCCAGGCTTCAGTTCTCCTGTCTGTAAGTGGAGGTTATAATAACAGAGCACAGCCCATAAGTGAGGCGTGGGTGGACCCTCAGAGCTATGCTGTCTTTTCCTCCATATTCCCAGTACTATGGCTCCTTGCTGGGCTGCCCATTGCCCAGGTCACTGTTCCCAGCCCATCACGACTGCTGCAGTTAACAGCCACAGTCTTGTTTTTTAGGAGTTTAATTCAGACTCAGGAAAGGGACTTGTTCAGGTCACATAGTGACTTTGTGATAGAAGTAGGGCCAGAATCTGGGACTGTGTTCCTTCCTACCTTGCTCTCTATGCAGCACGTATTAATTTTTTTTTTTTTGGTACCAAGGACTGAACTCAGGGTCACTTGACCACTGAGCCACGTCCCCAGCCCTATTTTTTGTGTTTTATTTAGAGACAGGGTCTCACTGAGTTGCTTAGTGCCTTGCTGTCACTGAGGCTGGCTTTGAACTTGTGATTCTCCTGTCTCAGCCTCCCAAAGTGGTGGGATTACAGGCGTGCGCCACCAGGTAGGTATTAATTTTTTAGACATTTTGTTTCATGCTAAATATTGCCTTTATTTTATCTTCGCTAAATTCAAATTTCAGCAGGCTTTCACATTTTATTTTATTTTATTTTATTTTAACTTTTTTTTTTTTTTAGTTGTAGATGGACACGATGTCTTTATTTTATTGCTTTGTATGTGGGGCTGAGGATCGAACCCAGGGCCTCACGTATGTGAGGCAAGCACTCTACCGCTGAGCTACAATCCCAGCCCAGGCTTTCACATTTTAATAAATAATCTGCTGAAATCTGAACTAGCAAAGATAAGATAAAGGCAATAGTTAGCTCTATCACTAAATCACTGTGTGACCCGAACAAGACCCTTTCCTCTTCTGAGCCTCAGTTTACCCACAAAATGGAAGAGATGGGAGTTCATAAGACTCTTTATTTATTTATTTTTTCATAAGACTCTTTAAAGTTTAAAATATTTCATCTGCTAATTTCCTGGAAAGTAACATGGGCCCTGAAAGGTAGGTAAACCCCAAGCTGACTTAGTCTGAATTAAACTCTTGAAACAAAACTGTCTCCAGGCCTGGATCCTCTGGTCAATGAAGGAAGTGTCCCATGTGCTGTCCTTCAGAGCTTGGGCCATTTCAGGGTCTGGTTATAAGGAAGGAGCCAGGGGTGCCTTGGGTGCCTCCCGGCTTTCCTAAGCTGCTTTACCCACCACTTCAATATCAAAAGCAAAATAGCCGGCTACCAGGGAGATTTTTGAGACATTGTGGCCAGGTGGGGAGTGATGTCCTCAAACCAACCTACATAATTGCCAGTCATGGAGGTCACCACTTCCCTGAGCACTGGCCTCCAGCACACTCTTTCCAAGCGTTCTACTTGATATTTACTGTGTTCCAGGTCTGCAATGGCCTCTCTGTGCTCAGCTAAAGAGTAAGAGCACTCTTACTCTCTGTCCAGCACAAAGTGTCAACAATGCAAAGGTTGAGAAACCCCAAAATTTATTATCTAACAACAACAAAAAAAATCCACAAAAAAACCCAAAAAAAATGTTGGGGACAGTTTTGAATTAAAAATTCTATTGCTACCACTAGTCGGGCAGCTGTGGACATTTTCATGGGCTAAACCACGTAAGGACGCAGAATTTCAGCTCCTGAATCTCAAGCCCGGCTTGACAGTATGGAGCACATAAAGTATACCCAACTTATGCTGCTCTAGATAATTGTAAAATGGGAGGAAAGATAAGAGTCCTTGAGGCAGAAATGTCATGTAGTATTAGAAAATGACTGAGATTACAGGGTCAGAAGGCCAGCATTTAATTTCGGTTCTGGAATCTCCACATTTCCTTATCTATAAAATGTGGCAAATGTCCTCGAATCATTTTCCATGCCAGCCCTGGCTGACTCTGTGGACCTGTACCACAGGCCAGGGGACACACAAAAGCAGACCTCGGAGGCCAGCATCTGTCCTGAGCAGCAACCACATCCCTTAGGTTCCTCTCTGACCTGCTGGTTCCTGCTCTTTAAAATTCCTGTTCCTAAGTCCTTGCTTCAAACACCAGCTTAGCATCTGCTCCTAGCCCATCTGTCTGAGCAACATTCTGGCTTCCCACTGACGTTTGAACCTCAGCGTCTCTAAAGCGCTCAGTTTGGCCCCTATTTGAGCATCTCCCTATTTTTATGAGTATTGGCCCTTACAAAATTTGTCACCAGACTGGGTCAAGACTGGACGGCTGTGAGATGATATGCATGGAGACAATTAGTAAGCCTGAAATTTCTCTACAAATAGCTGTTATTAGGATGACATCTTACTGGCTCTCCTACTCTCAGGGCCCCAGGCTTGGTACATAACTAATGTTCAGTAAATGCTCTTTGTTGATGATGAGGCTCAGAGGTGAAGGGTGGGGCACGAGGGGAGGAATCAGAGGCGGCATGCTGGTTCCCACGGAGCTTACCCACAGAGGAAGATGGCCCAGGGACAGCAGAGGGCTCTACCTGGAAATGCATCCATGTGCAATAGATGGACGTGTCCTCTCTAGAGCCCAGGGACACAACACAGCCTGCAGGGAACCCTGTGCCCTGACTGATTAGAACCCACCTGGGGTGTTGAACTTCCATTTTCCATGACATGTGCACGTGTAGAACCACAACCAGAGGAGGCGATCGGGGCAGAGACGGGCCTAGGTCCTGCTTCGCAGGGAGCAGAGTAGGAAAGCAGAGATGCTGACCCCAAGGAAGAGAGGACTTGGGCTACAGTTGTGTTCTGTGAAGCTCTGGGAGCCTCGGTTAGGATAAAAGGAGAGAGTCCAGCTCAACATAAGTACAGCTTTCTGGAAATTGGAATCAGCTCACAGGAAATTTTAATTTCCTGTATTTTTAATTGTGAACTAATATTGAGAAGAAAGGATGGTAGTGGTATGCCTTAAAACAAAAAAAAGAAAGAAAGAAAGAAAGAAACAAAAGAAACAAAAGCTCCACATAGAAGCCTGAAGTCTGATCATTGAACATATAAAACCGTTTCCTGGCCTAGTCATCCCAGCTCATCCATCGACTTACCGAGTGACATTAAGAGTCAATGTCGTTGGGCCTGCATTCCAGTGTCTATAAAAGGGGATGACCATGCCCACAGCATCAAAATGAAATTGGTCCGCTTGCCTTTAAAAGGCCTAGAGTGAGACCTAGAGGGTGAATTTGTGTCAAAAGCCTCTGTCCCCCTTCGAGTCTGTGGCAGCTCTCCCACTCAGTGCCCCCACGCAGCTCAGTGTCAGCACCACCAACTGCATGTACGTGAAATCTCCTCTTAGTCAGGACAGCGCAGGGAGCTCTTGATTTAATGAATCCAGGGACTGTGCTGATACATTCCGCAGGAAGATCATATTTTATTGAATCCAGAGAGGTTAAACACGGGCCTGCTGGGCCCTGATTCTGGCCACTATCCGCAACAAGCAGAGCTCGCACAAGGCCAGTGGCAACTCTCCCGTGCCCAGGGGTCTGTAGAGCCTGCCCACCCAGCCTGCTGCAACAGGGGGAGGAGGACAGGACTTCAGGTGGGGCTCCCAGATCAGGAACTTCTTCATGGGTGACTGGAGACTAACATTGTAACCTCTCTGAGCCTCAGTGTTTTCAGGTGTGAAATTGGGGAAATTATCATAATCCTCACCTCAGAGTTTGCTGGGACGATTAAATGAGATAATGTTGCACACAGCCTTGGTGACAAGAGAGATAAGGGAGTCCACAAGCCACACTCCCCTGACTTGCCAACAATCAAAACAGTACAACTGTCAAACACAATGGAGGATTCTCACAAGGCTAAGAAATCAGCCCCATAATTAATGAGAGTAAATGGACTCAATTATCCTGTTACAAGTGTAAAAACTCTCAATGCTTTCATTTATATAGAAAATACAAACAAAGAAAAGCCCTAAGTACTCCCTCTTAAGAGGCTGAAAAGCATGGTTTGGGGCTCAAGGTAAGATGATAAAACTGTTCTGGGAGATTTGGGGACAGACAACTCACTCCACTGCGTGACACACAAGTCTTTCCCATATGTACATACACTTACAGATGTGTGCAAAGCACACACCCATACTCACGCACTTACTCCCACGCACATGTGAACTCAGTAGGTCTAAGATGCTGACTGAGAGGCAGCCGGAGATGCAGAAAAGAACAAGGCTTTAGACCCCAAACTCCATCCCAGGCTCAGGTTTTCTTATTAACTTGATGATTTTAGGCAAGCCACTTTCTCTGATCCTCATACTAATCAATTTCAAAGCAGTCACAAGGATTAAATGAAACTATATATGTAAACTGCCTAAACTAATACTTGGCATATAGTGAGTATTCAATAAAGGTAATTTTGAAGAGTAGCTATCATCTGCATTAATATATGAGATCACATTAAAATGCCATTAGGTATTGATAGAGATGAGGCCTCTTTGGGCTGATGTCTCCAAGGTCACTTGGGTCATGGTAGTTGACGATGAACCTACAGTTCCTGTTTCCCAGTCCTATGTACCATTCATCTGTTGGATACTGAGTTCTGCTCCTGAGAAACTCATCAAGCCGAAGAAGTGTCCCAAACAACCTGCTCTGCAAGAAAACCAGAGTACTCCCCTCCAGCTCTGTGCGTGGTGAGGATCCGGAGGAAACTGTCTTATGGAAACCATTGATTTGCCAAATTCCTTCTTGAATACATTGCTAAAACCCCCCATTTGTGTTCTCCATCTGAGAAAGATGGAGATGATGTGTCATCCTCACAGGGAAAGATGACATCCCTTAAGAAAAGAATTACTTCATCAAACCTGCAATGTCAGGAGGGCAGGTGAGAGAAAGAAAGCTGAGAGTCCAGCACAAGGCTGGGCAGTAACCACCAGCCCCTCCAGGGTTACAGTTTGACCCCAGGAAGCATCCTAGAGGTGTGAGAAGGAGAGCCACACCAGCCACATGCATCTGCTGGAATTCAGTGGCAGGCAACCTTCCCGTCATCCTGCTTGAGAGGACAGGTCTCTCTGGAATTCATTGTTCAAGAATAAAGATGTGTGGCTTGACCCCTGCTGCTGGCATCCCTCAGCATGTCTCCAAGACTTGGGCTTTACACTCTCACCTGCCACAACTTTGGATCAGAAAGCATGTCTTAGCCATTGAGCTTGAAGGTTACCTCTCAGAGCATCATCTATTATCCTGTGTTATCACTGAACAGAAAATGGACTCAGTCAAGCTGCACAGAACAATGAGCTGTCTGGGCTGCCAGTTGGGCTATTTATACTGGAAGAAGGAGATTTGAAAACCCCATCTCAGTATCTAACCCCGCATGATCCTTTTATATGCAATTATCCCCAGTTTGGCATGAAATCCAAACAAATGTTTAGGAATACTCGACCCTCTAGATGAAAGCTGTAATTAATGTATCAGTGATTTTCTTCTAAAGGGCACATAATCAAAAAGAGGAGCCAGCGTATTAGAGCAATTAATGGAAATTATGGAGCATGTTGAAGACAACGGGTTTGCTTTCTGGTTCCAAATGCTGTCAGGATTTAGACATTGTCAGGTCAAAATCTGTTGTTGCTGAAACCCCAACTCTGATTAACATTCATGGCTTACAAAGGGCATCACACATGCAGGTGGAACTTTGCAAATAGTAAAACATAAAATAACATAATATCCACATAATATCCACATAAACATGTGGATCTTAAAATCTGAACAATATGTAAGCTGAACAGCAGAAAGAAGCTAAGTACTCAGTAGAAAACACTGCAAGGAAGAAAAGGGCTGTGGCTGGGCAAGGAGAGCTTCCAGAAGAGTGAAGTGGAGCTGAAGCCACAAGCACACAGCAGCCTTGTACCTACCATGGAGCCCCACACGGTGCATCAAGATATGGCTTGTGCTTGTTGGGGACACAGCTGTTCCCCATGAGCCAACTGCGAGTGGCTGCAAATGGTCTGTGCTGCAAACCTCCCTGTCTAATGCGTATTGATCCTGGACATACTCTAATGCCACCCCTCCCCTGGAGGGTGAGTAACTCAACAGCAAGTCTTTGCATTCTCATCCTTTGGTTCAGAGACTACAGAGAACAGATGTCCAGGAGATATTTATGGAATTGCATGAAATTGAGAACTGACTCCTCACAACTCTTTCTTTAATTTTAAGATGAGGCCTTCTTTCTGAATTTCTAAAAGTGCACGTGCACCTTTCCCCTGCACACCACCTCATCCTGGAAGCCTTCCTTCATCACCACAGCCCGTGTGGCCTCACTCTCCTCTGAGCTCCAAAATCACACGCCACCCTGTCTTTCCTTATGGGTCTCTATAAAGCCTGTAAGCTCCCAGAAGATAAAGAGAATGTCTTTCTCTTCTTTGTATGTTTCACAATTTATTTTTTAATATATAAGGTATGATGCACTCAACTGTATCTCCCCAAAATGAACATGTTGAAATCCAAACCTTCAGGGTACCTCAGAATGTGGCTGTATTAGGAGACAAGGCCTTTAAGGAAGTAATTAAGGTTAAATAAGGTCTTAAATAAGGCCTGCTCCAATATCACTGATATCCTTATAAGAAGAGAAAGGTGTCAGGAGTACAAACAACTGAGAAAAGATCAGGTGAGGACACAGTGAAAAAATGGCCATCTGTGTCTAAGGAAAGAAATTGAGGAGAAATTCTCCAGAATTGTGAGAAAATAAATTTCTCACAATTTGGACTATTTGGACTATTCTGTCCCAGTATTTTGTTATGGCAGTTCTAGCAAACTAATACCTAAGTTACAAAGTATAAACTCATCTTTTATGTGTTCTATCTCTTCTAAGCAATTTAAGAGGAAATGGAGACACAGACAAAAGAATGAAGTCGAATGTTCTGTGTGTCTGTTAGGCCAATTTGGCTTACAGTGTTGTTTAAGTCTTCTGTTTCCTTATTGATTTTCTACCTGATTGTTCTATCCCTTATTTAAACTGGGATCTTATAGTCTTTGACAAACTAGTACAATGAAGGAAATAATAAAGATTAGAGATTAAATAATTGAAATAGAGAATAGAAAAACAACAGGGAAAAAATCAATAAAACTAAGAGTTGTTTTTCTGAAAAGATAAAGTTGACCAACCCTCAGCTAGATTAACAAAAAAAGAAGACTCAAATAAAATTAGAAATGAAAGAGGACAAATTACAACTGAAACCACAGAAATTTATAGGATCGAAGGACTACTATGAACAATTTTATGTTGACAAATTAGATACCCTAGAAGAAATGGATAAATTCCTAAAAACATACAACCTATCAAGCATGAAATAATAAAGAGAAAATATGAACAGAATAATAAAGAATGATGAGGTTCAATCAGTAACTAAAAGCCACCCAACAAAGAAGCCAAGGACCAGATGATCAATATTTAAAGGATTGACATCAGTCTTTACACTCTTCCAAAAATCTGAAGTAGGAACACTTTCCAAAGTCACTTTATGACACCATTATTACCAAAGCCAAACAAAGACACTCCAAAAATCAAACAATAAAAAAACAACAAAAAGAGTATAGGCCAATATCTCTGGTAAATATAGATGTAAAAATCCTCAATAAAATACTATAAATCAAATTCAACAGGACATCAAAAAATGATACATATTTACCAAGTAGAATTTATTCCTGAAATGCAAGGATAGTTTGACACAAGCAAATTAATTAGTGTAATAAAACATAGTAAAAGGATGAAGAATAAATATCCAGAATTTTGATATTTATCTTATAATTCTGGGCCTTAATGCTACAGAAAAAGTACTTGAGCAAATTCAATACCCTTATAATAAAATTTCCCAGCAAGCTCAGTTTAAAAGGAATTTACAGCATAATAAAGGTTATATATGAATTTTCAGCATAATAAAGGTTATATATGATATATTAATTGACTGGAATGTGGTGATCATTTTATAATGTATACATACATTAAAACATCAAGTTGTACACCTTAAACTCAATTCATTATTAATGCTATTTCAGTAAAGATGTTAATAAGTAAATAAATGAAAGTCATATATAAAAATCCAAGAGTTAATATCACATTAATGAAAAATGAAATGTTTTCCTCTAAGATAAGGAACAAGGCAAGGATGTTCTTTCTTGCCACTTCTATTCAGGATAGTTCTAGAAGTTCTATCCAGAGTAATTAAGCAAGAAAAAAGGCATTCACTTAGAAAAAGAAAAAGGCAAAGGAGAGTTCCTGCGGACTGGCAGGAGCACAGCAGAGGGCCCAAAAACACCTTCAGGGAACTCCACGTGTGCCCAGCCAAGGGCAGACCAGAGACTGCTAGCCGCCAGCCACAGGGGAGCCCACACCCACAGTAAGAGTCACCGCAGAGACCCCTGCATGAGGAGGTCCGACCCAAGTGAGGCCCGGCCTGTCCCAGTTCCTCTCCAGAGTTCCTGCTGAGCAGCAGGAGTGCAATAGAAAGCCTATAACCATCCCCAGGGACCACCGCGGGAGCTCATCCAAGGCCACTCCCACTGCCCTCTTGAGGTACATCCACTACTGCCACCACCAACTTTAGTGACAGTAGTGTCCATCTGGGGACACCTGCTGAGCACCAGAAGTAACTCCAAGGTGAAATACAAGTAATTTGTAGTGTCAATACAAGATTATAGGATAGAAGCCGCAATACCTCAGATCAGCATTGCAAGAAAGGAAGATACACAATCAACATGAAAAAACAAGGGAAGAAAAGTGCCCCAAATAAACCTTGATACCATTGTAACAGAATCCATTGACAACACAACTGATGAAATGTCAGAGAAAGAATTCAGAATGTACATAATTAAAATGATTTGTGAATTAAAGAATGACAGAAGCAACCAAATACAGGCAAAAACTGATCAATCCAACAAAGAAATAGGAGAGCAAATAAAGGCAACCATTGAACACTTTAACAAAGAGATAAGAGAGCAATTACAAGTAGCAAAAGACTACTTTAAGAAAGAGCTAGAGATCATGAAAAAAAACCAATCAGAAATTCTTGAAATGAAGGAAACAATAAACCAAATAAAAACTCAATAGAAAGCATCACCAGCAGACTAGATCACCTGGAAGACAGAACCTTGGATAATGAAGACAAAATATACAATCTTGAAAATAAAGTTGACCATGCAGTGAAGATGGTAAGAAATCATGAACAGAACATACAAGAATTATGGGACAGCATCAAAAGACCAAATATAAGATTTATTGGGATAGAAGAAGGTGCAGAAATTCAAACCAAAGGAATGCACATTCTCTTCAATGAAATAATATCAGAAAATTTCCCAAACATGAAAAATAAATTGGAAAATCAAATACAAGAGGCTTATAGGACACCAAATTTCAACATATCTACACCAAGGCACATTATAATGAAAATGCCCAACATACAGAATAAGGATAGAATTTTAAAGGCCACAAGAGAGAGGAACCAGATTACATATAAGGGGAGACCAATTCGTATCTCAGCAGCTTTTTCAACCCAGACCCTAAAAGCCAGGAGATCGTGGAACAACATATACCAAGCTCTGAAAGAAAATGGATGCCAACCAAGAATCCTATATCCAGCTAAATTGAGCTCCAGATTTGATGATGAAATAAAAACCTTCCATGATAAACAATGGTTAAAAGAATTTACAGCAAGAAAGCCTGCACTACACAACATTCTCAGTAAAATATTACAGGAGGAGGAAATGACAACCAACAATGAAAATATGCAAAGAGAGGAACTACACTAAAAGGGGGGGAGGGCGCAATCAAACAAGAAACCAGTTTAAGGTAAAAACCAAAAATAAACCAAAATGACCAGGACTACAAATCATATTTCAATAATAACCCTGAATATGAATAGCCTAATACACCAATTAAAAGACATAGACTGACAGACTGGAGAAGAAAAAAAAAGACCCAACAATATGCTGTCTTCAAGAGACTCATCTCACAGGAAAAGATAGCCACAGACTGAAAGTAAAAGGGTGGGAAAAAATGTATCACTCACATGCACCCCACAAACAAGCAGGAGTTTCCATCCTCATATCCAATAAAGTGGATTTCAAACCACAGCAGGTGAAAAGAGATAAAGAAGGTCATTTCATACTTCTTAAGGGAATCATACATCAACAAGACATAACAATCATAAATATCTATGGCCCAAACAATGGAGCATCCACGTATATAAAACAAATCATTCTCAAATACAAAAATCAGATCACAACACAATGATACTTGGAGATTTTTAACATAGCTCTCTCACCACTGGATAGATCTTTCAAACAAAAACTAAAAAAAGAAACCATAGATCTCAATGAAAGTATCAATAATTTAGACTTAACAGACATATATAGTGTTCCATCCATCAATGAGCAAATACACTTTTTTCTCAGCAGCACATGGATCCTTTTCCAAAATAGATCATATGTTATGTCATAAAGCCAGTCTTAACAAATACAAAAAAATAGAGATTCTACCCTGCATCCTATCCAACCACAATGGAATAAAATTAGAAATCAATGACAGATTAAAAAATAGAAACTACTCCAACACCTGGAAACTAAATAATATGCTATTGAATGATGCATGGATAACAGAAGACATCAGGGAAGAGATTAAAAAAGCTCATTTATAAGAAGAAGTAAAAGTCAACCAATAAATGAATTGTCTCTTCATCTCAAAGCCTTAGAAAAGGAAGAACAAATCAACACCAAAAGAAGTAGAAGACAGGAAATAATTTAAATCAGGAATAAAATTGAAACAAAAGAAACAATTCAAAAAATTGACAAAACAAAAAGCTGGTTCCTTGAAAAAATAAACAAAATTGACAAACCCTTAGCTACCCTAATGAAAAGAAGGAGGGAGAAAACCCAAATTACTAAAATTTGTGATGAAAAAGGAAATAGACACTACCAAAAACAGACACTACCAAAATACAGAGGATAATTACAGCAAGAAAGCCTGCACTACACAACATTCTCAGCAAAATATTACAGGAAGAGAAAATAATAGAGCATATGTTATGTCACAAAGCCAGTTTTAGCAAATACAAAAAAATAGACATACTATTTTGAAAATATATTAATATTTTTTCAATAATATTTTGAAAATTTATACTCCAGTAAAATAGAAAACCCTGAAGACACTGACAAATTTCTAGAGGCATATGAACTACCCGAACTGAACCAAGAGGACATATACAACTTAAACAGATCAATTTCAAGCAAGGAAATAGAAGATGCCATCAAGAGCCTGCCAACCAAGAAAAGCCCACATCCTGACGGATTCTCAGCCGGATTCTACAAGACCTTCAAAGAAGAATTAATACCAATACTCCTCAAACTATTTCATGAAATAGAAAAGGAGGGAAACCTCCCAAACTCATTCTATGAGGCGAGTATCACTCTGATTCCAAAACCAGACAGAGACACATCAAAGAAAGAAAACTTTAGACCAATATCCATGATGAACATAGATGCAAAAGTTCTCAATAAAATTCTGGCAAATTGCATACAAAAACATATCAAAAATAGTGCACCATGATCAAGTGGAGTTCATCCCAGGGATGCAAGGTTGGTTCAACATACAGAAATCAATTACCGTAATCCATCACATTAATAGACTCAAAGAGTCAAATGATTTTATCAATCGATCCAGAGCATCCAAGCATTTGACAAAATACAGCACCCTTTTATTGTTCAAAACACTAGAAAAACTAGGGATAGTAGGAACATACCTCAACTTTGTAAAAGCTATATGTGCTAAACCCAAGGCCAATATCATCCTAAATGGACAAAAATTGGAAGTGTTCTCTCTAAAAATGGGACAGGAATGCCCTCTTTCACCATTGCTATTCAACATATTCCTTGAAACACTAGCCAGGGCAATTAGACAGATGAAAGAAATTAAAGGTATATGAATAAAAAAAGAAGAACTCAACTATCATTATTTGCAGACAACATGATTCTGTACTTCAAGGATCCAAAATATTCTACCAGAAAACTTCTAGAATTAATAAATGATTTCAGCAAAATAGCAGGATATAAAATCAACACCCACAAATCAATTTCATTTCTATACATCAGTGATTAATCTTCTGAAAGAGAAATTATGAAATCTATCCCATTCGCAATAGCCTCAAAAAATAAAATAAAATACTTGGAAATCAATTTAACAAAAGAGGTGAAAGACCTCTACAATGCAAACTACAAGACACTGAAGAAAGAAATTGAAGAAGACCTTAGAAGATGGAAAAATCTCCCATGCTCCTGGATAGACAGAATCAATATTGTCAAAATGGCCATACTACCTAAAGTGCTATATATATTCAGTGTGATTCCAATTAAAATCCCAACATCATTCCTGATAGAAATAGAAAAGGCAATCATGAAATTCATTTGGAAGAATAAGAGACCCAGAATAGCCAAAGCAATCCTTAGCAAGAAGAGCGAAGCAGGAGGCATCACAATACCAGACCTTAAATTATACTACAAAGCAATAGTAACAAAAACGGCACAGTACTGGCACCAAAATAGACATGTAGACCAATGGTATAGAATAGAAGACACAGAGATAAACCCACTTACATACAGTTACCTTATACCAGATAAAGGAGCCAAACACGTACACTGGAGAAAAGATAGCCTCTTCAACAAATGGTGCTAGGAAAACTAGAAGTCCATATTCAGCAAAATGAAACTAAACCCCTATCTCTCACCATGCATAAAATTCAACTCAAAGTGGATCAAGGACTTGGGAATCAGACCAGAGACTCAACGCCTAATAGAAGAAAAAATAGGCCCAAATCTTCATTATGTCAGATTAGGACCATACTTCCTTAACAAAACTCCTATAGCACAAGAAGTAAAATCAAGAATCAACAAATGGGATGGATTCAAACTAAAAAGCTTCTTCTCAGCAAAAGAAACAATCAATGAAGTGAAGAGAGAGCCGACATTCTGGGAACAAATATTTGCCACACGCACATCTGATAGAGCACTAATCTCCAGGATATATAAAGAACTCAAAAACTTAACACTAAAAAAACAAACAACCCAACCAATAAATGGGCCAAGGAGTTGAACAGAAACTTCACAGAAGAAGATATACAATCCATCAACAGACATATGAAAAAATGTTCAACATCTCTAGCAATCAGAGAAATGCAAATCAAAACTACCCTAAGATTTCATTTCACACCAATCAGAATGGCAGTTGTCAAGAATACAAACAACAATAAGTGTTGGCGAGGTTGTGGGGGGAAAGGCACACTCATACATTGCTGGTGGGACTGCAAGTTGGTACAACCAATGTGGAAAGCACTATGGAGATTCCTTAGAAAACTTGGAATGGAACCACCATTTGACCCAGCTATTCTACTCCTTGGTCTATACTCAGAAGACTTAAAAACAGCATACTACAGTGATGCAGCCACTTCAATGTTTATAGCAGCTCAATTCACAATAGCTAAACTGTGGAACCAACCTAGATGCCCTTTGACTGATGAATGAATTTTTAAAAACTGGTAATATACACAATGGAATATTAATCAGCAATAAGAGAGGATGAGATTATGGCATTTTCAGGTAAATGGATGGACCTGGAGAACATCATGCTAAGTGAAGTAAGCCAATCTCAGAAAACCAAATGCCGAATGTACTTGTTGTTAAGTGGATGCTGATCCATAATGTGGGGGAGGACACGGGAAGAACGGAGGAACTCTGTTCACAGGGGTGGGAGGGTGGAGTGGGCAGGGGGACAGTAAAGATGGTGGAATATGATGGCCATCATAGCCCTAGCTTTATGTATGACCGAATGTATGTTATGATTCTACATCACATACAACCAGAGAAATGAAAAGTTGTGCTCCATCTGTGTACAATGAATCACACTCTGCTATCATGTAAACCTAAATAGAACAAAGAAAGAAAGAAAAGGAAAGAAGGAAGGAAGGAAGGAAGGAAGGAAGGAAGGAAGGAAGGAAGGAAGGAAGGAAGGAAGGGAGGGAGGGAGGGAGGGAGGGAGGGAGGGAGGGAGGAAGGGAGGAAAGAAAAAGAAAAAAAATAATTATCTGTGCTTACTTATGACTTGATATTACATATAGAAAACCTCAAATTCCACTATAAAAAACCCCACAAATCCTGTTAGAACTAATGAATTCACTAAAATTGCAGCATCTAAAATCAACATACAGAATCAGTTGTTTTCTGCACACTAACAACAAATTATTCAAAAGGAAATTAAAAAACCATGTCATTTACAATAGCAAAAAAGAGGGGAATGCTAAGGAAAAAATTTAAGAAAATTTTAAATTTTAAAAAAGAAAGATCTATACACTGAAAACTACAATGCATGAATGAAAGAAATCAAACAATGCAAATAAGTGGAAAGATACCCATGTTCATGAATGGAAAGAATTATAGGGTGAAAATGTCCATATTACATTAAATAATCTCAAATTCGGTGTAATCCCTATCAAATCTCAATGGTGCTTTTTTTTTTTTTTTTTACAAAAATAGAAAGTATAAAATTCATATGAAATCACAAAAGACCCTGAACAGCCAAAGCAATCTGGAGAAAGAAGAATAAAACCTGGCAGCCTCACATTCTGATTTTTAAATATATTTCAAATCTACAGTAATTAAAACAGCATGCTATGGCTATACATGTAGACACAAACACTAGTGGAACAGAATAGAGAACCCAGAAACAAACCCACACACTTATGACCAAACTAATATTTGACAAGGATGCCAAGACACCATGGACACAGGACAATTTCTTCAACTAATAGTGCTGGGGTAGCTAGATATCCACATGCAAAAGAATGACATTTTCCCCTTATATCATACACAAAAATCAACTGAAAACATTAAATATTTAACTGTATGACCTGAAACTGTAAAATTCCTAGGGGAAAAAAAAAATGAGGAAAAACTTCATGACATTATTCTTGGCAATGATTTCTTGGCTATTCCACCAAAAGCACAGGCAACAAAATAAAAATGAGTAAATGAGTTGATATCAACCAAAAAAGTTCTATCCAGCAAAGGAAGTACTCAACAAAGTTAAAAGGCAATATATGAAATGAAGGCAAACACACGCGAACTGCATATCTGATAAGGGGTTAAAATCAAAAATAAACAGGGATCTTGTATAACACAATAGCAAAAGAACAACTAACCCAGTTTTAAGAAATTGCATTTGTATAGACATTTCTCCAAAGATAGTCAATAAGTATATGAAAACATGATCATCACATTTGATTCATCATTAGTGAAATACAAATCAAAACCACAAGATACCACCTTGCATTTCTTAGGATAGCTATTATCAAAAAAAAACCCAGATAACAAGTGGTGAGGATGTGATAATAGGAATGCTTTACTCTTACACACTGTTGGTGGGAATATACATTGGTATAGCCACTGTGGAAACCAGTAAGGAGATTCCTCAAACATTAGAAACAGAATTACCATATGATCCAGCAACTCCCCAAAGAATTGAAATCAGGATCTCAAAGATATATGTGCACTCCTGTGTCAACTACAGCACTGTTCATTATAGTCAAGATGTAGAAACGACCTCAATGTCTATCAATAGGTGAATGGAGAAACATACACATATTATTTATCTCTCAAAAGAAAGAAATCCTATGGACAAGTAAGAGAAGCTCAAACACAGCATGAGTCACTTATACAAAGTAGCTAAGACAGTGAAATTCATAGAAACAGATGAGAATTGTGGTTTTCAGGACTGAGACGAAGGGGGAAATAGGAAGTTGCTATGCATGTGGTCTCTCTACCTCCCCAAAGAGAAGAGGCTGCGAGGACACTTACATTGAGCCTGTTCAGATCTGATTTGTGAAAATCCTCACAGTGGGATGCTCAGGGCTCCCTGAAACATCTTCTGATGACCATTCCCAGCAGTGAAGAGAGCCCTCAGCCTCGGGAAAGGCTCAGTGTTGCTCGATTGCCAATTACCTTCCAGCCACTTGAGTTACGCTGGTGAGTCTCCCCCTGAAGGACCTCCAGCTTTGAAATCACCGAGCTCTGAAGTCAGGCTCGCTATAGGAACTGCAGATCTTGTCAGGACTTCAGTAAGTCGAAGGAAAAACAATGGATCTGAAAAATAACGAAAACAGCAAATGACACCATTAAAACTACTTTTCATATTTCAAGGGATTAAAAGCCAGGAGATGTTTCTCACCTGCACATCTCCATAAAATCTTCAGTCATGTTGAAAAAGGGGAAAAATTAGCATTTCATGATATTTTTCACCTGTGGCAGCATCGCCACACAGCAAAAATGCCAGCTTGTGGCTTTGCTTGTGAATATTTGTGAAAAATGAAGTTAAATGAGCACCAGGAGGGAAGAGCAGCCATCATGCTTGGAGTGGAGCTGGGTTCTGAGAGCCTTTAGGGACCTAGCGAGGCCAGACCTCCTGGCCCAGGTGTACTAATGCATATTGACAAGGGAACACAGCTGTCTCTTATTGCTCTCTCCCACTGTCTCCCTGAAGTGACCCCTCTCGATGTTCCCATTCTAGGGAAAACAGAGGGCAAGGAAGAATGGCTCTGCCAAGAGTCCTTATGCTTCCTCTACTCTGACCCCAGCAGGCACAGCACTTTGTCCAGATGTCCATTGCTGATGCCCAGAATCTGACCTTGAGGATGGGCCACAGCTCTTTCAGAGTACACAGCATCCATCCTAGCCCCTTTGTAACAAAAGTCAACCTCAAATATATCCACGGTGAGGCCATGAGACTCCATAGCTGCTGCCCCTGCTGTTGGGCTTGCCACTGTTTCCAGTGAAAATCCAAGCAACCTGGTGTTGCTGGCTCCATGCCCCTGTATTAGGAGAAAACAGCTCAGCAGCAAGAGTGGAAGTACTCCATGGCCCCCCAGGGCCTGGGAGTCTAGGCCCGTTATTCTTGGCCAGGTCCAAGGTCAATCGAGTATCCTACCCTGTGGCTCCCTGCTCTCCCTTAGGACACCAATTCCCTTCCAGGGAAAACTTCAACCCTTTAAAGTTAGGGTGTGTCCTGGTCCAGCACCCCACACGACCATCACAGACAGGCATCATCCGAACATTTGATAAGGCGTGCACTCGACCACACTGTGAATGCTTACTTGAAAGGCTAAAATGTAAAACAGAATGAAGTGAAGCTTCTTTGAGAGAAGAGGGCTATCCTCCTCCTCGGCCCCTCTATCTCCAAATATGGTCTATTAAATCCACGGATCCAAGATCAAAATTTTTTGTTTTTCAAGATAGAGAAATTGAGGCCCAGAGGAGAAGAGGACAACCCAAGAATACACTGTGGGTGTGCGGCAAAGTGGGTGTGGCAGAGAGCATTTTCCAAATTAGCCATTGCAACATATCCCCATCCCACCTACAGCGTGGCCTCTCCAGCACTGAGAAGGGTCTGTAATTCTCAACGGGGAACAACTTCCCCCTATTTCAGGGGACATTTGGAAATTTCTGGTGGCAATTTTTCTTCTACTGTCATTGAATGGGTAGAGGTCAGGGATACTGTCACACATCCTGTAGTGAGTGCACAAGACAGCCTCACAACAAAACCAACACCAATAGTGCCAAGGCTGAGAAACTCTGCTCTCAACCACAGCACATTGGGAGAAAACTCCAAGCAGAAGTAAGAGCACACAGGACTCCAGGATGCATTAGAGGACCCAGCTTCTCCTGACACATTAAGGGGACACATTTTTTCCCCAAAACAACAAATGATCATCTCTCATCTTTTGGCTTCTGGAGGGAGAACAATAAATCTCCACAGCATTATTGTTAGCTCGAGGTGAAGACTTGGCGCGACAGAGGTGCAATGGAAACATTGTCAAGGAGAGAACTGTATTGATTAGACCATTCCCTTGAAGGGTTTGTGGAGTAAATAAACATGCAAACAAGTGTGGCTATCCACCTGTAGTTGCTTGAATTTTCCGCCTACTTGCCTAGTCTGGCTCTCTAGAAGTGACACTTTTTAAAGAGTTATTTGTTTTAAGGCTTTGGAGATCATTTCTTTTTAGTTTCCAAAAGTTTTACCAGATAAAACCCATCTGGTCATAGTATGAGAGCATGTGCCTCATGGCTTTCACCAATATATTTACATTACTTTTAATCTCTGCTTATTTATCAGGCTAAAAAAAAATACTCACCTAGTTGTTTTCATTGAGTTTGATAAGGCTCCTTTAACATTGTGAAAGCTTCCATGTGGACTATTCATTCTTGAGCTCTTGGAGCTTTAATAAGGAACTTGCAATCCTCCTGCCTCAGCCTCTGGAGCTTCTGGGATTACAGGTGTGTGTCACCACACCTGGCTTCCATGCATTTCTTTTTACTTTGCTACTTAATGTTTTCATTGAGTTGAATAAGGATAAGCTGGCTTTCTTTTCTTATTGACCCTTTTATATTGATTCTTCAGTGAAATTTTATGTTCAGGTCTTCTGCTCATGGCTCAGTAGAGTGTTTTGGGTTTCTTATTGGTTGGTGTGAACATTTTCTATATTATCATTGAATATAAATAGTATGAATGAATCTTTTACCATATGGTAAATGTTTATCATTTGTCATTTGAATTTTCATAATGTTTTGATAATATTGAAGATTTAAAAAACTTTTTTATCCAGTGCAATCCATTTAACTCTGAGATTTCTCTAATAGTGAAGGAGTCTCTCTTTACATACTCAGGTAAATGTGTTCTTATTCTGACCTTGGTTTGGTGTTTATAGTTTTATAATATATACTTCTATAAGTATTTAAATAGTCTCAACATAACGTGGTAAGGAGAATAATAAATATATCACCCGACAAGGAGTCCTAGAGAATTGAAAATATGACGCGATGAATGTTCCTCACCTGAGAATATTACCCCATTTTATGTATGACTCATGTACTCAGTAGACCTTTTTAATTAAAAAAACAATTATCAACATCTAAGACATACAAGAGAGCATAAAGAATAGTACAGCAAATTCTCCTGCCTCTGGCCTTAGAAAATAAACCAATCCTAGCAGAGATGGAGGCACCTGCCACCTTCTCCTTGACTGTGTCCTCTCCCCAGCCAGCTGCAAGCAACTTACATCCTGGACTTGTGTCCATTATTTCCATGCATTCTTTTTTAGGAGGGTGGTATACCAGAGATTGAACTCAGGGGCACTCGACCACTGAGCCACATCTCTAGCCCTATTTTGTATTTTATTTAGAGACAGGGTCTCACTGAGTTGCTTAGTGCCTGTCTTTTCCTGAGGCTGGCTTTGAACTTGCAATCCTCCTGCCTCAGCCTCTAGAGCTACTGGGATGACAGGCGTGTGCTAGCCCACCTGGCTTCCATGCATTTCTTTTTACTTTGCTACTTAAATATGTACTACGAAGCAAAACAGACTTTCATGTTACACACACACACATGGGCAGATACATACACATAACATTGTCTTCCTCTATAACTTTCTCATTTTCTTAATGTCATGCACGAGAGAGTCCTCCATTTTGACACAGACAACACCAGAACATTCTTTTCCATGGATGTATTTTTTGTGTTTTGATACATCTTCTTGTTCACGGACCTTCAGGCTTTATTTTTTTCTTATACATAGTGCTTCTGCTAATGACCTCATGCTTGTCTCCTCCAAATAATTTGCAAGTATTAGTCGCAATTTCAGTAGGACATTTTTAGGACTAGACATAATGATTTGACAATTTATTAAAAACACTTGAAAAATCAGGGGAAATGAGGAAAAAATCTATTGTGAATAATGAGGAACGCTGGATCTTAAAATTATAAAGTTATAATAATCAAAACAATTTGGTATTGGTTTAGGCATAGAGCAACACGAGGGCTCAAGAATGAATGCTGGTCCACATGGAAGCATTCACAACGCTAAAGGAGGTATTTTAAACCAATGATGATATGATGACTCAATCAACAGCATCGTGACAGTTACCCAGCAGCTTGATAAAACTAACCCGGATTCCTGTCATATTCCTATGAAAAAGTAATTCCAACAATGAACCAAATAACACATTCCAGGCCCCAGACACAGACACAATCAAAATGGTCAATGAAGATTATCAACTGAACTGGCCCAGTGGCATATTCCTGTAACCAGCTACTGGGGCCCCCAGAAAGCACAGCAGAGAGAGAAGAGGAGGGAGGGATCCCGGCATCTGCTCCTTGGGCTCTCTCATGGCAGGACCGCCTGGGGCTGGCTGTGCCTCCATCAGCAGGCCATGTTCCACACCACATTCCCTTCTCCTTCCCGTTCCAGCTACCGTGCAATCCATCTCCTCCTTCACGCTCTGGGCTGCCAGCCTCTCTGGGCCCCCAGCCCGTTTCCTGCTCCATCCTTCCTGGTTTCACAGTAGGAACCCACATCTCTGTAGCTAATCCCTTAGTAATTAACTACACTCAATTGTACTAATTCAAGTGTGCCATTTATTTCCCATTGAGACCCTGGTACAGGGTCTGATGTATAGGATGATAACACTTAAGTGCTTCCCCCACAAGTTGTCTCACACACAAACACACACACTCATAGTATGTACCAGGAAGGACACACAGAAAACTGTGACTAGTGGTTAATTCTGGGGAATGGAGTGGGTCGGTAAAATTTGTAAATAAGGAATGTTTTACCTTTGTAAAAAGGTAAAACAAAAGAAATTTTTGCTGGTTTAGACTGTTCCAACAAAATGAACATGTATTTCTTTTTGAATATAGAAAAAAATAGAGAATTGCAGATCTGTCTCTATCCAGCTCTTCTGGGGCAGAGTAACTTTAAAAAGCCAGCCCTCTTTGTAATTAGCACCTCTCCTCTTAAAATCTAGTAACTGCCTCTGTCAGACACGTGGCCCTGGGCACATAGAGCTGGTTGGAGCCCCTCCGCCCCAGTCCACAGGGAGAGCAAGAGTTGTAAAGATGAGAGCGTTTCTTCTGTCCATGGGGGTCTAGTCACAGGCCATTTGAAACATCAAAAATGCGAGTCTGTTAAGCAGAACAGAACCTAGGCTTTCTCAGAATCAAGGAGAACCATGCCAGCCAAGTTCCCTTTCCCCTGAAAATGTGTCATTGTAGCCACGCTAATTTGGAGGAGGTTGAAATTTAGAGAACACGAGGAAGATCAACTTACATAAAACTTTTTTGAAAATGTCTCTCCCAGAACCAGTCTTGGACTGGGACTTGGCATGAAACTTATCCCAAAGGAAAGATGGAACCTGGTGACAGAAACACGAATTGCATTCCAAGAACTTTAGAGGCTAATTCTTGGTCTTGCAGCAGACTATGGTCCTATTTGAAGTCACCTCCCAATCAGAGGCCATTTCCATTTCAGGATCAGGTTTTCAGATAGCTGTATCACTTTGGCCAAATTCACAGTTGAGCAGTCCCACAGATGATCTCCCTTCAAAATGCCTCCACCATAAAGGAGGCTGGTAACATCTCTGGCTGCCCATCCATCAGTACCGTGTGCGAGGCTAATGGTCGTGCATGCAGTTGTCCATTTGGACATCTCTCCTGCAACTTCATTTCTTCTCAATCTCTGTTTCATGGAGGAATGGAGTACTATTTCACCATGGCTCATAGCTTTTAACAGGCATGTCTAGGATTATTGTATCATAATTCAAACGAGCAAATGAAACTAAACCATCTTATTTATGGTACATGACCAAATTGTAAATTACACAGAGAAATTTCTTCTTCCTTCCCTTCCTCCCTTCTTTCCTCCCTCTCTCCCTCCCTCTCTCCCTCCCTCCCTCCCTCCCTTCCCTCCCTCCCTCCCTCCCTTCCTCCCTCCCTCCCTCCCTCCCTCCCTTCCTTCCTTCCTTCCTTCCTTCCTTCCTTCCTTCCTTCCTTCCTCATTAAGTTCCTCTCT
>CM053411.1:71986230-72003448 GCA_028644305.1 Xerus rutilus | reverse complement strand
GTCTTGAAGGTTGCATGGGAGTCTTTGAGGTATAGCAGAGGAGAGGAGACATTTGGGCATAGAGCCAAACACATGCACAGGACCTAAAACACAAATGGATTGAGAATGCTCAAAACAGAACACTTGCACAGATAGTGTATTCCTTAAAATGCAGAATTGATTTTATCCTGCCGGCAATTAGAACCCCTGAAAGGGTTTTAAATGGGAGATTAACAAGGTGTTTCATGCTTATAGAAAAGGGGGACAGCAAAACACCATGTCCCCAATGCCCCTCTCTGTTCTCAAACATCCAACTTAAAGGAAAAAGGAGAGCAAGTCTGGGCCTGAATGACCAGATGCACACTGCCCTGGCTTTCTCTTAGGTATGCTGGAATTAAGGCAAGGTAGCGTCATGTGTAGAAACTGCTTTCTTGCTCGTGCACCAGGACAGCTGTTCCTTGGGAGGCTGGTAAGCAAAGCAATGATGTCACTGCTTCTGTAGCCTAATAAACCCCTCTCCCTGCAGTAACTGGTGCAGATCTGCATACCATGGAGAGGACAATGACTGTCCAGACGCTGCCCCTAGACAGAGCATCATGAGGGGTGGGGGTGGGGAGTGCTACTTTCCAGTGAGGTGTCAGAGGCACTGCATGGAGCAGACATACACTGCCTAGTCTGTTGTCACTGGACTTTTCCTGTAAGTATTTCTGGAGAAATCCTGCATCTCATATCCCATCTCCAGCTGTTTTCCTTGGTCTCTCAGCAACCTATCCCATGGCCCTAGCACAGATGGGCTGAGAACGTTAGGTAAGATCAGACGTGCAATTTCTCTCTGGAGGTTGTGTGAGAACTGGCCTAGTGGGGGCATCCCAGTATTACTATTCTAAACAATAAGGGGAATGTCAATAAGGCCAGCGCGACACATGTCTCATAGGAGCACCTTCCTTTACTGCTGGAAATAAATAACACTTTGTCCTACCTCTGTTCTTTCTTCTAGAAAGTTCAAAGAAACTTAGGGACTTTGTCTCTTTAATCTTTTTCAACATCTCCAAAAGATAGGGTGATGAAAATAACACTTCCACTGAGCACTCACAAATACATTTCAAGCCTGGTGTGTGTGAATTACACAGAAGGAGGGCTTTGATCTCTGTCGATTTCATCCACTCTCATCTGGTGAAAAGGACCCTCTCCCTGGACCTCCTGAGTTGACACAGGATTTGAAGAATCTAAATCTGAGATACAGGCTGCCAGACACAATATTTCCAAACAATGATTTTTCATCTTTTCATTGTAAAATATGTGTGTGTTATAGACATAAAATCAGTAGTTATTTCAAAATGCTAAGATGATGATTTTTAACATGTAGATGTATTTCCTTCTGGTCTTCCTGACTACATAACAAAATCAAGATCAAAGAGAACACAGGATTTGGGATCCCAATAAATTTCAATCCTGCTGAAGGTAGCATGAGACTAGGAACATACACATCCTGCGGGGAGGGAAAAGAAGAATGTTCTGCAATCTATTTTGATGATCAAGCTCTGAAAAATGGCAAACTAAGTGGGAGTGAAGATCATCTCTACTGTCACATTCCTAATAGCCTTTCAAGTAGGAAAAGTACCATGGAGTTTTGAATTATTGCTGGACTAACTAGGTGACCTCAAAATCCCCTCCAAATCCTGGATTATATGACCATAAAACTCTCTGAAATGACAAAGTACCAGATTAATCTCAGAGCTTTAACTCTGACCAAATTTGGTTCTTATGAAGAGAGGAAATGTAAAATTTAGAACCAGATCAGGATAAAACAAGAAACCTATCTCAGCCAGTTGCAATGACACATGCCTATAATCCTAGCAACTCAGGTGGCTGAGGCAGGAGAACCGCAAGTTCAAGGCCAGCCTAGGCAACTTAATGATATCCTATCTCAAAATAAAAATTAACAAGGGCTGGGGTGTAGCTAAGTAGTAAAGTGCCCCTGGGTTCAATCCCCAATACTGGAAGGAAGGAAGGAAGGAAGGAAGGAAAGAAGGAAGGAAGGAAGGAAGGAAGGAAGGAAGAGTCTGCATGTGACCTTCCAGCATGACAATCAGGGTAATCTGACTGCTACATGGTGGCATGGAGACCTTGGAAAGAGACTTCTAAAAGCAAGAAGCACAAGCTCCCAATTCCTTAGGGTCCATAGTAGCAACACTGCTGTGCTATTTTTTGACCACAAAGCCCACCTAAATTCAAGTGATTGAGACATAAACCTGGCCTTTGATGGGAGGGCTGCCAAGGACCCACAGCCATCCCTTTGTCTTCTAGGTAGAAAGGACCATCAGGCAAAGATGGCTGACATCATCTCCTGAATTATCATCATCTCTGTGTCTTGTTAGTCTTCTCACATCCCTCTCCATAGTCCCTGGCTCAGTTATCTCTGGCCCAAGAAAAGCAAAAACCATTTTCCTTGTGAACCCAAACATCCCCACATCCCAGTGGCCTAGAGGTTGCAAAGAGGTCATATGAACTGTAACATGCATTTTGAGTAGCATGCTATGCCAATCTACACAACTATTGACTATCCTTCACACCAAGTTTCCCCAAATTTGGGAGTTCCAAAGGGATATCTCCAAGAAAGGTTTATCTGAGATGGTAAGCTCAGGGACAGGTCCACTCAGGTTGCTCATGAGCCTCTTCTTGGTGATGTTTGATCACACCCCACTGGGCCTGGCCAGACTGTGCCTTCTCTCTAGGCCTCAGTATACATTAGCTATCCCACATGGGATTCTGATTTCTGCAACAGTGCTTCCTAAGTCAGTTGCCCATGGGGCTGGGCCTGCCTTCATTTTCTCTGCCTCCACAGTATCTGGCCCTGTGCTCAACAGGGTACTCACATTTAGTGGCTGAATACCCAGAAGTTACCTTTTAATATCTTTAAAATAAAAATTGAGTTTTCATTCTTTTATTTTTTTTTAATCTCCAGGTTTGCTTGGAAGAAACAAAATATTCTGGTGTATTCTACATGGCATCTGTACCTCCTTCAGCACCATTTGCAAAAGTGTTCTAAAAGTGAAAATTGTTGCGGGCTAAAATTGTGTGTCCTTTGCATTTTCATTCAGGCTCAGAATGATGCTGTGATAAAGGAAGAACAGATGTTTGATGCAGGTAGAGCTTGCTTTTACCCACAGAACACAAAATCATCAAATCATTTTCATCCATCAAAACAAAATCATGGTTTTTCCAAATTAATGTGGGTCTGTCTAGGGGAGGGAGGATTTCACTAGCAGGACTTTGGCAATGACTAACCTACTGTGGACCCACCAGCTCATTCTCACAGAGCAGATGATCACTGAGGGAGGAGACTATGAGCTTCAGGGCAGAAGATCAGCATGCCATTCCCAGCTCCGCACTCACCAGCTCCGCAACTGAAAGGAGTAGCTTACTGTCTCAGGGCCTCAGTTTTAATATCCGTAGAGACAAAAATGCAATGTCATTTTGCTGATTAGACTAAGAAAACTTATATAACACACCTAGCATAGTAAATAGCACACATTAAGCATGAATAGCTGCTTTGAGTTTTATGATAATAGAAATGATGTAAAACAGAGAATAGTTAGGTAATTGATTCACCATTCAAGTGGTTTATTCCTAAAAAAACCAGTGTTAGAAATAACCCAGGATGGCTGGGCATGGTGGTACCCTCCTATAATCCCAGCTTGTCAGGCTGAGGCAGGAGGATTGTGACGTCAAAGCCAGCCTCATCAATTTAGCGAGGCACTAAGGAACTTAGCGAGACACTATCTCTAAATAAAATATAAAAAAGGCCTGAGGATGTAGCTCAGTGATTGAACTCAGTGCCCTTGGGTTCAATCCCTAATACCGCCACTAACACCCTTCGCCCCCCCAAAATACCCCAGGGTGTCTCACATAAACTCTATCCTCTATCTTGTTTTTCCCCAGCAAGTAGTTTAAGAAGATAAATGGACAGTTCCTTAGACATGATGTGCATGGACAGGCTTTCTCCCTCCTCAGCCTGCCCTTCATCCCTAACTGGTCAGACTGATGGTGTTTGGCTATAGTATGGAAGATAAAGTGACCAGCCCAGTTCATCCCTCCAGTGCACCTGGGAAGGAAATGGAAAATATTCTCAGAGAACTCATTGGCTGCTCAGCCTCTGAAGCACAAGGAAAAGATAACCTTGAGAATTAAATCCACATCAGCCCAACAAGACTGGCCTAGCCCATGTGCCTGTATGCCTGAGGGTAGGACTGTTCAACAGCTCTGCTGCTGGCAAGAGGGAGGCAATGTGAGAAGCAGAAGGAAGCAAGGAGAGGGCTGGGCTCCACTGGCACAAATGGCACTTACTGGGCCTTCAGCTCTGCTTTCTTCATTCATCCACTCACTCATTCACCACACAAATAATGACTGAGCCTTCACTGTCCAGAGCTCCCATGGCTCAATGGTGACATAGGTTGCATTAGAGTTGAAGAAAGGAATATACAGAGAGGGAAAATCCTGAAGGGAGGAGGAAGATGGCAGAATAAAGAGGTCATTTCCTTGGTGGCTCCTTAGTGTGAAACCAAGAAAAGCAGATAGGCAGCAAAGTAAGTGAATGAACAAGAATTAGGGGAAACTTTACTAAAATTTGAGACTATACACTCAAAACAGATCAGGGACTCAGGAGATCAAAACTGTAGGCATCTTAGTAGAAGCTATTTGGTTTAATGTTGTATACTCTTTGCATTGATTTCCATTATTATTTGTCTCCCCCTTAAATTAAAGGTACTGGAAACTTTCAGGGTCACTATAAGTCTATAGAGTAGAAACTCCAGTGCCTCAGGTCCACACTTCTAGATAGGTAGACACAGAGATAATATTAAAAAACAAGGGAACAAATCATCCCCAAACAAACCAAGGTGCTCCAATAATAAAATCCACTAATACCACAGTGGAAGAAGTGTCAGAGAAAGAGTTTAGAATGTACATAGGTACATAATCAATGAGGTAAACGACAATGTAAGGAGTAAAATCAGAGATATAATTCAGGAGGTGAAAGATCACTTCAAAAAAGAGATAGAGGTTCTGAAAAGAAATGAAGCAGAAATCCTCAAAATTAATGAATCAATAAGCCAAATTAAAAATTCAGTGGAAAGCATCACCAACAGACTAGACCACTTGGAAGACAGAATTTCAGGCAATAAAGAAAATATATATAATATTGAAAATAAAGTTGACCGTGGAGAAAAGATGTTAAAAGACCATGAAGAGAACTTCCACAAAATATGGGATAACATGAAGACCATATTTAAGATTTATCAGAGCTAAAGAAGGTGCAAAGATACAAACTAAAGGAATGCATAAACTTTTCAATGAAATAATATTAGAAAATTTCCCAAACCTAAAGAATGAAATGGAAAATCAAATGCAGGAGGCTTGCAGGACCCCAAATGACCCACACCATGGCACATTATTATGAAAATACTTAACATGCAGAATAAGGATAGAAATTTAAAGACTGCCATAGAAAAGTGACAGGTAATATTTAGAGTGAAATCAATCCAAATCTCAGATGATTTCACAACCCAGACCCTCAAAGCTAGGAGATCCTGAAACAACATATACCAAGCTCTGAAAGAAAATGAGTGCCAACCGAGAATCTTATATCCAGCAAAATTAAGCATCAGATTTGATGAAAAAATAAAAATCTTCAATGATAAACAAAAGTTAAAATAATTCACAACTAGAAAGCCAGTACTAAAAAACATACTCAATAAAATACTCCATGAAGATGAAATGAAAAAAAAAAGTGAAAACCAGCAAAGAGAGGACAATACCAAAGGAATAGTCAATCAAAGGAGAAACTAATTCAAATTAAAAACCAGAAATAAACCAAAATGACTAGGAATACAAATCATATCTCAATAATAACCTTGTATGTAAATGGCCTAAACTTATCAACCAAAAGACATAGACTGGCAGATTGGATTTAAAAAGGGACCCAACAATAACGCTGTCTTAAAGAAACTCATCTCATAGGAAAAGACATCCATGGACTAAAGGTGAAAGGATGGGGGGGGAACATATCACTCACATGGATCATATAAACAAACAGGGGTGTCTATTGTCATATCACATGAAGTGAACGTTGAGCCATTATTAATCAGAAGGGACAAAGAAGGCCATTTCATACTGCTTAAGGGAATCATACATCAACAAGACATAACAATCATGAATATTTATGCCCCAAACAATGGAGCATCTACATATATCAAACTAACTCTTCTCAATATCAAGAATCAAATATACCACAACACAATAATATTGAGTGACTTAACACATCTCTCTCACCACTGGATAGATCCTCCAAACAAAAATTAAACAAAGAAACTATAGAACTCAATAGTACAATCAATAATTTAGACTTAACAGACATATATAGAATATTCATTCATCAATGATTGAATACACTTTCTTCCCAGCAGCACACAGATCTTCCTCTAAAATGGACCATATCTTATACCACAAAACAACTCTTAACAAATACAAAAAATAGAGATACTACCCTACATTCTATCAGATCATAATTGAATGAAATTAGAAATCCACAATAAAATAAAAAATAGAAGCTACTCTAACACCTACAGACTAAATAATAAATACACTACTGAATGACCAAAGGACAGCAGAAGAAATCAGGGATGATTTTAAAAATACTTAGAAGTAAATGATAATAGTAACACAACATATCAGCATCTCTGGGACATTATGAAGGCTGTTCTAAGAGGAAAATTTATTGCATTGAGCTCCTTTACTAAAAGAATAGAAAATAGCCAAATAAATAACCTCACATTACATGTCAAAGCTCTAGAAAAAGAAGAACAAATGAACACCAAAAGCATTAGAAGACAGGAAATAATTAAAATCAGAATTGAAATCAATAAAATTGAAACAAAAGAAACAATTTAAAAAATTGACAAAATAAAAAGTTGTTTCTTTGAAAGAAGAAATAAAATGGATAAACCCTTAGCATGTTAACAAAGAGAAAGAGAGTGAAAACTCAAATTACTAAAATTCATGATGAAAAGGAAACACAACAAACACTACTGAAATATAGATGATAATCAGAAACAATTTTGAAAATTTATGCTCCAATAAAATAGAAAATCTTGAAGACATTGACAAATTTCTAGAGATATATGACCTACCTCAACTGAATCAGGAGGACATACATGATTTAAACAGATCAATTCCAAGCACTGAAATAGAAGACACCATCAAAAGCCTACCAACCAAGAAAAGTCCAGGGCCAGATGGATTTTCAGGCAAGTTCTTTAAGACCTTCAAAGAAGAATTAATACCAACACTCCTCAAATTATTCCATGAAATAGAAAAGGAGAGAACCCTTCCAAACTCATTCTGTGAAACTGGTATCACCCTTATATGAAAGCCAGACAAAGACACGTCAAGGAAAGAAAATTTCAGGCCAATATCCCTAATGAATACAGATGCAAAAATTCTCATGATCAAGTGGGGCTCATCCCAGGAATGCAAGGTTGTTCTATCATGGAAATCAATAAATGCAATTCAACACATCAGTAAACTTAAAGACAAGAATCATATGATTATCTCAATAGATGCAGAAAAAGCATTTGACAAACTACAGCACCCCTTCATGTTCAAAACACTAGAAAAACTAGGGATAGTAGAAATGTACCTCAACGTTATAAAAGCTGTGTATGCTAAACCCAGGGCCAACATAATTCTAAATGGAAAAAAATTGAAAGCATTTCCTCTAAAAACTGGAACAAGACAAGGATGTCCTCTTTCACCAATTTTATTCAATATCTCCCTTGAAACTCTAGCCAGAGCAATTAGAAGAAAGAAATTATAGTGATATGAAGAGAAGAAGAACTCAAACTGTTCCTATGTGCTGACAACATTATTCTATATTTAGAAGACCCAAAAAATTCCACCAGAAAACTTTTAGAACTTATAATTGAATTCATCAAAGTAGCAGGATATAAAATCAACACCCATAAAACAATTATGTTTCTATACCTCAGTGAGGAATATACTGAAAGAGAAATTAGGAAAACTATCCCACTCACAATAGCCTCCAAAAAATAAAATATTTTGGAATCAATCTTTAAAAAGAGGTAAAAGACCTCTATAAGGAAAACTACAAGACACAAAAGAAAGACATTGAAGAAGACCTTAGAATATGGAAAGATTTCCTGTGCTCTTAGATAGGCAGAATTAATATTGTTAAAATGGCCATACTACCCAAAAAAAAGTAAAGCGATTATATGCAATTCCTATTAATATCCCAATGACATCCTTTATAGAAAAAGCAGTCATAAAATTCATTTGGAAAAACAAGAGACCCAGAATAGCCAAAGCAGTCCTTAGCAAGGAAAATGAAGCAGGAGGAATCACAATACCAGAACTTAAATTATACTATAAAGTCATAATAACAAAAATGGCATGGTATTGTCACCAAAACAAACATGTAGACCAATGGTACAGAATAGAACACACAGAGACAAACCCACATAAATACAGTTATCTCACACTAGACAAAGGCACCAAAAACATACATTGGAGAAAAGATAGCCTCTTCAACAAATGGTGCTGGGAAAACTGGAAATCTATATGTAGCAAAATGAAATTAAATCTCTATCTCTCATCCTGCACATAACTCAACTCAAAGTGGATCAAGGACCTAGGCATTAGAACAGAGACTCTACGCCTACTAAAAGAAAAAGTATGCCCAAATCTACATCATGTCAGCTTAGGAACTGACTTCCTCAATAAGACTACTAAAGCTCAGAAGTAAAATCAAGAACGAATAAATGGAATGGAATCAAACTAAACAGCTTCTTCATAGAAAAGGAAACAATCAAGAATGTAAACAAACCAGGCGAGGTGGCATATGCCTGTAATCCCAGCACTTTGGGAGGCTGGGACAGGAGAATCGCAAGTTCAAAGCCAGCCTCAGCAATGGTGAGGCACTACGCAATTCAGTGATACCCTGTCTCTAAATAAAACACAAAATAGGGCTGGGGATGTGGCTCTGTGGTCAAATAGCCCTGAGTGCAATCCCCAGTACCAAAAAAAAAAAGGAAACACAGAGTCTATAGAATGGAAGAAAATCTTTGCCACCTGCATCTCAGAGCATTAATCTCCAGGATATATAAAGAATTCAAAACAAATTAACACCAAAAATACAAATAACTCAATTAATAAATGAGTAAAGGAACTGAACAGACACTTCACAGAAGAAATATGAATGGTCAACAAATATATAAAATGTTCAACATCTCCAGCAATTAGAGAAATGGAAACTAAAACTACACTGAGATTTTATCTCACTCCAGTCAGAATGGCAATTATCAAGAATACCAGCAACAATAAATGTTGGCAAGGATGTGGGAAAAAAGGTACACTCATACATTGCTGGTGGGACTGAAAATTGGTGCAACCACTGTGGAAAGCAGTATGGAGATGCCTCAGAAAACATGGAATGGAACAACTGTTTGATCCAGCTATCCCACTCCTCGGTTTGCACCTGAAGGATATAAAATCAACATACTCCAGTGAAGCAGCCACTTCAATGTTTATAGCAGCTCAATTCATAATAGCTAAACTATGGAACCAACCTAGGTGTCCTTCAACAGATGAATGGATAAAGAAAATGTAGTATGTGTACACAATGAAATAATACTCAACCTTAGAGAAGAATGAAATTATGGCATTTGCCAGTAAATGGATGGAACTTGAGAATATAAGTGAAATGAGCCTATCCCAAAAGACCAGAGGCTGAATGTTTTCTCTGATGAGTGGATGCTAATTCACAATAACCGGGGTGGTGTTAGGGAAGAATAGAAGTACTGTGGATTAGACAAAGGGAAGTGAGGGTAAGAAGGGGGAACGAGAATAGGAGAGATGGTAGAATGAACCGGATATTACTATCCTATGTGCATATATGCTTACATGGCCAATATAATTCTACATCATGTACAACCAGAAGAAAGAGAAATTATACTCCATGTTTATATAATATGTCAAAATACATTCTACAATATGTATAACTAATAAGAACAGATTTTTTAAAAAAAGGAAGAAAGTCCTTACCAGACAGCATATGACGACTGCATGGGGGCCAAGCAGAGGGGTCACAGGAGAAAGAGAGCATGCTCAGAAAAATCAGCCTGACAGGGACACCCTTTAATATAAGCTTTGTATTTTTCTAAATTTGTATTTTAATCATTGCTCCCTGTTTCTCCACAAAGGCCTAGACATGGAAAATGACTGACGCTTAAAATGGAAACAAAGAGACAAAGATACTTATCTCGTCTTCTGTGGTGGAGTCTTAAGTGTATGTTTTTTCTTCTTCCTCAGTGGAACTTTCTTGAGACTGGAGAGCATGCTGCTACAGTGTGGATTTAAAGTGTCCCCCCAAGGCCTGTGGGTTAGAGACTTACTCCCCAGTGGGGGGATCCTAGGAGGTGATAGAGCCTTTAAGAGGTGGGCCCTACCTGGGTGGAGGTCTTCAGGTCACTTGGGGTGTGTCCTTGAAGGGCATTGTAGGACCCTCTCCCTTCTGCTCTCTGTTTGCTTCCCAACAGCCATGAATGGCCCCATCCCTGCAAACTCCTGGCTGGCTGGAAGGGAGGAGACTCACCCCACAGCAAAACTAGCCCTTTGTTCTCCCTTGATTCCTCCAAGCTACTGGGAGTCTTGGTCCCACTGTGTCAAATTACAAATGACTTTGTAAAAAATGCATCAATTTTAGAATTCTTCAAAGAAAACATATTGGTCAGCTTTCTCTCACTGTGGCTAAGTACCTGAGAAAATCATCTTAAGGGAGGAAAGATTTATTTTGGCTCATGGTTTCAGGGGTCTCAGTCCATGGATAGCTCTCTCCATTGCTTTAGGCCTGAGGTGGAGCAGACCATCATGGCAGAAAGACAAGGTGGAGGAAAGCTGTTCAGCTCACGGTGCAGCAAACAGAGAGAGAAAAAGGAACCCAGGGCAAGATACGGTCCCCAAGGGCATAACCCCAAGGACCCACTCTATTCAACTGGGCCTATGCCCTACAGTTTCCACCACCTCCCAGTAGGCCATTCCACTATGAATCCATCAATTGATTAACCCATTCATAAGGCTGGAGTCCTTGTGATCAATCACTTCCCAAACCCCAGCTCTGAATGCTGCCTTAGGAACAAAGCCCTCAACACATGAGCATTCGGGGTACATTCCAGATCCAAATTATAACAGAAGACAAAATATATAATTGCATTTTACTGTATATCCAAAGCAAGTATTTTTAAAATTTCTAATAATCCTAGAGTCATGAAATCTGAGATTTGGGACCCTGTTGTATCCAGCTCCTTATTTTACATATAAGAACATAAGGTTTAAGAAAGGTAAAGGACTTGCCCAGCCTGGCACTCACAACCCTGGTTTAGGGCCAAGGCCTCCAGCTTGAGGAGCCACAGGCCAGGAATGGATTAGCTCAGCTGAAGGAAGCAGGGAACAAGGACAACCCGGAGCCTAGGGCGCCCGCCACACTGAGAGCAGCCCCAGCATCCCTGAAGGCCGTTGCCATGGGAAAGGCCAGCAGAGTGTTGTCAGGAACTCCTGTTCAAATGAAGCTGAAAGTCAGGTTTTTATGTGAAATCACTGCCTTTTAAAAGGTTAGTAACTGAGTGGAGATCATCAAATAAACATCCTGCCAGCCAAGAGTCCCGCCTGTGCCCCTGGCTCAGCTAATAGAAGCTCAGAACCAGTCACCTCCCCTCCTCTGGCCTCCGCCAGTGTCTACGTGTGTGTGTGTGTGTGTGTGTGTGTGTGTGTGTGTGTGTGTGTGTGTGTCTCCTCAGCCCGTCTGAGGTGTGAACTGGGAACCCAACTGAAATTGGCTTGTCCTCCCTCTTGTGCGATCCAGGCAGCGCCATCCTTGGGGAGTGATTCACTTTGGCTCCGTGAAGATTTCCCCAGCTGTGCTGGCCAGCTGCCACTGTGACAAAATACCCAGGAAAATCAACTTAGAAGGAGGAAAGATTTATTTTGGCACCTGGTTTCCGAGGGTTCAGTCCATGGCTGCTCAGCTCTGTTGCTTTGGGACTGTTGCCAGGTAGAGCACCATGACAAGGAGCCCTTGAAGGAGCAGGACGGCTCATCTCATGGTGGCTGGGAAGCAAAGAGAGAGGGGCAGGGGCTGGGGTCCAGTATGCCCGTCAAGGGCACGCTCCTGCTGACCGGACTTCCTCCTATGGGGCTCCACCTCTTACGGTTTCCACCGCGTCCTATTCACACCATCAGCTGGAGACCAAGTCTTCAACACAGGAGACTCAGGGGGACAATTAAGACCCAAACCATGACATCAGCACAGCTTTGACTTTCATTAATGTAAAATATTAAATAACCTTGACGCAAGACATGTACATGGGAACCGTAATAGACTGTGACAATCTCATTCCAGCATTAATATTTTGGTATCCCACAGAGGCCAGGGACTTCCAATAACACAGCTGCACGGTGGTCAGCAGACTCTAGCAAGCGAGAAAAAAACCAGGGAAAGAGAACTCCTCTTCACATTTATCCCTAAATCCCACTGCTGAAAATTAACAAGACATTTGTGAGATGTTGCTTCAAATAGAAAAGCAACTAAAACAGGAAAAGATGGCCTCATCTGTGTTTCCAGCCCCAGAGAACCTGCCTGAGGCTGTGAAATCCCTCTGGGTAGGGACCTTCCACAGATGATATCAGATGCATTTTTACATTGACTTTATACTGAGAAAATTCCTGGTCCTGATGTGGAAATGCCACAGGAAGCAGGAGGTCTTCATTTGGAAACCCTGTAGCACTGGATAAAAGACATTTCAAATGGTTTTCACACGCCTCCCTCATGTGGCCTTCACCGCTAGATTCTTACTAGTTGTCTCATCCTGCACAGAATCCTCAGGCTAACAAGGGATCAACTGAGTCCTTTAAAGACTCTGAGCTGTGAAAGGAATATGGTACCCACACACCCTCCTCATCCACAGCTATAATCCAGGACACCTCCAAACCGTAACACAAACCGAACTTAAACCACAATAAAGTCAAAACAGCCTTTTGCTGGACTTCATGGCTGGAAAGTTCTGGATAAGTCCACGAAAGTAGAGCTTCCTTCCTTTTTTGATGTCCTAATTCTCGGTCCAGGTTGTGTGCTGGGAAGCACAGCTCTGGCCTTAAAGAAATAGGGACTCCGTGAGAAGAATCATCCTGGGTTGCCCTGGGACAGAGCCGTGAGGGCTCCCCCGGAGACCATCTAATTCAGCCACCCTCACCCCAAAGCAGGTACCTGCAAATGGGGAAACTGAGGCCCTGATCACAGTAGCACTGTGTGAACTTGAGCCCAGAAAGTTCAAAACACAACACTGCTTCTCCACTTCAATTCCCTGTCAGTAAAATGCCCACCTACCCCTCATTTCCTCAAGCAGGAAAAGTACATTTTTATCACTTCCCATAGGAGCTGGCGACAAGTAATCTGCATACATTTCAAAAAAGTTACCTAAGATGGTTTCAGGGGTCTGACATGATAAATTACGCACCCTTGGCAAAGAAAGGCAACGCGTGTTCTAATTAATTAGGTATGCAAAGCACAAGGCACATTGGGTCTACACCAAAGGAATGACGTGGAGAGTTCAGGGTAAAGACTCCTGAGTTAATTCCCACAGAAATGAATTAATTGCTTCTGCTTTTTGCTCCTCCGCCCGGTTTCATTCCGCAAGTATGTTACAAGCCCTTGTTTTCCTTCTGGCTTTTCAGCCTGTCTTTGAAGTTCCCTCTTTCTGCAGTAATGTGCTTCCCTCCATGGCTTGATTCTCTTTTTCACGGACACAGTCAGACTTTCCTCCAATATGTCCAATCCATGGATAATTAGTCCAAACTAAAAACATAATCTGCTCAGGGTAATTGACTCTATATGAAGTCAGCTTTAATTTTTTTAAAACGGGAGGGGGGGAAATGTCTACTTTGGGTTTCACGGATTTTCATGACACAATTATTTCTTAAGTCAAATTGAAATCATAGGAGGTCTAATCCCCTTTTAGAGCTGGTAGGTCTCTGCTAGTAATTCTGTTGGTGGAGGAAGAAGCAAAACTAATTCCATAAGCATAGCACTGTATTTTTACCAATGCGTAGAATTTAAATGGAATTATTCTGAAATGTTCCTGGGGCTGAGAGCTACTCAAACTCAGCAAGGAGTCTGTCTCTGACAGTTGAGCCATCCAAGACCTCCCAGAGAGGCCCCAGGCCCTGCAGTCTCAGCCTCTGCTCACAAATCAAGAGCATGGAACTGAAACAGGAAGGGGCTGCTGCACTTTCTGCTGGCAAATGTGACAGGTACATTTGACATATGCTTTGTTCATATTCGAAGCGCAAATTGGTACAAATTTCTTGGAAGTTCGTTGTTTAAATACTTTGATCCAGAAAATTTACTTCCTGTGCTGATTCTAGGAAAGTTAATTAGCAACCCAGACAAAGGTTTTCTCTAAGGAAGTTACAAAAACTTATATCAGTGTTATTTACATAAATAAAAAACTTGAAAAAAGTAAGTGTTCAACGTTGAAAATTGGTTAAGTAGCTTATGTTACAACCAAAGGTTAAATTATATGAAGTCATTTAACATGGCATTTTAAAAAAAAAATAATTAAAGACATGAGGGAAGAGTTCATATGGGAGTAGTCAGGCCTGGTTATTACTTTTTTTAACTATAGAAAAAGATAATGCTTTCCCAATTTATAACAGTGAAGAATATATAGCTCTTATAATATGAAATGTGTATTTTAATGAATGATTCTCACAACATTTTATAAATGTGCTATTTAATCATAATAGGTTTTTAAAAAATAAGCCTATTTTCTTGTTACTAAATGAAGAAACTCAGAAAATGAGTTTTGCTAATTGTTACCAATAATTTCAGAAAGATATATAATCTCTGGAACCTTTCTTTCTGGCCAAACTGAAAAATCAGTTTCACACTTGATGGATCTCATTTTACAACATACAAAAGGAAGCTGCTATAAAGTCAGGCCCATGAAAATGTCATTTGCTTAGACCTCCCATTCAGGTCCAGTTTAGCCCTCACTGGCTATTAAGGTATCATTTCAAGAGAACATATTCCTCTCTCTGGTAATTAAAACGCATCTTCTTCTCCATCTGCCTCATAACAAGAAGTCATAATCTGCTTTTTATGACATCACCGTAAAAGACATCAATAGAACAAAAAATATATCACTCCTGGAAACAATAATGTTTGTTATGAAAATGCTACAATGTTCCATCTAGGTACAGTCCTCTTTAATTAAGCCTTGTCAAAAAGTACATTTTCAAAACATCTAAATCTGACATTGTAGAGCCATGAACTTGCTGTCCTAGAAAAAAAAATACCCCCGAGGGATTAAGTCTGGGGCCAAATCAATTTTCTTATTAAAAGCCTGCATGGCTCAGGACGGTGGTAATAGAAGCTCAGCCAAGACCCTGGCTTGAAGCTGGAACCTGGCAGTCAACAACTGGGCTCTGAAGATGGGGCCTGATGAGCTGCAGGATGGTAGCAAGGCTTCCTTGGGTGGGTGACTAAACCCCGTGGTGCATACACTTCCGAAAGGCTCCTCAGCCCCTCTGCAGTCTGTCCCCTCAGACCTGAAGCAGAGAGACAAAGCAAGTGGCCAGAAGGCTCTCAGCACAGACTCTAGGTTCCAGGAAGTTTCCCAATGCAGGGAGATGAGGGTCTGGTGGGTGTGGGCAAACTCTAAGAAGGAAACAATGATTTTTTTCCACAGTATTTAATCCTTTCAATAAATTTCTTATAAAATTATAAATGTAACATGTGTCCTATAATTTTAAAAAATACTAACATGTGCACTAAGAATAATCTCTATAGCCTTTGCCATGCACCGTCCCCCTTAGGTAACCAATGGAGACGGCTCATGAATACCTTCCTACTCTTACCTCTATAAAACATGTATTAGAAGTGACATGCTCATTTTTATTAAAATAAGAGCACTGTATACTTTGCTATGGTTTGAATGTCCTCCAAATTTCATCTATTAGAAACTTGCTTCCAAAATTCATGTTAATGATATATGGAGGTAAGGACGTTGGGGGTAACTGGGATTAGATGAGGTCATGAGGTTGGGCCTCTATGATGGTATTAGTGGCTTTATCAGAAGAGAAAGAGACCTAAGCTCGCTTGCTCTGCCTCACCATGTGACACCACCACCATGTTATGAGGTACTGCATGGCCCTTCATGCTTTTGGACTTTCTGACCTCCAGAACCATCAGCCAAATAAACCTTCATTCTTTATAAATTACCTAGTCTATCACATTCAGTTATAGCAACATAGACTGGACTATGACACTTTGCAACACATTTTCCCACTTAGTCCTCCCCATCAAGAGCTAGAGGAAAATAGCATTTGCATCCACAGAGTTCTAATGTCCTGAGAACTCCCTCCATTCCAGGCACACAGTGGTAAACTATAAAAAGTAATCTTGGGGGGCCCCACCATCAAGGAGCTCCGAGTTGAGTTGCAGAGAGACAGGTGTAGACCCCCAATAAATGCCCCAGAGGAGGAATGTGAAACCAGAGCTGAGAAAGATCCAACCATTCCTGCCCTGAGAGAAAGGGAAAGAGGGCTCCTCCAACACAATAACACTAGGCAGCATCGGGAAGGATGAACTGCATCTCATCTGGTAAACAAGGATAAGAAGACCATTCCTAGATGCAGGAATAACCTGTGCAGAGGCACAGAGGCTGTAAACGAGGCCAGGAAAAGTTTGCTGTGCCTAGAGCTAGATTTTTGAGGAGGAGGGGGAACCATAGCAGGAGATTAGATAGTGAAATTTTTAAGCTGGAGTCAACCTGAGAAGAGCCTTTTATTTCAGGCTGAGGGTTCACTTTTTAAATAGTCAATAGAGAGGGCCACAGAAGATTTGGAGCAAGAAGAGGCCATCATCAGAGTTGGCCCATGGAGACCTGGTGGAGGCTAAGACAGGAGGAGGGCACCCTAGACATTTCCCCCTCTATCTATTTCCCACACATCTCTGGATGTGAGAGCATGTGCTCGCTGGTCCCAGCACCTGCAGGCATCCCTGTACCTGTTCTAGCTTCTAGACACTGGTAACCTCATCTCCTGCATTGTTCTTCCAGCCTCCAGGTGGTAGAAAGTTCCTGCTGCTGCCCACCTGTGGTCACCCCTCCCT
>CM053411.1:71969992-71985730 GCA_028644305.1 Xerus rutilus | reverse complement strand
TTGCTGAGGCTGGCTTTGAACTCGCGATTCTCCTGTCTCAGCCTCCCTAAGTGCTGGGATTACAGGCTTGAGCCACCGCGCCCGGCTCTCAGCATGAGTTTTTGAGTCACCTGGGTTGATGCACGTGTTGATGGCTAATTTTCTTTATTGCTGAGTAGAATTCCATTGTATGAATACACAGAAGGCCCCAACCTGTGATAGGGTTACATCCTGGTAAGTAAATTAAAAATGTAGGCAGTCAAAAATGCATTGAATTCACCAAACCTACCAAACATAGCTGAGCAGCACCAAACCTGGCTGAGCATCAGCTGGTCATCATGGTTGACTAGGAGCTGTGGCTCACTGCTGCTACCCCGCATTGCCAGAGAGTAAGGTATGGCTACCCCAGGAAAAGGTCAAAATTCAAAGTATGGTTTCTTCCAAATGCATATTTTTTTGCACCATCATAAATTCAAAAATTCATTAAGTTGAACTGTCATTAGTCAGAGTCCATGTAACCATAATTTGTGTATGCATTCACCTGTTAATGGACTTCTGGCAGGCTCCCACTTATGCCACTATTAATTAAAACTGCTGTCAATATTTATGTATAAACTTTTGTATAGACATATGTTTTCATTTTCTTGAGTATTTTCCAAGGAGTGCAATTGGTAGATCATGTGGTAAGTTTATGTCTAAATTTGTGTAAACCATGACCCAGGTATTTTTTATTTGCCTCTTTTAGTTCTGTTGACCACTTAACAATGAGAGTATTATGGTTCTTACTTTTTGAGTACTCTGAAGCTTGAAGAAGGTAAATGGTTAAGCTCACTACGCTGGAAGAATGGTTATAGTATACACATGCAAGGTTATCCCACCCAAAACTTGGGTTCTTTCTATTACATTATCTGGCTTTTCTTTATTGACTCCAGTAACAGGACTTGATGTTGAACCCAAGAAAATGGGTAGAGTTACTTATGTCCTTCTAATCTCTACATTTACTTGGTCCAGGAAAGATTGGATGGCCACGTCAGAAGCAATCCCAGAGAGGGAGGGAACGTGGCTACAGAGACAGGGAACCTGGATGGGCCAAAACACCAAGATATCACTGCTTACCACAGAAGCTATTGAAAGGAAAGGAGTGGAATTCATACTTTTGGAATCTGTAATTGATTGCTGACACCTGTCAGGCTAGCAAAGCAGCCAATTAGTAACTGCATTAGTAATGAGCACAGAGGAGACAGCCATCTCTCCAGTTAGTGTCTTTTTAGGTCTTAGCATCTAAGCAGCCAAGTGAGGATAGTGTATCAGGTAATGCTGACCAAGGCAATCCAATCAATTAAAACATGGTAAATACTGCTCCATGGATTCCAGAACTCACAAACTAGGGAATCAATTCACTGGAACAAGGAAATAAAGGAACTGGTAGGGGTTAAGGTCAAATCTTTAGTAGTATTCTTAAGGGAGGAATTGGCCTGTACAGCAAATCTGTTACCACTAAAGATGCAAACTTTAGCTAATGTCCAGAAACAGAGGCTATTAAAAATGCATTAGAAAGGTCATGTGTATATTTCTATAATCAACTAAAAACCTCTACTTATATAAAATGGGGTCCTCTCTGTTTATTGTAGTCTTTAGTGCCTGTCAATAAGAGATGTGCTTAAATTTCACCAAATTACAGTTCTTAGGAAAGTGCATAATATTCCTGGAGTTCATGGCCAGTATATGGGATTAAAACATCAACAGCAGCCACAACTAGTAGTCCTGAAGTTTAGTTCTTGAGCTGCCCCATCAACTTCTCTAGCATTGAATGGACAGGAGCTGGAGGCATGTCCCCTCCTGCAGTTTACTCCAATCTACATTTGCTTTATGTAGTTTTCTGTGTTTGTGTGATAGTTAACAATAAAAACAAACGGAAATATAAGCATATGATTTAGAAATATGATGAAAAACATGAAGAAATAGATAAGAGGGTTAGAAGTAGTGGCCTTTGAGAGGACTAGAACCTGAAAATACTTACTTCACCAAATCTACCCCGTTTTTGCCCACTGTGTGGTATGTACATCACCAAAGTGATGAGCTTATTCACGAGACATCCAAGCGAGGAGACGGGGGCAAATCAAACCCCCTTCCTCAGGTAGGGCTTAGCGACACTAATGATGGGGTAAAGAAATGAGGTGGTCTGGGGCACGGGGCGAGGTGACCGGAGGCTGGAAGGGCAGAGAGGTGGCTGCACATGCAGGATCGAACGTCACGGCTCTTCCTAGGGCACGTGCTCAGGGGACGGTGGTCCTAGCATGCTCTCAGTGGGGTGTTTGGGCCCTCTACCGTCAAAAGGTCAGCCACTGGCCTTGTGTAGGACTGAGTGGACATTTGGTGGTTTCAACCAATTTGAAGTAGACAAAAGCAGCCCCTAGATCCCTAAAAACAGCTTACGTGCCCCACACTCCAGAGGTGTTACTTACAGCAAAGCTGGTGGGAGTCTAACACCGTACTGCCTAGCTACAGGACCTCTAAAATGGGTGATTTTTTTTGAGGGGGGTTACCAGGGTATAAGAGTCAAGGGGCACTTGATCACTATAAAAGAACTTGTAAAATGGAGCGATTGCCCTTTTTTTTTTTTTTTTTTTTTTGGCAATACCAGGACTGTGTTGAGAAGGCCTGGGTTTGTTCTCACACTCATTTATTCATTCACTTACATGTTCATCAAGAGTCGTTTTGGGGGGTAGGTACCAGAGATTGAACTCAGGGGCACTAGAACACTGAGCCACATCCCCAACACTTTTTTGTATTTTATTTAGAGACAGAGTCTCACTGAGTTGCTTAGCGCCTCACTCTTGCTGAGGCTGGCTTTGAACTCACAATCCTCCTGCCTCAGCGTCCCGAGCCACTGTTCCTGGCTAAAATGAGTAAAGTCAACCAGAAACAAGTAATTAAAAGTAAGTGAAGGGCTAGGGTTATGGTGCAGTGGTAGTGTGCTCACCTAGCACGCATGAGGCACTGGGTTCGATCCTCAGCACCACATAAAAATAAAATAAGGATATTCTGTCCACCTACAACTAAAAAATAAAATATTTTTAAAAAAAGTAAGTGAAGCTAGTGAAGGCTAGTTTGTGGTTGGATCTAGAATGTACCCCAAAAGCTCGTGTGTCAAAGGCTTGACCCCCAGGGCAGCAATGTTCAGAGGTGAGACTCTTGGAAGTGACTAGATCACAAGGGTTCTGACCTCATCAGGGGACTAATCTTGTTGATTAGATCATAGCTAATGGCATTATTGAGAGGTAATGGAAACTTATGAGAAGGGGCCTCGTTAGAGGAAGTAGGTGACAGGGGTGTGTACTGGAGGGGTGCCTTTGTCTCCAGCGCCTCTCTCTCTGTCTCTCTCTCTGTCATCTGCCTGCCATGAGGTAGCAACTTTGCTCCACCACGCTCTTCTGCCATGGTGTCCAGCCTCATCCCAGCCCCAAAGCAATGGAGACCAGCCAACCATGGACTGAAACTTCTGAAACCATCGGCCAAAATAAATCTTTCCTGCTCTAAGTTGTTTTTCTTGGGTATTTTGTCACAGCAATGTAAAACTGACCAACACACCAGGTTTTCCCTCAGTTTCACTTACACAAACTCCTAGTGCCCAGAATGCAAGCACAGCAATGCTAACGGCTTTCCCTTTATTCACATCTACTGCTATGAAAAGTAAAAATGTTCAAATAGTGTTGTCAGCTTTTTATCGCTGGGACAAAATACCTGAGAAAAGCAACTCAGGGAAGGAAAGATTTGTTTGCCTCCCCGTTTCAGAGGGTTCAGTTCGTCTTCAGCTGGTTCCTGCCCATTGCTTTGGGCCTCAGGGGATGCAAATCATCATGGCAGGAGGGCACAGCAGAGGAGAGCTGCTCACCTCTGTGCTGGGAAGCACAGAGACAGCAGGGAAGGGGCCAGAGACAAGACACTCTTTCCTGTAGAACGTGTCCCCATTGACTGCTCCTCCAACTAGGCCCACTTCAAAAAGTTTCCATCAACTCACAATAGTGTCCTCAGCTGGAGCTAATGGATTAATCCACTGATGGGGTCAGAGCCTGCATGCTCGCAGGAGGCCCACCTCTGAGCACTACTCCATTGAGACCAAGCCTTCAACACGCGAGACGTTGGGGACACTCCAGCTCCAAACCGCAATATAAAATTTAAAATGTCTATTCCTATTCAAGTCTGTCTTCACAGACTCTCTATTCCCACTATCTTTTTCAGTGCCAGAAACATAGGACAGATACCCAATAAATGGGTTCCTAATGAATAAATGCCTCCTTTATTTCAGAATCAGAGAGACAGTGTCAGATCCAGGTCTGCCACATATGCCTTGAGAAAATGGTTTTAATCCCTGGGAAAAAAAGGACATAGAACCTGAGTACATTTAACTAGGAAGGTAGATACTAAAATACAGAGTTGCTGGATCTAAGGCTTAGGTTTGATTATTTAGGCATGTCTGCTTCATGAATGGTTCTGTGTGGGAAGATCTGATTACACTTAATTAAGTAAAATTAGATATGTAACAGTATCCAACACTTCCACAGGCACAAAATGAATGTGCAAAAAATATTCATAGTAATAATTAATAGAAATATCAACACGGGGCCTCAGTGAATGATTCAAATAATAACCACCTTGGCCAAAGCTATTTTTAACTGAGTCACAATCCACACTTATCTACTACAGGACCAATAGCTGATCTTCACTCATTTATGATGGTTTAAAAGCAAATGAAATAACTTCTACTCTCATGCAACATGATACACCTGCAGAAAAGGAGCCAGATCTCACCACCAGAGGCTGGGAGGATCATAGTCAGAGTGTTGCAAATAGGAGTATGTGTGTGTGGCCGAGTCAATTCTCCTTGGTATTTAAAACAAAGGAGGAGAGGGAGACTGGCATCTCTCTTCTCATAAAGGAACAAGCCCTATTGGATAAGGGCCCCACCCATATGACTTCACTTAGCCTTAATTATCTCTGTAGAAGTCCTATATCTAAGGATAGTCACATTGGGGTTAGGGCTTCAAGGTGGGACTTGGTGGGTGAGGAGGGAGTACCAGCATCCAATCCACAGCAAGGGCATCAGTCGTGGCAATAGGGAGAAGATACCTTACGTGTGTGCAACACTTCAGTTTAGAGTGTTTTCACACTCCAATTTTTATTTGAATCAGCAGAAGTTAAGCAATAAAATGATTATTGTGTAACACTTGCAGATGAAAAGTCTCAAGATTTCTTTTTTTAAAGTTTGTTCTAATTAGTTATACATGACAGTAGAATGCATTTTGACACAGCATACATAAATGGAGAATAGCTTCTCATTCTTCTGGTTGTACATGATGTAGAATCACACTGGTCATGTAATCATATATCAGAAGTTCTTTTGAGGATACAAACTAAACCAGCTTACCTGCTTCTTCGTTTCAGGAGTCTCATCATTTAATACACATATAGGCTGGTTTTTTTTAAGAAGAAAAAAGGTCATGTTAAATATATATGTAAAACTCATTTATTCTAGCAGAGGTATTTTAGAAAAAGTCTTGTAATCATTTTTTCTCTCATTAATTCTCTCTTGTTTGTGTATTTGTTTTTTGTTTGTTTTTTCCTCTTTCCATCCACAGCTAATGTTACAGAGCAAGGCCTTCGGTGGAACTGAAGTGACTGTGGGGGACTGTGGTCACTGTTTTCTTGTGATCATATGCAGAATTTCAGAGGAATTGCTTGAAGTAGATTATTAGATTTCAGGGGAACTGCTTAGGTAAGAACATTAGAAAGTATTGGAAAAGGGAAGACTTGGAAGGGAGAAAGGTAAAGTGGATCCTCTCAGAGAGAAGAGAGACAGTGTGCTGCTCCTGAACCCCCGTGTCGTTGGGTGTCTCAAGGAAGTTTCCAGAAAGTCCAGCCCAGGTCCACTTCTTGACTTTTGACTGACAGCAGGTTTGCATCCGAATTTTAAGCATCCACTGTGATGGTCTCACCCCAGGGAAGGGAAATTTTGCTATTATAATGACATGTTAAAGATCTAAGGCAACTCTGAGTCACCTTGGTCTGAACTGACCAGTACTAATTGGAACTTGTTCTTACAGATTTGTGATTTGGAGGCTTTGCTTCTAATTATCCTTCTAATTATCCTATCCTTATCTGAGTCCTGGAATCTGGTCTGTGTAAAGGTCACAAAAGTCTCTCCTTTGGGGCACCTAGTGTTCTTCTCACAGGCAGGGAGGAGCATTTCAGGCTTGCATTTCTCCTGAAGGCTGTTTGCAGAGACAGGACCAGAGCGGCCTCAGGCAGATTGCCCTTCCAAGGAAAGCATGTGGGGGTCAGCACAGCAGGCCAAGTTTACAGCCCCTTCCCTTTCCACCCTTCACGTCTGTTTGCCACCTATCACTAACAAGACCCAGCATTCAAGATGCTGCTTCATAAAGTAGGCACAGTGCAGCAAGCCCCTGGCAGTTACCTCAGGCCTCACATGGCGCACTGCAAGGTCTAGCTGCCCACCCAGAAGGGGCCCTTGGGTTGGAGGTTAGCATTAGGGGTTGAAGAAGCTCCCCAACTCCAGTGCCAGGCCGACTAGGGGCAACAAACCTTCCCCCAAAGAGCTCTGCACCGGAAACCAGGCTGGCCACCTGCAAACAGAGAGATAAGCCATGTATGCTCCAGGTCAATTTGTGCGATCTTCCTGGACTCCTACCCGCCCCCCTTCCTGATCTGCCTTGCTGCTAGATCTTGCATTAGCATCTATTTAGGGCCCTGCTCTAATCTTCTGGAGCTGACGGCTGGGCCTGGCCTCCCTGGTTTTCCTAAAGAAGCCCTTGCCAAGCCTGCTCCTCAGAATACCAGCCTTGGTCCAGGTATGTGCACTTGCATGTGCACTAAGGTACACTTGTTTCCTAACTGGAGGCCTTCTCAGAGCCTTTGGCATGCTGGTGAAATGGAGGGAAAATCTGAATAAGCCCTCTAGACATAACTCACTTCACTTGCTGTTAGTCTCCCACATTTATTACCAGTTTTAAAAGAGTTAGCAATGTATTATTAGACTTTCACTAGTTTTGCTCTAGGTAACACCTCTGACGTGTGGGTCCTGAAGGTAACAGTTGCTCCATTGTTTCTCAGGAATTTGGAGGCTGCTTTTATCTAGCTCTAACTAGTGGAAACCACTGCCCCCCTTCGCTGGCCTGTACCTGTATCCCTTGGGTGACCTTTTGATGTCAGCATCAAAACTCCGCCCTGAGAGCATGCCAATGCGGTCATCTTCTGCACTTGCATCCTATGAAGGCCTGCAAGGTCTGAGTGGCAGGTAGGGCCTCTGACGGCCGCACTCCCCCTGCTCCAGCCCCCTTTCCCCAAGCCGCAGACCACTCTGCCTCTTTACCCATACACCTTACACCCTGTCCTTGAGGAGGCAGATTGGAGACTCGCTCTCCCAGTCCTCCCTGGCCATTTCACAGGCATACTTTGTTTGGCAAAACTCATCATTTCAGTGATTGGTATGCTACGCGATGGGCAAAATGGGCCTGGCTCAGCGGCACGGTGATAAGAAAAGCCTACAATATGGGTTTTCCTAAACTTACTATTTGTGAACACGGCCCCTCCACCAGTGTGTTTGTGGAAATACCTCGCATCCTCTGGAGCTGGCTGTGGCACCAGGGACATGGTCTGGGAAAGGCTCAATAGGAACACAGGCAATGCAGGACTCCCACTCGTAGGGGTTGGTCACATGCTCCGTGTTAGAAGTACCAGCGTGATGGAAGGAACCAAACACGTGCTCAGAAGTAGCTAGGCAAGGCACACGTTACTTCTGCAGAAGGGTGTGCTTCTGAGCAAAGGCTGGCAAGCAAGCACACCTGGGCGGCAGTCCCCCTGTGTCTGTGCCTAATGTAGTCTGCCTTATGCTCTGATGGGGGGGTGGGGGTAAAATCTATGTGACTGGCTAATTTTAAAATTGGGGTAGGCAAAGGGAAGGGCTGTAGTTAAAATGCCTGCAATTGGATTCCAATTAAGTCTAAATACTATCTTCTGAAAATGGACCACAGGACTTTCTATTTTTACATCACCCTGCCCCAGATCCCCCTCTCAGTGCCCCCTCCAAAAGACACAGGGCGCAGGCCTCACGAGTCTTGCATTGGCTGGATTTCAATATTCTGCTCTGCACCCAGAGGGCCCTCCAGGCAGCTAGGACCTGGGCTGTAATGTAGAGAAGCGGTCAGCAGAACTCTATTATCAAAGCCTCTACTGTGTTTATCAGGAACAAGCTTTATTAACAAGAAAACAGAAACAATTTGTTATTGACTCACCCTGGCCATTCTCTGCCCTTCTGCTCTCACTCTCAGAAAGTCCATTTGAATGCTGTCATTCAGCAGGGGAGGCTGGACAGGGCCTCATGGCTTCAGATGCTATTGATCATCATGTCTTCCATTACCACTGGCTCATGCCTGTGACAGTCATTAATCAGGAATTCCAGGGCCCACAGGGGCTAGCACGAGTTTGTCAAGGAAGTTCAGTGCAGAAACTCTTGGGAAAGTTTCCACATAGGTCAGACACAGCATGCAGATTTGTTCTCACCCATCATTGTCACTAAAGGAAGTGAGGAGGGCTGGCTCCGAAGATGGTCCCAATGAGCACTGCCCCATGTTCCCACCCTTGTTTAGCCCCTTTCCTTGCCACGTTGGATCAGAGCTGCAATGTGTCTTGACCTCACCAGCAGAACCGAACCTCTACTTGTTCCAGGCTTGGGGCTCAGGAAGACCCGAGGGATTTGGGAAGCATGCAGTCTGGCTGCCCTGCGGGGAGACAACTTGAAGAGCCACATGGAGTGGCTACACAGCTGTAGGGATACACAGCATCCTGACCAGCCCAGCCTTCTAGTCATCCTGGCTAAGGTGCCAAACAAGCGAAGAAGCTGAGTGTCCCAGTCCCAGTAGACATCACACGGGACAGCGATGAGCCACACACACTTCCCTGTATGATTCCCGACCCACGAGAATCATGAGAAGGAACAGCCTACTCTCCTCAGCCGCTGTGTTTGGTTATAGTGTGTCAGGCAGCACAAATAACTAAAGCAGAGAGGTTGTGCGGCCCATGTGGTTTGGAGTCAGAATTTCTAAAAAGCAAACAGACAAAGCATGAGATGTGTCAGCTGCGGGTCAGCGTGAAACGCCGGGCAGAAGGGTGAAGGACCACCAGCAGAATCACAAAGGAGCTCTCCTCGTGGGGGCAGGTTCAGATGCAGCAAAGACAAGTCCTCAGAGTTCTGGCCAAGCCCCAGGGCCAAGAAGGAAGAGACGGGAAGGGAAGGGAAGGGTCTCGTGTTCAGGACGTGCTCTGTGCCGGCAGTAGCCAGGGCCTGGTTGAGGAAGACTCCATAGAACTTGACGCAGAGGTCCTACGGCCCAGGAACACTCACAGCAAACCCCATCTCAGCACAGGAAACACCTCCTCAGTCCTGCTAAGTCAACCACACCCCAAACCTGTGTGGCAGATAAGGCCAGCACCCCATCGTATGGCTGTAGGATGGGAACTCAGGCAGTGCAGTGCAGAAATGAGGTCAGGAGATCCAGGCTTCGGTCCTGTGGGGCTCCTGCAGCAAGTCCTCCATCCCTGGGGACGGGAGATGAGGGCACTGCTCCTGCTGCTTCCTGGGATGTGGGGGGAAGAGGCGCTACTGAAGGGGGCCAGAGGCCACGTGCACTCATCTTTTTCTTTAAAATCGCTTACAAATCCCAGCTCACCACTGACCCACTGTTGAGCCTTGGACACATTATTTGATCTCTCTGGCCTTTGTTCCTCATCGGTAAAAAAAGACGATCAAAGTATCAATCTCATAAAATGGTTTCAAGGATTAACTGAGTTAATCTTTGTAAGAGTTCAAGCAGTGCCCGGCATAGTGAGTGTTGTAAGGAAGAACCACTCACAGAGTCCTGCTGTGTAATTAGGTGGTATTTGATACATAGTTAACCGTGGAGAGCTTCCCGGGGCAGACACTCCCCAGCCTCCCGTGTCCCCTTTTCCCATGGCCCAGCCTTAGAGGGTTTGGTCTTTACCATGGCGGTTCTAGGACCCCTCTATTTGGCAGTGAGGAGGGTGGGGAGAGCAACCAAGATTCCCCAGAATCACCTTCCCCAGAGCCACCTGCTCAGCCCCCTGGGGTGCAGGCAATAGTGTGGGGGTGCTCCTGGGAAGCTCCCCCACTGGTCCAGGGGAGGGGTCCAAAATGGAACGCAAGTTGGGGAACCTGCTTAGAGTCATCCCTGTCTTGCTCTTTGTGCTAAAGGCAAACGAGTGTCCAGCTAGCCGCTGAGGTTAAATGTGCTGTTGAGGCCAGTGGGGCTCCTGTGAGTGAAGCTTGAGAGCCATGGCAAGCACCCACCCCAATGTGGAAGGCAGAGCAGCCAGGATCCAGAACAATCCAATACCACTTCACAACAGTAACAATGTTGCACTCTGTGGTTGGGTTCTCCAGGGCAATTCACAAAAGTCTCAGAGATCTGCAGGAATGTGATAAGTGTTAGTGGGTGAAGCACCGAATGCAAGTGACTGTTGAAGTATTGATGTGCATTATCTCCTTTCTTGTCCACAATAAACCTATGGGTACAGCCCGTTATTATCACTATCTCACAGAAGACCCTAAAGCCTAGGATGAATAACTTGTAACTAGCACCAGAGTTGTCACTCAAAACTGCCCGGAGTTGGTTTTCTCATGTGTTCTATTATTGCTGGTAATATAAATGATATGAGCATTGGGAATCCACCTCTATATGAACTGGCAGAGTGGCGGCCACCCTGGATGTAAGTGCACTGGCTGTGAGAAGAGTCCAGAGGAAGGAAACCTTGGTCACAAATGCAAGCTGCCCCAGAGGCCCTCTGGGGATCACTGAGAACTGCAGGATTGAGGCTTCCTGGGTCCCCAGTGCTTTAACAACATACACCATCCAGCGGAGTCAGCGGTTCTACTCTTGTTACAGATGAGGAAACCAGCCTGGTCGCAGCAGGAGTAGCCGGGTGAGGATAGGAAGGCACAGTCTCTGCCTCTACCAGTCAGCTGTACAGGTGGGTGGGCACAAGTGCCTCTGCAGTTCTGAGGACCAAAAATGTTAAAACCAATGCAGGGGCCCTGTTGGCACACGGTGCCTCCTTAAAGCTGGGGAGTGTGGGAAGGTGGGCTGTTGGCAGACCAATCTCCGATAAGCACTCCCTGACCCTGGTCTGTATATAGTGACATTAGGGAAATCAAGGTAGCTTAGCAGCTACTATAACAACTGACGCTTCTTCTTTCATTTAAGTACCGAGTGCCCACTCCATGCCAGGGTGTCAGATGGTAAGCCTTCTCTACCTCATGTCCTTGCACAACCACTCTGCAATGTGTATATAATAATTCCCAGTTTATAGCCAAAGAACCTGATGCTCAGAGAGAGGGAGTGGATTCCCTTGCCTGTCCTACTCCAAACCGGTGCTCTTTCCATTCCAGGTACATGAGAAAGCACAGGGCAATTCTCATGTGTCACTGCAGTATGGCTGCTTGCTTCTCATTTCTCAGGTAAGGCCCAGCTGGGTGTGTGGTTTATGTCAAGCCCCAGACATGGAGTGAAGGAACTGGGATTCGAACCCGCGTTGTCTCCTTCCCTTGCCTTCTTCAAGGGCAGTGCCCTGGCTGGACACCTTTGGCATGGGGCCCCCGATGGGCATTCAGAGTGAATGGATGAAATGAGCAGCTGTGCGCCGAGGAAAAGAAGAGAGGGAGGCTCTGGCAGTCACGCCTATTGAAAAATGAGCAAACGTGCAGTGAGAACTTGCCAGCCCGGGGCTCCTTGCTCTCCAGCTCACTCGTGAGGCGGTCCTGGAGATGTCTGCCGCTTCCTTATGTGGTATCCCTGGGACAGAGTGTTCTTTCTGCCTGTGACCTTCTTCCCCTGATAGGACACCCTTTGTCACTCTCTAATGGCCTATTTGCAGCTTCCCTCCACCTCTTTTATTCTTTTTTTGGCTTAAGAACATCTATTTTTCACTTAGCCAATAATTTTGCCCAATATGTAATTCATCTTCTGTCTTGAGTTCAAGCCAAATGGGGACAGGATACAATTATTTGTCGATTTCAAGCCAGCCCACATGTCTACCAGCCTGAGAGCTGGGTTTTCCTTGTGGGCAATTTTGGTGTTTAGTGGAATTACATTCTGGGACAGTGGCCTGGCTTGATGTCCCAAAGAAAAAGAATGATCCATCTTCTATCTTTCAGTATAGCTTAACCAACATGCTAGGTCCCTTTTACAGCTAAAGGCTGAGGCTGCTGCTGTGACTAAGAATAATACCAGAGTGTGGTCAGGTGGCAGTGGTAGCAGGTGAAGCTCTACTCTGTCCTTATTCTGTTGGGGAAGAGACAAGTGGAATAGCAGTGACCTTCTCTTAGTAAGTGAAGGTGGAAAGAGAAGTCTTCATGTAACGCACCAACTCTAGAGGGGATGCTTCTAAGAAGGGTTAGAGGGGAGAATCAAGACAGCCACACAAGCCGGGCGCGGTGGCTCAAGCCTGTAATCCCAGCACTTAGGGAGGCTGAGACAGGAGAATCGCAAGTTCAAAGCCAGCCTCAGCAATGGCGAGGCGCTAAGCAACTCAGTGAGACCCTATCTCTACATAAAACACAAAATAGGGCTGGGGATATGGCTCAGGGGTCGAGTGCCCCTGAGTTCAATCCCCAGTACCAAAAAAAAAAAAAAAAAAAAAAGACAGCCACACAGAGCAATGGGAGGAAAACCACACCCTCGCTTCAATTCATTTCTAACTGAAATGTAGCTTTTCCTTCAATGATGACAGCAAACAAGAAACTAGAGTAGTACTAATAGTGCTTGGATCTGACATGCAGATCTCTTTATATCATGTTACAGCAGCTGCTGCTAATGTTTTAAAATATTGTTTATGACTATTACTATTTCAGGGCTTTACAAAAGTTATATCCACACTGGATCTTGTTATTTTAAATTCATTAGTAGAGCTGGGCATGGTGGCACATGCCTGTAATCCTAGCAACCTAGACTAAGGCAGGAGGATCAAAAGCTCAAGGCCAGCCTGGGCAACTCAGTGAGGCCCTTTTTCCAAAAGAAAAAATAATTTAATGAAAGGGGTGGGAATGTAGCTCATCAGTAGAGCACACCTGAGCTCAATTCCCAATACTACCAAAAGGGGGAAAATTCATTAGTAGAAAGCAGAGATAGCACTAGATCATAAATTAGAGATTGGGGATTAAAGATTCTCCATATAATGTGTCAATACAATACCACATGATTTAATTATGTTTTGCCTTTATAATCCTACATATTTTATTTCATGCATCAGGAAGCATTCCTCTGAGAAAGGGTCATTATCCCATTACATTCTGAGACGGTGGCTTGGCCTGACGTCCCAAAGAATATAAGAGGAGCGAGGAGCTGGGATATTGATATGCTGAATTCCCTCAGCCAAATGGATGACAAAGTATATTGGTAATTGGCTTATCTGGGACCAGTCTAGAAATGCAGGTGCCACATTTGGAGGTCAGCTGGTAGGTACTGACATGGGTGAGAGGACATCAGGGCAATAACATGGCTACCTAGTGTGATTTGCCGAGTTCTTCCTAGGCACCACATACCTGGCTTTTACACATTGGGCACTTTGCAGATTTTATTTCATCTCCATAATATCACTATAGGACACACATTGTTAGCTCTAGTTCACAAATGAGGAAAGAGAGCTAACAATGTGTGTTACCTCCTTATCTGTCTGGGTTTGTCAGCTTTTCATCGCTGTGACCACAATACGTGACAAGAGCATCTTAGAGGAGGAAAGATTTATTTTGCTGCATAGATTCGGGGGCTTCGACCCGTCATTGGCTCCAGTGCGTTGGGCCTGAGATGAGGCAGAACGTGGCAGATGAGTGTGGCAGAGGAAAGTGGCTCAGCTCGTGGCAGCCAGGAAGCAGAGGGGACGGGGGAGCCACGGGTGAGATACAGTCCCCAAGGACAGGCCCTCGGTGACTTCCTTCCTCCAACCGAGCCCCACCTGCCTACCATTTCCACCCCCTCCCAGCAGTTCATTCAACTCTCCACGGATCGCTTAATCCACTGATGAGATCCAAGCCCCATGGTCTAGTCACTCTCCAAAAATTGCACTTTTGACCATTGCTGCATTGGGGACCAAGCCTTCAACACATGTGTTTTGGGGGAACATTCCAGATACAAACCATAACACCGTCAAAGGTCAAATAACCAGTACACTGCAAAACTGGGCATGGACCACAGTTCACCAGCTTAGAACACAGACTTTTCATTTTTCCACGGTATGGCTCTCCCTCTGAAGTGTCAGAACGCCACTGGGGCAGGGTCTGCTCACAGGCTTATGACCCCAGCTGTCACATGCCCCATGCTTAGAGGTGTCCTGGCCTAGGATTAATGCTCTGCAATTTCACCATCTTGCAACTTCACTAACTTTGGAGCAAAAGGCATTTGCGTTTTGCATTGGACTGCAAATTATGTATCAGGTCTGGACTCAGGGCCTTTCCCACTCCAGTTTTAATTTCCCTAAAAAACACATCGGACTCGAAACCAGTAAAACTGGGATTGACTCTAAAAAATTAATTGAAAACTCCCTGCCACTTGGATAATAATTTTCCTCCCCAAAGTTACACCAGGAATTAACAGGTAATAATGATTTAACAGCACACTCCCAGCACAAAGACTGGCCAAACGCTTTCTCAAAGACCCTAGCTGTTACTTTAATCTTCTCACTTCTTCCCTGTGTCGCAGCACAGCAGTTAATGACCTGCAATAAATCCAAGAAGCTGTGATTTGAGAGCTACCAAGGCCCAGCTTGGAAACAGATCTATATTTTCATTGAGAGGTGGTATCTAGGTTACCTGGGCCCAACAAGGATGCCTCGATATTAAGGCTGTTCTTCTTTTAAGACCTAAATCGACATCTCTACTGGCTCACCCGGGGACTTGTATTTTTTCTTTTAATCACCTGCACCTACCCTTTTATCTAACCTTTCCAGGCTGCTTGCTCTTTAAAGTGCAATGGCTAGATTATCAGACAAAGGTGATTGTAAAGGTGGTGCGGAAGGGGAACCAGAGGCCAGCAGAGGCCCCAGTGGCTTGAAGATGTGACCCCTGGGACCATCCCCAAATCACACGCTGGGGCTGCAGCCACCACCCTTGCCACTAGAGTCCCCAACACCTCCAGAGGGGCACATGACAATGTTGCTGTTTCACAAAGGATTCATGAGGGCTCCTAAGACGTCCTATTCACCTTTACGATTGCAAATCCCCGTTCCGCTAAGGCTCCCCTACTCACAGACAGATCTATCTGACAGCTAAGTTTGAGTAATTCTCCACTTGTCTTGGGAAAATGAATAAAAAAGTTTTTTGTTCTCTCCAGCAGATTCCCTGGAGAATACCCAGGGGAATTCCTTAGGACACCCAAATCCTCAATCCCATATCCTCAATCCCAAAACAGAAAGCCTCAGAAAACTGAGTTTTCTCCATTTATTTGATCAAAACCTGAACTGAATTGAACTGAAATAAATATTGTCTTTAATTATCCTCTTTAAATGAAAATATTTGACTTGTGCAGCAGAATTATGAATGCAGTTGGTGGCAGGAGACTCCCCCAGATCGCCTGGAGTGGTTTGTGATGTAGAACAGATGAACCCTCACTCTGCGCCAATCCTAAGCTCCCCAGGGCTCAGGCTAAGCAACAAGCTCCTTAACGCAGCAAGCAC
>CM053411.1:71936669-71969492 GCA_028644305.1 Xerus rutilus | reverse complement strand
AAAAAAAAAACAGAAAAAAGAAAAATGATTGTGAACACTTGAATAAAATGACTTCTTCCTTCCAACTCTCATCTCCTAGACACTGGCCTTGAAGTGATGAGCAGCCTGGACCTTTAATTTCAGTAATAATAGTGGGTGTATGAGCTCCCCGAAAGTCATAGGAGTACAGGAAGAAAATGCTAGAATATTCATGAGCATTATTTGCTGTCTCATCTTTTTAAACTTCATTTTTACTGTGTTTGATAGTGAGCACAATCTATACTGTATTATTCCATCCATATAATTTATAATGAATAAAATACATATATTGAGAATATCTTCAAAATCTTTTATACTAGAGAGTTTTCAAACAAAGACTCCACTGCATTGCAGCATGGGCTTCCTGAATTCTGACTCTAATGAGCCTCTAAATTCACAACTCTGGTACAGAATCTGACACATAATCTCTGAACAATAGAAATTTCTTCAGGCCAAGCACGGTGGCTCACACCTGTAATCCTAGCACTTTGAGAGGCTAAGACAGAACTGCGAGTTCAAAGCCAGCCTCAGCAACGACGTGGTGCTAACTCAGTGAGACCCTGTCTCTACATAAAACACAAAATAGGGCTGGGGATGTGGCTCAGTGGTCGAGTGCCCCTGAGTTCAATCCCCAGTACCAAAAAGAAAAAAAGAAATTTCTTCAGGTATTCGGTATATATGTATTTTTTAAATTTTCAAATAAGTAGCTTCCAATTCTCCTTACATATAATGTCCTATATCAAGCTGAAATCTGCGTTCTTACTTTGAACTTCTCCGGAAGGAAAACTACACCACCTTGCTTTTTGCCTCCTCTGCCCTCCATGCCTGGGAGCCATCTTGGTGAAAGGTTCTCGCTGCCTTTGGAGTCCAAAGAGCTGGACTCGAGTCCTGCCTGCCCTTCTTCCTGGCTCCGTGACTCCAGTTCACTACGTCCCTTGCTGAGCTGTGGTTTCCTCAAGTTTTCCACCTCCCTATCTACAGAGCAATCCAAGGAAGACGTATAGGAATGTTTTTGGAAATGCACAAAGCACTGCATATGAAAAGCATGAACTATTTTCTTTAACTTGTAACAATGAGGCAAGTAATATTAAAATCAAGAAGTCAGCAACTTTTTCTTGGCATGTTATTCAGTACTAAAAAGAAACGAGTAATCAAGCCACAAAGACATGGAAGAACTTTACATATACACTACTGAATGAAAGAAGCCAATCTAAAAAGACAACATACTGGATGAATCCAACTTTCTGACATTCTGGAAAAGGCCAAACTGTGGTGGTGATGAAAGGATTCACTAATCCATGGGTTAGGCAAGAGGAAGAGATGAAATGGAACATGGGGGTGACAGTGGATTTTTAGGACAATAAACTACCCTGTGTGATACTATAATGGCCGATACCTATAATGACACAATTTTCAAAACCCATAGAATGTACAACCCCTGGAGTGAACCTTAAAGTAAGTGTAGCCCACAGGAGATGAGGTATCAGTGCACCTGCTGTGAGCTAACTCTGCCCTCGACATGGTGCAGACACACTTGTCTTTCCACAGCGTCAGAATTTCTTGGATAACAATGAATTCACAAGCCATATCACTTTCATCAGTTGCAATTCACCAAGTTTTGTGGTTTGCTTTGTAGTTCTAAGCCAGCAATCACAGATTCTTTTATTTCAATCTTAAATACTAGTATCTGTTAACAATCAGATCACACATCACACTTTGCACATCATACATAAAGGTTACAGAAAGGCTTAGGAAGGGTTAAGGTGGCCACCGAGATTCAGGCAGCTGCACAGAGAACAGATACAAATGGTGAAGCGTCCCTGCAGGTGGTCAGATAAGATTACAAGCCTGCTCAAGACCCAGAGCTATCAGAGCGCAGAACTAGGCTGGGGTCTGGACAGCAGGCAGGCATGGTCAAGCAGGGAGACTGGGCTAAGCCAAAGCCCAAGGTCAGAGGGTGGAAGTTTGCCTCCTGTCAACCTCAGGATACATTCACTGGATGCTCTGGTGACGGGCTGGTGTGGGCCATCCTGTCCAGTCCTGGGTGCTCCTCCTTTTATGGGCTTAGATGAGGGGGTGCTTCACTTGGTGATCTAATGTGATAAACTCATGGGCCTGTTTTTTCTGACATGGCAAATGCATCCATGTGCTTCTGATTTAATTTGATATGTTCACAGGTGCTCATTAATTATCAGCATGATTAACTTATTTATTAGTTTGTGCTTTATAGTTGTACCAGGCTGGTGGTGGTTGTTTACTCGTACAAACAAGCTATGGAGTCATCTGCTTTGGCACTGTCCACAAAATGGACCAACTCGCGAAGAACGACTGTTTTAGAAAATGAAAACCCTCAGGGTTAGGTGAAGCCTGAAGACTGCTGTTGCATTCATTATGTAAGGACTCAGGGCAGGGCACAGCCTGCTCTGCCCAGTACTGATCATAACAAAAGTCCCACTCCAGCAGGGATGTAGTGGAGAAGCTGTGAGCATGCAGAGAGAGCAGGGTCCTGTGAATTGTACCCACCTTCTTCTGCATTTTGCTGTGGAACCAAAATTTCTCTAAAAGCTTCTTCTCAACAAAAGAAACAATCAAGGAGGTGAAGAGAGGGCCTACATTGGGAGAAAATCTTTACCACATGCACCTCAGATACAGCATTCATCTCTAGGATAAAGAACTCAAAAAACTTAACACCAAAAAAACCAAATAACCCAATCAATAAATGGGCTAAGGAACTGTACAGACACTTCACAGAAGAATTACAGTCGATCAACAAACATGAAAAAATGTTCAACATCTCCAGCAATTAGAGAAATGTAAATCAAAAGTACTGTAAGATTTTATCTCACTCCAGTCAGAATGGCAATTATCAAGAACACAAGCAACAATAAGTGTTGGTGAGGATGTGGCTGGAAAGGTACACTTAAACATTGCTGGTGTTAGGCAAGAGGAAGAGATGGGTTAGGCAAGAGGAAGAGATGAAATGGGGGTGCAAATTGATGCAACCAATCTGGAAGGCAGTCTGGAGATTCCTCAGTGTGGGGAGCTAACTCAAGCTACGCCCTTAAGATGGGGACTAGCCACTGCGAAAGTATGTGGGCACAGAAGAAGGAAGGATAATATGATTGGCTTACTGTTGGTTCCGTGAACGTGATCAGCTTGTGGACAGGATCCAGGGTGCTTGTGTGCCTTGCCACATGGACAGCTGCTGGCTACGTGCATTGTCTCCAATTGGCCGAACAGCCCTATAAGTTGAATGCTTGTTCCACAAATAAGAGTGCCTGCTTTGACCCGTCTCCCTGGTGCATCTGATTGTCCTGCACGGAGGGCTGGGCAACCAGTTGGCTTCAACTCTTCCTGACTTCCACTGCTAGGTGAATGTGGGGGTGCCTCTTCGACCTGCTGGTTCGGGACGGACCGTAACCCCCGCACCTCAGAAAACTTGGAATGGAACCATCATTGGACCCAGCCATCCCACACCTCAGTCTATACCCAAAGGACTTAAAATCAGCATACTACAATGATGCAGCCACTTCACTGTTTATAGCAGCTCAATTTATAATAACTAAACTATGGAGCCAACCTAAGTGCTCAACAGATGAATGGATAAAGAAAATGTGGTACATATATTCAATGGAATATTAACTCAGCTTTAAAGAAGAATGAAATTATGGCATTTGCTGGTAAATGGATGGAGTTGGAGAATATCGTGCTAAGTGAAATAAGCCAATCCCAAAACCCAAAGGCCAAATGAGGAGGCTAATTCACAATAAGGGGGTGTGCACTAGGGAAGAATAGAGTTACTCTAGGTAGAGAGGAGTAAAGGGAGGGGAAGGGACATAGGGACAGGAATGATAGTGTGATGAAACAGACATTATTACCTTACATGTACATGACTGCATGACCGGTGTGATTCTATAACACGTACAATCAGAAAAATGAGAAGTTTTACTCCATTTATGCATGATGTATCAAGGTGCATAAATGCACTCTACTATCAGGTATAGCTAATTAAAACAAATAAAAAATGTATAAAGTAAAAAAAAAACTAAAGCATACTTTTTTTAAAAAAGTCTACAACTCTGCAGAACATTTAATAATTGGAGCTCCTGGGGGCTGGGAGTGTAGCTCAGTGGTAGGGTGCTGGCCCAGCATGTGCTAGGCCTTGGGTTTGATTCCCCAGCAACATACACACAGAGAGACAAACAGTATTGAGAGAAAATCATCTAATTTAGCCATGATCACCTTTGAGTCGTAAGGTTACAGATTTTTCATAAAGTATACTTTAGAGTTTGCTATATGTCCCAAGTCATGTACAATAAGGAAGTATATGATTCGTCCATGATGAAAAATAACAAGTTATATGGAACCAGCCTAGGTGTCCATCAGCAGATGAAAGGATAAAATGTGGTAGATATACACGATGGAGTTTTATTCAGCCATAAAGAAGAGTGAAATTCTGTCATTTTCAGGAAAATGGATGGAACCTGAGAACATTATATTAAGCAAAATAAGCCAAACTCAGAAGGCCAAAGGTTGTGTGTTTTGTCATATGTGAAGCTAGACAGGAATAAGGAAGAGAAAGCTGTTGGAGGGATCCCAGGAAAGTTAAAGGGAGATCAGTAAATTAGAGGAAAGAAGCAGGGGCAGGAAGGAGAGCAGGAAAAGGGGAAATAATGGGGAATGATACTGGCCAAATTATATTGTTACATTATATATATGTACGAATACGTAACAAATTCCATTATAGTGCACCACTAAAAATGTGAAAAAATAAATAAATAAAAGTAAAGAAATAAGTCAACAATAACAAGCCAATTACCTTTTCTAAAGACACAGGATGCATCTGTGTTTTGGGTGGGGATATATTTAACTTCAAGTGCGTCTCCTTCAGCAGTTGGGCAGAGGTTAAAGCCCATGACAAGTCCTCGTGCCGGTGCTTGATGGGATCATAGAGGAAAGTGAGAACTATCCTGCCCTGGAAAAGTTCACAGCATCGTGGGGAACTAGAGGCGGCAGAATCCTAAGGGTCCCCATCATATACTTGATGAAGCTTCCAAGGAGAAAGAGAGAGGTCAGCACAGTTTGTGTGGAATTGGGAGGGAAACTGGGAAAGTCTTCTTTTCTCTCTCTCTTTAATTCATTAATTTATTTATTTCTTCGAATTAGGTTTACACCAGCAGAATGCATTTTGATGCATTGTACACAGATAGAGGACAGCTTTTCATTTCTCTGGTTGAACACAATATAGAGTCACACCATGTGTGCAGTCATACATGACCCTGGGGCGTTGTCCATTGCATTCCACCATCTTTCCTGCCCCCATGTCCTTTCCCCTTCTTTTCCTCCTCTTTGACCAAAGTTCCTCCATTCTTCCCACGCCCCCTCCTACATTATGGATCAGCATCCACTGATCAGAGAGAACATTTAGCCTTTGACTTTTGAGATTGGCTTACTTCACTTAGCATGATATTCTCCAATTCCATCCATTTACCTGAAAATGCCCTAACTTTATTCTCCTTTAATGCTGAGTAATATTCCCTTGTGGATATATACCAGTTTCTTTATCCATTTATCTATTGAAGGGCATCTAGGTTGGTTCCACAGTTTAGCTACTGTGAATTGAGCTTCTATAAACATTGAAGTGGCTGTGTCACTGTAGTATGCTGTTTTTAAGTCTTTTGGTTAAAGACTGAGGTGTGGGATGGCTGGGTCAAATGGTGGTTCCATCCCAAGTTGGGTTTTTTTTAATATTTTTTAAGTTGTTTGTGGATCTTTATTTTTTATTCATTTATTACTTATATGTGGTGCTGAGGATCGAACCCAGTGCCTCACACATGCTAGGCAAGTGCTCTACCACTGAGCTACAGCCCCAGCCCTCCGTTTCAAGTTTTCTAAGGAATCTCCATACTGCTTTCCAGATTAGTTGTACCAGTTTGTAGTTCCACCAGCAATGTATGAGTGTGCCTTTCCCCCCACATCCTTGCCAACACTTATTGTTGTTTGTATTCTTGATAATTGCCATTCTGACTGGCATAAGATAAAATCTTAGTTTTGATTTGCATTTCTCTAATTGCTAGAGATGTTGAACATTTTTTCTTATGTCTGTTGATAGATTGTATATTTTCTTCTGTGAACTTTCTGTTCAGCTCCTTAGCTCATTTATTGATTGGGTTATTTGGTTTTGTGGTGTTAAGTTTTTTGAGTTCTTTATATATCCTGGAGACCAGTGCTTGATCTGATGTGTGTGTGGCAAAAATTTGCTCCCAGAATGTAGGCTCTCTGTTCACCTCATTAGTTGCTTCTTTTGCTGAGAAGAAGCTTTTTAGTTTGAATCCATCCCTTTTATTGATTCTTGCTTTTATTTCTTGCACTTTAGGGGTCTTGTTAAGGAAGTCAGGGCCTAATCTGACATGATGGAGATTCGGACCTACTTTCTTCTCAGTTAGGTGCAGGATCTCTGGTCTAATTCCTAAGTCCTTGATCCATTTTGAGTTGAGTTTTGTGCATGGTGAGAGATAGGGGTTTAGTTTCATTTTGGTGCATATGGATTTCCAGTTTTCCCAGCACCATTTGTTGAAGAGGCTGTCTTTTCTCCAATGTATGTTTTTGGCACCTTTGTCTAGTATGAGATAGCTGTATTTATGGGTTTGTCTCTGTGTCTTCTGTTCTATACCATTGATCTACATGTCTATTTTGGTGCCAATACCATGCTGTTTTGTTAGTATAGCTTTGTAATATAGTTTAAGGTTTGGTATTGTGATGTCCCCTGCTTCACTCTTCTTGCTAAGGATTGTTTTGGCTATTCTGGGTCTCCAAATGAATTTCATAATTGCTTTTTCTATTTCTATAAAGAATGATGTTGGGATTTTAATTGGAATTGCATTGAATCTGTATAGCATAGGTTGGGTAGTGTGGTCATTTTGATGATATTGATTCTGCCTATTAAGAGCATGGGAGATCTTTCCATCTTCTAAGGTCTTCTTCGATTTCTTTCTTTAGTGTTCTGTAGTTTTCATTGTAAAGGTCTTTTCCCTCTTTTGTTAAATTGATTCTCAAGGGTTTTTTTTTTGAGACTACTATGAATGGGGTAGTTTTTCTAATTTCTCTTTCTGAGGACTCATCACTGATGTATAGAAATGCATTTGATTTATGGGTATTGATTTTATATCCTGCAACTTTGCTGAATTAATTTATTAATTCTAGAAGTTTTCTGGTGGAATTTTTTGGATTTTCTAAGTAAAGGATCATGTTGTCAGCAAATAATGATAGTTTAACTTCTTTTTTTCCTATTCATATCCCTTTAATTTCTTCTGTCTGTCCAACTGCTCTGGATAGAGTTTCAAGCCAGACGCCATTGAATAGAAGTGGTAAAAGAGGACATCCCTGTCCTGTTCCTGTTTTTAGGGAGAATGCTTCCAATTTTTCCCCATTGAGGATAATGTTGGCTTTCGGTTTTGCATAGATAACTTTTACAATGTTGAGGTATGTTCCTACTATCTCTAGTTTTTCTAGTGTTTTGAACATGAAGAGGTGCTGTATTTTGTCAAATGCTTTCTGTTAAGCATTTAATAGAAATCTATTTAAGTCTATTGATGTGATGAATTATGTTTATTGATTTCCATATGTTGAACCAACCTTGCATCCCTGGGATAAAACTCACTTGATCACGGGGCACTACTTTTTTAAAAATATGTTTTTGTACATGATTTGCCAGAATTTTATTGAGAGTTTTTGTGTCAATGTTCATCAGGGATATTGTTCTGAAGTTTCTTTCTTTCATGTGTCTTTGTCTGGTTTTGGAATTAGGGTGATACTAGCCTCGTAGAATGAGTGTGGAAGGGTTCCCTCCTTTTCTATTTCATGGAATAATTTGAGGAATATTGGTATTAATTCTTCCTTGAAGTCTTATAGAACTTAACTGAGAATGTGTCTGGTCCTGGGCTTTTCTTGGTTGATAAGCTTTTGATGGCATCTTCTATTTCCTTGCTTGAAATTGATCTGTTTAAGTTGTGTATGTCCTCCTGATTCAGTGTGGGCAGATCATATGCCCCTAGAAATTTGTCAGTGTCTTTGGGATTTTCTATTTTACTCGAGTATAGATTTTAGAAATAGATTCTGATTATCTTCTGTATGTCAATAGTGTCTGTCATGATATTTCCCTTTTCATCTCAAATTTTAGTAATTTGAGTTTTCTTTCTCCTTTTTATTAGAGTAGCTAAGGGTTTTTCAATTTTATTTATTTTTTCAAAGAACCAGCTTTTTGTTTTGTCAATTTTTTGAATTGTTTCCTTTGTTTCAATTTCATTGATTTCAGCCTTGACTTTAATTATTTCCTGTCTCCTACTTCTTTTGAGGTTGATTTGTTCTTCTTTTTCTAGGGCTTTGAAATGTAATGTCAGGTCATTTATTTGTTGACTTTTTCTTCTTTTAATGAATGAGCTCAATGCAATAAACTTTCCTCTTAAAACAGCCTTTATAGTGCCCCAGAGATTTTGATATGTTGTATCAGAGTTCTCATTTACCTCTAAGAATTTTTTTATGGAAAGTCTTCATGTAGGAAGCAGCAGGTGGAATGGTTCTGAAGAATTAGGAACTTCCTGAATGTTCCAAGCTGGGAAGAGGCTGTCCAGGTAACCAGAGTGGAGGTGTCAGTTTGGAAAACAGGGCCACATGTCCCAGAAGAGTATTGGGGCAATCACTGGGCTGGGCCAGGTGTCAGCATAGGTGTCTGCCAGCTTTGAGAGGTAAGACAGGAAACTCAGATCTGACCACCTGTGACGGTGGTTGATGCTACCATGAGTGGTGTCCTTAGCTTCTCTGGTTATGGGAGCTACTGAAGGGTTTGAAAAGAGAGGATAATCAGATTTGCATTTAGCAGGTTACAAAACAGCATGACTAGTATGATCCCATTTGGGACTGAACTAATGTATGGAATAAATTTTTTTAAATATGCCTGTATTGGGCTGGGGTTGTGGCTTAGTGATAGAGTCCTTGCCTGGCATGTATGAAGCACTGGGTTCAATCTCAGAACCACATAAAAATAAATAAATAAAGTAAAGGTATTGTGTCCATCTATCTACAACTAAAAAAAGTGTTTAAAAAATATGCATGTATTACTTTCATAACTGAAAATGAAACAATATCGTAGTTTCTGTTTCATAGGCTAACAAAACCTTCCCATTTGAATGTCACTCTTTAAGAATGTAAAGGAAGTTATACTTACTTCTTGAAATAAAAATAATAATGATAATAGCAGAAGGGAGACAAGTGGAGTTGAGCAAGGGGATGGGGAAGAAGGGCGAGGTCAGGGAGAGGGGGGACTGAGATTGATCAGATTGTGGCCTGCATGTATAAATGTGGCATAATGAATCCCACTCATATGTGTATTTATAGTGCACCAAAAAATAAAAAGAACATAAAGGATGGATTGGAAAGGACCAAACTTCAGACTCATCAGACAAGATCTGCATAAGATTTGAGCAAGACTGTGAGGAAACCCCACCTCTTCACCCCACACGCATATTTTTTAAAATTTATTTATTTATTTTAATTAGGTATACATCACAGGAGAATGCACTTCGATTCATTGTATGCAAATGGAGCACAACCTTTCATTTCTCTGGTTGTACATGATGTAGAGTGTCACCATATGTGCAGTCATACATGTACCTAGGGTAATGATGTCCATCTCATTCCACCATCTTTACTGCCCCCATGTCCCATCGCCTCACCTCCCTCCCCTTTGACCAAAGTTGCTCCATTCTTCCCGTGCCCCCTCCCACATTATGGATCAGCATCCACTTATCAGGGAAAACATTTGGCCTTTGGATTTTGGGGATTGGCTTACTTCACTTAGCATATTTTCCAGCTCCATCCATTTACCTGAAAATGCCTTAACTTTATTTTCTTTTAATGCTGAGTAATATCCCATTGTGTATATATACCACAGTTTCTTTATCCATTAATCTACTCAAGGGCATCTAGGTTGGTTCTAGTTTAGCTATTGTGAACTGAGCTGCTATAAACATTGAAGTGGCTGCGTCACTGTAGCATGATGTTTTTAAGTCCTTTGGGTACAGACCAAGGAGTGTGATAGCTGGGTCAAATGGTGGTTCCATTCCAAGTTTTCTAAGGAATCTCCATACTGCTTTCCAGAGTGGTTGCACCAATCTGCAGTCCCACCAGCAATGTATGAGCCACACACATTTTTTTTAACTATGCACATATGTACACAAACCCACACTCCCACACCTTCATTTTGAAATACAATATGATGTCCCTCTCCCAAATTTCTATGTCGAAATTCTTGCTCCCAATGTGACAGTGCTTGGAGGGAAGGCCTTTGGGGGTAGTGAGACCTTGAGGATAGAGCCCTGGTGGGATTAGTGTCCTCATGAAGGACACACCAGGGAACTCCCTCACGTGTTTACCACCATACAGTAAGCCAAAGCCTGCAACCTGGAGAGCACCTGGCCAGAACTTGGGCCTGCAGGACCTCACATCAGACTTCAGCCTCAGACCCAGGACAAAGAAGCTTATGAGTATAAGCCCCCAGCCACGGCATTCTTGTTGGAGCCTGGCAGACTTTGTCTCTGTACCTCACAAGCACACACAGATCTGTAGGTCCAAGGACATAGCCTCCTAGAAGGCCAACATCCAATGGTCTCAAAAACAAAGTGCCCAGAACAAGAGATCCCTCCCCTCCGGCAGGAGCTGAGGTGCTGTAACCAAGCTGTGGCCTGCAGGGCCTCATCTTGCCCTGGCACTGAGGTCGCTCATCCCACGTTCAAACCAAAGCTACTTATCTCATTTGCTTCTTTATGGCTTTTCTATCTACCTCTTTTTCTAATAGTCTATTTAAAGCTGGAAGACGAACCTCATTTTTTTCCGAATGTAATTTGAGGGAATTTGCATGATACACGCGGTAACAAGTGAGTCCTGAATTATGTATGATCTCCTCTAATGGGCCGGAGCTTGTTTGGAAAGTATGATCTTATAAACTACCGGGTTTGCTTTTTATGGCAAATTGAATGCCATTCCCCCCTCTTGCTTTACATATTCTCCTAATTAGGGGAGATAAAATAGATTTTAGACCTGAAAAAAGCGATTTCTTTTCGAGAGCCCACATTTGTATGGAGAATTAAGCTCATTCCAGTCAGCTGCACCCTCTAATTTAGAGCTTTTGTCAGCAAAATCATAAAAGATTTCTCCATCGAGAGCTCTTATGCAATCCAGCTCTTAAGGTGACATTTTCAAGCTAAGGAGGGGACCATTAGGTTGGCTCCTTCAGGTGGTCTGGGAGAGATGGCGTGAGACCTGGGTTTTACCAAGCATGATTTAAGTGGCTCTGAATCCTCCTCATCTATTCCTGGCAAAGCAGAGGGAGTTGGAAATTGAGAATAATTGCTACCACTTACTGAACCCTGACGGGCATCAGGCACACAAGCTGGGTGCTTGTGACACAGTCTTGGGCAGGAGGGGCCCCCTGGTGGCACTTGGTCTTCCTGCAGTCCTGCTGGGGGTTTCACTGGGAACTCAAGGTCAGGAGTCAACAAGACAGGTTTTTCCAGCCTTCCTTAGAGACGGCAGAGGAAAGAGAAGTGAGGCAGCGGGAGGGCGGGAGCTGAGCAGAGATGAGACCAAGGAAGCTGGACAGAGAGGAAAAGGGACCATGGCCTGGAATAGCTGTGCCCTGCTTTCTGCTCTCTAAGCAGGGCCTGCAGGGAGGGTAAGAGCAGGCCAGGGCACAGCACCAGAGGCGGGCACCACTCTGGTTGCTGAGAGCTCTACTCCATCTTCTCTCCTCTGCCTGAGGAGGTGGCAGGTTGTCCCAAAGCAACATGTGGAGGGTCCTGAGAGGACAGGAGTGCTTCCTCTCCCCACAGGCAAGACTTCTTGCCAGGGCACTGTGGGTGAGTGGATGACGGCATCTTCTTCTAACCCCATGGTGAATGGGGTGAGCACCTTCCTAAAAGGGATCCCAGAGACACCACTCGTCCCTTCCACCATGGCAGCACACATCAAGAAATCACCATTTCTGGGCTGGAGTTATGGCTCAGTGGTGGAGAGCTTGCCTAGCATATGTGAGGCACTGAGTTCAATTCTTAGCACAGCGTATAAATAAATAAAGTCAATTGACAACTAAAAAAAAAAATCACCATTTCTGAGCCAGAATGCAGGACCTCCCTGGACACTGACTGTAGCAACGCGATCCTGGATTTCCCAGCCTCCAGAACAGTGAGAAATAATTTGTTTCATAAGCCACCCAGTTTATAGTGTTTTGTTACAGCAGCCTGAACAGACTAAGATATGTGATCTAGACATCTTACATATCTAAGTGTCAAATAAAATCATATTACTTATATTGATGATATAGCTAAGTTATTTTTATCTGGCTCTTTAGTAATAGTTGGAGAAAATCCCTGCCACTCCCATTTTGATTATTTGCTAAAAATTGCTGCAAATAAGAGCCCTCGCTTCCACCAGTTGAGGCAACCATTGCACCTTAGCCTGTTCTGTACTTATAGCCACTACATGTCACACTTGGTGGAAAGATGGCAATCTTCTTAGAACATACCTCTGCTCAACAATACCCTGCAGTTTACAAGTTTAAACAGAAAAACTTTTCCAAGAAGACACTGTATTCAGGTTAATGATACCTTCAGTTTTCCCCAGTAACAGCGGGAAAGGGAGAGTCTCAAGTTTATATTTGTGTCACTGCATAGCCTCTCTAGAGACTTCTCTCCAGAACAAAAGCATGCTCTAACCTCAGGGAAATTCACTTCTCTGCCCCAGAGGAGAAATGTGTTCATAGCTGGGAAACAGCAGGTCTCTGGTCTTCTACCCATCACGACTCTGGCAGGTCGCAGGCCTGGCCTCTGTCTCCACCAGCAAACCACAGCTCTATCCTGTGACCCACAGGAGCCACAGAGTGAGACCGAACCTAGTCTGGGTCTGGAGGAGGCATTCGTGGTTGAGGTCGCCGGGGCTGAGATGTGAGGATGAGAATCAGTTGGTGGAGGGCAGGGAAAGCAGCAGGCACTGCTTCTCTCCTAGATGGGAAAAAAAGAACCCAGAGCCTTCTAGAATCTGAAAGAGGTTCAGTGAGGCCGGAGAGAGAAGCCCAAGGAAGGCCCAGGTAAGCAGGGCCCAGGTGGTATACTAAGTTAGGATGCTTAGAAGGGGTCCTGGGACATTTTAAGCAGAGAGGTGATGTCATCAGATTTGACTCATAGAAACAGAATGGTCAGAATTCCTGGGCATTTTGCTCTGCTCCGACCTGCTCTCTCTCCACACACCACCTCATTTCACCTCAGAAGCAGCCTGGCAGAATGACAAAGAGCAGGAAGGACACCTGGATCACACACAGACCAACCCCAGACTCCTAGATCTCCTCGCCATTCAGACCCTGGAAAGGAGCCCACAGACCTTCATGTCCTCAAAACATTAAATTAATAAATGGAGGGGGGGAAAGGCAATAACCGATATTCAGGAGAAACTCATTTCATGGCTAATTTCTTCAGAATGTATCACTTTTGCACAGTTGCTGGAAAGGAATTGGTCAAATAATAAAGAGAATTTCGACGCTGTGAAGAATAAAGAGCAGGATAATTAAGACACATTAGTGAGCTCAGTGGGAAACAAAGAAGTCAGCTCAAAGAATTTACCTTTTTCTTGAAAGAGAAAGAGAAAGGGAAGGTAGTCTTTTGTTTTCTCCCATTTGCCATTGAGATGTCAAACTTATTTTCCACATCTTAATTTTTCTGCTGATTTCGTGTCTGTTCTTAGGGGGCAGGAAATGGAAAAGGTTTCTGCTCAAGTGCACCAGCCTGGATTTTGTGGCAGAGTCTGGTAGAGCAACAAGCAATGAGGAATATTTTGCCTCCCACAGTGAGGTTTCAGCCACGGACTGACAATGACCCCAACTAGGCATCTCCAATTCACGTTTTTCATCTGAAATGCCACTAACACAGGCCATTATCATCTTTTCTTTAAAAAGTACCTATAAGACAGTTTTGGGGGTTTTTTTGGTACTGGGGATTGAACTCAGGGGCACTCGACCACTGAGTCACATCCTCAGCCCTATTTTGTGTTTTATGTAGAGACAGGGTCTCACTGAGTTGCTTAGCGCCTCGCCGTTGCTGAGGCTGGCTTTGAACTCATAATTCTCCTGTCTCAGCCTCTCTAAGTGCTGGGATTACAGTATAAGACAGTGTTTAAAACTAACAGAGAGCCACATAGACAGCTGCCAATGATGCTTTGAGAGATAATGGGGAATTTGGGGAAACATTGAAGAGTCCCAAATTCACAAGTATTCCTGATCCTTTTTGCCCTGACTTCCAGGAAGCTCAGAGTTTAACCCTCTGTTCAGTAGGTGTAAGCATCACTCTAAGGTAGTACGTGTGATCTTAATGTGAGTTCCTCCATGTTTGGTTTGTGATTTCTGTGTGTGTGTGGGTGTGTGTGTGTGTGTGTGTGCACGCACAGAGCAGAAAGCCTCAAATCCTTTACAAATTCAGGCAGCAATGGTATTTTAGAAACCAAAAAATCCTGCTACCTGATCCCGTCACCAGCTGCTGAGCTCTTTCATGGAGCGAGAACATAGGAGAAAAGACCTGTGGCAACCTGAGAGAGGATCCCTTGCTTCTCTGACAGGCCTTCACCTGAGAATAGAAGGTGCCAGGGAGGCACCACAGTGTCTGGCTGCATTTTGTCCCAGCACCCCTTCTCCGGAGGCAGCCCTGACATCAACAAGGCGGACACAACAGTCGGTGTATTCCAAAGACAGACATAACGACATGGGCCATCCCACCTGCTCACCTTCTAGGTGACCTTGACATTCTTCCCACAGAGAAGTGGGATCCCCTTTCCCTCCCCAGGAATGTGGGCAGGTGTGGGAACATAGTGCAAGTGATGTCACATAACTTCAGAGTCTGGGGCGTGACAGTGATACGACTGCAGCCTCGCTCCTCTGGGGACACTTGCTCTAGGAACCCAGTCACCAAGAAGCCCACAGTGACAAAGAAGTCAAGACTCAACTCAAATCTGGGTTCACTTATTAGATGCTTGTGCACGGGTAGGTCACTTAGTCTCGCTGGTGCTCAGCTTTCTCATCTGCAAAATGAGAATAATTTTCTTGCCTCACGGAGTCACTACGAGTATGGAATCAACCAGTGCTTATCTGGGAGTCTGCACTGTTGCAGGTGATCAGGCGATTGTTACCCCAGTCATTCAGCAACGGAAGGCCAGGGCGGCAGTGCCTCCACTCACCTGGAACTGTCAGGCAGCTAGAGTGGAGTGACACTTTAGGTTAGGGCAAAAGCCTCTAAAAATTAAAGGCTCTGCTGGGATTGTGTATAACGCCACTGGACAACCTCATGATGAAGAGCAGCCAGGGAGGACACGATTGGAAGGGGAAGGTCGGGAAGGGCACTGGGCCCTAAGGAACGTAGAGCCGACAGTGGGAGCCAATGCTGGTCCCTGAGGTTTGGAGAAAGTGCTCTCTTACTTCTAATCTAAAATGGTTTGCATTCTTAGCAAAATATTTCTTTGGATGAAAATATATCTGTGTTGGAATTTTTCTGGGTGAATCAGATCTTCCCCACCTCTCCTCCCTCCTTGCCTTGGTCTCCTTGCCCTCTGCGGGTCTTCCAGTTCTGAGCTGATAAGAGGCTCCCTCTGGAGCTTCCCTCTCTGCCTGTGTTTATGGGGTGCTTCTTGAGCTCAGTGACTTCATACGTGAGCCTGCTCATTTAATCCTGGTGACCACCCACGGAGGCAACAAATGGCCCATTTTAAAGAGGAGGGCATTTTGTAGCCAGTGGTCAACTGCCCCTGGGTTCAATCTCCAGCACCAAAATAAAAAAAAGAGAGGGCAGTGGCGCCCAGGTGTCACCCAGGATGCACCAGCCTGAGGGCAGGGCCCCTTGTCCTAGCCCTTCCCATGCTGTTGCTGCTGGGCAGGGACACTTTCCTCTTTATGTTTCCAGTCCCTATTTTGGTGACCTGAGATGACATGGTTCTACTTTAAATAATTTATATTAGCCCCTCACACTGAAGCTGGGAAAGAGGCTGCAGGCTGGTTTTAGGTAGCCTGCACTCATTTTGAGATAGAACATTATACATCTTATGTATAATGTTATCATTGTCGATTATAAACAAAACTCAAGTTTTTCAAATAGGGGCAAAGTAGAGAAACTAGAAAGAACTCAAAATCTATATTCAGTTTGCCATGTTATATGCTTGTCCCCACCAAGGAAGGGGAAGAGAATGCCCAGGAAGTGTTCAAGTCCAATATCACTGGCACCCGACAAACCCAGCAGATGGTACTGTGTATGCACAGGTTCCTTCCTCCTTCCTGGAAAGAGAAGTAATGAGCTCTTGAAATTCAAATTCACAGCGACTCTGAAGTCATGAACATATTTAAAAACAGTGTGAGCCTGTGACATTTACAATCACTAAATTCATGTCAGAGAATAAATCCGGAATCACCTATAATCACTGAATATGGAACGCCTGTTCATCTCCAGCCATGTGTTGGAGGACATGGGCTTCGGAAATGGTAATATTCAGAAAAAGCTGAAAGGCACACCTGCCAGAGGCCACCACTCGCAGCTGCCAGGCCTTAGACATCACTAGCACAAGAAACTCAGGGAGCCCAGGGCACTGATGATAGCAACAGAGAGTGAGCCGGCCACCTCTACCTGGGACAGGCACATTTGGCTTTGCCTAGGGGCACAGGTGTGTGGGCTGAGCTCAGCAAATTAAATGTCACATCCGGGAAAAGCCAAGTGCATTTCTCAGCCTGAAATGCTTCCCCATTAAAACCAAATAAGGCTCTCGTTGATGACGTCAGGCAGGCTAGGCCGTGGCTGTCACAAAGGGACCATTTATTGAAGAGCTAAAAATGCTCGCTCTGCAAGGCTGACAGGCAAATATTTGAGGAAACGCTTCACTGGCCACCTACCATTGTGAAGAGACATCTGCAGGCGCTGCTGACGGGCGCCTTCCTGTTAGTCATCTCGCAGGGCCTCTGAGTATGAATTTGTCCAAGCCCTGCACCCCATTCTCTGGAGGTGCTGTTCCCAGGCTGCCAGCTGTAAAGGCTTCCTGTCTCATCTCCATCTCTCCCTGAAGAGGGTGGAGAAGGGAGGGAGCAACATTCCCTCCAAACGTGGACACCCCCTGTGGGTATCTCAAGAGGGTCTTTGTCTCAGTTTAAACCTACAGCTAGCACACTGATGAGGACAAAGAAAATATCAAGACTTTTGAAGAACCATCTCTTCATTCTGCTACTAATTTTCATGACTAGATGTTGAGAAAAGGACACCCCAAGGCTCACCTTGGCCTTACTCTAAACACTGTTCCCGCGGCAGGAGCAAACTGACCCACACAGCATTGTAGGGACAGATGAGGCAAGACACCAGCTAGGAAACAGGAAGCAGGTGTATTTGACTGCGGTTGGTTCAGAGGGTACAGCCTTCGCTGTAATCAATTAATCCCCCTGAAGCCCGAGTCAAGGCAGTTTTAGAACTTCATACCTCACGTGTAAGGGAAGGGACTCAAGTTCACTGTCTGCAGAAGTTCACACAAAAGCAGCTTTTTCTTTCACTGTTCTGGGCAAGTTAACCCTTCAAGGACAGCACCTGAGAAGGGGAGAGCTTCTTCTCCCCTTTTTCCTCCCCTTCCAGCTGTTACCATGGAGCCCAATTAGTAACATCTTCTCTTATCTTTGAAATGTAAGCATCTCTGTGAAGCTCAGGCCCAAGGCCAGAGGCCTTGCTAAGGACCTGCCTTTCCTCCCACACTCTGCATCTGCAAACACACTTCTACAACCTATTCTAGTGTTACTATATGAGATAGTCCATAAACGTTTGGGAAAACTAGTAAAGGGGGTGTTCAGCACCTGGGAGGCTGATCTCTTTCAGGCCGGTGGCCAAGTAAGATAGAGCAACAGGAACTAGGAAGTTGAACTACATTGAACTCTTTGGTGGAGACTCTTTTGCTGATAGTCCCAAGATCAATTATGGTGCAGATTTCTGGAGAAGCTTAATTAAGATTTTCTGTGGAAGAGGGGCTGCCACTCTAAGAGTACTCACCATCCAACTCCATCAGGCACTTGGAAATATGTACGTGACTGTCTCCTGTTTTCGAAGTGTGTCTGGTCATGTTAAGTAGAGGAGAAGCTTCTGGAAGGTTCCCTGTGTGCTCAGCACCCTTCTGGAATTCCTCACCTAAGGCCCACAACAAGCCCCTGAAATCCACTAGGGTCTGGGTTTTACAAAAGAGAAACGTGAGGCTCGGGGAGCCCACGGGTCCCTCAGCAAGGACAAGACTCCGGAGCTGGCTCTGTCTGGACTTCCCTTCTGAAGCCCATCCCCCTTGCTGCCTTCACGCTGCATGGGCCACCGAGAATGTGACATTGATCAATGGAGTCAAGTTTTGACCTGGAGGTCCGTGTGGCTTAACTAATGTGTCAACTGAACATGAAACTCGAAACAGGCACGAACACCTTACCAACCAGGGCTCCCTGGATCAGCGCTGCACCCCAGGCCTGCTCCTGCCCTAGGTTTGTGAGTGGTGGTCCTATCCCTCCAGTCACCCTGTTTCAGGTGGAATGTCATCCATGCCTGGCCCCTGAGATCACCCATGCTCCCTCCCCTACACACACGCACACGCGTGGCCTGGATTGTGTGGTGCGGCCGCATCTAGGGGAGCCCCTGCCCCCAGATCCTACTGCTTGGACCCTTGGCAGAGATTTCTGAGCAACATACATTCTTGGCAGTTTCCAGAATTTATCCCAGGAATGTTTGTCACAGACCAAAGTGACAACATCTTCGTCCTCTACCCCCATGAGCCCCCCAAGCTATTAAGGAAAATACAGTATTTGTTTACTAGAGGAATGACTTCTGCGTCTGGCTTGTTTTCATTGCTATGGCTCCAGTATAATCCCATGCATGAAACTTGTCCAGAGCGCTGCTCTGCGTGAAGCCCTCATTAGGTCTGGCTTGTTTTCATTGCTATGGCTCCAGTATAATCCCATGCATGAAACTTGTCCAGAGCACTGCTCTGCGTGAAGCCCTCATTAGGTACTGCAGGGCAGGCAGGGGCCACAGTGCGAGCCTGGGCTCAAGCAGCCCCATCCAAATAGCAGAGCACCGAGTGTCCACTCTGCTGGCCACGTGGACCCAACATGGCCCAGCAGCACACATCCCTTGCTTTGCTTTGCAGGCTCATCCTCTGAGAAGGCAGCGGAAGAGAGAAGGTGCACGGACCTGGAAGCTGAAAGGCCCTGGGTTCAAATACACTGAGCCAACTCAAAAATAGTGCCGTGTGTTTTGATACTAGGTCTCGTGATGGTTTTAGCACATGAGTGTTCGAAGGCTGTTTTGAAACTTTGTCAAAATCAAAGAGAAGGCCACAGCAAACAGGGCCTTTCTCTACCCCCAAGTGGCCAGCTCCAGGGCTGCTAGAGTCAAGCCGTCCACCTGCTCAGGCTCTCAGTGTGGCTGCGAGTGGAGATGACGCCCTGTGCTAAAGCACTGGGTTAATGAAGGAGGCGCATCCCCCTCAGAGTTTTAATTTGCATACACTCTCCAGAACTTCATCTCAAAGGCGGATGTATGTAACCCAGGGTTTAAGACGACAAAGAACAGATGGCTTGTGTCACCGGGCACAGACACCAGTGAGGTTCTATATGAACACTCCACCGGCCTTTTCCGCACTGCTTTCTACTGGTACCAGCATCTGGTCCCTGGACTTTGAGTAGCCTGCCTTTAGCCCTGCTTTCCTCTAAGACCTGCGATTTTTATTATGCAATTTGAATGAACCCAGGACTATCTAGGGCCACATGTATGTTGATGTAGCAAAAACGCAAAGTTACACATCTGTGTCCACAGGGCCATTCTCAGGCCTATTGGGTGGCAGGTGTTTGGCAGATGGAAGCTTTTGTTACGGCATAATCACCATTGCACCTGGCACTCGGGCTGACACTCAGCCATTGCCTTGCCCACTGAGACTCAGATCAGCCAAGTCCCAGGTTCACCTGCAGACCAGTGGGAACTGGGCATTAGCTCCTGATCAGGATGGCATCCCCTCACCACCTGATCATTGCCTTGAGCCCCGGTCACCTTCAGAAATGCAAATTCTCTGGATTGACCTCCTGGGTCAGGAATTTCAGGCAGGAGATCAACCAACTGAATTTTTTTTTTTTAATTTGTTCTTTTTAGTTACACATGACAATAGAATGTATTTCGACATATCATACATAATGGAATATGACTTCCTATTCTTGTGGTTGTAAATGATGTGGAGTTACACTGGCCATGTACTCATATATTAACATAGGAAATAATGTCTTTCCCATTCCCATCCCCTCCTCCCCCCTACTCCTCCCTGTCCAATCCAGTGAACTTCCCCTCCTCCCACCTCCCTCCCTTTGATGAACCTAGCCTAATTCTATCTTAAGTTTGGGAGCCACCTTGACCAGAGGTCATAAACAGTTTATTTCTGTTTCATTTGCTTGGAACGTGTCTGGCTGTCACTAGAGTCTGCCCTCCCTGAAACCTCGGCTTTGACTAAGATAATCACATCTGGCTTTGACTAGAGCTATGTGAATCATTAATTTGCTATTTGCTTCAGTTTTACACTTGCCAGAACTCTGTCAATTGTACATTCCTAAGACACCTACCTTTGTAACTCTTTGTGTTATAAAAACCTCCTTGCTCTTGGACCAGGCACTGTCCTCAGTTTTGAGTGAGACATCCTGATCAGGATGGCATCCCCTCACCACCTGATCATTGCCTTGAGCCCTGGTCACCTTCAGAAATGCAAATTCTCTGGCTTGACCTCCTGGCTCTTGTGTACACAATATAAGCTTGCTTAATTTGATTTAAAATTGGAGTTGGTGGTCTTTTCTTTGTGTCCTGGGTTCAACACCCATCTATTGTGAGTCAGCATCTGCATATCAGAGAGAACATTTGGTCTTCATTTTGTGGGGGATTGGCTTATTTCACTTAGCAGGATATTCTCCAGCTCCATCCATTTACTGGCAAATACCATAATTTCATTCTTCTTTATGGCTGAGTAATATTCCATTGTGTATATATACCACATTTTCTTTATCCCATTTATCTGTTGAAGGGTGCCTAGGTTGGTTCCATAATTTAGCTATTGGGAATTAAGTGGTTATAAACATTGACATGGATGCATCTCTGTAATATGCTGATTTTAAGTTATTTTGGGTATAAACCAAGGAGAGGGATAACTGGGTCAAATGGTAGTTCCATTTTAAGTTTTCTGAGGAATCTCCATACTGCTTTCCATAGTGGTTGCACCAATTTGCAGTCCCACAAGCAACGTATGAGTGGACCTTTTTCCCCACATCCTTGTCAACATTTATTGTTATTTGTATTCTTGATAATTGCCATTCTGACTAGAGTGAGATGAAATCTCAGTGTAGTTTTAATTCACATTTCTCTAATTGCTAGAGATGTTGAACATTTTTTCATATATATGTGTTGACCATTCGTATTTCTTCTTCTTTGTCTGTTCAATTCCTTACACTATTTATTGACTGGGTTATTTGGGGGTTTTTTTGGTGTTAAGTTTTTTGAGTTCTTTTTATATCCTAGAGATTAATGATCTATCTGAGGTGCAGGTGGCAAAGATCTTCTCCCATTCTGTAGGCTTTCTCTTCACATACTTTTTTTCTTTGCTGTGAAGAAGATTTTAATTTGATTCTACCCCATTTATTGATTCTTGATATTACTTCTTGAGTTTTAGGAGTCTTGTTGAGGAATTCAGTTCCTAAGCTGACATGATAGAGATTTGGGCTTAATTTTTCTTGTAGTAGGTGCTGTGTCTTCGGTCTGATTCCCAGGTCCTTGATCCACTTTGAGTTGAGCTTTGTGCAAGGTGAGAGATAGAGGTTTAGTTTCATTTTGCTGCATATGGATTTCCAGTTTTCCCAGCACCATTTTTTAAAGAGGCTATCTTTTCTCCAAAGAATGTTTATGGACCCTTTGTCTGGTGTGAGATAACCATGTTTATGTGGTTTGTCTCTGTGTCTTCTATTCTGTACCATTGGTCTTCATGTGTTTTGGGTTAGTATGATGCCATTTTTGTTACTATAGCACTGTAGTGTAATTTAAGGTTGGTATTGTGATGCTTCCTGCTTCACTTTTCTTGCTGAGGATTGCTTTGGCTATTCTGGGTCTTTTATTTTTCCAAATGAATTTCACAACTTCAGCCAGCTGAGTTTTAAAAACACTCTGGGGGATTCTAATGCATGTTTAAGAACCAACCACACAACAAACACTTTCTTTGAGACTTTCCAAGCTGGAGGGGCCACTTTTTCATCTATTCAATTTTTACTTGCTCATATGACAATCAAAAGTACTGGGTAATACCCCATACCCAGGAGTCTGACAGCCTGGTGGGAATCTCCACTGCAGTCTGAGGCAAGCTGTTTAACTGCCTGTGCTTTAGTTTCCCCATCTGTGCAATGGGCTGATACTGGCACCTATTTCATGGGGTTGTGGCAAGGATTAAGGACACTGGGTGCTCAGAGCCATACCTAGTATACAAGTCACATTTAACATGAGAGCTAAACATATTATACCTTCAAGTGGGGCAACTGAGGTAATTTTGAATTAAATCTGATTTGAGAATACTGTGGGACGTATCCTTCTGAGACTAGGAGAGACCTCTGATAATGTGCCGCAGAGTGTGTTCTGATAAATGTAATTCTAAAGATAACTAAAGAAAAATGTAACGCGCCCAGCCAGACATGGAGAGTGGGAGTATCACAGGGCACTGGCTGCTGTGAAGCTGAGGCAGCCATAGAGGCCCCTCCTTCTCCCTGATTCCTGCAATCACGCCAAAAAGATTTCAGACATGACTCTCAGAGTAACAGCATAGACTTATTAGGAAAAATGGTAAAGGAAAAAGGGGTCCCTCTCAAGGGAGAGAGTGAGTTCTCACAGACAGGAGACAAAGTGTCCCTCCTGCCCTCCAGTTTTGAGGAGTCCCAGGGAAGTTTCCAGAGAATCCCGTCCAGGTCCACCTTTGGACCTTTGACTGACGGATGGCACAGGATCGCATGGACCACCCCCGAGAGAGGACGGTGCGGTGCTCAAAGAGTTGGAGATTTTAAGGAAATTGAGTTCCTCTGTTTTTGCCTCAGTTTCCTTCCTCCTAATCAGTCTGTTACCCTTTGAAGGGGTTGTGACAGTTTGGTGACAAGGGAGAACCCAGGTCACCTAATAGGGTGTGACACAATCTTAAAACATAGCTTTTCTTAAGGGGATTAACTATGGCTGGGAGGAGGGCTTCTGGCATATACAAAGTCCTCATCTTCCAGGTGCGTCCCTGTCCCTGTCAGATGAGGCTCCCTGTGGCTTTCAGTCACGCTCCATTGTCCTTTCCTGGTCGCCCATTTCTGGGCTTTGAGAAAGGCGTGAGCAAGGGGCCTGTCCTGCCCCAGGAGAAGAAAGCCCCAGGCACCTGGCAAACCAGAGCCCAGGACAGGGAGAACCCAGGCCACAGGGAGTGCTCTCAGAGGCAGGGCAGAGCCAGGCAGCAGGGCAGATGAACAAGCCTGGCCCCTCTCTAGGCCTAGCAAGGAGCCCCACACGGTGGGCATCATTGGGACTGTCAGAAATCCCTTCAACAATGTGGTGGAGAAGCCAAGCAGGGCTGTGTACCCCCCGCCATGGGCCCACAGCAGAGGGACATGACTGCTAAGTAAAGCCCCCACTTCCTGCTGACCAGGAGTAAAGCTGGCTGTCTGCACGCCCCTCTCTTTTACAGCACAAAGTCTTCCTGTGCCCCAAACAGACCCCATCGATGCCCTCAGTAGCCTTCCTTTCCAGCTGTGTCTTTGGGGACCATGAGCTGTCCTGCACCTGAAGACTAGTGCTTGCGTAGGAAAACCAAGGGTTCCCCATGGCCTCTGAAGGCAGAAGTGAGCCACTCGCACATTCAGAAAAGGAGGGCATTTCCAGGAATGGAGACTGTGCAGCCAGCGCCTGCCCGTGTCCCCAGGGGCCTGAGTGGGCTGTTATTCAGGAAACTCGTGTGAAGGGAAGACTGGCGAGAAGACATTCATCACAACCCCTTCCGGCCCTGGCCTATGGCTAATTGATTCCTCAGACCAGACATATTAAGGAAATTGCCCCTTTCTGCTCGGTGGAGGCAGCTCCTTGGCCAGCCTCGACTCAGGGCCTCCCATTTAGGCGTGATGAGAGGCATGATTATCACATCGCTTCATGAGTGAACCGGAAGCAAACCCATCATTCTCCTGGTTTCCTGTCGAGTTTAAATATAAGACAGCAGGTACAGGCCAGGAGAAACCAGCACATTTTACACGAGACCTGAAGATAGGCTAAACAGCTCTGTGGAAAAACAGTGACTATGTGGAAGTTAGAGAGAAAAAAGGAAAATAAAGGCGGGGATCATGACGCCAGGAAGGGCCAAGGGAGGTCAGGGGCGAAGAAAGGGGCTGGGTGGGGGCGTGCTGGGAGAACATAGCCAAGTCACACTGTCACATGGTGTGCATGTAGGAACACATAACCACAAATCCTGCCACGATGAACGACTATGTTGCACCAATTAAAAAAAAAGTGGAGAAAATTTTTTTTAAAAATAGAAAAAGAGTGAAAATAGGAGCAAAGATGCGTGTTTTCAGACTTCAAACACCAGCTGGAGAACTGAGACCCTCCTGGTGTGCCCCTCCATCCAGCCCGTGCTGGGGGCAGGAGGGGTGTGATACCCCCAGATACGCTCCTTGCACCCTGGAAACCAGACTGGGGAGAAGAGACTCCTACATGAGACAGTCTAAAAGCAATTAAATTTTCACCAGAATGTCCCACCATGGGCCAGCCAGGACGGCCGTGCTGTTAGTAAACCCTGACCCATAGCAGTTTCCTGCTGGGGGCCCTGAGGGCAGTCCTTCCCCAGAAGCCTCACCTGATGGGGTGACAGGCGGTCATCCAAGTGACTCCCGGGGCCTCTGCAGCAGGAGCTGAGTGGGGAAAGTGCCAAGCAGGCCTCCAAACACACTGGGGTCTGCACCAGCTTCCAGGAGGAACAGAGGCATGGCCTGAATTTTGGAGAAAGGCACAGAGATATGACGTCAGGGGAGGCCCATCCAGGCCCAGAGCAGCACCTGTGTGAAGTCCAGGAACGGGGACGTGCTCAGTGAGGGCGGGTGGCAGTCATCACTGGGGACTCTCTGTACAAGGCACTCAACCTCAGCCGCACACCAGACAGGATGGGCACAGGCAGACGACACTGACCTGAGCGGGCCCTCAGCCTGGCATCACAGCTGTAAGGAAACCTTCTCCAACGAGCCTCTGGCTTTAAAGGCGAGCCAACGCCCTGCAGTCCCATGGGGACCAGTGACCGAATCCCTGGCTCACGACCAACCCAGCTTCAAATAGAACCAAAGAAGCCTAAAACCCTGGCCTCATTACAAGGAGTGAGGAATATATAGAAAACAAAGATGTTTTGGAGAACAAAACCTGCAGGCTGGAGATTTGAGATTTCCTTGTTTATTTAAATTCGCAGCTTAGAAATTTATTTCAAGTTCACAGAAACCCAATAAAATGACTAAGGGAGAATCCATTGCTTGATCCTTCCACATTCAGAAAGAAGAAACCATTAAAGACCCAGATCTTTACTTCCTCAAACCCAGTTCCCTGAGCACAGATGGTGTACCTGGCATTGAGTGTTGGGGTTTGTGGCTGGGTGGGTGGGTAGGTGGGTGGCTCCCCGTCAGAAAGTCGCAGTTAGTATGCTCCAAAGCTCACCCGCTCCAGGCAGGCTTCCTGCCCTGCCCTGTCTGGGGCCTGTTCCTGTAGGGGCCAGTCACAGGTTACCCCACAGGCTTGGACCCCAGAAGCCCCAACTCTGTCGCTCATCTGACTTTGCCAGAGGCGTCCTGGGGCTTCCTCAGAGCAGAACCAACCAAGTTCATTGCCCAGAGAGCAGGGAGGACTCTGTTGGGTGGCCATACAGCAAAGATGGAGTTTCCCTCCCTCCACAGAGGGGTGGGGGCTGAAGGGAGGGGGAGCTCAGGGCTCACAGCGGTGCAGGGACAAGAACAACAGAATGGGACAACCAAAGAGCCAGAGAGGCTGGACTGGAGGCCGGCTCCTTCCCGACAGGCTGCCTGGCCCCTGGCAAGGCCAGTGGCACTTGGAGTCTGAGTCTCCCCGATCCGCCCAGGCGGCAGACCCGTCAGCGTACAGCTGGCATTCAGTTGAGGGCATCACCACGAGTGGAGCGCATCTCCCATGGCCTCCAACTTCTCTAAAAAGAAGGCTTCTGCAATGGGCAATTCGAATTGTCAACTTGATTGGATTAAGAGAAGCTGATGATTAAGAGGCTTCTGGGTAAACTTGGAATGGAACTACCATTTGACCCAGCCATCCTACTCCTTGGTCTATACCCTAAAGACTTAAAAACAGCATACTACAGTGACGCGGCCACTTCAATGTTTATAGCAGCTCAATTCACAATAGCTAAACTGTGGAAGCAACTTAGATGCCCTACAATAGATAAATGGATAAAGAAACTGTGGTATATATACACAATAGAATATTACTCAGCAGTAAAAGAGAATAACATTATGGCATTTGCAGGTAAATGGATGGAGTTGGAGAATATCATCCTAAGCCAAGTAAGCCAATCCCAAAAAACCAAAGGCCGAATGTTCTCTCTGATTAGTGGATGCTGATCCATAATGGGGGTGGAGGTGGGATGCATAGGAGAAACGGAGGAACTTTGGATAGGGCAAAGGGGAGGGAGGGAAAGAGAGGGGCATGGGGGTAGCAAAGATGGTGGAATGAGATGGACATCACTACCCCAGGTACATGTATGAAGACATGAATGGTGTGACTCTACCTTGCGTACAGCCAGAGAAACGAAAAATTGTGCTCCATATGTGTACTGTGAAATGAAACGCATTCTGTAGTTTAAAAAAATAAAAAATAATAAAACTATATATAAAAAAGAGGCTTCTGGGTGTGTCAATGAGGGTGTGTTTAGGAATGATTGGCATGTGGGATAGCCAATTGGAATGGAGACCCTCCCTAAGTGTGGGCAGCACCTTCCAACAGGGTGATGGCTTGGATGGAATGAAAATTGGAAGAACAAGGAAGCAGCGGCAGATGGAAGCTCGATTCTTCTTGAATGGGTCTCTGATTGCTGCTGTGATCCTCTGAGGATATCAGATGCTCACTTTTCCCTCTTCCAAAGCAGAGTCTGCTAGTGATTCTCCAGAAGCTTTCCGTCTCAGACTAGGGCAGCACTGTTGATCCCTCTTGTTCTGGAGCTTCAGCCTCTTGGACTGTGCAGTGACTGGTTCCTCCAGCTCTCCAGCCTGCAGACGACTGTTGTGGACTATCCAGCTTCTGGTTGCATGAGCCAACCTAATAAGTCCCCTTTTTTATAATCATACTTCCTGTTGATTCTGTTCCTCTAGAGAACCCTGACTAATACAACTTCACAGGAGCAAAGGCAGACAGGAGAGCAGACAGCGGGGGACAGGTGGGTGAAGAGTAGGTTCTAGGCTCCCTCAGGTCACATGCCATGATGCTGAGGGACACCGCCAGAGTTTTCAGAACCACTGTAGGAAATAAAAATGGAGAAGGCTTTCTAAAAGTGAGGTGGACAGAAATCCAGGAACTCCAGCCCAGTTATATTGAAGTCAATTCCTGGCAAACATGTACCAGTGGCGACTCACCAAACTGTACTCGGGGCTATCCAAGATGCAACATTCCCAGCTCACCTCAGAAATGTGCTGCTAGCACACAAAGGCCCAGCAAGATGAGAAGGATGCGCTCCAGGTGGTGGGAGGGCCTGTGGTGAAGTGCGGGCCCTTTGAAGGTGGCCCTGGTACTCCGTGGGATCCTGCAGGGGGTACCAGGTCCCATGAGCGGCCTGCACAGGGAGCAAGATTTTGCCTCAGTGTTTAATCGGAGATACTCACAACTCTGTGAGATTCTCTGAGTGCTCCATCTCTAGCATTATTAAAAAACATGTGCATTAACCTCTGCCTACCAGGCCCTAGAAGTAAAGGCTTGGTAAGATCCAGTTAAACCAGTTCCCTCCAGTTTAAGAGTTCAGAAATGTGTCACCCTGCAAAGGCGGTGGGCTTGAAATGGAGCTCCATGCTGTGGGTCATGGGCACCTGTTGGAAAGGCTAAGGGCATGAAGACCGGAATAGAAAGCTGTACGTGAATTTCTGTGACCCTGGGGAATCCACTTCTCTAAATCCTGACGTCCTTCTATGTAAACTAAAGATAACTTTTTACAGGGAAGTTCTCTGAGTTACAGAGACGTTGTAAGTAATAAATTAAATGAGATAATGTCCATGAAAGCATTTTATAAACTCAAAAGTGCTGTACTAATGTGTGTTATCATTAAGATTTTAGGAGCTTGGAAATAAAAGGCTCTTGAGGCTCATAGGACTCAGTGCACACCACAGTATTCTTTGCTGGCACTGAAACCTGGGTAGAAATAAAGTGCTGTGAAGCATATCATGCCAGCCCTGGCACACCCAGCACAGATTAGCACTCAAACTCCTGCTCAGTCATAATGACTATTTTAGAGCATAAAGCCTGAGCCAGCGTGTTGGCTTGAAAGTTGGCATATTTTTATTTTGGTTTATTCCAGGTTTGGAAAATGATGTATTGGGTACTCTCTAGGTCCAGAGACAGCTGATGAAATTCCCCACCTAATTAAAGAAGTTGACAGATGGAAATGAGTTTCATTACATTATACCCTCAGCTCACTGCTGGACTTGGAGTGAGGTCGCTGGAGCCTGCGGAGACAATGGCGCTACAGAGGACAGGGGTGCTTTCTTGGTTCTTCTTGGCACCTCTTGGAGGACTGCAGAGATGCTAGTGGGTTGAGGCTTGTGTCTTTGCTGTGACTTTTAGCTCTGTGGCCTTTTTGCTCTGGCCAGAGCTCCAGTTGGAAAAATGTCACTTCCGGGTGTCCAGAAGCATGGATTCATTTCATTTGCATTTACTGTGCACGTTCTGCTCGCTCACGTGATTCAGTTCAGCAAGGGTTTGTTGAGAAACTTCCCTGAGCAGCAAGCCTTCCGTCTCCATTATAGATAAGAGCTGGGCCCTGCCCTCCCCTGATGAAGGAGCTAAATAACCATCCTCTGACCTCCAGAGTCCCCAGAACCAAGTCATCCAGCTGCCCCTGCACTTAAACCTCGGGTCCTTAGGCTCTCGCACACTCCCAGGGACACAGTTCTGGAATGGTGACCTCCTAGAATGTGAGTTCTAGAGAAAAACACACCTGTCAAGTCTCTAAAAGTGTGCCTGGCACATAGTACGGACTGGGTAAATCCTCACTACTTCCCTTCCCTTCCATCTCTGAGCAGAACATTTTTTTCTTCCAAGAAAATGAGGACTCATTTATAGAAGTACTGGTGTGTAACATGCCATTTCCAAGGCCACCATGCTTGCACGGAGGACACCTCCTTCTCCCAGCTCAGCCTCGTATCCTCCCAGAGGAACTGGCATCATGGCTTGGTGACATAAGAGGAGCACTAGACACCCTTCTTTGGACTTTGGGGACAGATGGTGTCCAGTAGGGGCTCTGAAAAGCAGAGCCACCATCTCCCAACAGGGCTGTGTTTGGGACGCTGCCTTTCACCATGCAATATTTCTAGACATAGTAACTCTTCTCTCTATTCCTGCAGAATTGGCCCACATGCATAACCTTGCCTGTTTAAAAAGTGTTGCCGTTTACCCGGTCCCTTTCCACCGCATAAGCACTCCTGTAGGGATGGCTCCCGTGCCCAGATGGTGTGTGAGGAGCATTCCACACAGCTCATGCTGCTCCGTGCCAGGACATATGAACGGTTCTCGTTTCACAATGGAAAGGTAGGTGTCTGAATGAGGCAGAACCCAGGGTAATAAAAGCTCCTTTCATTTCACAGTCTCTTTCACAGTGGTGGGTTTATTCTGCATCTCACTAGAAGCTTGACAGGCATAAAAAGCAATGATTTCCGGCCCCAAATGTTGCCTTCTGAGCTCTTGTTTCCTTGAGCTGCGCAGCCTAGGAAAGAGAAGGCTGCTCCACAGGGAGGCAGGGAGGCTGGGCACAGGTCATTGATTGTGCTGCCACCAGAAACAGTAGCTCTGTGGGGCCCGTCCTAAAGCAGTGGGGAGATGGGCAGGTGACAGCCACCGCACACAGAGGGCAGGTTGGCTTCACAAAGTTTGTTTCTCTTTTCCTCTGATCATCTGTGTGTGTGCAAAGCCGTCTTTGTCCATACAGCTGCCACATAAAATATTGAGCCTGGGTGATGTATAAACAACATAATTTATTGCTCGTAGGTCTGGAGGCAGGGAAGTCCAAATCAAGGTACTGGCAGGTTGGGTGTCTGGTGAAGACCCATTCCTCACAGAGGACGCATTCTTCCTACACAGAGGGGAGAGCAAGCTCCCTCAGGCCTCTTCTCATAAGGGCACTAATCCTATTCATGAGGTTCCACCCTTGTGACCTCCCAAAGCCTCCATCTCCTAAGACCATCACCTGGAGGGGCAGGTGTCAGCGTGAATTTTGGAGGGATGCCAACATTCAGATCACAGCAAAAGCGAGCCTGTTTCTATGCAACTGAGTTCAAGTCCACGAGAGCTGCTGCCGCCTTTCTGTGCACAGGCTTATCCTAGGCACACACTAGTGAACATAAGACATGGTACCTCCATGTTTTGAATCAGGCATTTTTATCATCCCCCCAAAGGTGCTAACTCAGTGTTGCTTAACCTTTCCATATATGTGAGGATCCACAGTACTTACGGTTTGGATATGAAGTATCCCCTCAAAGCTCCTGTGTTAATGCAGGAATGTTTGGAGGTGAAATGATTGGCTTGTGACAGCTGTAACCTAATCAGTTCATCTTAGTCTGATGGACTAACTGGGTGGTGGGTGGGATGTGGCTGGAGAAGGGAGTCGCTAGGGGCCTGTTCTGGAAAGATGCATATTCCCTGCGGCCCCTTCCCCGTCTGCTTCCCGGCTGCCATGAAGCAGCCCTCCTCCACCACACCCTTCCATTGTGATGTCCTGCCTCACCTAGGACCCAGAGCAAGGAGTCAGCCATCTATGAACTGAGATCTCTGAAACCAGGGGCCTAAATAAACTTCTTCTTCTAAGTTATTCTTGTCAGATGTTTTGCTCACAGTGACACAAAGCTGGCTAAATTGTAGAGAAAGCTATGGGCACCCTCTTTATGCTCCCTTTCTCCTCCCCGCCCCCGCCGTATGTACTGAATAATTTTGCACGTAATTTCATGGATTTGTTGAGCCACATGAAACCCAGACATGCAAACCTGGGGGCCAGGGACTCACCTGGAGAATGAGTGCCCGACCCAGGAAGCGGCCTCCCTCTGCGGCTCCTCCTAGTGTAGCCCTGTGTGGCAAAGCCGCATCGCTCTCCTGTCCACCTCTCCTATAGCCACCAACCTGGACCGAGGGGTGAGTCTGTGCCGGGGTGGGTCCCAGGAGCCCCCTCACAGCTCTGCTTCATTCGTTTCACCCCCTGAACGGAGGGCAGAACTACAGTCGCCTCACGAGGAGCTCGTCTTCAGCCCTCCGAAGGATGAGCATCCTCGCACTCAGAGCCGGCCGGCCCTGGCACTGCCCGGCGCAGAGCCCTCCGCAGCAAGACCGCCTGCAGCTTACCGTGTCACTTGGCATCTCTTGCCTCTGAATTGAAGGTCATTGTTTTGAGAACCCAAGGATAGGAATGTGCCTTGTAAAACGGACAATGTGTTTAAAGAAGAACATGAATAATCCCACTCCATGAGTCCCGGACCCCAGGCAGCTGGCCTGCCCAGGGATTGTGAAGACAGTGCCCACAGGAAGCTGGGGAACTGTTTGGGCCTCATGCCCTCTACCCTCTGCCCTGAGCAGTAGCACTGATCCCAGGAACCTGGGGTGACCCAGCTCAAGGACCCCACCCAAACAGGAGCCCCGAAGTAAGCAGCAGTTGCCCCTCTGGTAGACCCTCTGGCCCCACAGCTCCCCCACCATGGTCAACAGTCAGCCCAGTACTAATGGGCCTGGGCCAGGAAGAGCGGGCGTTGCTATGGCAACCCCCATAGGTGTTCCTGGAAGGAATGACAAGGCCAAGGCTTCCAGTGCTTTTCTCTCCCTTCCAGCAAGTCTAAAATTGAGAAAGCCCACGAGGTGAGAGGTCTCTTAATGACAGCAGACACAGCTAGTGAATGGCAGCGCGGAGACGGCCCTGTGCTCTTTCCTGCAGCAGGCTGCTGCTCAGCAAACATCAGACCTGGAGGAAACTGTGCTGTGGAAGCCTGCCCTTCCCCCACTCTGGGCCTCACTGCCTCCTTCCCTGAGGCTGTCTTAAGGAGGTTTTGATCAGCTGCCCGGCTCCAGTCCCCGACGCCCCTCCTGCTCCTTCTGATGGCAGAGCCTGCCTCCTACATGGCAAGCCCAGCAGAGCCAGCGGGTAAAGAGTAAGAGACTTGCGCAGGCTTCTAGGCCCCTTGATCCAGTGTCCCCAAAGGCTGCTGCAGCCTGTTCTTCTGTGGTTGGTTATGGGAGTAAAGAATCCCTTCTCTGTGGTCCTTCATGGTGGGCATCAGCCAATGGCATCCACCTGTCTCCCAGCTCCCAGCTCCCTAAGCCTTGGCACTGTGGATATCACCACATCCTTCTCTCGGGGGACCCTCCCTCCCTCTGCTTTTCAGACCCTAAGGCCTCTCCCCTCCAGGAGAGACTTGGAAGGGCTCCAGCTTAGGGAGGATTTGGGCAG
>CM053411.1:71877693-71936169 GCA_028644305.1 Xerus rutilus | reverse complement strand
ATTTAATTGCTCTGGCTAGTGTTTCAAGGACTATGTTGAATAGCAGTGGTGAGAGAGGGCATCCCTGTCTAGTGCCCATTTTCAGAGGGAATGATTTCAATTTTTCTCCATTTAGGATGATGTTGGCCTTGGGTTTAGCATAGATAGCTTTTACAAAGTTGAGGTATGTTCCTACTATCCCAAGTTTTTCTAATGTTTTGAACATAAAAGGGTGCTATATTTTGTAAAATGTTTTCTCTGCATCAATTGATAAAATCATATGACTCTTATCTTTGAGTCTATTGATGTGATGGATTACATTGATTTCCTTATGTTGAATCAACCTTGCATCCTTGGAATGAACCCCACTTTATTATGGTGCACTATATTTTTAATGTTTTTGTATGTGAATTGCTAGAATTTTATTGAGAACTTTTGCATCTATGTTCATCATGGATATTGGTCTGAAGTTTTCTTTGATGTGTCTCCGTCTGGTTTTGGAATCAGGGTGATACTTGCCTCAAAAAATGAATTTGGAAGGGTTTCCTCCTTTTCTATTTCATGAAATAGTTTGAGGAGTATTGGTATTAATTCTTCTTTGAAGGTCTTGTAGAACTCGGCTGAGAATCCATCTGGATCTGGGCTTTTCTTGGTGGGCAGGTTCTTGATGGCATCCTCTATTTCCTTACTTGAAATTGATCTGTTTAAGTCATGTATGATTTCCTGGTTCAGTTTGGGTAGGTCACATGCCTCCAGAAATTTGTTGGTGTCTTCAGGGTTTTCTATTTTACTGGAGTATAAATTTTCAAAATAGTTTCTAATTATCCTCTGTATCTCAGTAGTGTCTGTCGTGATATTTCCTTTTTCATCACGAATTTTATAAATTTGAGTTTTCTCTCTCCTTTTCATTAGGGTGGCTAAGGGTTTGTCAATTTTGTTTATTTTTTCAAAGAACCAGCTTTTTGTTTTGTCAATGTTTTGAATTGTTTCTTTTGTTTCAATTTCATTGATTTCAGCCCTTTTTAAAATTATTTCCTCTCTTCTACTTCTTTTGGTGTTGGTTTGTTGTTCTTTTTCTAAGGCTTTGAGATGAAGAGTCAAGTCATTTATTGACTTTTTCTTTTTAATAAATGAGCTTAATGCAATGAACTTTCCTCTTAGAACTGCCTTCATAGTGTCCCAGAGATTTTGATATGTTGTATTGGAGTTTTCATTTACCTCTAAGAATTTTTCATCTCTTCCATGATGTCTTCTGTTATCCATGCATCATTCAATAGCATATTATTTAGTTTCCAGGTGTTGGAGTAGTTTCTATTTTTTAATTTGTCATTGATTTCTAAGTTTATTCCATTGTGGTCAGATAGGATGCAGAGTAGTATCTCTATTTTTTTGTATTTGCTAAGACTGGATTTGTGACATATGATCTGTTTTGGAAAAGGATCCATATGCTGTTGAGAAAAAAGTGTATTCGCTCGTTGATGGATGGAACACTAGATATGTCTGTTAAGTCTAAATTATAGATTGTTTTATTGAGTTCTATGGTTTCTTTAGTGTTTGTTTGGAAGATCTATGCAGTAGTGAGAGAGCTGTGTTAAAGTCACCAAGTATTATTGTGTTGTGGTCTATTTGATTCTTGTAGTTGAGGAGGATTTGTTTTATATACGTAGATGCCTCATTGTTTGGGGCATAGATATTTATGATTGTTATGTCTTGTTGATGTATGATTCCCTTAAGAAGTATGAAATGCCCTACTTTATCCCTTTTCACCAGCTTTGGTTTGAAGTCCACTTTATCTGGTATGAGAATGGAAACTCCTGCTTGTTTACTTGGTCCATGTGAGTGACACGTTTTTTCACATCCTTTCACTCTCAGTCTGTGGATGTCTTTTCCTATGAAATGAGTCTCTTGAAGGCTGCATATTATTGGGTCTTTTTTAAAAAAATCCAGTCTGTCAGTCTATGTCTTTTAATTGATGCATTTAGGCCATTCACATTTTTGGTTTTTACCTTGACTTGATTTCTTCTTTGATTTCCTCTCCCCCTTTTTTTAGTGTAGGTCCTCTCTTTGTATATTTTCATTGTTGGTTGTCATTTCCTCTTCGTGGAGTATTTTGCCAAGAACTTTGTGTAGTGCAGGCTTTATTGCTGTAAATTCTTTTATCTTTTGTTTATCATGGAAGGTTTTTATTTCATCATCAAATCTGGAGCTTAATTTTATTTATTTATTTATTCTACTTAGGTATACATGATAGCGGAATGCATTTTGATTCATTGTACACAGATGGAACGCAACTTTTTTCATTTCTCTGGTTGTATGAGATGTAGAACCACAACATACATGCAAGGAATCTCTATATTACTTTCCAGAGTGATTGCACCAATTTGCAGTGTCACCATCAACATATGAGTGTACCTTTTTCCGCACATCTTCACCAACACTTATTGTTGCCTGTCTTCTTGATAATTGCCATTCTGACTGGAGTGAGACAAAATCTTAGAGTAGTTTTGATTTGCATTTCTCTAATTGCTAGAGATATTGAATAGGACCAAGAACACAAGCTTTGGGATTGGACAGAACTGAGCTGGAGTTGCTGTGTGCCACTCACAAACTGTGTCATCTTAAATCAATCACATGACCGTGTCTCAAACAGAGAAGATGGTAACTATCCTGCAGGACAGCTATACAAATTAATGTGCACATAGAACACATTCCACAGTCCCCTCTTCTGCCCCCAGTGATGCCAGTGGCCAGAGGGCAAATCTTCAAAGAACCTTTTGCTCATAAAGAAAGACTCTTGGTGTCACCAAATATTTATAAGACCAATAAATATGGCTGCTCTCAACTTCAATTGTCTTGCAAAGAAAGACACGCAGCTCTGCTTGAATCTTGACATACATGCTTGTGCCATGCTTGCATGTGACATGAGAAGCAACTGGCTGGTCAGAAATCACCATCAGCAAAGTATGGCAAACTAATAAAACAGAATATATGCAGATGTACCAGGTTACTCTGTAAGAATGGTTTCCCATTATTCCAAGAAAATTGCTTTGCTTGCATACAAGGAGGATGTAGCGTGGTCTACTTTTTCATCATTAACAGTAAGAACAATGCACTGAAAGTCAGGAGTCCTGGCCTTGCCATTTTAAGGATACCCTTGGACAAGTTTTTAAAGATTAATATTCATTTATTCAACAAATATTTATTAAATGTCTGTGAGATCCCTGTTCTCACAGGATTTATATTCTGGTGGAAGAAGAAAGATATCATATAACAAATATAGACAGGAAGAAGCAAGCAGGCAGTGGTAAGTGATTTATACAGAATTAAGAGCTATAAAATACATTGTGACTGAGTAGTTAACACAGGCTGTGTAGTCTTTGTAAAAAAGGTGACATTTAAGCTAAAATCTGAGGAAGTGACTTCTACTTTCTGTATAGTCATATCCTTTTCTATAAAATATGACTATCTAGCTGGGAAACTTTTGGAACTCTTCTAGTTCCAGGGCTGTGTGAACTCCTGGCTGTTAGAGACACAGTATGCATGTGTGCACTCATATTCTTAAAATGAATAATTATCTTATAATAATTGGTTAAGTAAATCATGTCCATAATCCCTAGCTATGAAGATATTTAAGGCAACAGTGAATTATTTTTAAGGTACTAAATAGAGCTTTGCATACTGAACTTTTGCTATGTTCTTTGAGCCTCAACTGAGAGAAGTGCTTATTTTGTTAATGTTTTGGCAAATAAAGCCAAACTAGTCTCTGGCCAGAAGGGTTAATATATCCTTGTATGTTTCAGGCAGGCAAAACACTTGACTTTGTAATGAGGTTAGACATTGTCTGAAATGAATTCTTTCTGGTGATCACTTACAAGTTCAGACATATTGAAATCTTAAAAGGCAAAACTCAAAACATGTTCTCTTCTACATAAATATGGGGGGGAAAGTTTGAGGTGCTGAGGTATGGAAGTTTTTAAGAAATCGGTATTTTGACCCATATTTTTCATGCACTAGTTAACTAGAAAATTACAAAAGCTGAAAAACTCAGATAAACTATACCAAGGGGATTAACACAATACATCCATCCCCTCCCCATTCCCAGCACATCCTCCTGTTCCTTCCCTACCCCACACTGGGGTACATTTCTGGAATAGAAATTAAAGTCTCTCAAACTATTGAAAAATGAGGGCTTCTGAATTTTTAATTCTGTTCACTAATCATTAGAAAACCAGAAATTGCCATCTCTCTGAGAAGTAGTGAGGGAGCAGGCGCTATAGACTATGTTTAATTTTGCAGGAGCTGGCTGGTCTCCCAGCAACATGGTGATTTGTGGGGCCACTAGTTTGGGCACCTTGAGGATAATTAAATATTAACTCCCTTTTTGATGTATGCAAAGTCTGCTTAAGAGGATTACCAGTCACAATGAAGGTAGCAGTCCACATTTTTTTTGGTAATTGAACATTGCAATATCATTATCTATTCTTATCTTTAGTCTGTAAGAACCTGTGTCTATCTTTAAAATAACTAAAAGTATGTCTAAAAGTGAAGAAGGTGATAGGGAAAAAGGGGAGAAAATGAGAGTCCATATAGTCAACACTTGGAATCCTCTAGTATTTGGGATACGTAGATGAAGAGGACAGTTGATGTGTGTGAGAAAAATGGCCGATAAGGTAAGCAGACCGACCTCTACGTCCTTTAGTTCAAGGTTCCATTTCACACACTAAATAGCCAAGGCACACAGTGCAAGAATCTTCCTACGACTAGTGGCAGAGGGAGAGGGGGAGATGCACACATGTCTTTCTGTTACCATCTGATCTTTCTACTGCTTTACTGAAAGGTAACATGATCTGTGGAAAACAGTAATTGAATACATAATTTGAACTATCAAGCACAGTTCTGCAACATTCCAGAAGTTATTGGTGTTTCTATTCTGAAACTACAATTTTTCTGCATTCATTTTCCAAGAAACAAGAAGTTATGTCAATTATAGGAAGAAATGTCCATGTCAAATCTGCTTGTCCTCCTAAGTAGCTTTGAATCATCAATGCCAGGCAGACATAGGATACTCAATTATACTTACTTTCTAAAGGAGGAGGGAGAGACACTCAGTGACTTATTTTTTTGAAGAAAACTCTGGATGAATAGCATAATGAAATCAGAATGGCAACTTTCTCATTCTGGTTACCAAATAATTTTGAAACCCAGATGATTAGCTGCCAAGAATAGGAAAATGTTCTTACATAAGAGGAAAATAGTGAAAAGCAAAGCAAAAGGGTGAAAGAAACATGAGATGACTTTTACTAGTCATTCTGAGACTTCTGCAAGAGAGATTTTTTAGAGGCCCTAAAATTTGCCGCTCTAAAGAGGACATATCTGTAAAATGCAGAGTTATATATGGGCTTCACAAATTAAGAAAAATAGTTTATAGCCATAGCAAAAATGTCAAATCATTTTAGGAAAGTGTGTGAAAGAGGACTTTTGTTAACTGAGGGTTGGCTGCCTTAAATCCTATTTCGGGAAAAAGTTAAGCAATAAAAGAATTAAAATTTCAGAAAAATTAATAAATCATATAAAAGTTCCAACTTGTTGTTTGAGTAACTAGAACACTGAGAAAAAGACAAAAGAAAAAATACTGGCAATCCTATAAAGAGTTTGGGTTCAAATATGAAAGTTATGTTCTAACGTTTCAACATGATGAACAGGATAGATATATTTCTCCCCTTTCCCAGCTTCCACTCTGCTCTGTAATATTTTTAGCATATAGATCTGACATTATATGAAGTGAGGCTCTGAGTAGAGAAACCAGAATCATTATCTTGACAGGCTCCAGAAATCAAGGAAGATGAAACTGAACAAGGTCAAGAACTTGAAAAATGGAGGCTGATCATAGAAAAGGACATAACTGCACTAAAGTTGCTTTGCTTCAGGATAAGAGTAAGAACTGGAAGTTATGTGTGGCAAAGATAATATGGTCTGATTAAAAGTTTGCCTCAGGGATGCTATGTGTACCTACATGCTTGCTGAGAACCAGCACACTGCTAATCCTACCATGACATGCACTTGGAATATATTCTATAGCCTCCAGCATTTGTGCTCCAGTGTTGCTCAAGAGGCTGCAAGTGTTCTTCTGAGGTAAATGAAGGCAAGGTGCAGAGCCCAGTTATGGTGGCAAGGTCATGGTGCTTCAGAGAGCATTATTCAGGTATTTGTGACTTTTTCATTACAATCCATTTCAGCAATTGGCAATACTAGAGAATCTTATAAAGCCCTCTTTTTTAAATCTCAATTTCTCTTAGAAGTAAATATTATTTACCCAGTTATTTCATGAAAGCTGATAATAATTAAGATATTCGAGTCTAAAGATGTTCTTAATACTTGATTCATTTTAAAAAAAAAAATTCCGGCCGGTGGTATAGCTCAGTAGTAGAGCATACGCTTAGCATATATAAGAACCTGAATTCAATTCAATTCAATTTTCAGTACCAAAAGAAATGAATAAACAAAAAAACCAAGAAAGGAAGTCATTGTTCTTTAGATATAGTAATAAGGATATAAATACAAACAATACTTTAGAATTAGAAAGTAAATTGAGTTGGAGCCAGACTTCCAGGGAACTCTTGCAGATTAGGTTATCTGGAAAGTCTTGATTTCCAATTTGATTTTCAATTTTCACTGACCTGATAGTCTGCTCTGCATGCTAAAATACTTGATGGAATTGCTGACTTCTGGATCTTATGTCCTTAGGATACATCAATTTAGAATTCAAACTTCTTCAGTCACCATACTACTTTGATTTAGGAATTAGCATTACCAGTTACTCCATAAATGAATCTTTAAATTCTGTGCACACAGTATTTTCAGGGATTCAAAAGCTAAGTACATCCTCCAAGGTTTCACAATTTTCATGGTAGTGGGAGACAAAATTTAAAAAATAACTATAAATAATTAAAGCTCAACTATGTTGAATTCAAGGTTCAATTAATATGTGATGGTCAGGGAAGGTTCTCCTAGTTTTTCCATATCACCCTTCAGGGTTGAGAATCTTTCTCTCTGGAACTTTCCCTGACCATCTGTGTCTGTTACATTTTTGTCCAGCAAGGTATAAAAGAGAAGAGAAGATAGAGCACAAAAGAAATGAATTAGCTGAACTACATCCTACATTTCCATATAGCCCTGCATTTCTTCTGGAAAAGGGTCAATTAGTCAATAGTCAGAACAGTCCTGCTGGGTGCGGTGGCACACGCCTATAATCCCAGCAGCTCGGGAGGCTGAGGCAGGAGGATCGCAAGTTCAAAGCCAGCCTCAGCAACAGCGAGGAGCTAAGCAACTGCATGAGTCCCCCATCTCTAAATAAAATACAAAATAGGGCTGAGGATGTGGCTCAGGGGTTGAGTGCCCCTAAATTTAATTTCTGGTAAACCCCTCCCCCCCCAAAAAATAACAGTCCTATCTCCTATGAAGAGAAAAATGGTAAGAATGTTATTGGTGAGTAAGGACATGATCTAGTATGCACATGAATGTTCAAATCTACAGAAAAATAAAAATATACTTTATTGTACATACTCAATTACTAAGCAGTTGGGGTGCTTACCAATCATTATCAAGCTGATTATTCCCTTGAGAGTAGTTTAAGGTAGCCAAGACTGACCTTTGGTAAGTATCAACAAGGGAAAGCAGTCACATGCTCCTTTACCTGTCTCTGGGGCCATGCAGCTTTGAGAACGGCCTCTGTTCTGAAGAGCACGAGGAGCTTGCCATCCTCCTCTGTCAGGTGGAATGACTGCTCCAGAATCTGCAGCACGTGGACACGGGGACGCACAGGCTGGGTGTCGTCAGCGCAGAAAGGCCGCAGCCACTCCAGCAGGTCCTCAGGTGACACCAGCTCCTCCCTACAGGGCACAATCAGGAAGTGGTTATTAGGTGGTTCTGCTTCCTTCCCTTCCTGTAATCAAAAGTGGTCACTGGCCTCAAGACTTTTTGCTGGGTTACTTTAGTTTTTTCTTCTTCAGAGGAAAAATTTAGGTTTTTAAATGGCTTATAACAAACCATATTAGGCATTTAAAAGCTTTGTAAAATGAATGTCATTTTAAAACAGTATTCTATTAAAATGAGTTGCATTAAGTGACTAAAAAATAGTCATTAACCAGTAAGTCCTTAGCTAGTTTATTTCTTATTCAGAACTTAAAATACAGGAAGGCTTATTTCTATTAATCATGTCTATGGTTCCAGGTACCATTCTAGCAATTTTACATATTCTATTACTAGTTGACAATAACTATGCAAAGCAGGGATCATAAATTACATTTTAAAGGTGAGAAACAGGCTTAAGGGAAGTGATATAATCAGCCCACGAACATCTGTAGGAGATAATGCAGTGCGACCTCAAAGCCCATGCTCTTTGTACCACTTTTCATTGTGATTAGAATTTCAGCATGTGGTTAGAATATCAGATTTTACACTATCCTAAAAATAAAATATGAACACTTGGCTCTTATAGGACTATAGAGTCTATGAGGATTTAGAGAAGGGGACATTTTTCTATCCAGCATTAGAATCACTTCTTTTGTATCCCAAATGGACCATCCCAGAAAAACAACTTATTTGATGATGATGTCAATGAATTACTATCGATGACTGTTAAGAGGTTATCCATATAGAAGACTCCCTCTCACAAGGCCCTGGGGATCCATGTTACAGCAATAAATTATATAGGTTTTGTTGTAACTACATCTGTACAAAGATCTCAGCAATAAATCACCTAAATCGAGTCCCAGACTAACCTATCTTAAACCAAATTCCTACCTTAACAAGACTATAAGGTTTTTTAAAAACTTCTGAGAATAAAATTATACAATGCCACTAAATATGCCTCTTAGTAGTTTTTCCATAATATAGTTGCCGAATGCTACTTTATGGCAATTTAAATTAAAAAATAGAATTCATTATTTGTATTAGGAATAAAATTACAAAAAACATTGCAGACAACTGGCTTAAATAGTTCTAAATTTATGAATTTCTTAGTTTCACCAATGAGTATCCCTCACAATATTTATCAGAAATGGGAAAAACTGCAAAAAATGTAGAATGAACAAATAATTCCTGGATACCCGCTATTTATAAGGTGATCAGAGAGTATGGTGCAATGGAAAGACCATTTTAAAAAAATCTGATGGACCTAACTGACTCCTGGCCCCATCCTTTCTGAACAAGTCTAGATGAAGAATCATAAAAGTTATCATTTCCATCTTAAGTAAACAAAGATCCTTAGGATATATCTCTTGGAATAAGTGAAACCAAGATAATAAATATCAAGTATGTAGCATAGTATGCGACACAGAGCAAGCACTTAATAAATAGCAAACCATCATTGTCAGAATCATTATCATAATAATTATCATCAGCATCATCAAATTACTAGTTTGTGCTTGATGATACAGAGATTTAAAAATTACATGGTCTCTTCTTTGTACGAACTAATGATACAATGGAACAGAAAGACTTTAGAAGTAACTATTATCCAAATTACTAATATAACAAACTTGAACAATTATTTTGGAGGAGGCAGCATGGCATCTGAACAGGATCATAAAGGATAAGCAGAGTGTACATAAACAGAAAGGTAGGAAAATATTTCAGGAGGAGATTAAAGCCCACATGAGTGGGTGTTAAATTAGAGAGCACAGTGGTAGATGTTTCTCACCTAGGTAACCAGGAGAGTGAACATCTAGGTAACCAAGAGGCTGAAGAGGCAGCTCAGCTGCACTCTCTGGAAGTGCAGGCTCAGGAGCTATGGGACCTAGTTTAGCTCCCAGGTCTACCACTTCCTGATAGGATTACTTTAGCTATGAAGCCAATTAATTTTGAGCCTCAATTTCCTTATTTATCAATAGAGACGGGTAACAATACCTTTCTCATGGGCTTGTTTAGAATTAAACTGAAATATAATATAGCAAATATAAATGTAAAGCATGTAATATAAGGCTTGGCATATAACTAAGGACTTCAATCACTGGCAACTATTATTATGGAGGTTCTCTGGTCTTCCTTTGTATGGAAAGGGAATGAGAGTATTTCTGAGCAGTGAAACATCAAATTGGTGTTAAAGATTAGAGAAGTATGCAGAATGGGGCAGATTCACCCTTTTTGGTGGAGGCCTGCCACTGCCCAAGTGTAATTCAGGGGTAAAGGAGTTTAAAGCCCATTTTTTGACCATGAATCCAAGCTAGATCTACATAATATGAAGCTGATGTTTTGACCTTCTACCTAAGTGCCAAGAAGGCAGGAGAGAGAAGGATAAACTAGAAAAGGAGGAAGCTGGAGTCATAAAGACCAAATGGAAGCTATAACAATACCCCAAAACCTGAATATAGTGAACAAGAATAAAAATAGTATAATTTCTGCAGGCTTGAGATATGCTGTGACTTATAGCTCTTCATCATAACTTTCTCCTGTGTACTGTATCAGCTCCACTTTGTAGATGAGGAAACAGTCATACAGAGGTTTAATACCTTGTCCAAGATCACACAGTAAGTATAATGAAACCAGTATTTGAACTTGGACTGCTTTATCAATCACTACACAATGCTGCTGAACCAAACCGGGGCATATTCCAGAACAATGTGCAGGAGATTAAAATTATTCAGATACTGATGACATACAGAAAGATTATTGCTATAATATTTTCCAAGTTATTAAATCAAGTTAGACACTTTCTACATTAGAGCTTACAGAATAGTTAATAACATATGGCATTTTGGAGGCACATGTTCTAATTTTTGGTAGATATTTCAAACGCAAAATTATGAGAACTTATTCCTAAAACAGAAGCTCTTTAGAAAATACTGTCAAGGACCTGGACAAGACATTACCTCCTAGAGATTTTAGCTGAAAAATAGTATACACTTTAATTTCAATCTGAGTTTTTTAAAGTGTTAGTGATTCTCATGAATCAGTACACATGCAGAGAGAAATAGAATTGTAATAAAATGGGGCTAGGGATATGGCTAAGTTGGTAGAGTGCTTGCTTTACATGTACAAGGTCCTGGGTTCAATCCTCAGCACCACAAAAAAAAAATTGTGATAAAATGTTAACGACTGGTAAATTAGGGGAAGTGTATGTAGATATTTATTTTTATTCTTGCAACTTTTCTGTGAGTTTGAAGTTTTTCAAAGTAAATAGGTGGGTACAAAATAATTGACTTTCAAATGTAAAAAACCAGAATGAGAACAAGGAAAGTAATTCAATTTCTATAGGCTTTTATGAAGGCAAAAAGATTTAGTGAGTTCAAGAATAAAAAAAGAACATTATTTTGAAACACACTTCATTATAAAAATTATAAAAATGATTAATAAAATTATAAATATGTAAAGGAAAAACCTCCAGAGTTTCCCTATAAACAGATAAGAAATTGCTTCTTTTCCCCTATGTTAAGAACAGGGGTGGGAATTATAATGTGCAGGGTAAATGAGTATATCATTTAAACAGATAATTTATAAGGGAAACACACAGACTCACAATTTTGTCCCAAAAGATAAGAAGTCACCTGGAATACATAGTAAGTAGCTCTACTGGCAGAAAATATTCACAGCAGCAAAGGTGACAACACAAATATGTTAACTAAATGATGACTTGGAGAATGTGGCAACTCAGGTGGTGGAGTCCTTGCTTGGCCTTCCTCTGTTATGACTGGCCACAGGAGGACACTCACAAAGTGCACAGAAATAGAAGGGAATTCAGCCTAAGGCAAGTGTTGAGATAAAAACAAACATTTCAAGAATACAAATAAATTAATTATTGGTAAAAAGTTTTCAAATTCTGCATGGCACACAGACAGAAAGATAACCAGAACTTAATGGTTAAGGTACATTAAAAGAGATAAAAAGCATGTGAATAACTATAAATCATGAAGCAGAATGGGGGAAGGAAAAACTGCATTCAAACATGAAAACAGACCTTTGAGATTTCTTGTAAATATAAATGTCATAGAATCTGAACAACTTAAAAGAAATAAGGCCACTTTGTCCAGTCTTTTTTACTGAAAGTAAACTGCCAAAAAAAAAAAAATTTCAGGATTGACTTGCATAGTATATACCAGTTTCAAAATTAATTTCTCTCTCTCTCTCACACACACACACACACACAGATTGAGAACTGGTACTCCCCATTTCTTTAAAAACTGGATAATATAAACATATGGTAACAATACGCTGAGATCAAGCAAGGCTTCTTTTGGAGGAAGCCTCCAGGAGTTTTCTAGTTCCCCCTAGGCTCTACCACCACCTGCCTTCTGCAAAGCCTGATTCATCTCACCCCACTTCCATAACTGCGGGGCCTCTCAGCAGAAGTCTGCAAGCTCTGATCTGTATGGCACCAGGAGGAGAGGGAAGGGAGAGAGACAGGCAGGTGCAAGTAAACATGAGCTAACAGTGAGGGACTCAAATGTTCATATTCTAGGCCCCTTGCCTCTGTTAATGGATGGATCCACACACTGTGCATACTTTCTTCTCTATGCATGAAGCTGAGTTGGGTGGACATTTCCCAGGAGAATGTCTATTATTTATCAGCAATCATGAAAAAAATCAGGGGCAACCAGCAAGCGATAAGAGAGATCTGCAAATACACAAATGAACATTAATAGTGTTGGGGTTATATAAAAAGCGTGACTTTAAAAAATTCCAATTAAGGTGAATTAAAAGAAAATTCCTAGAATACATTGGACTTATCTTCCCTATCTTCATATATAAATACAGGACCAATGTAACTCCACATCATGTACAACCACAACAATGCGATCCTAATTGGAACAAGTTACACTAATTCATGTATGTATATATATGTATAATATTTCAAAATATACTCTACTGTCATGTAAAAAAAGATTTAAAATTAAAAAAAAAAGTAAATGCAAAAAGTTTCATTCTTTCCTATAACATACCTACAGATTAAAGTGTCAGGCTCAAAAAATAATTGTGGTATGCACACAAGTGTAATCTTAAATCCTAACTCTTGGTAAATACTAATAATCTCTGTGTCTACTTTCCAATACACACCAATCCAAAATACCTCCCTTGGCTTCACTTGCTAAGGAAAAGTATGTTACACCTTGCTGTGACAGGCAGCCACAGCTGCTGGGAGCCATCAACAGGGCCTGAAGAGACCCAGCAACTGCAGTGGTGCAGTGGCTCCACCATCCAGGTCAGCGACCATGGCTTTCAGGAGGGCTCAGTACTTTAGAACATACATTGTGGGTGCTTGGAGAACATGATTCTCAATTTGCTCTAGTGGGCTCTTCTCTCTCTCTTTTCTGTATTTTTAAAATAATGTGAAACTCCTAGGTAATAGCAAAGAGCCCAATCAAGTCTGAATTATCTGACCTTCAAAATATATGAGGCTTCAAGATGCCCCATCTGTTTTTGTGGTTAAGTAGCAATGTAAATAAACAAAAGCACCAAAAATATTCAAAAGTTCTAAAGAAGATCCTCCTTTTCTTTTGAATATTATCCAGAGGGATTCCTTATTACCTGTTATCACCTGAGCAGATTTAACTCCATACTTCTTTTGAGAATCACTAATATAGGGTTCATACTGAAGCCAAAATTAAAATAGGCAATCAGTATAGATAGGTAAATCAGGTCAGGTCAGATCAAGGAGGCCAATTTGGGTCTGGGAAGTTGGAAAGGTATTAAAATGTTAATGCCCTCAGAGCCCTTCCTCCACCCTTATCAAGATAACCTGACCCTGCTCCTCCAACCTGTTGCTAAGGTAACCTGTCTCAGAGATTATCCCTCCCTACAGGGAGTTGTTAATTACGCCCCCTTCCTGCCCAGATCACTCCACCTTGTCCATCTGCTTTTCTCCCTCCGGGGGAAGTCTATGTTACTCCTTTTAAAATAAACCCTGCTTTATATGCTTGCCTTGGCATGCTTCTCTAACGCTCAAACTTCAGCATGTGAAGAAGCAGAACTCGTCACCGGTAACTAGCAGTATCAATACTTGTGGTCATTCAAGCTAGGAAAAACTTTAAAGGTATGAAGGCAGGAAGTAGAAAAAAAAAATAAAGTGAAAGTAAAGAACAGCAAGGCAAAGGGATGAGAAAACTGAGGGCAGTACGGCCTCAGATTTTCTATGCAGTTTAGTTCATGACCTAGGTGTCACTTGGGAGCATGTGGAAACATTGGAAAATTCCAGGCCCCACCTAGACCTCCTTAATCCAAATCTCTATGTTAATAAGAAGCCCCAGGCACGCCCTGTGCACAGTGAAGTGTGAGAAGCAGCCTCTTATTCTCCACTGCTGGCTCTTTACTGTCCAGGGAAATGTTAAGGTGAGAGACTCAGACTATCCTTACTAGGTGATCCTGGAAAACCTCCCTAAGATTCTTTTTTTTTCTTCTATTTTTCCTTTCTTAGTGGTATTAGGGATTAAATTCAGCTCAAGCACCAGGCATGCTAGGTGAGCACTCTGCCACTGAGCTGCACTCCTAGCTCTTTCTCTTTTGAGACAGGTTCTCACTAAGTTGCAGAGGCTGGCTTCAAACTTGCAATCCTCCTGCCCTAGCTTCCCAAGTAGCCGGGATTCCACACATGCACCACCACATCCAGCTTGAGCTCTATTTCTTAATCTGTAAAATGGAGATAATACTTCCTGTATGGTAGGATTGTTCTAAAGATTGTTATTGAATAGCACCTTTCAAAGGCGTTGGGATGGAGCAGTAAGTGTTCATTAGGGGTTTGTTTATGTTTTTTAAAATTTATGACTGCGGTGTTTTAATAATTCCAAATTTAACATATTTATTATTTTACATTATTATGTTAAGCTATTAAATTTGAATAATAAGCTTTATTTTTCTTAAGCAAACTAATTTTCAATACAAACTAAAAATTCACATTCTCAGAATATGATGTTATAGGTGCACATAAATAATGGGGGAAAGTACACAAATTCATAGAAGAAATTCAATATGCATGAAGCTCTGAATAATTATCACATCTTTAAATGCAGATGTGTAGATGTTATAGAAGGTTTAAAGGATCATTTCAAACTCTTGGAATACTAACCTTCATGTGTATTAAACTGGAGAGGAAAGACAATTTGTACAAGTGACTTAACACTCCAGTGGTGGCTGGTCTGAGTATTGTGATTTTATGTAATTTTAAAAGCAGCACAGATAAAAGAAGGGAGAAAGAGGATTTTCTGAGTAATGTAGAAGCTGTAGCTACAAAGTACATGATATCTAAATCAATATAAAAAGTCAAGAACCATGCTGACAGATAACATAAACTGTCTAAAATTCAGCTATAAACCCAAAAGCTTGGTGGTAGTCCCTCACTGACACACAGACACACAAATGCAAATTCTTACTCCCCTCTGCAGTTTCCCTGCCAGGAATACTGCAGGATGGTGCGTGCATGACTCGTCTGTGTGTGATGGCTGAGCGTGTGTGCAAGTATAGGTTCTTCACTACTGAAACAGACTGAGGAAGGTAGTGGATGTCAAGGTCACAGGGCTGGGACTGAAGGAGGGCTGGCATCTTTGGAGGCAGGGCAAGGGGCACACAGGCTGGCTTGTGCTCCTAGAAGCTAGGCTTGTAGTCAGGAAGTAATGAATGATCTGAGAGTGCTGTGTTAAGGAGGCTGGAGTCTCCATGTCACACCAAAGACTCTACCTGGAACTGCCTGGAATACAGAAACCAACTCCTCTATGTGATTCTGCCAAAGATGTCAGTGGGAAAGGAAATACAAGCAAGTGGAGTCAGGGTTAGCAGTGCAGCCTCAAAACATACTTGCTGGGCATAGAAGTTATAACTTTATCTTCTTTTTCCTTTCCAAGGCCAAAAAAAAATTCACTGAAGTTTTGTCTTTAAAGAAGACTTTGCTATTCTGTCTCTGGAATAAAAAGTAAGATCTTGTTCTGTTTCTCCATTCCCTGATGTTTTCTTCTTTGGAAATCCCTGATGCAAAACAGTATCCTCTAATCTTCTTTGCTATACCCAGTGGGACTCACTGGAAAGGGCTCACAGCAGCACCTGTTGGATCTCTCTTCTTGGGAGGCCGGAACCAGCCTTACCTGAGAGAAGCTGTGCTGCTGACAGTACTCGCTGGGGCGCTGTGAGCTGGGACTAGAATGGCAGCAGCTAGATGCTGGGAGAGTGTGTCCTGGGCAGTATCTCAGCCTGCCCTGCTACCTGTTGCACCTGCAGTCCTGCAGGTAGCTTCCTCAGCCTGGAATGTCATCATCCACACCCCTCTCTCTCTTTTTTTTTTTTTTAATATTTTTTAGTTGTAGATGGACACGATATCTTTATTGATTTATTTTTATGTGGTGCTGAGGATCGAACCCAGTGCCTCATGCATGCGAGGCAAGCGCTCTACCACTGAGCCACAATCCCAGCCCATCCCCTCTCTCTTTTTAAAACTCTTTTTTCAGAAAACAGTTCTGCGGTCACCCACTGTGTATCTGTCCTTACTTTTCCAGGTAGAATAAACCTCTGCCTTCACCCTGCTTGCTGTATAGCTTCTACCATTCTACTATACAGTTCTTACAGCTCTGAGCAAGCTCACCTCCCCTGCAAGTTCCTTGGGGTTAGAAGTTAGTCCTTATCCACATGTGTAATTCCTCATGACTTAAAACAGAGAATGACACAGCACACACAGAGAATAAATTTCTCTTTACAGTAAGGGAACTTCATTATTACATTTTCAATTAAAAAAACAAAAGAAAACTGGGGAGAAGCCTTACAGGGTTGACACAGACATTAGCCATAAGACACACTGTTGGAAATTCTGAGGAAGTCAATATCTATTCATTGGTAGTTGCTATTACTCTTATCACTATATTGTAGTTGAATGAAAAATGCTTTCTAAAAATGGCATTAGAGATAAACACTTTTCTAACTTCTAAAGCTGTAAACTCTGAGTCTCCAAACAAAGCAGATTTAATTTGTATAAAGATTTCTTTCAAATCATAATATATATATACATACTCTAGAATTTCTATACTTCACCAATACAGCTTATCTGTTGTAGATGAGAATCCCTCTCTTCTAAGAAGCTTAGAGCAGTTTGCTCTCTAGGGCAAGCAGGTCCTGCTAGTACTGATGTGGCCAGCACAGAGATGGGATCCTGGCTCTCCTTAGTGATGCAGAAGGTGCTCTGTTCCTTTTCAAACACCTACAGCTGTTACTTAATCTTAGAGGCCTCAGAAACATGGACACTAAAAGTAATTCTCAGATTCAGGAAAGCCAGTCAGTGGGGATACTCAAACTACCCAAGTCTTACCCCTTGTCTACACTGGTGTGGACTGCTGCAACAATACCTTCCAGGACCTGGAGGGGGTCTCTTGGCTCACCAAGGTCTGCACTGGCACCACTGTGAAAACAGAGAACAGAGTCAAAAGAGGGTGGCTCAAGCCTCAGAAATACATATTGTATTATATACTCAGATGAACCCAGCAGGAGTCCAGCATAGTATACTGTCTGCCCATAGCCATTTTTGCTATATGTATCTACATGTGTGCCAAGCCCAATACTGGGTGCTAAATGTACGGAAATGGGACATCTCCTGATCTTAAGGAGCATATTTTACTGTCAAGAGAACATAATCTAATTGCATTCTGTCACTGAGAAACTACTTATTGAACACCAAATATGCAAGTCATTTAAAGTGTTAAATATGTAATAATAGTCTAAGTATTCCAGTTGAACATTCTTAAAAAAACCAAATGACCAATATATACTTATTGTTTACTAGGTCCTGGGCACCACTCAGTGCTTTGTACATGTTCTGCCATTTAATGACCCTCACTGCCCATAAGACAAACACTTTATTCTGCCTATTCTCAGATGTGCCTGTGTGGAATTCCAGCAAATTCTGCAAATGCAACAGAGGGGAAAAAAAGTTTAACTTGAATTTCTAGGATAACTGAAGCTTATGATTTAAATCAACTGCTGGACTCTGTTAATTTCCTGTCTTTGTCACTTTGTGCCTACCAAATTTAACTTTCTGAAAGGTAAATATTATGGAAGTTGTCAATAGCAGTTTCTTTTCCTTTGAAAAAAGGCAGCTGAACTCAAGCTCTCCCTTCCTCCACTTTTGAAAGATTTAATTCCCATTCATTGAAGGTCCTCTGTGTACTGAGTCTACTAATAATTAGATCAGAACCAAACCTTGAATGGTGAAACTGGGTACAGGGAGGGAAAAGGAAGTAATAATTTATGTAAAGTGTTTATAACCATAAAACTACTGTATATCATGATTTTAATTATTAATGAAAATGTGCAACTTTTAGAAAAAAACTATATTCATCAAAACACTAATTTTTCAAAATGTTTATTTTTGTAAGTTTCATCTAAGGTTTGATTTAAAAAATAATAAAAGGATAACTAAACTAAAAGGTACAAAAGTAACAAACAAATATCTGTCATCATTTGAGAATGATTCTTATAACCAATGACAAAAACTATGATACAAAGCTTCATTAACTTGTTATTTCTAAAAAACGTTATCCTATTTCATGTCTGTCCCTATATATGAAATTCTCAGAGCACTAAGGTAAAAACTGTATGAGGCTGGGGTAATTAAACTGATAAAGGCTCATTTGATTTCAGTTCAGCTGCAGAAAACTGACATGCATTTAATCAAAAAGTTCCTTAAGAGCAATACAGAATTACAAAGAATGCTTAAAAGGAGAATAAATTAAACACAACTAAATCTTTTAGCCTAATTGCATTATTCATAGAAAGCACTTGATGCCTCATTATTTTCTTAGCTCCACTTTTCCCTTTTCTCTAATCCTCTTGAATGCATTCCTACCAAGGCACCAGCATGTTGACATGAAGCAAGAATTTCTCAATTGTCAAGTTTATGTCATTAACTGCAGGTAAGTAATGTCCTTAACAGATGTCTAGTTTCTTCAATGTATGATTAACCTTGCCTTATATGCTTCAATTCCCCCCGCCCGCCCCCCAGTTCTGGGGACTTCATGCATGGTACGCACGTGCTCTATCACTGAGCTACACACTGGCTGCCTGATGTACTTCAAAAGAGCCTCTGGACACTATTTTCCCATTGCTACAAATAAGGAGTTTCAGAAAAGGCAAAATCTGAAAACCCATACTGAAGCCATAGGGCAGTCTGGTTCTTAGCTACATGCTCATGTGCCATTTTGGATTTTCTCCTACTTCAAAAATAACTTAAGAGATGGATGTGGTGGTGCATGCCTGCAATTCCAGTTACTTGAGAGGATCCCAAGTTCACGTCCAACCTGGGCAAAATGAGATCCCATCTTTAAATAAACAAACAGAATAATCGGAAGAGGGAATATAGAAGTTAGCTTCTTAATATGTCCACATCATACCAATAACAGAACACTTTCATGGATCTCTATTCTCAAGACTTTTAAGAAATAAGACTCTGAGAACTCTAAAACTAATCTCTCACTTTAGTAAGGTACTTGAACATTAAAAGCTTCTACACATATAAGGATAGTTTAGTTTCATAACAACCATGAGGGTGGGCACTCATTAAAAATATTACCTTAGTTTTTCTTCAGTATTTACTCTTTAAAGCTTACCCCAAGGCAGAAATTATTTTCATTATTGCACTCTGTACTACATCCTTGGGTGAGATGTCTATAGGACCGACCGCCACCTCAAGCAGCTGCTGAATCATTCTTAGAGGCTGACCATCCAAACACATGGTCACAGCTTGGTCATGAAGTTTCTCTTTTTCTGATCGGGATAGGTCATAGAGATCACTGTATTTCTGCAGTATTTCCTAGAAAGACACAGTAATCAGCACCTAACTACCGGATGGAAATTAAATGTATCTACAAGCACGTAGTGAGACATAATTATAAGATCCTAAATCCAAATAAATTACAACTATTATAGCACATAAAAAGTCATGGATTGGTTATCAAAAGCTTAGGAGCAAAGGCTACTCAGGCTTGATTACGAATCAAGCTTTACCATTCATTAAATAGTGTGGCTTTGTGATCTGAAGTTTCAGCATCTGTAAAATGAGGTTGAAGACAACAGGACATGTGAACTCGAGGGCATTGTGAATGTCGACCGAGAGAATGATGATATAACAGTCAGTCCCTTAGCACAATGTCAGCATAAAGCAAGACTCGGTAACTATGAGTGTTACTATTATTATTGTATGACAGCCACATAACAGTTATAATCTATTGAATATAAACTCTGTAATCCCAGGTACTCCACATTTACTCAACAGATTTTAACTATTACATGATTGCACATATGGTATCTATCTTAATACTTAAAATAATCCTGTAAGTAGTTTTAGTTGGCCCCATTCATCAAAAAGGAAAATGAAGACTAAAGATTTTAAGTAACATGCCCAAAGTCGCATGGCTAGCAATTAATGGAGCTGGGATTTGAATCTAGAAATCTACCCCTCCACCTCTCTTGCCATACTGCCTGTCTCTCTTTATAATAAATGTAAGAATTAACATTACAACAAGTAATTTAAGAACTAGGACACAAGCTACTGCTTTGCAGAATATCAAATATGGTTACTGAGTGACAATAACACTTTTCAGGTTCTTTAGTTTCCCTGGTGATTCTAAATATACTGCTTTCTTTTTCAAAACAACCATGTAATGATCTGGGAATGTTAGTTGGATTATTTATGATATTTAACAATTACAATTAATCTTTTGATTATGTTATAGTGGTATGTTCAATTGGATCTTTAAGAGATAGACATGGAAGCACTTCTGGGTAAAATGAAAAGACAACGCCCATAGGAGTGAGGAGAGGGAAGGCAGGGGTATGTGTGAAAGCAGACTGTCATGTTCTGGTATTTCTTGAAGCTGAGAGTTAGGCACATGAGGCTTCATTTTACTATTGTCCCATTGTTTGAAATTTTCCATTAAAAAAAAATCCCTATCAGTTAGGTAAAACAATCACTAATATCAAGTAAGAGAAGAGGGAACTGAGGCTCCATGGGCTGAAGGCCTTTCACGTTATTGGACTGCACCAGCCTTCATGAGGATACAAGATGTTCTTCATTGGTTATATAACTAAGCAGGTTAAAATCAAACTCTGAATTTAAAGGGGATAATGCATAGGGCTGAAGGTTATTCTCAAGTTTTGTTATAAAAAGGGCCTTAATAAAATTAAATAATGTCTAATTCAGTATCCATGACTATCCTCTTATGGTCTTCACATGGTTTGGCTGAATGACATTTACGAGGAGTGACATGGCACCTTTCAACCACAATCTAGAAGAAATGAGCAAATATTTTTGCTAATAACCCCCTCGAATCCACACAGACTATTTTAACCATTGAAGGACAACACTTGTTCCAAGAAGAGTAATGCTAACCCTCTGGATTTTAATATAGTATATTCAGTTTAAAAAGTAAACAAGTGGCTGGGCATGGTGGCACACGCCTGTAATCCCAGTGGCTTGGGAGGCTGAGGCAGGAGGACCTCAAGTTCAAAGGATCTCAAGTTCAGAAACTTAACAAGGCCCTAAACAACTCAGTGAGATCCTGTCTCTAAACAAAATACAAAAAGGAGCTGGGGATGAGGCTCAGTGGTAAAGCATCCCTGAGTTCAATCTCTGGTATGCTGCCCCTCCCAAAAAGGTAAAACAAGTACTTACCAATTTTATGCTAATAAGCATAAAACACTGTTACTTAAGTCAAGATTCAAACTTTACCCTAGTTAATACAATTATGAATTATGGTATCATAAACATCAGCAGGATAAAATCAAGATTAGTAAAGCCAGTTTGATCCCTAAAAAGACTTCTATGTTATTCATATCATTATTTAATGGTATTCATTGGACAAGTTAATAGGCACTGAAAAATACAAAATGAAATAAAACTGCCATCAAATTTTGCAATTCTTCCCATTATCTTTTCAATGATGTGTTTGCATTTATGTGGCTCATACAAATTTTGAAGGCTTCCATTTGTTTATTATCTGAATTCCTCTTCAGTAACTGATTTTTCTAGTCAAGAATATTTTTTTCTACAAGTCAAAGATATGAGTCAATGAATGTAATTTGGGAAAAATGGAAGAGGAGGTCAGTGGCCATGTCTAGATTCCATTGCCACAGCACTGCAGGGCTGTTGGAATGTTATTCATATACCTAAACACTGTTTTCATTTATACGAAAATCATTTACTTATAGATTTGTCAACTCTCCAGTTACAAAAAATGGTATCTAAACTCCCATGACAGTTAAAATACAGAACAAAATCTCTGAGGGACTCAGGGGGCTTCTGGCATTCTTGCACAGTGCTAATACCTGGTCCTCAAACACTAGCACGGGTAGGGGCTCCTGAGCTCCAGGTGTTTTGAGACATAGTTTCAACAAGAAACAAAGGAGGAACAATTTTTTTTTTTTTTTTTGGTACCAGGGATTGAACTCAGGGACACTCGACCACTGAGGCACATCCCCAGCCCTATTTTGTGTTTTATGTAGAGACAGGGTCTAACTGAGTTGCTTAGTGCCTTGCCATTGCTGAGGCTGGCTTTGAACTCACAATTCTCCTGTCTCAGCCTCCCTAAGTGCTGGGATTACAGGCTTGAGCCAATTACAAGTACTTGTTATAGTAATGGAAGTTGACTGACCCAACTACTAACATAGCTTGCAAAAGAAAGAAATAAAAGAAATAAAAGCACATCCTGATACTATTGAGTGAGTGTACAGATTTCATTACCTGCTCACTATTCTTCAGAGAAATGATGAAGCTATGGTGAAGAGTTTCCAGGTGGGCAAGTGATTTCTCCAGATGATTCAAAGCCTCCACGTAGGTAACTTTAGAATCACTAGCTTCTTGAATGTCTTCTTCTGAATTTCTTTTCCTTGGCTTCTCAATAAAATGTTTGACTGTTTTAATGGCCTTTCTAGTCATCTCTTCACGTGCTTCCACAGACAGCTTAAAAACAAAGGCATCAAACAAAAGTGAGACGAACAAGTCTTACATTATAATATATGGCATTTTCAATAAGGCATTAGTAAGGTAGTGAGAATACAAGTAAAATTTTAACATTAACAATTTACCCAATGAATAAGATTTTCACTAGTTTTTCTTTTATAGAGGAAAACAAAAACAGTGAGGTATGACTTGTACTATTAAATTAGAAATATAAGTTTCAAACTGATAACAATCAAGTAGGCAATGCTGGGATAGACAAATATCACTATTCACACTGTCAGTTACAGAGCAAAAATGAGTCATTTCTATAACCATAATTTCTAGTTCTGATCATTTATTTTTTTGAGACTGTAATTTTTTTATTTATTCTAATTAGGTATAAATGACAACAGAATGCATTTTGATGCATTGTACACAAATGGAGCACAACTTTTCATTTCTCTGGTTGTACACAACTTAGAGTTACACCATATGCGCAGTCATACGTGAACCTAGCGCAATGATGTCCATCTCATTCCACCATCTTTCCTACCCCCATGTCCCCTCCCCTCCTCTCCCACTCCTTTGACCAAAATTTCTCCATTCTTCCCATGCCCCCTCCCCCATTATGGATCAGCTTCCACTTATCATGGAGAACATCCGGCCTTTGGTCTTTTGGGATTGGCTTACTTTCTGGTCATTTATTATGAGGAAATAATTCAAAAGAAATATAAGCATGAAGATTTTAACTAGAACAAGTCTCTAAAAAGAAAACTTCAAAAGCAATCTGATAAGACAAATGATGACTAGTTTATGACAAATTATTGGTCAGCCTATTATGCAGTCATTAAAACTGAAATTAGAAAAACAGTATAGTTGTTTTGAAAAATGCTTATCATAAAATGTTAAATTTTAGAGATCAGCAAGTTAAAAACTCTCTATACCAAACTTACGTTAAAATATGATATCTATACATAATATAGATATATTTTGCATGTGCAAAATATATGTATACATAAAAATAAATGTATTCAGTCATTTGTCTATGCATATATATACATGTATGGTGTATATATGTGTGCATATGTATGTGTATGTATTTATATATATATAAACTCACACATATATAAACACACACATATACATATTTATTAAAAACACCAAAAAATAGTGACTATTAAGGTATTGAGATTATGAACAGTTTTGTTCTCCACTTTCCAAGTATTCTATAACAATGCATTTATTCACTGACAGGTGGAAGGCTGTGTTTGGTATGCAGGGTTATATTTTTCTAATAATATTAAAAATATTAAGCTTACTTACCCTCATGAATACAAAATAAAGTCTAAATTTTACTCATTTTGATGGAGAAACTAGATACCTCTGAGCACTTCTTGGTGCCCTCTGAAGCCCTGCTGATTTGTGTTGTTTTGGATTCTGAATTTTAGCTTACTGTCAACTAATCAAGCCCATGTTTACTATATCCTTAAAAGGACTTTGTGTTAAAAAAGATAAAAGCCCTAAGATAAAAATCTCAGTTTTCCTTATTATTATTCCTCTCCCCCCCGCCTCAGTACTGGAAATTGAAATCAAAACTACTCTTCCACTGTACCACTGAGCCCTCTGAATTTTATTTTTATTTTTTTGGTACTGGAGTTTGAACTCAGGGGCACTCGACCACTGAGCCCCATCCCCAGCCCTATTTTGTATTTTATGTAGAAACAGGTCTGAGTTGCTTAGCGCCTCACCATTGCTAAGGCTGGCTTTGAACTCGTGATTCTCCTGTCTCAGGCTCCCAAAGTGCTGGGATTACAGGCTTGTGCCACCGTGCCTGGCTTGAATTTTATTTTTAACACAGGGTCTTGCTAGGTTGCTGAGGCTGGCCTTAAACCTGCAATCCCCCTGCCTTAGCTTCCTGAGTTGCTGGGATTTCAGGTATGCACCATTGTGCCCAGCTTCCCTATTATTTCTTAAGATCAGTCACTGTACATCTCTGATTATTCTGAAAAGTAGGAATAAGCTTAAATAGAAGACATTAACGGCCACACTAGGAGGCATACCTCCACTAACCCTCCATTTCTTATCTGCTACCTCCAAGTCACTCTACCCAGAATCATTAGCTCCAAATAATGAAAGCTGACATTTTTTTAATCCCACATAAATATTGATAAAAAGTGTCTTCAGGAAAGTACTATTTCTATTGAATTGTATGTAACTCCTTTGTGTGCGTGTGTGTGTACACGTGCGCACACTTTGCAAATGCAGCTTCAAAACAAGTTCTATAGCCTCCACTTCTTAGACTTCTACCTCTAAGCACCTATGGCATAAAAATAATCAGAAGTCACCACTGACTGATAAGGATTAATTATCAGAAATTATTAATTTCCCTCAACAAACTATGTGAACTCCTCCCCGTGGTTTAGAAAAGCAAGATACTAGAACTATTTAGTTCAAAGGATTCCCCTTCCTCCACCGTGTGTACAGACAGACTGAGATCAGGACAGTTACATGAAAAGAGTAAAAACTACAATCCAGACCACATGGTTACCCAGGGGATGCTACCCAGAACTGTCCCTCACACAGTTTCCTCTTCGTCACCTCTGCATCCTCACAGGCTCTGCCAGAGTATGCTGCTTAAATGCTGAATGCTGAACAAAATCAAGGTTGAATAAGAATCAATATTGTATAGTGAATCCTTTCTCTCTATTATATTTGTTTCCCCAAGAAATAAAACTTAAGAATTATTTGGGTATATCCGCTTGCCAATACTCTTCCTGGCCTATTACGCGGTGTGGAAGAGAATAAACAGGCAAGACAGTAGGGAAAGGCAGGTGATTCCCATGTGCAGGAAGTGAGGTCCTGGAAGTAATGGGTCGCCAAGCCCTTGCCCTTGCCCTTAGGTGCAAAATTAAGTGAGATAATACATAAAACCATCAGCATAAAACCTTCCTCATAGCAAGTACTCAATAAATGGAAGGTGAATTTTAATGTGACCAACTGATAAAATACACAGGCAAATCTCTACTTGGTTTTTCATTTGCCTACTGAATTGTCATGTAATTCTCTTTTAGAAGACCCCTCCTCCACTTTTATAATCTCCTCAAATTTCTCAGCATATGGGGCTGAGGTTGTGGCTCAGTGGCAGAGCACTTGCCTCGCACATATGAGGCACTGGGCTTGATCCTCAGCACCACATAAAAATAAATAAACAAAATAAAGACACCGTGTCCATGTATAACTAAAATATATTAAAGAAAAATTTCTCAGCATAAAACACGGGATCTTTACAAGCCAGCTCCAAACTAAGCCCTTAGCCTATAATTGTAAGCCTCAACGGAGGCTCCAGCAAGACTTGTCATTCCCAGTTGTCTTTATGCACTTATCATCTCAATGAAATGCTGGCTTCCTTCTTTGCAAGACCAATTCCTAGTCATGTTTCAATACCAAAATAAGGGGTCAACTCAGATTCATGAGCTTCTTCAGCCCCTATAGTAAGTCCACTGGCAAGTCGTCTGCTCTATGTGCATAACCCACTTTCTCACATGCACCTAAGATCTGTCTCCTTAGCATTGCTGAGTCTGGATCTCACACTGAACAGTGCCATCATGAAACCTGCTGCTGATCATGAGAAGCAGTGACTGTTTTCAGGAGTTAAAACTGATCTCATTTGTTCTGAGTCATCAGAAAAGGCATTTTTCCTATTTTAAGTGATGCTTCAAGATAACTAACCTGATGCTTGATATAAATAAATGTAGCTCAACTTTCCTGAGATAACCAGGAACTCCAAGCAGCATAATGCTAATATGAAAAAAGATGGAAGGGCTTTTCTTTCACTAGGCATCTGACTTAATTCAAGTTTTTCACCACTTCATAAAAACAGGTTCACTGCTAAAAGACTCCAGAGTGTAATTAAGAAATATTAATTTTAACACCAAATTTATATCTAGTTGATTTATTTAAATGTTCCATGATAAGTTCCAGAAATAAAATGAGAAAAAAAAAAAAGACTGAAAAAATGTTCCAGAGTAAGAAACAGCATTTCTTTTCTACATCTGGTGGCCACATAGTATCTTTTATTCTTACAATTCTTTTTGAAGCCCATAACATTAACATGTCATTCATATACATTATTATTATAATGACAAATAAAGATGTTTTACTATTTCCTGCAGTAATAATTAGTAATTAATAATTGTATTAATGTAGATTTTGTGAAATTAAGATAAGTGGCTAAATTATTCCATCACTCAATAAAGAGGTATTGAGCATCCATTTCCCAGGCCCCACAGAAAATGGAGATAAAATCATGAACCAGGATCACCAAGAAACCACAAATATTTGGGACCAAGACAGTGGCGGTAGAACAGTTGGAGTCAGCTATGACATTAGCAAATCTTATTGGGGTCTAGCTTCAAAATATACCTAAACTCTAAGGCTTCCAGCACCTTCCTTCTCAGCACTGTTCTCAGACACCTTCGCCCTCATAAAGTGCTGCAATGGTTGAAGGTGCCTCCCAGTACGACAGAGTGGTGCACACAGAACACAGGCACTCCATCTACTCCACTGCATTCGTCAATGTCCTTGCAGTCAGGCTAAGCCATGTTCCAGCCAATTAAATCTAAGTGGAAGTGACATGTGCTATTTCTGAGCCAAAGCAACAAAAAGTTCGCATGGATCTCTATCCATTCTCCCTTCCTTCTCAACCAGAGCAACTGAGGAGCATGCAGGGCCCAGAGGGTGCTAAAACAAATGCTGAGCTTCCATTACCCCGGATCATAAGTGACTATGTACCACAGGGTCCTTTGCAGTCTCTTACTGAATTAGGGAAACAAAGAAATATTAACCCTCTGACTGCTGATACATTATACATACACATCAGCCTATTCTGACATATACCACATACTAAGGGTAAGGCAGTATGTGGCTTTGGTTTTCAGATTAGATGTTGCACAAATAGTAATCTGTTATGCTATAATGAAATATTTAATAAAACTATTGCCCATGGTATGTCAGGTGCAGATAATATCCCTAATGACTTGTGGCACCAGAGAGATTGAAAAATGGAACACTGGTAGTATGTGTTGGATGTTACAGTATGCTGTGGCTAACTATCACAAGAAAGAAATGACATCCTTCAGATTGCAGGGAGGACTGAAATCAAACTGTGAAATAGCAGAAATTCAGGATCTTATGGGGTTAAAAAAAAGAGTCTAGACCCCAGTAGTAAAAGATAAGATTGAGAATCCATAGATAACAAATGCCAGGTAAAACCTTTAGGAGATTAAAGTGCTTCAGGGGAAAGATAAACCAAGGGTGTGACATCTCGTAAATTCTTTCAATTGGCCAAAATGACTCAGGGCAGAGATTCAATTAGTGATGTGGTCTTCCAGACACCTGACAGCTTTAAGATAGCTCCTTTTAAATTGAGAGATAATATATGGGGGTGATACATTAAAGATATATAGTATCTGAGAAAAATGTCTCAAAAACAAATAAGCAAACAAAAAGAGCCTGGAGATGTGGTTATGGGTACCTGGTGGTAAAAGATATCAAATATGTAAGAACTCTACTAAATTTATGAGATAGTGGTGCTGCCCAAGAAACCAGAAGCCTGGACTAAAGATGTCTGTGATTGTTTGAAACATGACTTGGGCCTTCAACATTCTCCAGGCAGCTTTCAAAGGGGGATCAGGCCTCCAGCATGGCTCCATATGTGGCTACAATACAAACAACAAGTGTTGGCAAGGATGTGGAGGAAAAGGAACATTCATACACTGCTAGTGGGACTGCAAATTGGTGCAACCAATCTGGAAAGTAGTTCCTTAGAAAACTTGGAATGGAACCACCATTTGACCCAGCCATCCCACTCCTTGGTCTATATCCAAAAAACTTAAAAATAGCATACTATAGTAATGCAGCCACTTCAATGTTTATTGCAGCACAATTCATAATAGCTAAACTGTGGATGCAACCTAGATGCCCTTCAATAGATAAATGGATAAAGAAACTGTGGTATATATACACAATGGAATATTACTCAGCAATAAAAGAGAATAAAATTATGGTATTTGCTGGTAAATGGATGGAGTTGGAGAACACCATGCTAAGTAAAGCCAAGCCAAGCTCAAAGAACCAAAGGCCCAATGTTCTCTCTGATAAGTGGATGCTGATCCATATGTGGGAGGAACATGGGAAGAATGGAGAAACTTTGGTCAAAGGGGAGGGGAGAGAAGGGATGGGACATGAGGGCAGGAAAGATGGTGGAATGCAGTGGACAACAATGCCCTAGGTTCATGTATGACTGCACATATGCTGTAACTCTATATTGTGTACAACCAGAGAAATGAAAAGTTGTGCTCTGTGTACAATGAATCAAAATGCATTGTCAGGTAAACCTAATTAAAATAAAAAAATATATATATATAAATTGGTGCAACCAATACATATATATATATATATATATATATATATATATATATAGAGAGAGAGAGAGAGAGAGAGAGAGAGAGAGAGAAAAGAAAGTGGAAGAGATTTCCCTGGAAGGTAAGGCTGAGGTCACAGAGCACAAAGGTCAACAGGAAAGCCCCTGGAAAGCCCCATGGGGACCTAATGAAGGAATATTACCTGCCCCAATAGGGAGCCCCACAGCTACAGAGCAGAACAGTACTGTCAAGAAGCTCCTGCATCCTCCCCTTCCAAGGTGTTTGATGGAATTCCCTGAGCCTGCTTCACCATGTAAACTGTGTGTCCAGTTGGGTGTGGGGAAGCAAAGCATTGGGTTTGCCCATTTGACTCACAGTTTGGATCAGAGCTGGACCTGACACACAGACTACCCAGGACCAGGTTGGCTTGGAGTTCCACGATGGCCCAGTGGGCCCTAGCAGAGGGTAGCATGTATTCTGTGGCAGGAAGGATGCTTGGCAGACCAAAGGGCAAATTGGAGCCGACACCTTCCACCTATACCCTCTACGTCTCAATGTCCTGTCGTTAAGTGGCCTACGTGACAACATCGGTCCATGAAATCTGAGAAGGAAGTCATGTTTCACTCTGGGCTGAGGCAACCACAACCCACTTTCCATTGCCCTCTCTTCTCATGAGGTGCCTAAGACGACCCCAAGTGGTTGTGGACATGGAGAGAGAATTTTGTGATGTTAGATCTCTGTGACTATAGGGTCAATTTGTTACTTCCAGCACTACCGACTAGCAGAGATATTTTAGAAACATGGATTGTACAATGCCACTTGACTGCTCAGATCTACTTACTACTTTCCAATTCACTAAGAATAAACCCCGTCTTCAAGGCCCTATTAGTCCTTGAGTGATCTGCTCTGCCCCTCTCCCTCTATAATTCATTCCTCCCTTCATCCATGCTGTTGTTCCACTCCCAAAACACTGGCCCCGTGTGTCCCTCAGCACACTTGTTGGCCTCTGCGTGAAATGCTCTTCCAGGCACCTGACTTAGGACTTGACATGAATGTCATCATTCCAGGAAGGCTTCCCTGGCCACTCTAATACCCAGTGCACTCTCCACCTCTTTCTCCCTACCCTCCTTTATTTTTTCTTCATAATTAACCTACTGGGTTTCTGTTTGTTTATTGCCTGCCACAGAAGCATTCCCAGAGTGTAGACTGTGGCTCAAACATAACAAATATCCTTTGAACTGAGAGTTGAACTCTGTGAACTAAGAGTCTCAGAAAGACAGAACAGCAACAGCACAGTTGCAGAAGTAGGAAGGTCTGTACTACCTATGAGGTATATACCACCACTGCACTTTATAGTTTAGATAGGACAGGAGAGTGGAGGGCCAGAGGTAGTCTTTGCAGGCCACAGAGAGTCTTGGTTACATATTCTTTTGTTTATTTGGATTTCGCAATCCTTTAAGAAGACATAAAAGCCCGTCTCAGCTAAGAGCCATACAAAAGGAAATGGGCTAAACTTCACATGCGGGTCATAGTTTACTAACCCAAAGCCGGCACATATATATCAATCAACAAATATATGAAAAAATGTTCAACATCTCTAGTAATTAGAGAAATACAAATCAAAATGACTAAGATTTCATCTCACCCCAGTCGGAATAGCAGTTATCAAGAATACAAACAGCAGTAAGTGTTGGCAAGTGGTGGGGGAAAAGGCACACTCATACATTGCTGGTGAGACTACAAACTGGTGCAACCAATCTGGAAAGCAGTACGAAGATTTCTTGGAAAACTTGGAAGGAACCACCACTTCACTCAGCTATCTCACTCCTCAGTCTATACCCTAGGGACTTAAAAACAGCATGCTACAGTGACAACACCCACTTCAATGTTTATAGAAGCTCAATTCACAATAGCTAAACTATGAAATCAACCTAGATGCCCTTCAATAGATGAACAGATAAAGAAACTGTGGTATATATACACAATGGAATATTACTCAGCATTAAAAGAGAATAAAATTATGGCATTTACAGGTAAATGGAGTTGGAGAACATCGTGCTAAGCAAAATAAGCCAATCCCAAAAAACCAAAGGCCAGATGTTCTCTCTGATAAGTGGATGCTGATCCATAATGGGGGCGGGGCACGAGAAGAATGGAGGAACTTTGGTCAAAGCGGAGGGGACATGGGGGCAGGAAAGATGGTGGAATGAGATGGATTTAAAATGCATTCTGCTGTCATGTATACTTACTTAGAATTAATTAATTTTTTAAAAAGTATAGTTGGAAGGACAGTTGAAAAGAGAAGTGAGAATAAATTTTAAGTGAATGCTAGGTTAACTAAGGAATCTGATTTGGAAGCCACTGAGGGCAAGTGTATATTAAGGACAGTTTTACATGAAGATGGCCTATTAGAGCCTCATCTAAAAAAACACACTGTAAGAAGATCCAATGTATATGAAAAATATGGAACTTCAGTTATCTGAGAAAATAAATCTTATCCATTCTCAGGCCTCTCTTACCTGTCCTTCCAGAATCCGTTCATGAGTTCAATTCTCTGGGGAATATGCCCTGACATCATCGCCTTTCCAGGTGACAAACCACTCCCAGGCCTTCCTAAGACACTCTGTGGTCACCTACATCAAAGAATGTACTACACTGCACCTAGATCTTCCGGTTACATGTGCACCTCCTTGACTAAACAATGAGATCCTTTAGGATAGAAACTGTGCTTTTCAACTCTTTGTATTCCTAGCACCCAATACAATGTCTGGTACTTAAAAACCAATAGTAAGTGGCTGCTAATTATTGAACAGTTCTGATTAATCTGAACTTTAAAAGTGCAAATAAAACACAGAACTTTAAAAGTGCAATAAAATTCCATATTCTCAATATATCCCAAATTGCCTATGCTGGATTAGTAACTCTGCAGTGTCCTATTCCTGTAAAGAGGGCCCAAGAAGACAGGAACTGCAAAAGGACATTTTAAAAGATTTTAAAATCAGGCCTAAATGTATGGCATCAGAAGAATGCCAGGATGTAGGGATCAAAAGTCATTCAGGAAAAGGTATGAGGATATCAAACTACTGATGGCTTGCCAATTATTCATTCATTGTACATCTGCTAAGTACATACTGTACATCTGTCTTAAGCTAGGTCCCAGTTACAAACATAATTAAATAAGTCCCTGTCCCTGCATATGTCAAAGTGTAGTTGGAAATGAAAAAAGATGAGTCACTACGAAAAATGCATGGCCATGATACAACTATGATGCTGTGGTATTAGACACAGTGGTGCATGCCTGTACTCCCAGTGACTCAGGAGGCTAAAGTAGGAGAATCATAAGTTCAGGATCAACAAGTCAGCTAGACTGCCTCAAAAATAAAAAACGAAAAGGGCTGTGGATGTAGCTCAGTGGTAAAGTACCCCTGGGTTCAATCCCCTGAACTATTCTCTCCCCTATCCAAAAGGGGTAAAAACAAAAAAACTCCTAAGATGCTATGGAAGCCCTTAGAAGGACATTCCATCCAGACTGGAAGAGGGGCAGGCAAGTCCATGAAAGGGTTGCTGCAGGGGGATATCTCTAAGGAGAGACCTCAAGAATGAGTAGGAACTAAGACAGGAAAGGAAGAATTTGAAGAGGTCAACAGTCAAGGGAGTAAGCAGGGGACTTGGCAGTGCATGAGCTGGCTAGAATGCAGGGCAAGAAAAGGTCTGCCAGAGACAGAAGAGTAACACAGGGAGGACATCACCAGGGCTCCATGGGTCAGGCTGATGACACTGTCCTTACTGTCTTCACACATGGAAAAGATGTTAAGCAGGAGACTGATACAGTTTGTACCAATTTTTAGGTAATGGCTCAATGCAGAATTCAGCAAGACAATGCCCATCATCTGCAGGTACTTTAAGGCTGATTAAGTTCTGCTAAGCAGACTTTTTTGTTGTTAATGAACACAGCATGACTTTGAACCTAAGGCTAACATTTAGAAAATGACAGGTGACTTAAGAAAACACAATGGATACCTACAGAGTGAGGTGGAAAAATCAGAGCTTACCTACAGTTTATGCTGCTAAAAGCAACTATATAAAATAATAGGAAAGTCAAGAGCAAACTTATTGATATATTTTTAGCATCTAAGTTGAGAGATTGAAAACAATTTTTTTGAGTAGTGAAAAACAGACATATTCTTTTTAGGTTCCCATTTACAAACTCACCCCACTTTCCCTCCATCTCTTCTTTCTCCTCCTCATGCTCAACACTAAGTGTGTGCTAGGCCTGGGAACTGGTACCAGGGATACAAAGATAAACTAAGACACAGTCTATCTTTGAAGAACATACATCCTAACAGAAAAGTCAACACAAACGTAAATATTTATAAAATGTGACAAATATAAAAAGGCAATTTCAAAAAGAAATATAAAATATACATGAGAAATGTAGAGGAGTATGTGGGTACAGTGAAAAAACATTCTGCTTTAAGAAGGTAAAAAAGTGTTTAAAAAGGAGCTGATGGGCTGGGCCTGGGGCTCAGTGGCAGAGCACTTGCCTACCATGTGTGAGGCACAGAGTTCGATTCTCAGCACCACATATAAATAAAGGTCCATTGAAAACTAAAAAGAAATATTAAGAAAAAAAAAAGGCGGTGATAACTGGAACTTGTAGGGGGACCAAGAGCTCATGTGGAAGAGGAAGGAGGAACAGGTTTGAGGCAGAGAGAGCAGCTCAAGGAATTAAAGGCTTGCATAAAAGAGAATGTTCTATGGCCACAACTCTCAATCTTTTATTGTGTTCCAAATACCTCAGGAACACAATACACTCTCGCCAAAAACAGAGGCTCAAGACTTCAAGGAGTCTCCTGGGGTGGAGAAACGAATGCAGAGCAGCAGCTAGCAGTGTTTGGGGAAGACAGGAGAGTGTTTCTGAAAAAGATCAAAATATCCCAGGAGTTTGATCTCCAAGGCTAACCACTGTTCCTCCCCCAGTCTCTCTCCCACAGGACTCCTAGAACAGCCCTTGGTGCAAGTGTGTGTTCAGGCAAGGGACTGTCTGTAGCAGAAGAGATGCAGGGGAAGGCTGGGCCACCACAGGTGCCATGTGGAGAAACAGATATTCTCCTTAGGCTAGTGCCTTTCCACTTGGGTCCATGTGCCTCAGTACACAAAGTCTTTCGAAGGGGAAACAAACACAAGCATAGGAACAGTTTCCTAAATTTCTACCTTCTCTAAATATTTTTTCCTACAACTAATCTTTTTGAGAATATGCCAGACGTCAAAGTGTGAAGCCTGCTCGTTCTATCAATGACCCCTTGTCCGCTTAACACCAGAAAGGTAGCCTCTCATTCTTCCTGAATCTGACTGATACAACTGTTCCAGTGTCTATAAATCTGCAGAACACCTAACAAAGAACAATACTGACATATAATAGGACTCCCAGGACTGAATAACAAATTTATTTTTTGCATGTCACAAAGTTTCCTCATCTTTGCTTTCAACAAAATTTATTAAGGATAGAACAGAAGTGTCAGCAGATAAATCATGGAAAATAATTTTTAATAATAATTTGTTATGTAATTTTTAGTCTATAACTTGGAGGACATTCAAAGAATTGAGTGGTGACAAAACCCCTACCATTTATCTATGCAAACCAAGTTTTTAAGTACTCATGCCTATGAAAATATAAACCATAAAAGAAAAGGAACTGATGGGGAACTCAGTCTCAACTTATGAATAAGTAAGTCATCCAAGGGCACATAAACCAATTAAAAGCAACATTTAAATCCCTATTCACTTCATTAAGATGTGCATTTTGAACTTAACTGTATTTTAAATATAATTTTATTTAAATAATCTATCAAAAATGTAACACATCTATGTTGTTATGATATATACTGCAATAATTAAAACAATGACTCAATTTTTAAAAAAATCTTAGAACCTTATGGTCATAATTTTTAAATGTTAATTTCTATGTATATAATTATTTCTGATATAGAGAAGCAGACTTGTGTGTGTGTGTGCTGAGCACTGAACTCAGGAGCACTCAACCACTGAGCTTCATCCCCAGCCCTGTTTTGTATTTTACTTAGAGACAGGGTCTCACTGAGTTGCTTAGCGCCTCTCTGTTGCTGAGGCTAGCTTTGAACCCGTGATCCTCCTCTCTCAGCCTCCTGAACTGCTGGCGTGTGCCACTGTGCCTGGCTAGAGAAATAGACTTTGCCTGGGTAGAGAAACAGATTTTTAAGCATAAACACCTTGTATCACAATACAACTATATGAAAGTAAGGATTACAAAAACTCCTGGCACAAAATGACTCATTCAAACCCCAGCACTTATAGACCTGACCAAACTCTGGCATGGCTTCCAGAAATTTGAGGCCATGTCCCTAGGATGGCTCCTGTTCCCTTGATAAAATGCCTGCTGAGATAGCTCTAAGCTGCCAGTAGAATTTAGTTTGTCTCAGCCAGTACCAGTGATGGGCCAGCAGGCCCCCAACTGCCTTTAAGAGCAATTATTTAGCCAGGCGAGATGGCGCAAGCCTGTAATCCCAGCGCTTAGGGAGGCTGAGACAGGAGAATCAATCGCGAGTTCAAAACCAGCCTCAGCAATGGCGAGGCGCCAAGCAACTCAGTGAGACCCTGTCTCTACATAAAACACAAAATAGGGCTGGGGATGTGGCTCAGTGGTCAAGTGCTCCTCACTTCAATCTCCAGTACCCCCCCCCCAAAAAAAAGAGCAATTATTTTAGAAAGCTCCTTATTAAGGTCTATTCTCTTCCCCTTTGGGTTGTACACCCTCTACGATCAGAACTGTCTCTTTGAGGACCTGGAGCCGTCTCTGAAACAAACATGCAGAAGATAGCTCTCATTCTTCTCCCAGTCCTGGTGGGAGGGTGAGACTTCACTGGCACCTTGCATCCTCTTACTTACCTTCTGTCACAAAGGTACAGGAGAGGAGTTTGCCTCGTCTCTGGATTAGTGCCAATTAGCAAGCCCAGCTGATCCAGTCATCTCTCTCAGCCCAGCACCCACCAGCACACCCCAGCATTCCAACAAAGTTGAGCTCGATTTATGCTGGACATTCCTCACCCTATTACAGTAGCTGTTACTAGATAAAATCCATCTTTACCCTTCTTTTACTAGGCTCCAGCTTTACTTCTCTTGGAAAGATTAGAGTGACCAAAAGAAACGATGCAGGCTTTCTGACTGCCATAGACCTGCTTATTCTTGTAATTTTTAAAGGGATAGAGATAAATAGCAAATCACTGTGATTTATAGCTTACCCTGGATATAAACAGGGCTATGGAACACTTTTACTTTAAGCTTTGTTTTTTTCTGGGAAAGTTTTAATTTTAAAGGTCAATATTTAAAATAGGCTGGAAGTTATACTCTGCTTTGTAATCATTTCACGTTATGATAAATTAGATACTGTGTGAGAGAGGGGAAGCAAGTTATTCTCTTAGGTATTATATGAGTAGAAAAGGTTCAAGTCCACTGCTCTGGAGACCTATCTCCCTGAAGTGTTACTGATAGAACACTGTGTCAAAATCAAGTAAGAGTGTAAATTCCTGGGTGTTCACCAGACTTACTGACTCAATCTGTAGGGGTGGGGAAGATCTTGGCATTAGTGGAAAACTTTCTATTCTGCATTATCTTTTCCTAACTCTAATGGCAATGGAAGTGTGTGGCCTGTGGCTCTAAGCTCTGAGGACCTGAAGCCTCCAAATGACCCAAATAACTGGCCAGTGGTGAATGTGAAAGATACCTGGAGGTTGTTGTTGGGACTTGATGCAAAGGACAGTGAGGAGGTCACTGCAAGAGTCTGAACAGGGTGGGTGGGGTTCCAAGAAGAAGGGAGTTTGGGTTTCAACTGACATGAGAAAGAACTAAAAGACACCACTGTGCCATCAGAAGCTGGCTCCTGGGGTGTATGCTCAGCTTTTTTATTTTTGTCCAGCATCCAGATTAAGAAACAGATTGTATCACAAAACTCAATTTTCATACACATATATTCAGACATATATATTAAAAGCAAATAAAACTTCATGAAATAAAGTGAGATATAATCTGTCATTTCCTATTCTAATCTATAGTCTAATGTTCTTTTTTTGCTTGCTGTTTTAATGCTGATCACAATGCTCTAAACGAATTACAGGACCCCCTAATAGGTTATAACACACAGTTTGTAACACACCTACAAATCAGCTCTGAGGACATGATAGCTTGCAGGGGAGAGCAAACGAGAGGCTGTAAAGGAGACCATATTATCTAGGTTATCTTTAACTGATTTTATTTAAAAAACAAATCACTTTTTATTTTGCTAATAGCTGAACAGCTCATCTCTGTGCACTACCAGCAAATGCTGCGGGTGGCTTATTTATGCTCACTCTCCTCACAGACTGTGAGGCCTGAGTGCCTCATCAGAGCAGAACCCAGTGCTTAGTTATTCCTTCAATTCTCAGTGCTTAGTTTAGTCTATTAGCATTATTTTAAAATTGTAAATTCAGAGTATTATAAAATTGTAAATTCAGAGTATTCAGAGTATTATAAATTCAGTGTTTTAAATATGCAACTTTTGGTGAAAATTAAGTTTAAAAATTTTGCTTTTATATAGTTAAGTATAATTCAAACACAAAAGTAAGAATGCCTGCTTTGTCACATTCATTTATATACTTAAGAAATCAACAACAATTCTGCTTTTTGGCCTTAATTATCCATTACTGCGGTAACACACACAGCCAATGTGAGACTCAGAGGCCACTCTTCTTTGTCCTGTGCTTTATACAGAGAAACAGGATTCTTTCATAAAGTGCAAGCACTGTTAATCTTTGAGCAATGACATAAGCTAGCACAGCCCTAAGTTCAACAGTTTGAGAAAGTCACATTTATCTTAATTGAGGAGGCATGAAGAATGTTAAAAATGAGATGAAATGTGGCTGCAATTAACAAAGAATTCTACTATCAATCTTTGTTGTGCGCACACAGATTATTTAAAATTTGAAAGCATTCATAGCCAGGTGCAGTGGTCCCTGCATCTAGTCCCAGAGACTCAGGAGGCTGAGGCAGGAGGATCTCAAGTTTGAGACCTGTCTCACCAATTTAGTGAGACCCCTGACTGAAAATGAAAAAATGAAATGTGCCTGAGGATGTAGCTCAGTGCTAAAGCACACCTGGGTTCAATCCTCAGTACCAAAAAGGAAAAAAAGAAAAGCATTCATTCACATTTTCCATTCAAAGATCTCTTGTCACATGCAAGCCTATGATATACACAACTGTTATGATTAAAACCAGAGTATATCCACTAAATTTCTATCAAAACTAAGTGTAGATATGAAAATCCAGACCTCCTCCCCGTATTTTTTTTAAAAATATTTTTAGGCAGTGCTGGAGATCAAACCTAGGGCCTCATACTCACTAGGCAAGAAAAGGTGAAAGTCACTCAGCCTGTTTCTATATTACCATGCTACTTCTAGAAGAACTAGTGATATATCTAGGATCTATAAAGATTCAGTTTAATTCACCATGTCGAGAGCCTAAAACAGGATGAAACTGCCCAGATTTCCTTGGTTCAAGGTTGACTTAAAATTGCTTTGCTCTGTTCTCTCCATGAGAATTTTTCTTACTTGGGGATCAAATGGCATCAATACTCCGACATAAAGGTGGAATGAAAAATCTCTCATCAGACCAGGTGGACTGGACATGCAGTGCTTATATTATGATTAAGAGGCTTTGATAGGTGATCCAGTGATCAAAAGGTTAACTAGTAGATGGAATTTCTCAAAGGATATTTATATAAACACATTATGAAAACAAACACAGATACACACACTACAGTACGGATTACAAAGTCAGTGCATTTGGTGCTGACACCGTCACTTGGCCCTTCACCCTGTCCCATCAAATGCGGCAGAAGCCTTCACATGGGGAGTTTCCCTGTCTCCAGGATGGTACCTTCTACTCCCTTCTCCAATCACCTAGTGATCTTTCTAAAGTAAAATTTTGACAATATCACTATCTGGCTTAAAACTGATGTCTAGCTGATATACTCCCAGGATCTAGTCTAAGCCCTTTAGCCAGGTCTACAAGAGTCCTCACCACCAGGCCCTTCCTCATCTCTACCCTCACCCCTTCACTTCCATTTATCCCATATTACTTGTAGTTAACTGAAGGTACCATGTTGTTTCATGCTGCTATTAACATTACTACATCTGTCTGAAATATCCCTCCCCTTCTCTTTCCCACGACAGTGCTCAAGACACACATTCTCACTGGTGAACACTCAGCTGCAATACCTCTTCTACCACTGGCCTTTCCTGCTACCTCCCTGGCCCCACTGACTCAACCATAAACAGTTTCTACCCTCCTGATGACCATTTTTCACGGATTTACCACCTTCATCTACAAAGAGCACCCCTTGGCTGTCAAGCAGGGAAACTAGCATCCTGAGCCACAATGCTGCCGGATCTTCCCATAGGTGTCAATACCCGACAAAGCAATAGACATTTATATGAGAGGAAAGAGCACGGCTTTTGATTATAAACTCCTTCACCACACAAGGCAGAGTATATTTATAAAATAGCAATTAGGAGATAAATCTGCAAGTTTGAAAGGTACTTAAATGGCAGTGGGGAGCTTAGAGGGTGAATGCAGAATAGAGGAATAAGACCACATTACTGCAGATTTACAGTTGAATAATAAACAGCTGTGGAACCATGTCTACCAGAAAGAGAAGCGCATTTGAGGAAGGTGGTTATTTTCAGATTCCTTTTCCCCCATCGCTTTTTTCACATTAAAAGATGCTTTAATATTGGCTGCACATTATTCCAAGATCATTTATTTATTCCTCTGTCTTCCCCAAGAGTTATACCCCCCATGAATTTAGAACCCACATGCTTCATAGGAAGGCGGCGCAGTCCTTCTTCCAGCCTGTTAATGAAGAGCCTTAAGAGCTGCAGAAACACACCAGTGGCTCAGCAGCCCGCCAGACTCCTCCTTGGGAGCTGAGGCATTATCATTTATGATTAAACTGCACACATGGTCTTTTGGCCCATTTTCAATCTCTCTTACTAAATTACTACCTTAGTCAATTTGAAATAATTTTCCAAGCACAGAGAATGAGTTTTTAGCTTGCCAGTCAGACCAATAATCACGATCATTCCAGATGGGCTTACACTGCCAAATTTCTCAGGCAAGGAAGGTAGTGGAAAGCCGGACTTCCAGAGCAGGCCTGTATGTGAATCCTGATTTTGTCACTTCTAGCTCCAGGAACACGGGAGCAGTTATTTTACTTTCTTGGGACTTTTTGTACCTGTTAAAATAGTGATGCGATTATTCACTTCACAGTGCTGTGTGACAATTTACAAAGTAATGTTCTCTTCCTGCTCTTACAGGATCTGGATGTGAAGAGTGAGATGGAGGGAAGTGCTTAATCTAATTCACTATTCCAATGAAGCCTGGTCAACTAGGACTTTGGAAAAAAGTTCCTTGTTATCGTAAGGTGACACTGACAACACCTGAGAAGTGATTTTTAGTCTTTTCTACAGTCAACAACACTCAGAATGAATGCCATATCCACCATTCTTCTGAGGAAGCAACCAGAAGAGCTTGTTACAAATAGGTCACCTGCTTGGCAACAAAATCCTTCATAAATACTACAGCTAATGCTGTGAAAGGCAGCCATACGGAGGCTGAATAGTGGGCTGTGAAGTGGCTAGCCACAAGAGCTGTCCTGCAAGGCTCTACATTGGAGTGACACACAACCAAAAAGGATCTTCTCTTGGGAGATGTTAATGTGGTCACGGGTGGAAGCAGAGTGAGCAGGTGCATGCCTGCATGCCATGACCTGTCAGTCACCTGGGAAGCTTTGCTCACTGAGATGGCTTCCTTTCACTCTTATCCTTAGTGTTCATAGCTTGCCATTCTTAATAAAAACATCCCATTAACTGGATAGTGTGTATAGGTTCCTTATAGCTCAAAAGACCTAACTTATCAGATGATTCTAAATTATGAAGTGCACTGTTTGCTTTAGGAAAGACAAAAGTGTGTCCTCTGAGCTTGCAATTGTTGCTATCCCACGCACACAATGCTGCAAGTGTCATTCTGTGCTGTTCATATATGTATGAGTAAGATCCGTGCGGTACTGGGAGATCTGAGGCTCATCCCTTCAAATGTTTTCCAATGTCACCATTTCCAGGTTACTGGCCCTACTGTGTCATTTCAGTTCTGAATTTAATTACTGTCCTCCAGCCACTCTGCTAGCCTCCACAACACACAACCAGAGTGTAGTTAACACATGAGAGCCTAAGGGAATTTGTTACACAGAGCACATGTATATGGACATCATGTTTACAACAAGGTATCAGAACATGACAGACTCTGATTCATGTCTAGGCTCTAATAGTTACATGGATGACCTGGTGAAAGTCCCTTAACTTCTTTGAGCCTAAATTTTCTAGGCCATAAAACAGGAATGGCATCCATCATCCAGGACAGTTGTCATCAGTCTGAACAGGGCATGCCAGGTATCAGCACAGGTGTTCTGACAGAAGTTCTCATCTTCTACTTACCTTCCTCGTCCTTCCGTTGCCCTCCTTTCCACAAGTGTGCATGAGCTTCTTGTTTCCTCTCATCACACCCAGATTTCTTGCTCATCTCTTATTTGTACTCTGCAAACTTTCCAACTTACCAATGGTAAGACTCTTCATTGGCCTCTTTGCAGGGAAACTAATTATGTCCTGGACTTTACCTACATGATGATTTCAAGGAATAATGACCCTTTTTTTCTGTTTGCAGTTCTTAAAGAATTGTATCATGTGATTAGCATCAACTATGAAATCAGGACACCTGGATTTAAAAAGGATTGGACATTTTGTGCTTGCTAAACTTTGGGCAATGTCCCTCCAGCAATCTGACCTCCAGATTGGAGATGATACTTGTTTAATAACCACCCTCCCAAGATGCTACAAATACCAAATAATTCAGTGTACGGGAGAATTTTAATCCTCAAATCCAGTGCCTTGTTTGGGTTTGGCTGTTCTGTGTTTTGTTTTTGTATTACTAGATTATATGCTTAATGAGAGTAGGAATCATATCTCAAGTTATTTTTAGGATCTCTCCACAGGATTAGCATAGGACTCAGTAAAAACAAAAATAGCAGAAACAACATTAATATAAAAAATAGTAGCAAATATTTCTTGTAATTCTTACTGTGGCCCATGCATGATTCAACTAGCATTACATCATTTAGGTACGGGAACCCTAATATTTGTACTTCATAATCTAGAAATGTCTGGATGGAAAAGGCAAAAGTACAAGATACATTTTAATGAATCCATAAATATGAATAAGAATAAAAACAGGCACTTCGCAAGAGAACAAAGGTGGAGGATAATGTTTGTAAATGGCAACACAATCTTGTTCACAAACTTCTTCAGACAAGTTTAATCCTGATATTGTCTTAGATCTTTTCCCAAACTTCACCTCCCACATCAAGTCCATTAGCAAACTGCTTTGGCGCTCTCCAGAACCTGACTAGTCCTATTTTCCCTCCATTCACACTAATACAAACTGCCATCACCTTTCACGGTTGCTCCCTCTCATCCCTGTGTTTTCAGTTACTCCTGGTCAACCATGGTCCAAAAAAACTAAATGAAAAAATTCAGAAATAATTCAGAAGTTTTAACTATCTTATTACAGTATATTAATTGTTCTACTTTGTTATTCAGTCATTAATCTAATTATGCCTAATTTGTAAATCAAACTTTTTCATAGGTCTTCACACTTACAGAGGAAAAAAAAAAAAAGCATTATAGTTAGAGCTCAGTGTGATCTGCAAGTCTCCAGCATTCACTGAGGGTTTAACAGCATTTCCTGCATGGACAAGGAGGGGTCACTACACTGGGATACCTGCAATTGCCACCTAAATGTTCTACTTCCTTCTGCCATTACCTCTTACAATATTTTTAACACAGCAGAAGAGGGATCCTGTTAAACTGCCAGCTCAGATTATTTCTCCAGAGGCTTCTTATCCATCCAAGACCCTATTCAAGCTGGTCCCATCTCCTATAACCTCTTGGACCTAACCTTACCTCCATTACTCTCCTCTTTCATTCCATTTCAGCCACACTAGCCGCCTCCTGTTCTTCAAATGATACCAGCATGCTTCCTGTCAGACTCTATAGTACCTGTTCCATCTTCCTTTTGATCATCAAATAGCTTGCTGCTGTCCTACTTCCTTAAGGCCTTTGTTCAAATGATATCTTCTCAGTGAAGTATTCTTTGACCATCTTATTTTAAATTCCAACAGTCCTGCTATCCGAGTCCTTTCCAGGTTTATCCTTCACTTGTTTTTATTACTGCTGCACATATCTGAACTTCATTATTTATTGCCTACTTTTAGTTTCTACCTCTCCCTAGCATGTTTTCTAACATCAGAGATGTTTGTCCTTATTCTGTTTAGTGTTATATATCTAGCATGGAGGTACATATTAATAATTCATTGTTGTATAACAAATTACTTCAATTTAGAAGCTTAAAATGCTTATGATCTCACAGACCGTGAATCATGAATCTGGGAATGCCTTGGCTAGGTGGCTCTGGATTAAAGTCTATCATAATGTTACAATCAAACTGCTAGCCAGAACTGATTCTGTTCTAACTAACTTCCATGCTTATTCACATGGTTGTTAGCACCCCTGAGTCCTGGCCATCCAGGCCTCTTCACCGAGATGCTCAAAATAGGGGAGCTGGATCCCCAGAGTGAGTGATCCAAGAGGGTGAGAGAATGCTCCAAACAGAAGACACAGTCCTTGTGTATCCTAATTTTATAGCGGCATCCCATCATCTCTGCTGTGTTCTATTTGTTAGAGGCTTATCAATAAGTCCAGTCCATATTCTAGGAGAGGGGATTACACAAGGTTTAAATACTAGTAGGGACCACTTAGGGCCACTTTAGAGCCTGTCTAAATCAGCACTCAATAAATATTTGCTCAATGAATGGACAAATTAACCAGTGATGCATGTTGGGAGAAAACAGGTTCCAAGTCAGATGGAAAAAATCAGACTGACTCCTCTAAGAACTTATGAATTTGTTTTACTCTTTAGCAAATAGAAAAAGGGAAAGAAAAATAAACAGCATCTCAAGTATAAGTCACCCCATGCGAAACCTTTCACAGAAAAGTCTTTTTTTTTTCAGTCTTGCAAAAAGAAAGTCCTTTTGCTCAGAATTGTTCATAATTTACGAGTAAATTATGTTATGTTATACTAAGCTTCACAGACTGCATTCCCGAGCCTTCATGTATTCTACTTACTCTCATTTATTCTGTGCCTCTGATAGTCAAACTAGTAAATTAATTCCTTTTTAGATTTGCTCTTGTATGCGTATCTCCTAAACTGCAGTTGTTTGTATTTTTGTCAAGATAGGATATGTTTATTTAACCACTCTCACCTTGGAAAACACAGGAAAGTAGTCCCTTAAAAGCAGAAGTGTTAAGTACAGGAATAGAAGGACAATGTTCACAACTACAATCACACACACAAGCCAGCTGGAGGTTGATGAAAGGAGTGGGTATTGCATACTCAAAACCCTTAAAATCATCAGTATTAGTTAACAATTAACAAATATATGCTTGAAACAGAGAACATTCAATAAATATCATCTCTTTTGTACACACAGAAGCATTAATAACCTTAAGTATTAAATTATATTTCATTTGCTATGCATGCATAAATTTGCCTCAATAAACTTCTCAAAGGTGAGGCCCTGCCAGTCCTTAGTTGTTTACAGCACCTAGAAGAATGGCAATGAAAAGGTTCTCAAATACACATTTCCTGAAAGTATGTGGAGATAAAAATTATTCAGTTTAGAATCAAAACAATCAAACAACTACTACACCAAAATCAGCTATCAATGGGCACAGTATTTATTTCAAGATTAAACAAAAACATCACCTAACATTTAGTAATTGTGAAACCCTGGGGGGAAAACATTTCATATCATTTTATGGTTGAGTTCAGTGTGATTATAAAATAGCGACATCACCAAATAGTGGGGAAAAGACTAAACTGTGAGCATGCCACTTGTGAGTGGGAGCTTCAGAGGCGCATACTCTAAGACAACTGTACATTAGGTGCATATCTTTCTATTAAAAAGTATGGAGATGAAAATATCTTCTTTCACTGATGTAATATGTACTCTAATAATTACACATAAAGATTAAGGTGGTTTGATACCTATACCAAATAAGTATCTTTACAAATAGAGATATATGTGATTTATTTGGATTGAAAGTAAAAATGTTTTATTTTGAATAAACTAAAATCCATTTACTTATAAACAAATATTTACTATTTATGGCAGTATATATCAGCTTTGACAAAGTATTGTCTTTTTTTTTTTTTTTTAACCATTTTTCTATTTTGGTCTTAACCATAGTCTGTTAGAAAGCCTTACTTAAGCTTGATGTTTTTAACACCTAATTATATAGAGAGATATGGGTAAGAATAATCATGGCCCCCAAAGATATCCACATTATTGATCCTTGTAATCAATGAATATATTACCTTATATGACAAAAGGACTTTATAGACGTGATTAAGAATAATAGGGGAGGGGCTGGGATTATGGCACAGTGGTAGCGTGCTCGCCTAGCACGCATAAGACACTGGGTTCGATCCTCAGCACCACATAAAAATAAAATAAAGATATTCTGTCACCTACAACTAAAAAATAAACATTTAAAAAAAAAAGAATAATAGGGGAGAAAATTCTGAGTTATCTAGGCAGCCCCAATATAATCCTTAAGTTCTTTAAAAATGAAGAACCTTTCCCGGCTTTGGTGCGAGACATATGAGGCTGTTGCTGGCTCTGAAGGTAGAGGAGAGGGACCACTAGTCAAGGAATGAGTGCAGCCTGCATACACTAGAAAGGAAAGAAGTGAGTTCTCTAATGGGGGAGGAGACATGGGAAGAATGGAGGAACTTTGGTCATAGGAGAGGGAGGGGGGAGGAGGGAACACGGGAGCAGGAAGATGATGGAATGAGATGGACATCAATGTCCTACGCACATGTACAACTGCACATATGGTGATATGGTGTGACTCTACATTGTGAACAACCAGAGAAATGAAAAGTTGTGCTCCAATTGTGTACAATGAATCAAAATGCATTCTACTGTCATGTATAACTAATTAGAATAATAAAAAAAAAAGAAGCGAGTTCTCACTTAAAGCCTCAGGAAGGCAATGCAGACTCACCTACAGCTTGTGTTGGCCCCATGAAACTCATCTGACATGCAACTCACAGAAGAAATACCAGACAATAAATTTGTGTTGTTTAGCCACTGAATCTCTTTTTTGGAGGAATGCATATAAAATAAATAGTGTGAGCTTGGCATGGTGGTGTACACTTGCAATCCAAGCAGCTTAGGAGGCTGAGGCAGGGGAATTGCAAGTTCAAAGCCAGCCTCAGGAACTTAGCGAAACCTTAAGCAACTGAGACTCTGTCTTTAAATAAAATACAAAAAAGGACTGGAGATGTGGCTCACTGGTTAAGTGCCCCTGGGTTCAATCCCCAGCACCAATCAATCATTCAATCAATAAAATAGTATCAAGGAGAAGGTGATTAGAATTGGAGTACATGTAATTCTGGTTATCTGGAGAATAAAGAAAAAGGGGATGGAAACTCTTGCGGGCTACATGGTATTTATACTGCATTGCTGAAAGAGCGGTCATATCCAGGGGGACGTATGTAGCTCTATTTCTTTGTTGTTACAGAAAGAAAAAACAGAACAGGAGGAAGTGGATTCCATATGAGAGAGTAACACACAAACATATCCAACAAATTTATAGGCTGCCTCAGAAAAATGTAGGCTCCTATCTAAGAAAGAAAAAGATCATTTGCTGAAGACCCCTGGCACTTGAGCAGATAAGACTAGAATTGGAATTCTGGCTCAGCTACGAACCTGCTTCTGACCTTGAACAACTTTCTTATTCATTTCTAATTGGAGATTTTAGTATGTATGTCACAGGGCCACTGTGATGTTTACTAGAGATAAGGCGAAGTATTGAGCCAGTGCCTGGCACACAGTAAGTCAGCAATAAATGGTAGCTTTTATTACATAATGCAGTATCTATTGTGATTTTTGTGGGAACACAGATAACTTCTAAGGTCTTACAACTGTTAGTTTGACACTCAACTGGGTATGTGTGGGAAGAACCATATTCTCCTTTTTAGAGTTCCTACCTTGACCCATACGGCAGGAAGCTTGTTTCATGGGTCCTCTAAAGGTAAATCCTGCTTCATTCTTTACCTCGTACTTCTCAGGAGGAGACATCTAACAAATGATATGGGGAGAAGAAATGCACAAAGGGTGGCTAGCCCCTTTCCTGTAGATCTACCTGACTGGAAGAGGAGCATACTCTTCAACTCTGCTCGTCTCTCCGGTGGGGTAAAAAACATTTGTGGGGGATGGCTTAGGCTTTTTCTCCAGAGCAGCATATCTGTCCAACGTGCTTATGTGGCTACTGAACATTTGAAAGTAACCAGTTAGAGTTGATACACTTTAGAGTTGTAAAACTCTTTAAAAAGCATGTAACACATCTCATAACATTCTCACACTGATCACGTGTGAAATGAAAATACTTAGGATAACCTCGCCTATTGTGTTTCATTTTTAAATGTGGCTACAAGAAAATTTCAAATTCCACAGATGGCTCACATTATAGTTCTAGTGCACAGTATCAACCAGAGGCTGCCTCTCTAGGACCCATGAACAGGAGCAGGGAAGCCCTTCTGACACAGCGCGTACGTGCCATAGACCTGTGTGCTTGGCAAGGCTGTCTGAAGACCCCGTAGGCAATAAGCCACGGCAGGCTGATGTGAAGAATCAAGCTGCCCACTCCTTTCTGATTCTACCAACAACTACACTGAAATTTTGATTTCCATCTGTCTGATTCCTCCACCTCATGACCACTTGTAGCGTAGGAAAGGAAGACCAGCTGTTTAATATTGCTCTTCTCCCATCAAAATCTGAAGATATGATGGAAATATTTCTACTAAAATGGAAATAGCACTAACACAAAATTCAGTGAGAAGCAAGAAGCAGAGGTAGGAGGCCTCTCTAGGTCATCAGGGACGCAGGTGCCAGAACATCCACATGGATTTCAGTTGAGACATTCGCTGAGGATCCTTCTCAGCTGAAATAAATGTGGGCCTGAGTGGAAAACTGTCCAAGGAGGCAGGTTTCTCAATCAAGTGGGACTCTAGAGCCAAACTAGCACTGGCAGTAGTCACCATGACTGACAGGGGCAGATGGCTTAAATGAGAAAATGGAAATTAAGAAAGAATAGTGACTGTAGACAGAGGTGTGCAAAACAAATCAACCTCAGAGAGGCGGCAGTATGGATGGACAGATTTCATTTCCCTCAAGGTGAACATATGTCAATTAACCTCTGGATGGGAGGCATCCCCACTGATCTTGGGACAAATGGTGAAGCCCAGTTAAGACTGTCTCTGCCTATTCTTCCCTCTCATACCACCAGCCACTTCTATGGGATCTAGCATTCCACTTATGTGTCTTTGGAATGGACTAAGGATCCAAACAATCCTTTCTGGGAGCCTTATTTAGCTTAGTTACTATCTCAGGGCTGATGATTTCTTTATTTTTCCAAACTGCAAAGATAAGGAGCTGACGGTGATACAACTTTTTCTATTATTCTTTGAGAATCTTTGAAAATGATGAAAAACCTGTTGTGGGATTAAGTTAAAAGAAGGGCAGAAAATTCTCCTTAAACTGACTCCACCCAGACACCCAAACCAGACCTCTGTGGCTAAGATGAAACAGACACTAGGAAAATTAATCTATCAGTTTCACTTTTGGTGAACTTATGGATTTCAAATTTTCATCTAATTGAACTTTAGCTGAAAGGGTAAGAGGATCTAATACTTAGGAAGTTAATTTCTCTGAGAATTTAATGAGGAATTGGAATTTGAGGCATTTTAAAGTTGTCCACCTGTGGCATATTTCCTGCTCTCATTTATTAAGCTCATTGCATAACTTCTGATGGGTTTTAATGATCAGTGCAGGTAGGCAAAATGTGAGATGGGAAATAGAGCTTCTGGAAACACAGGCTGAACTGCCTACTACTGACCTCAGGAGGAATCTCCACAAGACTAGCAGATATGGAGGACTGGTTCAAGGCATAGGAGCTGCAGGGCCAGGTCCGCACAGATCCCAGTTGTCTTTCTCCCTGGCTGGCAAATGGTTTCATGATTCAGCTTAAAAACTGAATGTAACAAAAAGGTCATCCCTTACTCTTCATGATTTCATTATGAGAAAATTTTTCACTCCGATCAACAGAAAACTCTAGGAGGAAGGCATGAAGGCATCTTTCTCTTTCAACACACTCTTCCAGCAGGACGAGAAATGTCTTAAAAGCTAAGTGGTGTGTGGCTATACCCTCTCCACAGCAGTCACGCACTCCAGGTTTCCTGACAGAAGTATTTTCTGGAGCAGCTCCACAACGCCCAGTTTCACTAGGTAGAAATGTGCAGAGTCCAGTAGTTGCAGATCAAGCCACATCTCCATTTCAGCTCTTCCAACAATATTATTTATCATTGATTTTTGTTTCTATCTTTCTGAAGCCTAAGAGTGGGTGTGAGTGAAGGAAGGGAGAAGCTGTGAGTAAGCATCACCCTCAAACTCCATTACATGCAGGTCCTAGAAAAGAGTCACTTCTCCTTGATTTGCTATCCTGACCTTGAAATATCAAAAAGCACCCCTAGGGGCTGCTCCCTCACTGTGAGCCTCTTCTCCTGCCTTATATTTCACCCTCTCAGACAGTTCCCCACTAATCTTGATTAACAGTAGAGATGATGTGTTTGTAGGGGGTGGGGGTTAAAAAACTTAAAGGCTAAAATTTATAGGAAAAAAATGCTGTGTACTGCACAGTTCATAAAATTGAAAGGTGGTATCAAAATATCCTGCAGGCATTTCATCTTACATTTTCAAATTATTTATAACAGTTCTACCTCTGGAAAACTGATTAAGAAGAGATAATCTATTTTAAGAAATTGAAATTTTAAGAGTACCCTTTATGTACTTACCTGAACATATCTTATTTTTTATTACATTATAAATATTTAGCAAGTTGAAATAATTTTCATATAGTTATCAAAGATGGCTGTAATTTTGGGAAATAATAACTTATGACACTAGTTCTCAAAGGGTGGTCCACAAACTAGAAGAACCTCAAGACTCTTTTAAGGGATCTGCAAGTCAAACTTGATTTTATAATAGCACTAAGATATTACATTACTGACCTCTTTCTACTGTGTTGACATTTGAACTGAGGGAGGAAAAGCAAAGGTGAGTGAAACTGTGGGGACTTAGCACAAATTAAACTATGCCATGAATAACTATTTTTTATTGTCATTTTGACTTCAAGTTCCAGCTGAAAGAACAAAAATTATTAAATCTCAAACACTGGATGCATATGTTTTAACATTCTGTGTGAAAAAATGAGATCTACAGAGTACTTCATTGTGTACTGAAGTAGAACTAACTAAAGTTATGTGAGTTATGAGCTGAAGGAGCTGCTTTTGCACACAATTCCATTTTTGCTTGAAAGAACAACTGACAAGACTATGATTGCTTGGACTTGGATATTTGGCAGACATTTAAGACATTGAGAAATGGAAGGATTCTCTCCAAAGTGAACAAAGCAACCTATCGCATCAAGGAAAGCAGTGCACTATACTCGGCTGTCAATGATAAAATTTGAACTTTCAAGCATAAATTGGAAAACGTGTTTTCACTACTGTAAGCCTGATGACATCCCAATCAGACAGACTTATCTGATGAGACTGGGGCTCATATTAAGGCATATGATTTTCTGAATATTGTATTATGCCATGTATCAACATTTGAATAATCTGCATAAATCAATGAACCAATTATTTCCAAATGCCTAATGCAATTCTATTACAAAATTATGTCTGAGTAAAAGATTTATTCAAAATGCAATCTAGACTAATGGTTTTAATGTCACAGGGTACAAAAGGCTCAATATTTTTTTTTTTAGATTCCACATTATAAAAATGGTTAAGAACCTACCACTTACTGAGTTTCAGTGTAGTATCCAAGTATATGTCAAATTATAGGCTATTAAAATACCAATCTCATATCTGTAAAATGCTGAATTTTCTTTATGAGCGTTAACCAAAACAGGTAAATTGCAGAAACAAATATGAGCTGTGTTATATTAAGCCAGATATATAAATATAAAACAATGTTAGCCTTTCATTGTCCTTTGTAGTTTCTGGAGACAGTGATTTGTCATTAATATATGCCCAGGTGCTCATCAATAGATGAATGGCTAAACATAATGTGGTATACATACACAATAGAGTTCTACTCAGACATTAAGAAGAATGAAATTCTATCATTTACTGATAAATGGATAGAACTGGACAATATCATGCTAAGTGAAACAAGCCAGACTCAGAAAGTCAAAGGTCAAACGTTTTCTCTCATATGCATAAGCTAAAGGGAGAAAAGGAACAAAAAAGGGGAATCTCAAGAAAACAAAAGGGAGATCCGCAGAGTAAAAAGTAGAAGTAGGGGCCCAAGGCACTGTTATGCATAAGTACAGTAACTAAACAATAAAATTTTAAAATATGCTATTCATGTCAACCTATAATGGTCTATTATTTGTCATTTAAAATTAATATGCTGAAACTTTGTTTTCAACTTCTAATATGATAACTAGTGATAAATAGAACATACATAAACCAGAGCCCCTTAGGGTTCTCAGTAATTCTTAAGACTGTTAAAGTATCCTGAGATCAAAAGTTTTGAGAATCTTATGATAATAATTACATAAATGACTATTTAAGGAGTATCAGCTTCACAGCACTCTAGGAAGTAGTGAATTAAAAGACATCATCCACTGCTCTCAAAAAAATCTAATTTCAGCTGTCTCCCCATGTGTCACGTTCCACCATGTTAAGATTCAGCAAGGAGTGTTCTGCACCAGAGTTCCTGTCCACTGGTGGAAGCACAGGACAAGGCCCAAGACTAACTTCAGGGACCTCTGCGGAAGCACAGCCAAGGGTAGACACAAGACTGCTAGCCGCCACCCACAGGGGAACCCAGACCCAGGGGAAGGACTGCCTAGGGAGACCCCTGCAGGAGACCTGGCCTAAGTGAGAACAAGGACTGCCCCCAGTTCCACGCCAGAGTTCCTGCAAATCTGCAGAAGCACAGGCCAGGGCCCAGGACCACCTTCGGGACCACAGAGGGAGCCCAGCCAAGGCCACTCTCATTGCCATCTTGAGTTACCTCCACTACCTCTGCCACCGTCTTTAGTGGCAGTAGTATCCATCTGGGGTCACCTGCTGGGGACTGGAAGTGAACTCCAAGGTAAGATACAGGTAATCTGTAGTGTCACTACAAGATTATAGGTTAGAAACCACACTATCTCAGATCTGCATTGAAAGAAAGGAAGATATATAATCAACAGGAAAAAACAAGGGAAGAAAGTTCCCCAAATAAACCTAGATACTACAAAATTAGAATCCATTAACAGCAGTTGATAAAATGTCAGAAAGCAATTCAGAATGTATGTAATTAAAATGATCTGAGAATTAAAGAATGACATAAGCGAGCAAATACAAGCAAAAATTGATCACTCCAACAAAGAAATGAGAGTGCAAATAAAGGCAAACATTGATCACTCTAACAAAAAGATAAGAGAGCAAATACAGGTAGCAAATAATTACTTTAAGAAAGAGCTAGAGATTGTGAAAAAGAAAAACAATCAGAAATTCTTGAAATGAAGGAAATAGTAAGCCAAATAAAAAATCTTGATAGAAAGCATCACCAACAGACTAGATCACCTGGAAGACAGAACCTCAGATAATGAAGACAAAATATACAATCTTGAAAATAAACTTGACCATACAGTGAAGATGGTAAGAAACCATGAACAGAACATACAAGAATTATGGAACAGCATCAAAAGACCAAATCTAAGATTTATCAGGATAGAAGGCGCAGAATTTCAAACCAAAGGAATGCACAATCTCTTCAATGAAATAATATAAGAAAATTTCCCAAACATGAAAAATGAATTGGAAAATCAAATACAAGAGGCTTACAGGACACCAAATGTACAAAACTACAATAGATCTACATGAAGCCACATTATAATGAAAATGCCCAGCATACACAACAAGGATGGAATTTTAAAGGCTGCAAGAGAGAGGAATCAGATTACATATAAGGGGAGACCAATTCGTATCTCAGCATATTTTTCAACCCAGACCCTAAAAGCCAGAAGATCATGGAACATATACCAAGCTCTGAAAAAAAATGGATGCCAAACGAGAATCTTATATCCAGCAAAACTGAGCTTCAGATTTGATGATGAAATAAAAACTTTCCATGATAAACAAAAGTTAAAAGAATTTACAGCAAGAAAGCCTGCACTACACAGCACTCTCGGCAAAATATTCCATGAGGAGGAAAAGATTACCAACAATGAAAATATAAAGGAGAAAACAAGTCAAGGTAAAAACCAAAAACAAACCAAAATGACCAGGATTACAAATCATATTTCAATAATAAACCTGAATGTGAATGGCCTAAACTCATCAATTCAAAGACATAGACTGACAGACTGGATTTAAAAAAAAAAAAAACCACTCAACAATATGCTGTCTTCAAGAGACTCATCTCACAGGAAAAGACATCCACAGACTGAGGGTGAAAGGATGTGAAAAAACGTATCACTCACATGGATGGCGTAAACAAACAGGAGTTTTCATCCTCATATCAGATAAAGTGGACTTCAAACCAAAGTTAGTGAAAAGGGATAAAGATGGACATTTCATACTTCTTAAGGGAATCATACATCAATAAGACATAATAATCATAAATATCTATGCCCCAAATAATGGGACATCTACATATATGGAACAAATCCTTCTCAACTACAAAAATCAAATAGACCACAACACAATAATACTTTAACACAGCTCTCTCACCACTGGATAGATCTTCCAAACAAAAACTAAACAAAGAAACTACAGAACTCAATAAAATAATCAATAATTTAGACAATCAATAATTTAGACTTAACAGACACATATAGAGTATTCCATCCATCAAAAAGTGAATATACTTTTCTCTCAACAGCACATGGATCCTTCTCCAAAATAGATCATATGTTCTGTCACAAAGCAAATCTGAGCAAATAGGAAAACAAAAAACAAAAAAAAAACCAGAGATACTACCCGGCATCCTATCTGACCACAATGGAATAAACTTAGAAATCAATGACAGATTAAAAAATAGAAACTACTCCAACACCTGGAAACTAAATAATACACTACTAAATGACACATGGACAACAGAAGACATCAGGGAAGAGAAAAATTGTTACAGGTGAATGAAAACTCCAATACAGCATATCAAAATCTCTGGGACACTATGAAGGCAGTTCTAAGAGGAAAGTTCATTTATTAGGGCTGGGATTGTGGCTCAGTGGTAGAGCGCTTGTCTTGCATGCGTGAGGCACTGGGTTCGATCCTCAGCACCACATAAAAATAAATCAATAAGGATGTTGTGTCCACCTACAACTAAAAAAATTTAAAAAAAAAAAAAAGATCATTTATTAAAAGAAGAAAAAGTCAACAAATAAACAACTTGACTCTACATCTCAAAGCCCTAGAAAAAGAACAAATCAACACCAAAAGAAGTAGAAGAGAGGCAAATTAATATCGGGGCTGAAATCAATGAAATTGAAACAAAAGAAACAATTCAAAAAATTGACAAAACCAAAAGCTGGTTCTTTGAAAAAATAAACAAAATTGACAAACCCTTAGCTACCCTAATGAAAAGGAGGAGGGAGAAAACCCAAATTACTAAAATTCATGATGATAAAGGAAATATCATGACAGACACTACTGAAATACAGAGGATAATTAGAAACTATTTTGAAAATTTATACTCCAGTAAAATAGAAAACCCTGGACACACAAACAAATTTCTAGAGGCATATGACCTACCCAAACTGAACCAGGAGGTCATACACGACTTAAACAGATCAATTTGAAGCAAGGAAATAGAAGATGCCATCAAGAGACTATCAACCAAGAAAAGCCCAGGACCAGATGGATTCTCAGCTGAGCTCTACAAGACCTACAAAAGAAGAATTAATATTAATATTCCTCAAACTATTTCACGAAATAGAAAAGGAGGGAACCCTTCCAAACTCATTCTATGAGGCGAGTATCACCCTGATACCAAAACTAGACAGAGACATAGCAAAGAAAGAAAATTTCAGACCAATATCCTTGATGAACAGAGATGCAAAAATTCTCAATAAAATTGTGGCAAATAACATACAAAAAAACATATGAAAAAGATAGTACACCATAATAAAGTCAGGTTCATTCCAGGGATGCAAGGTTAGCTCAACATACGGAAATCAACGTAATCCATCACATCAATACACTTAAAGAATCATATGATTTTATCAATTGATGCAGAGAAAGCATTTGACAAAATACAGCACCTTTTTTATGTTCAAAACATTAGAAAAACTAGGAATAGTAGGAACATCCCTCAACTTTGTAAAAGCTATCTATGCTAAACCCAAGGCCATCATCATCCTAAATGGACAAAAATTGGAAGCATTCTCTCTCAAAACGGGAACAAGACAGGGATGCCCTCTTTCACCATTGCTATTCAACATAGTCCTTGAAACACTAGTTAGAGCAATTAGACAAAAGAAATTAAAGCGATATGAATAGGAAAAGAAGAACTCAAACTATCATTATTTGTTGACAACATGATTCTACACTTAGAGGATCCAAAAAATTCTACCTGAAAACCTCTAGAATTAATGATTCCAGCAAAGTAGCAGGATATAAAATAAACACCCATAAATCAATTGTATTTCTTTAAATCAGTGATAAACCCTCTGCAAGAGAAATTAGGAAAACTATCCCATTCGCAATAGCCTCAAAAAAATAAAATACTTGGGAATCAATTTAACAAAAGAAGTGAAAGACCTCTACAATGAAAACTACAGGATATTAAAGAAAGAAATAGAAGACGACCTTAGAAGATGAAAAAATCTCCCATGCTCTTGGATAGGCAGAATCAATATCGTCAAAATGGCCATACTACCCAAAGCACTATCTAGATTCAATGTGATTTCAATTAAAATCTCAACGTTATTCCTTATAGAAATAGAAAAGGTAATCATGAAATTCATTTGGAAGAATAAGAGACCCAGAATAGCCAAAGCAATCCTTAGCAAGAAGAGTGAAGCAGGAGGCATCACAGTACCAGATCTTAAATTATACTATAAAGCTATAGTAACAAAAATGGCACAGTACTGGCACCAAAATAGACATGTAGACCAATGGTACAGAATAGAAGACACAGAGACGAACCCACTTAAATACAGTTATCTTATACTAGACAAAGGCACCAAACACGTACAGTGGAGAAAAGACAGCCTCTTCAACAAATGGTGCTGGGAAAACTGGAAATCCATATGCCGTAAAATGAAAATAAACTCCTACTTCTCATCATGCACAAAATTCAACTCAAACTGGATCAAAGACCCTACGCCTAATAGAAGAAAAAATAGGCCCAAATCTTCATCACGTCAGATTAGGACCATACTTCCTTAACAAGACTCCTATAGCACGAGAAGTAAAATCAAGAATCAATAAGTGGGATGGATTCAAACTAAAAAGCTTCTTCTCAGCAAAAGAAACAATCGGTGAACAGAGAGCCTACATTCTGGAAACAAATTTTTGCCACACACACATCAGATAGAGCACTAATCTCCAGGATATATAAAGAACTCAAAAACGTTAACACTATAAAGCAAACAACCCAAACCAAAAATGGCATAGCAGCTGAACAGACACTTCTCAGAAGATATACAATCAATCAACAAACATATGAAAAAGTGTTCAACATCTCTAGCAATTAGAGAAATGCAAATCAAAACTAGTCTAAGATTTCATCTCACAACAGTCAGAATGGCAATTATAAAGAATACAAACAACAATAATTATTGGCAAGGATATGGAGGGAAAGGCACAATCATACATTGCTGGTGGGACTGCAAATTGGTAGAATCAATCTAGAAAGCAGTATGGAGATTCCTTAGAAAACTTGGAATGGAACCACCATTTGACCCAGCTAGGTCTGTACCCAAAAGACTTAAAAAGAGTATACTACAGTGATGCAGCCACTTTAATGTTTATAGCAGCTCAATTCACCAACCTAGATGTCCTTCAATAGATGAATGGATAAAGAAACTGTGGTATATGTACACAATGGAATATTACTCAGCAATAAAAGAGAATAAAATTATGGCATTTGCAGGTAAATGGATGGAGTTGGAAAATATCATGCTAAGCGAAGTAAGCCCATCCCATAAAACCAAATGTTCTCTCTGATAAGTGGATGCTGATCCATAATGGGAGAGGGGACACAGGAAGAATGGAGGAACTTTGATCAATGGGGAGGGAGGGGGCATGGAGACAGTAAAGAGGGTGGAATAAGATGGACATCATAGCCCTAGCTTCATGTATGACTGCATATATGATATGATTCTACATCATGTACAATCAGAGAAATGAAAAGTTGTGCTCTGCCTGTGTACAATGAATCAAAATGCATTCTGGTATCATGTATAACTAAGAGGGACGGAGGGAGGGAGGGAGGAAGGAATAAAGGAAAGAAAGGATTGATTCAGCAAGGAGGTCCTATCAGATCTGAGTAAATGCTGACACCATGCTCTTGGACTTTCCAGCCTTTAGAAAGGAAAAAGAAAAAAAAATAGATAAAATCTTTTCAAAACCAGCTAATTCATCTCAAAAAAAAAAGAATAGCAAGCTGAGTACAGAGTCGAGAAAAATCACCCCAAAGACCAATTTTAAGAAGAGAAGGCAAAAATCAACTTAAAGAATTGATATATGAAAAGAAATACTGAGGTAAAGGTTGCACAGACCTAGAAAATGATGCTGTAAAATCCAAACTCAAAATGGAGTCTCTCTGGCTCAGGCCTGCATGTATCCACTAACCTGCTCTTTGTGCTTCCGTGATTAATGCTTTGCTATGTTTGCTTCTCACAGATGGGGCGGGGGGGGGGGGGG
>CM053411.1:71831034-71877593 GCA_028644305.1 Xerus rutilus | reverse complement strand
CCACCCTATAATAACCTCTGAAACTCTCACTTCAGGGTCACTCTCTGAAGGAAAGGAGAGCTGACCCCAATCGATTGGCCTGTGTGCCTATTTCCTCAATAAACTTTGCTGCTTCTGCAGAGTTGTCTGGGCTGCACTTCTTGGGGAGAGGTGCAGGTTGGATGCAATAATGCAACCAAACAGGAACTTTCATGGGAAGAAGTTGAGGTAACAGAAGTATGGTCTTTCTTCTGGGTCCTTTACTTAGCTAGCACAGTAACAGGCACATGGCTCAGCAATTTCTGCAGGTTAATGGAAGTGAACAAAAGGGCAGCTCTGGAGCAATCTCTCTGTAGTCCTGTGATTTCATCTGGCAAAGAAAACCTGAGCTGCCATCTTAGCTGCACCCCAAGGCTTGAGAACTTCTGATTCCCAGCCCTGCTGAGAACAACTCTTAGTATGTAATTATTGTTCTTAGAGAAAGAGGATGAAAACTAAAGAGGAGAAATGGATTCATATGGAGACTGAAATATTCTTAAGAAAGGAGCAGCAGAAACTTGAGAAGCTTGAGCGTTCTGGAGATGGAGATATCTGACAAAGACACAGAAATGAAAAAGGATGGCCCAAATACTCTCAAAGCATCAAAGGCCAGTGTCTTTGAACACTTCCAGACCTTGTAAAAATGCTAAGGAAGTATGAACAGGTTGTCACTGAAGATGGCACAGGATAAGAGAAGACCAGAAGAAGATGAACAGGATGACTTGGAATTAAAGAACACAGTAAAGCTTCAGGTCTGGTGGCAAGGCACTGTGATATGGGACAAAACTGGTGGTTTCAAAAGGCCAAAGCAGGAGAAAGATGATGGCAAAGATTCCAAAGGTAAACACACGGACCAGGACAAACCAAAAATCAAGAAGTAACTTAGTTTTCTGTGTCTTTTATCTGGTATTCTGGAGGTGGAAAGGAGGACCTGGTGGAGCAAGGAATATTCTGTACTGACAACACATCAACAGGTTCCTGACTTTGACATACCCAGGTGACATCTGGTGATTTCATGATCCCTATTATATTGGTTTTTGAACCCTGAGCTAGGATTATAGCATTGATATAGGAATTCCTCATATTTTGAATTTTTCTGAGAAGAAATGTTTCGGGTAGCCTTGTGAATATTACTCTTGCTCTTTCTCACCAGAAAAAATAAAAACAAAAAGTTCAATTATTTCTATCTGTCTGGATCTGATTTTATCCAATTTAACTACAGTAAAATAATGCTTCTGAGCAAAAATGAAATGTTCACTAGAAATTACAAGGTGATGCTTATTAAGTGTTGCTATAGTTTGAATCTTGAATGCTTCTCAAAGGCCCATGTGCTTAAAGGCCTGGTCCACAGCTTGGTGATGTTGCAGTGGTGGAAATTTTATGAAGTTGGGCCTAGGAGGAGGTCTTTGGGTCACTGAGAGTGTGCCTTGAAGGGGAAGCATGATCCTGCTCTCTTCCCGCCCTCTTTTCCCCCTGGCCACGAGGTGAACAGGTTGTTCCACCTGCCATGAGTGATAAGCTGTAACCACTGTCCAGTTGACCATGCACTGAATTGCCCAAAATATGAGCCAAAATAAACCTTTTCTCTTTATAAGTCAATTATCTAAGGTCTTTGTTATAGTAACTTGAGGATAACATTAAGTGTCTAATGTAAATGATACTTAGTACTACTAAGTTTAAATACGCATCAGGTCTTGTCTTTTAAAAAATCCCAACCTCATGAAGAATGTACTTCTCAATTATAACAAGTTAAAAAATGTTTGCTATAGATTTTTAAAAATTTCATTTTAAGTTTCTTTCAAGCATGTTTTTATTGTTTGATGTCTCTGACGGTAACTCCTCCTATATAGAACATAGCTAAGCCTAAACATTTCACAATTCAATCTGAAACTATATAAAATATGCTTCATTGATGCATCAGAAAATTATACGTCAAGCTAGGTATGGTGGTGCATATCTATAATCCTAGCTCTCAGAAGGTAGGAGAAACAATTTCAAGGACAGTGTGGGCAACTTTATAAGAACTTGTCTCAAAATGAGAGGAGTTGGGTATATAGTTCAATGGTGAAGCACCCCTGAGTTTGATCCCTAATACCACAGATAAAAAGAAGTTGAGGCAGCTCAGTGGCTGAGCATTTGCCTAGCCTGTGCAAGGACCTGGGTTCATTCCCTAGTATCCACCCGCCCCCTCCATGTCATGTATCATTCTAAGCAATTAGGTAATACACTTTATCTCTTTATCTAAACATTTTTACATAGACCGCTTAATCATTATGGTGAAAGACATTTCTATCCTTAGTTAAAAGACAATATTAACACAGCAGAGAGTCTGAAGTTACAATGCAACCTCTTGAGACTTAAGAAGGAAACTTGTTTTTAGGTCAAACGATGCTTTATATTTAGATAAATTTTATACTCCTCAAGTTTTTAATGCCAAATAGTTGGTATAATAGGATAAAAGAACAAATAGTTGCTTATTTCAAGAATCTGAACAGCTATAACATGAAGATGAGATGCCCTTCCACTGTTTCCATAGCTTCAGAAGGCAGAACCCAAAAGTGGGGACTACAAGGAGGTGGCAGGGAGGAGGCAGGACATTGGGCAGGGGCTCAATTATCAATAGGATTGATGTCCACAGGCCAGGGGATCGACTAGAAATGAGGTTTTCAACCATTTTTATGCTCCAGTTCAGAAGAGAGAACATGTTCCCATCAGAAACTGGTTTACAACCACAGTGACTTGTGAGTGGGGGGAGCCAAGAACACAAGGCACATGAGGGACCAGGGGTGAGGGGAGTAGGAAATGTCCAGCTGATTCCAGGTTGAAAAGCACTGGGAAAGACACTAGGAGGCCTTTTTAAATTCTATCATCACCCAAGGGTTCTTACAGAATTCCAGCAAACTTCTTGACAGTATTTCATAAGTGACAGAAGTAATGTCCTATCTACGGATGTAGCTGCATTAGCAACCAAGGGCAAGTAGAAAACACAAGGGCTGGGATTACACAGATGTTCCTTGAATCTACCCACATCATGTCTGAACCAAGCAATGCTGTTTAGACCTGCCTTTCATCCTCTTTTATCATCTTCATAGACTTACAACCTACTAACTTGCTCTCCGTCCTTTCTATAATAATTTCTCTAATGCCAAACTGGATAAGCAATAGGAGAGCAACTCTAATCTGACCAGACCACATAAAACAATTTGGATTTGCAGAAAAACACTTTAAACATTTGCGTCCTTTTCCCTTTTGCACATTCATGACATCAAATGATGTGAAAATTCATTCTTTGGCTACAAAACATAATATTGCTTTGTGAGTATTTCCCTCAGCATTTCTAAGAATTCTGCTGATCTGTTAACTGAATGACTGTGACCAGGAGTGTTGGGAGCCCACACTGCACTGGAAACTCAAGTCTTTGGAATATTCCTGACTTCTAGTATCTGAACGATTGATTACTCTTTTTTTGTTTTGTTTTTGTTTTTTAATGCACTCTAGAATAAGCTTACTAGTTCTTTCTGAAAATTTGGTTCTGAATTAAATGTGGGTACACATTGGAAAACTGAACACTATATGAATATACACACTTATTTTACATTTTTAATATCATGTACAAGCTGTGGGAACATCTGGTGTTTTGCAGATTTGGACAAATCCAGCTGCATTTCCTCTTCCAAATGTGTCCTCTGACATGTGTGGGTTGTGTTTCATTTCGATTTTTATATTCTTTCTCTCTATACATAGGACAGCAATGTGTGGTTTAAAACATTTATCTAAATTTCATACTTTTCCTCTCTGATCAGAAAATTAAAAGCTTGCTGATTAATAAAATGAAGGGAAATACTATAGCTAAACTAACAATATAAAATTAATTTTAAATGTAGTTGTCTCACCTCTCTATAATTTACTTGACTCTGTAGAAAGCCAGCTCTTAAGAACAGCTACAATAAAGAGTATCTATGCTTGGAATATACCATCTGAGCTAAGAGGAAACAACACAATAACTGACTTGACTGCATCTTCATTGAGTCAGCCAGGCATTTTCTCCTCAGAAAAATACAAACAGGAACAAAAGATTGTGCCATCCATTTTCAGGTGGTTGGTGAACATCTTCAAGTGTAAGATTAAGAATAGTCGAAGTGAGCTGGGGCTATAGCTCAGTGGTAGAGCGCTTGCCTAGCATGCGTGAGGCACTGGGTTTGATCCTCAGCACCACATATAAATAACAAATGAATAAAGATCCATCAACAACTAAAAAAAAAAAGATTAGCCGAAGTGATGAGAATGTGCTGTAATTTAAAAACCATCAGATTAAAGTATCATGAATAACAGCTAAAACTCTAAGTGAACTCTATACTTCAGCCTTAAGTGTAATCATTAATAAATAATTGCTGCAGGAAGGTCTAAAACTGTCTGTTAAGACACATACCTCCATACACATGCTCACAATTAGCATATGGCCTTGGCTTACCAGTCCTGCAGCCACATAAAATATTTAAAACTTCCTTTAGCTTGAGGGGGGCTGAGAGACTGCCTTAAGAGGAGACTCCTCCATCATCTCAGCTTATCTCCTTGCTTATCTGCCTTTCAGCCAGTGCTCAGGCCCCAGCTCTGCAGCCACTTTCTTGGACTACAAACTCCCCAAATGGATCTATCCCTTCCCATATATTACTAGACTCCTGCATGGCCTCTCTCATTTGGACCCAGCCTTGCTATAGACACAGCCAGGACAGGCTGTTCTTTTGGGCCTGAAATGCTTGGGGTTCTCTGGCCCTCGTGCTCTATCCATCTCTAGAGTGGCTCCAATGACTCGTTCTATGACTTTTGCGGGGTGGTGCAGGTCAGTGACTAGCAGTAAAGGCTACGGAAGTCAGTCTCCCTTGAGTTCAAATTGTGGCTCCTCATTACCAATTTAGCTTCATCTATAAAGTCAGGGTAATAATGTTATCTTCACAGATTACTCAGCCCTGACTAAAGGCAGGAGTTTAGTAGTGATTCCAGAAGCCACAGCACACAGCTGATGTGACAGGTTCAGAGTTCAAAGCCAGGTTTTTATGACTCCAAATTTATACTTTTTTCAAATATACCATGCTGTCTTCCTTTAAAACCATTTTTATTTTCTTCCTTGAAAGCAACAAAAATGGTTATCTCCTTTTTAATGCAGTGCTTATAAAACTGAAACCAAGTTGTTAATTAAATTACTTGGGTTGCAAAAATTTAAAAAAGAAGTCTTTGGCTATACACAACTGCGTACAACCTAGCATTCTCCACAGATGTTTGAACCACTACCTGTGCCAACCTTCAAATGAATAGTTTGTATTTCTTTGCAATTACCCAATTTCCAGGATAATATTAACTCTGGTGAAACTGATTTTGGGGAAGAAGAAGGTGAAGATGGGCAAGAGATTTTTTTTTTTTAAAGGCATTCCAGAGGCAACAGCTCTCTCTGTAGAGGTTGGGAGATTTTCCAGGAGAAAGAACACTCTGGGCCCAAGCAATGAGAAACTGACATTTTCGTAGTAGTAAAACCTGGGTAAGAGAAGAGGAGAAGGACCCACATCATCTCTTCTGAGTGAAAGTACACATTGCTGAGGGATGGAGAGCAGCCACTAGGATCAACTCCAAGAGTTCAAATCTGAGCATGGAAAATTGGAAAATGCAACATGCAGTTCCATGGAAAATTTTATCACCAAGTCATACGCTGATATTCATGTGAAATTTTTTAAGGGCTCAATTTTACAGACAAACTGTTAGTGTGGATTCTGAATAAAGGTACTACCGGCTGAGCAATGGAGCTTCTTTACCCTCAAAAATTTATTATAAAATGATATATCATCAAAAACTATAGTAGGTAAAAAACATACACATAAGTTAGAGGTGAATCTGATTTTCACTCTCTATACATCTGTAATAGAGAAAAATGATCCCAATTAAAACCTCATGCTTAGCACAAAATAAAAATAAAAAAATAAAAAATAAACCAAAAGACAAGCAATTGTTTTCTACTTCAAGGAAATAAAAACATGCCTACAGACTGTGAGAACAACATTCATTTCTTCTAAACCACTCAACATACTTTCCCTCTTTTGGTTACCTTGGCCACAGCCTTTGGAGAGAATGTAATTGCATCCACCACTGCAATGAGGTCACCTGGGTGGAGGCGATCAAAGTACTTCATGCAGACATCATAGGCGTGAAGCCACTCTAGGGAGGACTCTGGGACTTGCTTGATGAGGTGAGGGTCTCCAGTCCAGAACAACTTCTGTAACCAAATAGTGTACAAAGAGCTGGGTGAAAGCATCCGTCCATCCTTTTCTGGGATTTTGGGAGCAAGTTTGGAAATAGATAAGATATTTTGACTTGAAAGAACTGGCTCCAGTGCTTCAAGAGGACTCTTATTTTCATCTGTCAATTGTTTGTAATTAAGACCTAATGAGAAGAAAAGAAAAAAGAAAGTGGGTGATTCACTCAGATGTAAACATACAAGTACTTTCAAACACACACACACACACACACACACAATCTCCCATTTATACTAAACAGTTGGTTTCATTTAGAAGATCAGCTCTGCAGTCCTAGACAGGACACTCTGTGTGCTTCAGTTTTCTCATCTGTGCACTTGGGAAGGCAGTATCTTCTCGCCTCTCTAGGCTCCCACAGCACCTGGGTCTTTTCCAGACTGTATTATATTTATTTGCTATTTATCTAGCATTTCACCAGCTACCTGCAGACAGGGATTGATGTTAGCCCTTATTCCTCAGTAAATGACCAAAACAAAAAACAAACCAAAAAACCCCACAACGACAAAAAAACTCAAGTATATCAAGGCTGTTTTGAGTATCAAATAAATATAGGCATGAAAGTGCCATGCAACTTATCACAGAGATTTAAGAGTAGTATTAGCATGTTTAATTTCTTAATTATGAGCACAGGGACACTATTCTAAAGATGTCCACAATTTATCAAAGATGCAAAGGCTCTTTTTCAAGTGTTTCATTTGTATTTTAAATAGGCTCCACTGAAGTGAACCGGAAGTGTCTTGGCCAATGGAAATAGGATGAACCTCTGGAGCAGGAGTTCAAGCTGTGGGTTTGAGTACTAGGTCTACTAGAACCCACTGGCTTTCAATAGGTTTCTTACTTTTTCTGATACTTAATTCCCAAAGCTGTTAGTGAGAAATTGAAAAAATAGAATAGTGGGCTGGGATGGTGGCTCAGCAGTAGAGCACTTGCCTCGCATGCATGAGGCCCTGGGTTCGATCCTCAGCACCACATACAGAGTGATAAAATAAAGACATTGTGTCCATCTACAAAAAAATTTAAAAAAAAAATGGAATAGTAACTGAAGTTGATCAACTTCAAAATTCTGTGGTTTCAGGATCTATGCTGACCATGGTATATGAACTTAATAGTGTACAAAAAAATTAATCCCTAGATTTAATTTAAAAGAAAAGTTTGAGCAGCAACATGAGCATCCTACCTGATGCGACAACTTTAAACTTCTTCAGCAGCCGAGTGTGGGTTTCTGGCTTAAGGGCATGTCTCCCAAAGTCTGCACAGCCACAGTTTTCCAGAAGAGTGAAATAATACAGCAGCCTTTCGTGATCAAGGCCACCTATAGTGGGGTAAATGTACTTGGCCATGTGCTTCTGAAAGGCTTCAGGATCAGTTTTCAAAGTCTCAAAGAGATGAAGGGCTTGGGCCCGCTTTTCAATTTCTCCTGTGGACAAACTGAAATTAAGAGCCAAAGAAAGTGTTAAGATTTGGTTCCTTTATCCAACAGCATAATTTTTAAAATCCTAGCTGTAAAGTCTACTTCATACAGATCCCCTCTTGCCTAACCAAAGGCTTTAAGCCACCAGGACCCAGGAAGCTCTTAAAGAGGAAAACAATACACATCAGATGCCTACCACTGCACTGCATGGCTCTCATTTCACCTCACATGCGCAGCAGTCCCATAAAGGAGGCATCCCTGCAGCGGAAGAGTTGTCCAATGCTTCCCAGCTAGGATGCAAACCAAGATCTGTCCACTTCCACTATGAATCATTTACTCATGTCACAAGAAAAAATTTTAAATCTGCACTTCAGTACAGAAATGCTACTACCTGATTTCAGGAAACAGCAAGGAGAAGAAAAAGTCCAAACTTCTAAGGATAAGTGTTATATCTGAGAGTCTTGAATTAATATTCAATAGATTCCAATTTTATACTGTGTTCAAATAAAATTAAAACAGTAAAGAAGACATAGTTGTACTTTCTCTTGAATTAACTTTAGTAATGCTACTTGAATCAAACATGTATCAATAGTTTCAAACTAATGCAAATGTCTTTGTAATATAACAAAAGAATCACTATTTAAGCTTAACTTACTGGGGTAAAAAAAAAAATTTCAGGCATTTTTATTCGTTTGATCTGTGTTTTAGACAGAGAGGAAAGGAGTTCCCTTTGGCCTGTGTTTGCCCCTGGACAGAAGTCTCAGGTCTAGTGCCATCATGGTGGCCTGGAGAGGATGCATTTTTAGTGCTCCAATTTTAAGGGTACTGAAGGCAGCCCTACAGCTGGTAGAAATGTCCTGTTTCCAGGACTCCCACAGGCAGAAATGAAAGTACTTGGGGGCCACAAATGAGACCATGAGCAGCAAATTTATATTTCAGATGACTTTAAAGTAACACCTCTGAAATATCATACACTGTTTGCTAGAATTACCATTTTTAGAAAGTACCAAAGGGTATATGTGTTTGGTTTTTGTAGATAATAAAAACTGTGTTTTAAAACTTTCATGAGAGGGGCTAGGATTGTGGCTCAGTGGTAGAGCGCCTGCCTCGCATGTGTGAGGCACTGGGTTCGATCCTCAGTACCACATAAAATAAATAAATAAATAAAATAAAGATTATTAAAAAAAAAAACTTTCATGAGAATATAAAAATTCTTGGGATGAAAGGGATGATCCATAAGGTCAAAATATAAGTAATTTTAAAAACCTATCTTTTTACTTTCACGTCAAGAGAAATGTTGTTTTCCATTAAGACAGTTCAAATATTTGCAAAAATATCCCTATCTACATAATTTCCTTCACTGCCTCTTCCAAGCCACTGACACATGCTGAATATTCTATTATAATACTCATAGCGTATTTAACTACTGACTACACAGTCTCCCTCACTAGACTGCATGCTGCTTAATGGCATAGATCATATTACATCTTCTTTATCTTTAGTTTCTCAGTACCAAGGTCCAGCGTGTGATACAAAGGAAACACTCAATACATGACTTACGAATACCAAATGGATGGGTGGCTGTCCTCTATACCAAGCACTGTGCTCTGGGAAGGATATAAAGATTTACAGCACAGAACTCTCTTCCAGGTCTGAAAATCGAGTTGAGTTCTATGTACTTAGCGTTGAACAACAATGCAAACCAACGGTATGTGCTGACAAAGGATATAAAATTGTATTCTAATTGAGAGTAAGATCACTAAAAGCTGTAACTGCAGAGGAAGTAGAAATCAATGATAACAGAAGACTTAATGAAAGGAGTACTTAGATTTAACATCATAGAAAGGAATGAAGCAGAAATAACATGAATGAAAGTACCAAGGCAAGAAAGCACAAGGCCTGTGCATGGAACAGAATGGCAGAAATGGCAACTGGTCGGAAAATACTCGACATCACCACTCGACATGTGTGATGTCACCTCCAAAAAACACTGCACACATAGTGGCATAGGAAAGTGACTCTCAGCTTCTGCTGTTCCTTCCTAACTTGCAAAATGAGGTCTGAAAACAATGAGGACCTAAATAATAAGCCTTGTAGCCCCACTAAGATGACACATATTGACAAAGACTTGCAAGCATTAAGAAGGTGCAGGACAGAAAAACAAATGTGCCTTGATTATGCTGATTGCTATGCTAGCAAGTTAAAACTGGGTCATTACTGACTCAGGTAAAGAAATTGCTATCAAGATAGGTTAAGTGACTTGCCAAGTCCAAGCATCCAGATCTATCTGGATTCAAAAGTGCATTTTGTCCACACATCACACAGCAGCCATTGACTCCGAAGGTCAAGCACCCACACTAACAACCACTTGAGAACAGCACAGAAAGCACCACAGCAATAATCTCCACGGGCGCTGCTGTCATACTTCACTCTTAACACCCCGATAAACAGTATTCAAGACAGACTCATCCACAAAATGGACAACAATGTCTAAATCATAACAGTCTATTTAGTTATCTGTGTTTGACTCAATTTTGGATCTAGTCTCTCTCAATCAACATTACTTTTTCCTTTGCCCACCCACTTCTTCTTCTGTGCCTACAATCCAGTTTGCCTCATGTGCAATTTTACCTAATTATCTTGTCAAGACAGATAGTGGAATACCTTTACTGACACATGATAAATACCCAAACCTCCCTTTTCAGTAAATTACTATGTGCTGAGATCTTTTATAGATGCCAGTAATCAATAGCTATTTTAATAGTTTCCATTGAAAGAAGCTGTTATCTTCCCTTTGGAACAAGAAATAAAATCTTTGCTTAGAAAACAATTCCAAAGAACTCACATTCAAGAGATTAGGAAGAAATACCATGAAACCACTGTAGACTTTGCACTAATCAAGTTAATGATTACCCTTAAAAATAGTTTAAGTGCTTTTTCCTGAACCAAGTTTAGCTATAAAGCAGCTTATACATACAGTGCATATTTAACTTTCACAGAATAACTATAGGAAGAAGCTAGCATTAGCTGTACACGATGCAAAAGGGATTAAATTATTAGTACTAATCCCACCATTAAGGTGTTCTGTAATGGCTTCAAGTTGCGAATCACCCCAAAATGTGACTCAAAATCAGCAAGTATTGAAAGGACTTATATTTGTATTAGAAAACAAGTTTATTTAAATACACTTTTCCGTACTCAGATTGAATGATAGTACAATTCCACTAGGTGACTAAAAGAATACTTCGAATGTGAGAGGGAGGAGGAAGAAAGAGAATGGGAGGGAGCTGCGGGGAAAGGCTGAAGAGAGCAAGGGGATGGGGATTTAAATGGACTTTAGCAATAACCTGCCAGTGCTTCTGCCTTGATTGCATCATTTAATACTCACAATAACACTTTGCAGAAGACTTTGCTATTCTTGTTCTCTGAATTAAGCCAAAGCTCAGATAAAAATCTCATAACTAATAAAAGATGGAAACTGATTACAAGTTAGGTCTTCTAAATTCAGATCTCTGTTTCTACTCAATAAAGCAATGGCAACAATATTTTCATGTGGAGATTGTATGTTAGAGATAGTTCAGATACTAGTAGTTCAGCCATTTCCCCAAAGACTAATTCCAAAGGACGAGGTCTACGAATCTACAGGAATGACTGGCATGTGGGCAAAGGGTGGCCTCACCTCTGACTACTGTGAAATGACACACGCTCACCCGCTAACTTAAAACTTCTCCTGGGAGGGAATCAACCCAAGAACAGCAGGGTGTGAACGGCCCAGGGTGAGCCTGTGATGGCACCTGTGACTACTCAGGGAAAATGTGGGCAAAATGAAATCTCATCAACTTTTTAGGAACACCCGGAGAGTTGATAGAAGAATCAACAGTGAATATCTGAGACTAGTTCCTGTCACACGGATACTCCGTGAGCTCCTTTACAGAATGTTCTGCTATGAATGGATTGGTCATATTGAAAGCAATGGAAATTAGTATTTTCATTTTTTAAGGCCTCATAGTTTGTTTGTTTGTTTTGTTTGTTCCAGGGATTGAACTCAGGGGCACTGGACCACTGAGCCACATCCCCAGCCCTATTTTGTGTTTTATGTAGAGACAGGGTCTCACTGAGTTGCTTAGCGCCTCGCCGTTGCTGAGGCTGGCTTTGAATTCACAATTCTCCTGTCTCAGCCTCCCAAAGTGCTGGGATTACAGGCGTGCGCCACAGTGCCCAGCTAGATTTTTTTTTTTTTTATGTACAACACAAAAACAGTTATGGTCAAGTTCTCTTTCCTTAGATCAAAAAAGAAAAATCAAGGGCTGGGAATGGAGTTCAGTGGCACAACACTTGCTTGGCATATGCAAGGCCCTGGGTTTGATCCCCAGTCCTGACAAAATAAAAGAAAAAAGAAAATTAGAACCAAATCTATGGCTCAATTTTAACAACTCTGTAAGGCCTATAATCTGAATATCTACATGCAACATTCCTACTGTAATATGTATTTTTCCTGGTCCTGGATTTTTGTTTTAACATTCGAAGTTATAATAAGCCTTTAGTAAGCTGAGCTACCTTAAATCCTAGCAAACAGATATGGCTTTAAATCTCCCCTCTTCATAAACTAATCACTCTGATACCACCTCCTCAACTGTGTTAGGGTCTTCGAGGGAGAGGAAGCTGGAAAAGGTGGACAGAATACTTTAAAACATGGCAACCTAGACACAGACCTCACTGAATGATCAATAACAACCTTGAGGCATAAATTGTCTCTTCTGCTTTAATTCACAAAAAGGCAGATACACTATAGCTCGCTCCATCTCCCCACAGAGATACCTTGTTCTTGCCCGTCCCTGAATTTGAGATGAAATGAATCCCCCTAAAGAATATGAAATTCACAATGAAAAACAGGACAGCACATTCTAGGATCCCTGTGAAGAGGAACCCTCTTTATGGTACTTACTAAACTTGCAACTTACTCTTGGGCTATTTTTGGAGACAGGGAGGAGAAGAAGGGGTCCTTATTAGGTTATGAGGTACATGGGGACAAGAGTATGTCTGGAATTGTGCTTGGAATACTAAACAATACTACCATCAACAACATTTCACGAATAAATATAGTTCTAGTATATCAGCTAGACAAATACTCCAGTATTTCAAAAGGATTCCGTGTCTAAAACTGAAAGACACTCATGGAGTCAATAGAATTAACAAAAATAACAATAAGAGAAATAACCAGAATTTTACTGAAAGAATCACATTTTCCACAGATTTCCTCCAATCTTCACAACCCTCCAGGGTAAGAATAATGATTCCTATAACTAAGCAAACAGTGACTTAAAAGAATTAAGAAACACACACAAGGCTGCACAGTTGGTGGGTCTGGCCAGTAGCACTGGATCTTAAAACTTATCTGATTCCAAACCCCATGTTGTCCCATCAGGTCACATGCCCATTGGTAGCTACTGCTGTAAGATCCACCAATGCGTCTAGCACAGCCACAAGGTGAAACGGCTGCTAAGTGTGCAGTGAGTGACACGCCTGCATTGAACCTGGGGGCAGAACATAGTCCAGTAGGACGAAGCGGCCGCGAGAGCCTGTCCAGTGGTTGAAAGTGACTCGGGCACTCATGACCATGGAAAGCATTACACTGCTTCAAACAACCAAGAAGGGGGAAAAGAAACCAGGAACTCAAGTATAGGTGTTTATGAGAACTCTCTGAAAGGAGAAATATGGGGAATAATGGCACTTAGTGAGGCACTGGTCATCCATTGCCCACTGTAGGTTAAATATTTTACCATTAAGTCATTTTTGTTATTCCTTAGAGTCAAGGAAATGAACTTCAGGCAAGTAAATGTTCTGGTCTGAGGACACAGAGCTAGGGTGGCATGCATGGGATTTGATCTGATTGGAGGGCTCACACTCCACAGAGTGAGGACACACTGCCCACACCTGGCTGTGAAGCTGCTGTGGGGTCACTCCTCCAAGTCCAGCAAAAGAGGAGGGAGGAGGTACAAAGACAAGGGAATGAATTCCATGGGGGTGGGGGAGTGACTTTTTAAGGGAACAGTGAATAAAACTTCAAAAATAATATTTCTCAGTGACTATACTTGTTAACTTCCCAGTGACTCTGATTCAACTAATTAATGTTGGGCAATTTTTGTATTAACAAGTCTGATTTCTAATAACCAGGTTACCAAGTTTGATTAACTAGTTGTCAGGAAGAGGTGGTGCATACCTGTAGCCCCAATTACCAAGGAAGCTGAGGCAAAAAGATCACAAGTTCCAGAACAGCATGAGCAATTTGGCAAGGCTCTATCTCAAAATAAAATTTTTAAAAAGGCCTGAAGATACAGCTCAGTGACAGTGTGCTTGCCTGGAATGTGCAAGGCACTGGGTTAAATTCCTAGTCCATGAAGGAAAAAAAAAGTTTGGCTTAACAGCAAGGCAAAGGGTTTTAAGTAAGGAACATAGAGTACCCAACACACTCGCTACATCAATATCAAGTGCTTTGCCACTCACAAGTAATGACGCCAGGAGCTAATGATTTCCTGGTTTGTAATTGCTATGCATCTGCATAATCACACTGCTATCAGGTATAATGATATGCCAGGAACAGTCTTGCACATTACTAGACTGCCTGATAATTTATAATACATTCTGTTTTTACAGATATAAAATCCTTTTATGTAACATTCAAAGAAAAAAGATATTTAATAAAATGCCATTGTTTTAAATGCCAATACACATATCAGAAGAAACATTTATTGGAACATTATAATTATGCCTCAAAAGCAGTGAGGTCAGGCCAGGATTCATCATACATAAGTGTCACCGTTTAGCAATTTGATGAATACTTCAATAGGATTTGATTCCACTCAGTTCTCCTCACTTCTTAAAAGGCTCTGGCCACAGACTTTCTTCAGCAGCATTCCTGTTCTCCCCCTCCCACTCCTACTGCTTTCCTTTCATTCTTGTTGCTAGTAGCTCTGAACCAGCTATTGTGGAAGGCCCTCATGGTTGCCTCAAGCCTGCCTCTTTCGCCATGCACTCCTTTCCACAGCATACCCACACAGCTTCTGTACCAGCGACATGCACAACTCTCAAGCCAGTACCTCTGCTCCACCTTCTCCTTTGAATTCTAGACACTAAGATCCAACAGCTGACTGCCATTTCCTTGTGGGTGTTTCAGTATGTATAACTTCCCGTTCTCTTCCCTTCTCCACACTGCATGACCTCACAAGAGTGCCTCATCTCACTGAAAGATGCTACCACCCAAGAGGTGGACCAAGTAAAAATCTGGGGATAAATTTATGTGTGTGCGCGCATGTATTATAGGGAGTGAACACAGGGGCAATGAGCTACATCTCAACCCTTTTTATTTTCAGACAGGTTTTTGCTAAGCCATCAGTGTTGGCCTCCAATATGTGACTTTCTTAGCCTCTAAAGTTGTCAGGATCACAGGTGTGTGCCACAATGTCCAGCTGGGATGATTCTTGATCTCTCCTCTTTCACTTGCCTTTATATCAAATTTATTATTGTTTATATCTAATATATTAAGTTCCATCTATTTTACCTTTTAAATACATCTGAAACCCATTCTTGACTCTCCTTCTACACTTCTAAAACCCTATTCTACTCCATGGTCTCCTGCGGTGCAGCTATTGCTGTAATAGTGCCCTAAATGGTCTGTATATGTCTAGCCTTATTTCCTTAAATCATTTCCTCAAAACAGTCATGAAAGTGATCTTATCAAAGTGATAATCTGGTCATACTATCTTCCTATCCTTCATCCAAATTCTTAAATAGTCTACTATTCTTAGGAAGAAGTCAACAGCCCTTGCTGCATGGCCTCGGCCCTCAGTCTCATTTCATGCCATGCTCTCCCCAACTCCCTGGACCTCACCTACCCTGTTCCTTTGCCAGGCTCTCAGACTCATCATGTTCCTCATCAAAGGGCCTTGGCACTTACCATATTGTCTACTCAGGAAACAACTCCTTTATCCTTTAAGGGTGATCAATTCTGACTCAATATTTAGGCCTTGGCTTGCAATAGTCTATTTTGCGTTACTATAATGAAATTGCTGAGGCAGGCTACCTTATAAAGGAAAGGTTTATTTAGCTCACAGATCTGGAGTCTCAAGGGTCCACATCTAGTAATGGCTTTCTTGCTGGTAGAGTTCCCAGGTTGTGCAGCATGTCACAGGCAGCACACATGTGCATCTATATCTTTAGGCCCCTCTCTTCTTATGTAGCAACCAGATTTAATCAATGGAGATCCCATCCAATCTTACCCAATCCTGATCTACTTTTGAGGGTTTCACCTCTAAACACAATAGCAGGATTCCATCCTCTTATTTACCCACAATGGGGATTAAATTTCAACACATGAGCTCTTGGGGAGGGGACACTCAAACCACACCCAGACCATAGCACAGCTCAAGCAACATTTCTGCAGGAAAGCCTTCCCTAACTATGACCAATCCTCTACCTGGGCTCTCTTACACTGTATTCGTCCCAGTTTTTATTTCACAGCATCATTACTTGATTATCATCTGTCTCTCACTGTACACCCTAAGTTCCAAGATAGCCAAGACGCCTGCTGTTGCTCACCACTGTATACCTACTAACTAACACTGTGAACAATCTCAACAGAAACTGCTGAATAAATACATAAATGAATAGTAAAGTATCTAATTCAAGGCTCTTACTACTAAAAAACATGAATAGGTGATTGTTAAATATTGGTATATCAAAAATGTGAAAGGGAGAGAATACTAGGATACTAGTCTATTATAGCTGAGAAGGAAAACTGAAGTTGTACTTTATAACTTCAAGATTGTTTTCTAATAGACTCTGAAAAGAAAAGCATGTACATAAACATTCATATGAACTGCATGCTTACCCACTGTCTGTGAACAGGAACTCCAAATGGGTCATAAAAACTTCCCAGCAGGAGATACTGTACCGCTGTGCCAGAGAAAGAGCAATGTTGTAGACATTTTCTTCAAGAGTCCTTCAGAAATGTCCACCAGGCACAGGAAAGAGAAAGAAAAGAAATTCGTTATCTTAATCGGCAAAAAAAATTCTCATTGGGATTGCTCTCCAGCTGTGAAGGTAGCCAGTACAGCCCTTAATAAAAGCCATTTTAAAACAATTCAAAAAGGACTTCCAAGGAATCTGACTGTTCCTTTTTCACTGAGCACACTGCAATTTACCGTGAATTTGTCTAGACCAGTAGTTCACAGCTATGAGTAATTCTGTGACCCAGGGAAGATTTAACAATGTTTAGAAATATTTTGATTGTCACAAACGGGGGGGTGCTACTGGCATCTAGTGGGCAGATGCTAGGATGCTGTCGAACATCCTACGATGCATAGGATAGGCCGCCCCATCTCCCCACCAGAAAGAATTACCCAGTCAAAATGAAGTAATGCTGAGGTTAAAAAATTCTGATCCAGATTCTAGAGCCTCTGTCAACAAACAATGTATCTCTACCCTAAGGTAGATACTGAGAAGGCACAGTCACACAAGAGCATGTTTTCTCTGCTATGACAGGTATTGTGCTAGTTATTTAGGACATAAAAACAAACAAGATATTTCTTGAGGAACTCATAGTCTACTGGAAGATATGAGCAATTAAATACTGTGGTGGTGGAGCTTTTTAAAAAAAAAACCACAAAGTGTTGTGACAATAGGGATAGGAGAACAACAAATTTGAGCTGGGGGCTAATGGATAAACAAGCATTAACTAAGCAGAGGTGGTCCACAGGAATAGACAGATGGACCATGACAAACAAGGCAGAAAGGGGCTCCTCAAGCTTGCAGGGCCTGTGCCGTATTCTATAGGCAATTGAAAGTCAGTGGAAGGCTGAAACCAGGGAATGGTGTCACCAGGCTTGGAACTCTCTAGACATATAAAGTAGTTCAAGAAAATGGTCCAGAGCCGGGCGCGGTGGCTCACGCTTGTAATCCCAGCACTTAGGGAGGCTGAGACAGGAGAATCGCGAGTTCAAAGCCAGCCTCAGCAACGGCGAGGTGCTAAGCAACTCAGTGAGACCCTGTCTCTACATAAAACACAAAATAGGGCTGGGGATGTGGCTCAGTGGTTGAATGCCCCTGAGTTCAATCCCCAGTACCAAAAAAAAAAAAAAAAAAAAGAAAATGGTCCAGGATGCCCACATTAAGGCCTATTGCAGAACCCCTGGTTCCTATAAAAAAAAGAAATGGAAGATGGAATTCTTGTTTGGCAAGGTGTGGGGAAAATCAAGGAAGCAGAAATGAAATCTCTGTTATTAACAACTGCTCAGATTGTATTCACCCTAAGTAAACCATGACATATTTATGTTTGATTAGCCAGGGGCTGGTAAACATTTTCTGTAAAGAGCCACATAGTAAATATTTCAGCTTTACTGCCATAGTCTCTGTCGCATAGCCTTCTTTTTATTGTTTTGTTTTTCCACAAACCTTTAAAAATATGAAAGTCCTTCTTCGCTCATGGGCTATAAAAGAAGAGATCCAGGGCTGGATAAATTTGTCAACCCAGGGATTAGGTCACTGTCAACTGAAATCTTTTTTTTTTGAGTACCTATCTCACATGATGGAATGAGAATCCATTGAGAGTAGAGACCATTATTAATTCATCCTTCCTATTATGGGAGTCTGGCACATTGCCTGGGATGGGGACATGCTGCATTTAAGTACTAATATTTTTATCATTTGATAAAGATAGGAAGGAACAAATTATATTATATCCTCTTCAAAGCTATTCTGCTTAACTCCTGAAAAGGTATCTTCTAGACATGTGGCTAATTAAAGGACTTACAAAAAACAACTGTGAAATGGATATACAACAAGTAAGAAATTGAAGAACGGTCACACTGTATGTGTGAAGAAAGGGGGGAAAAATAGGAAGTGGGTTTTACAAATCTACACAAGACACTGAAATCCCATTCTAAAATCAGAACTGGTAAGGCTGCAAGCCTTAGAAACTTTCAGGCACCTTAAACAAGCCACCCAAAGACTGCTATATATTCTTCTAAGCAACAGAATGTACAGAAGATTCTATTATATATTTATCAAAGGCATATATTTGTCCTTTGGGATAGACTTCAAATAGCATAGGCTAATTGGATGCTTAAAGAAGTAAATAAAGGACAAACACTAACAAAATGTAACTAATAATAGAAGGCAAGCCTTACCTTATAAACTTTTATTCTGCATAATAATCCTATTCTATGAAATCATGAACACAGCATCAAGGATTACAAAATGTCCAAATGCACACTGAATTTAGAATTAGGAAACCCAGGCTCAGCTCCTTCTGTGGGACCCTGAGCAACTCCTTAAAGCTCTCTGGTTCTCAGATTCCTCTTCCAAAAAGCAAGGAGGTTGAACTACAAGATGTCTTACATCACTTTCAAAATGGACATTAAATTAAATGACTCTGAAATTATGTACACCCAGAAGTACATCTAGAAGGGAAGATCAAAATATGCTATATTTCTCTCCTTAACTGAGAATGGCCAGGGTTTGTTCCCACTATTTTTCTTTTGATCTGTCCACACCCTGCTTTATCCTAAAGATAATCTGGGGTGTCTGATAATAAAATCAGCAGAGGATATCAAGGCTATTTTTCCACTTTGTCAAGAATTTAAATGATAATAATGAAAATTAACATACCATTATCATAATCAAGACCATTTTTGTTATTTTAAAGAGATTTGCCCAGAGAGACAAATGACCACTAAACGTAGGCACAATTCAGCTTTGGTTTCAAGGCTGGAAGTTGAGACTGCATTGCACACCAATGAAACAGGATGCGGGGGAAGACATATGGTGTTGTGGTGAAGATGCAAAGGTTTGATGTGTGATAGATCCAGGGTAAAGTCAGATTAGCGCTTTGTACCATCAATCGAAACTAGGGGCAATTACCTGGTACTCTAAGCATCATCCAGCTCAATAAAAAGATGAGATAACAACATCTGAACTCAGCGGGTTATCCATAATAAGATATTTATAAAGTTTACAAAGCACTTTACATAGTACCTTGCCTGTAGTAAGCACTCAAGAAATTGTGGTATTAAAAACAAACTCTCTTAGCCAGGCACGGTGGCTCATGCCTGTAATGGCAGCACTTTGGGAGGCTGAGACAGGAAAATCATGAGTTCAAAGCCAGCTTCACCAATGGCGAGGCGCTAAGCAACTCAGTGAGACCCTGTCTCTACATAAAACACAAAATAGGGCTGAGGATGTGGCTCAGTGGTCGAGTGCCCCTGAGTTCAATCTCCAGTACCAAAAAAAAAAACCACTCTTAACAAGCATCATGTGTGAACACACTTTCTCACCTCCTGACATGTAAATACTTCTTATCTGATCTAAAGTCCTAAAACAAAAAGCAGACATCAGTATTAAAACCAAAGAGAATTCCATACCTAGAAAGCAACTCTTACAACTGGCTCTTGAGCTGTACTGCCACCTCACTCAAAGCCTTGCTCTTCTCTTGAATGGGGTAAGGCACAAAAGGAAAACTGGCAGCTGCTCCTTGCCTCTGACAGAAGAAACAGCATGTGCCAAGCAGCTTCTCTTTCTTTAGAAGCCCAGATCCGATAAAGGCATCTGAACCTACAGCACTGGGTCTTCCTTGGCTAGTAAGTCAATTATCTTCTTATATTAACATACCTGGAGAAATTAAATTTCCATGAACTTTGGAAAGTAAGATTCCTAGCCAAGAATAAAAGGCAATCTTATTATTTTTGAGTTCCACCACAAGCACTGTATTTTCCACAACCCTGACCACATTCTGTTTCTACTAATATGGTCATAATCTTGGTATTGGACAATTAAAGTCATGAGAACCTTTGTGAAGAAAAATAATCCCAGTGCTTACTATTTAAATCTGTGGCTTAAGATGTCAGCATTTACTGATCTTTTGGGAAGATTCATACATCCCTCATATGAAAAAAGTGGGGGAAGCCCTGCTGATTTCAACCATCAACGTGAATCTTCAGGGCTGGGACTGATAGTCTGACTTTTACTTGTGCTCCATTTTAAATCCAGCCCTGATGAGACAAAGATATCACTTACGCTGCCAGGCCAAGGATAGTTTCCCTTTTATACTGGTCATCCGCAGTAAACCGCTGCACATCCACCCCCTTCCGAAGGCCTTGAAGTAGTCGTGCCTGAGTGAAGTCCAGGAGTCGCTCATTGTAGTAGTGTAACTGCTCTGTCAGTGCAACAAGGTCCTCAGGCCAGGCTTCACATCCATATCGAGTCACATGCCTAGTGACTGTCTTGATTAGCTCTTTGGGATCGGCCTGTGAACAGCACGGAAAGATTATATTTTACACACAATTGCATAGGTGTGAGCAAGTAACAGAGAAGACAATGGAGCCCACCAGGCACCTGGCTGGCCCTTCAGATTACAGCCATTTAGTCAAGGCTCACAAATGCCTTGCAGCTGACTACAGAGGTCGTTCTTAAACCACACTGAAGACTACAAAGATAGGACACAGAACGGAGTCCAGGAACAGGTTTCTGGCCTATGACCCTGTTCTTTCAACTTAAAAAGTACCTTCTTGCTTTTATAACTACCAAAAAATCTACATCATCTTTTTGCTCTAACCATCTGGTCATTTATAATAATTCACTCTAGAAGAAATTTTCATCATCTTTGCCTCTGACTAGTTTTGTGGACCACAAGTGTTCTCATTAAGAAAACTGCAGTTCAATAACCCCACTATAAATGACTGGAGAGCTAAGGAAAAGAATATTTTCTCCAGGGATAGATTACGAAAACAAAAACCCACCCCAGTTCCCAAAGTCATAATCTCTTCTAGTCATTTAAGAAATCAGCCAACCAATTTTTTAAAAAAATATTTATTTTTTTAGTTGTAGGTGGACAGAGTATCTTTATTTTTATGTGGTGCTGAGAATCAAACCCAGTGCTTCATGCGTGCCAGGTGAGCATGCTACCACTGCACCATAACCCCAGCCTCCAGCCAATCACTTTTTACTCTGCTTGATTTGAGGCTCAATGAGATATTGTTCTATGATTCTTAGCAGCTTCTCTAATAATAATAAAACTATTCAAATAGAACAAAACCTAGAATCCAACAGCTGACAGGAAAAGAGGATAAGTGATTAAATAGCCACATTTATTTATATTGAAGGTGGTCTGGATGTCAACAAAGCAATAGCAACTCAATCATGATACTAGAATTATTTAACAGGGAGCATAATAATTGAGTAGCATTAACTCAATCACTCCTGATTTCTGGGAAGACATGGTATAATTTTAACATGAGCAAATCAGGAACACCAAGAAATCTACCTCTGGTTCTTAGAAATGCACTCCTAATTATAGTAAGGTGTCAGCATGTCTAATGTGTGGAAACCATTATTCTGAACTACACAGGAGATTTGTCAATGTCGAGTCTATATCACCAAACTCAGCCTGAACAGTTTTTCTCCTGATCCTATTAAGGAATAATCTGGGAGTGTGGATAAAAACCAATTAAAGAAATCTTGAATTCCAGCAGGTAAACTGGTATAAAAGTCAAGCTTATTATATTTAAATTTTCTCTAGCTTTATGCATACACTGAGTCCCGTTTTCAAAAATATCAGGTGAGTCCCTTAAGTCAAAAGACCTTGATTTGAAAACTAACCCTATCACAGTAAGTCACAGGACCATCTTTCATTCATTTAATAATTTTTGTGCACCTACTATGTACCAAGTGGATATGCCCCTTTCCTCTAGAAATAGTCTATTAAGAAACAATCAAGCAAATAATTGTAAACATTAGAACACAAATAAGCACAGGGTGCTATGGGAATACAGAGGAGTGGGACTTGTGTCCAAGTCCAAGAGGTCTCCTTGTAAGAGATAACATGTAATGCTAACTAATTAGATGTCGAAAGAAAGAATGAAAGAATGAAAGAATGAAAAAAAGAAAGAAAGAAAGAAAGAAAAGAAAGAAAGAAAGAAAGAAAGAAAGAGAGAAAGAGAGAGAGAGAGAAAGAGAGAAAGACTAATCCCAGAAAAGGCTAGAGTATGTGCTAAGGCCTACCAAGGTGGACAGAGCCAGAAAGAAAGAGAAGTAAATAAACCAAATCTAACTGCAATTAGACAGCAATCTGGGAACCAGCTGCCTATAACAGTATTTCTGGCAATGGTTTTAAGCAAAGGGGATTCCATGCCTTAGCTCTTAGTGAGACTATGGCTAACATTTAGCCCCTCCCCCTTCTACCTGTTGACTGAACCCTTTGGAGTATCATCCTGAACCCATCATGGGCACAGCCTCCTCCATAGTTACCTGGTGCAAGGATGTTGCTCATGGGTCAGTTAGCCCATCCGCACCTGCTCTGCCTCCCATCAGAAAGGGGGGCCTACACATTTGGCACTTAGACTTAGTAGTAAGACATCTTATTTATATTCTCTTTACATTCTTCATGATACAAATCCAAGGCAAAGTGGAGAGCAAAGCTAAAAGATGGCAGCACTCAGCAATAATAAGCATAAGTACTGCTGCTAATATGTATACAGTTCTCACCCTGAAAGTAAGTTTGGAGTCTCTACATAAAATTTGCATATTCATATGTGGCAAAGGAACATATTAAATCTCCTTTTGTCAATAAAGAAAATGTCATAGCATGGTGAAATAAGCAGACACACAAAATTTGATAGATGAGTGATCTTGTGCAAGTTACTTAACAACTATGAAGTGGCAGTAATAACACAGCTTTCATGGTTGTGAGAACATATAATATACATGTTCCTATATATTATAAGAACCAAGTCTGGCAAGATGTAGGCACCTTCAAAAACATGAAAGCAATGATGGAACTTGCTAAGAGGCATTTAACACACACAGGCACTCTCTTTAATTGTACCTCCATTATATAATTTACTTTACATTTCCTTCTCTTAGCATAAAATTATAGAATCTGGCAGGCAGAGACCATGTGTACTTCATAAATTCACCTTTTCCAGAATACAGTGTTGTGCATGCATCAGGTAGATGGTGAAGCTGAGCACACTGAGCCGGCTTTTAAGTCAGTAATTCTAGTTCACATTACAGCTCCTCCACTGAACAGAGGTAATTTGGAGTCACTGACTATTTCCTCACGTATAAAAAAACGTCAATAAGCTCATCCTCCTTACGGTTTGCTGGGAGGCAAAAATAAAGGACCCTGCTCCCCACTATTCTATGAAAGTAAACTGGACTTAGAGCTTACTCTCATGGAATTACAAACCAGTGGCTGACAAAGATGTACACATAAGCAACTCACAGGAGACATCTGAATATAAGCTCATTACAAAATTACAAACCAAGAGTCCTGGGAACTCCACAGAGGGAGCAATTGATTCCCTCTTTTGATTCTTCCAGTGCTTGGTTTTCTCAGGTGGCAAAAAAGGAGCTTCACCAAATGATCACCTTTCTAAGACTAAAATCCTATGAACATAACAAGAATTCAATCATTAAAATAAAATAAACCCTTGTAAATCCCTCCAGGTGTGGAAATGAGGAAGCTCTAGAGCTCTCTCATTTATTCCTTCACTAAATATTCAGAACAGAGTTCTTTGTTGAAAAATACAATTTTTCAGACCCACAAATTATAGCCAAAAGGTTCCCACAGTTTAAACAACTTTAATCTCTTCTCCCTAAGTAGAAACTGTCTAGCTCCTCTATGAATAATTTTTATTTCATAGCCTTTGTACATCAAATGTATTCACTATTCTCAAGAAATATTTAAGAACAAAACCCTAATAATTCAGTCTTCAGAATGAAACAGTCCTACTGGTAAATATACATGTAATGAGCCTTGGTTATTACCAACAACCTTGTACGACAGGCGTCTCTTAATATCACCTTTGTTTTAAAGATCTGTGTTCTTCTCTAAGTATAACACTTGGAGTGTGAACAGGGTTATTCCTTCAGTTCTCTGACAGGTTTCCAAAGGCTGATGATTTATGGATTAACAAATATTTGTTAAGCATATAGGAAGGTTTTCAATACTTCAATTTATGGTATAAAATAAAACTAATGAGAAAAGACAATTTCTCACCAGGGCTTCTAAGGAAAAGTAAAATTAGGTCTGGGGGAAAACAAAGAATTGGAAGCAAAGGCCTAGATTGCTCATATTTTCCTCCTAGGCATCACGTTTTCCACTTCTAGAGTTCTCATAACGATGAAATAAGACTGGGTGGATAAGCATGTAGTAAGTCCTAGTTGCCTACACCAGTTATTTTGTTATTGCCACTACCGCTTTCTACCTCTTCCTCAAGGAATTTGGTTATGATTACTTTGAACATTCAATTAAAAGTTTACTAAGAATTTCCCCCAAGCTCGTATCATCATTTTTCTTAAAATATTTCAAGAATCCCCTCTTCATTCAGCACTTCAGCTCACACATCCACTCACCTACCGAAGTGCAGGGCATTTCAACCTTCCAAAGCGGTCCACGTGATTCTCATTCAACCCTCAAAGCAACCAGCAGTGTGAGGGGGACAACTGGTCTTGTTTTCCAGATACCCAGTCTGCACTTGAGGTGTCCACAGCTATAGTCTTGCAGTTGGCAAGAGAGTCAGGCTACCTGGCCTCCTGTCACTGCCCCCACACCAACTAAACAGGTCTCGGTGAGTGTTCTCTACACCTGGCCTCATGCTGGCCATTAATCAAGGGTCTTTGGTGTATAGAGAACATTCCAACTTCTGCCCCTTTTGTCCTCTCCCAAGATCAATGATGTGATTTGTAAGCATGAGAGTTTTAGCCCTTGAGAAGATTGTGAAGGACGTCATGGGTAGCTTTAAAAGATTCAGTATTCAATGAGGCTGGGGCTATAGCTCAGTGGTAGAGCGCTCGCCTCGCATGCGTGAGTCACTGGGTTCGATCCTCAGCACCACATAAAAATAAGTCAGTAAAATAAAGATATTAGCATCCATCTACAACTAAAAAAATATTTAAAAAAAAAGATTCAGTATTCAAAATGATATATAAAACTTCACAAGTTTTAAAAACTAATAGCATAAACACCATCAGGAATTTAAAAAGGAAAGGGTGAAGAGTTAGTTTATTTCTCCCCCAAAAAAACCTGGTAATGCAGTTCTTCAGAGTTTTGAATAAAATTTCTTTTAAAAATATGGTCAAATTGCTATAAAAACAAAGTATGTATAAATATTCATGACAACATAATGCTCACTCAATGACAATCTACTGCTTACTAGTAGAGGTAACAAATCCATTCTGGTTTAATAGTTTGCATTTCTTGATGATATTGTTTGGGAAGTTTTAAACAGGTGGTACATTTCTCCTTTAGGATTGCTATTTTGCTTGAGATAATTTTCTACTTAGTATTTTCAATTAGTAGCTTGAAAAAACACATTTTAAAAACACTCTACCATAAAGCTTTGAATTTCATCCCTGCTTTGTTGGCTTCCCTAACCTATAAAACTAAAGGACGGGGGCTGGGGTTATGGTGCAGTGGTAGCGTGCTCGCCTAGCATGCGGGAGGCACTGGGTTCAATCCTCAGCACCACATAAAAATAAAATAAAGATACTATGTCCACCTACAACTAAAAAATAAATATTTAAAAAAAAAAACAAAAAACTAAAGGACGGGTTTCCATTTTCATTTTTGAAAACTTAAAGACTTAAAAGAATGCTAGAAAGATCATATTTGAAGATACATTTATAATAAAAGGTGAGCTATAAGTGAAAAAAGATCAAGGTATAGTGCAATATGCATAGTTTACCCATATTCACCTAAAGTATAGTTGTATAAATATGTATTGCCATAAAATGTTTTTGAATAGATATAAAAGAGAAACATTAACTATTGTATATCATTTAAACCACTTGCATGTTTTGGTCATGCATGATCATGTCTAAAACATAAAAATGAGTTCATTAGGACAAATGTTAGTAGAGATAATGATTTTCTACTGACCATCTGCCAATCATCATCATATAAAACCACAAAGAAAAATGCAGATGAGGTGCACTGCCCCAAAGATCCTCTCTCAAAGCTGCCAAGTTCCAAGGCCTCTGTGGCTGGCTCAGGATGCTGCTGCCCTGCATGATGTACAGGCCTTGTACCAGAAATACCTCGCACATTCTATCAACCTAAGTTAGTATTCCTACAGCACAAAACTACAGGGGTGGAAAGAGAAGATGTGAAAAGACTGTGGAATGAGAAACAAGCTGAACTGACAACTGAGTGAAAGCTAAGCTTCACTGGGTATTATTATGTGTAGGCAACAAATTGAAACCACTTTGATTTCAATTTCCAAGATGATTCATCAGGAGTTTGTCATATTTAATTCCAAACTCAGCAGTGCTGTTTTATGCAAAGGAAGATGCTGAAAGGATTCAAATAATGAGCCATTAGGCAGTCAACAGAAAACTCTTGTTCATCAAACATCCATCTATTGTACCTACCTGTACTTCCTTTCAATCCAAGAGGTTCAGGGCTCAAAACTGCAAATCTGAAAGCTTAAAGGGCTTCCTGACACACTCAGTTGATGTTTTTCCTGAATTTATTCACTTGCCAATTAATGGTCACTTGTTAACTACAGTGTGTTAGGTCCTAGGGACACAGTGGGCAGTGGTATTCCTACACTCAAATAAGGTCAGATGCACATCAGTTATAACACCCTAAAAGAACTACTTGCCTGGGGCACATGCAAAGAGCAAAAAGGGGGAGGAGGCCGATATCTGTGGCGGGGGCAGGGAAGGCTGCGGAGGCAGCACCTGTAGGCGGACTCATCCCTACAGAGTGGGTAAGGAAGCGGGTAGGTCACAGTACAGGTTGTAGCTGTATGCACAGAGGCACACAAAAGGATTTAAATTCAGAGAAATAAGAGTTCTGAACAGCTAAACATAGGCTTCAAAAGAGTTGCACCAGGAAACGTACCTGGAAGAATAAGGCAGAGCCAGCTATTTCACTGAGGATCTCATCTGTCACGTACAGGAGCTAAGGTTTTACCTGCAGACTCAGAACTACTCATGAAAATATCCTGCTGGGAATCACCCATAGACTAGCATGCCAGAGAGATCACTCAGCTCCACAGTGACCTGCCTCCTTTGCCACAAAGCTGGAGTGGCAACACATCCAAGTAACAGGCAGGGAAAGCCTGGAGTCAGAGCTGAGTGACAGGACAGTGTTTTCCATCAGAGCACCTAGATAAGTCTCCGGTTTTCTGAATCACTGTCTCCAAAGAAGGTTCCTCTTCTGTAAAATGGGATTGCTCAAAGGATCAACGAGCAGAATGAATGTAAAAAGAACTTTAAGGCAGTGCCTCTTCAGGGCTAGTTTTATTTGTACTGTCCATCGGTGACTCTCACAAACTCGTTCCTACCTGAGTATTGCTGTCACAGCCCTTACTGACACATTTCTTGGCCAGACAGAAGGGCCCTCACACAGACACAATGAAGGCTGGCAACAGACTGCATGTCTATCACTTTTCTCCACAGTCAGGCAAGTCCTCTATGCCTTGAAGTTTATAGAGTAAAATTTTAACATCAACTTAAATACCTTATAAGAAATAATGCAGTACCCATGGTAGAAGAGTGACACTACGTGCCTTTGGTCTTGCTCTTTCCTGTCTGGAATGCTCTTCCCTCAGGTGTATGTACAGTGTTGCTTATGTTCTCTTTTCTTTAGTCAAAGGTACCTTCTCAACTGTGGCCTTTCCAGACTATTTAAATAGCACTTTTCACACATGTACATCCCACCTTCTATTACTTCACTTTGCTTTTGTTTTAGTATTTTGTTTACCTATTCTGTTCATGATGCCTTTGTCCCCAGTAGAATTCCTAAAAGCAGGAGGGCTTACTATGCTTCATTCACTCTTGCTTCCTCCAGAACACTGCCTGGCACACAGCAGTCACATGATAAATATGTGATGAATACACATACACAAATTCAATTATCTTGTACGTGCTGTAAAATTACTCATGAATTTTCACTCACCTAACCAGTAAACATTTGTATTTATATTCCAGGTCCTGCTCTATGCACTGGGAAATGCAATAAATACAACACAAACACTGCCCTCAAATAGCTGATTATCTAGTGAGATAAAAAGGATATAAACTCTAAACCATAGCATACATGTGCCAAGACAGAGGCAAGTATAGGGCAGTACAAAAGCATACAGTCTCCACACCCTGGGAGTGCTGTAGAAAGCCATACTGGTCAGGTGGCACCTGCCAAGTAGCTAAGCAAAGACATGGTGGGAAAAGCACTTTGGGCAGAAAGGAAAGAAAGCAAGAAGACAGGAAAACAAAGGAAGATGACAAAGTGATGTTTAAGAGGCAGACATAAGAGTGTAGGTAAAGAACTATGAGAGACTAAATTGGGGTGAGGACATGGGGTAGAGAGATGGAAAGACACGGAGAAGCGCTAACTGTCCCCTCTCTTTAGACATCTCTCTACAAGTTTTTGCATTTCCTCTTGGTGCTGCCACTGTGATCCACAGCTCCTATAGCTCCTTTACATGCATAGACAGTAAGTGGGAGCTCAGGCACCATGCCGGTAGGACAGGGTGGCAAGTACAAGGTGCTCTGGGTGATAAACAAGCTGACTAGCTGGTGGCCTTTCCTTCATCTGTATTCAAGAAAGGTACAGCACAGCACCATGCACACAGTAGGATTTTTATATAAATGGCATAAACTGGAATGAAAGAGAGAGACCCCATTTCAGCACATGCAGTCTAGGTTAATGCTTTCCACTGAGAGAACTCAGTCAGATATATTTTAAGAACCTGACCTTCTGGGGAAAAAAATTCAAGTTTGCAAGTGAAATAAGTAACTAAACAAAGTAGCAGCAGCTATAAAAAAAAAAAATCAAATTCCCAAAACAAAGTACTACTTTAAACTGGGTAAAAGAAGAAAACATTCCTATTTCTTGGGCAAACACAATCATGATAATAAAACTATGCCTAAGAACAGTGCACACCTAGTAATAACAGTGCCCCTGGGAGACTAAACTGCTGTGGGTGGTTCCTCTGCTGTTCCTCTTCTCTTAAATAAAAACTGATGGATGGCAGCCATAGGTGCTACCCAAAAGGAATGTTTTCAGACACTTGGAGGTTCTTAGATTTGTTCTGGATGATTGTGGCAGGTTATTTTGCAGTGTGCTTTAGGTCAGGTAAGGAGGACTCTTCCCTCAATAAAATTTGGATCTTAGACTTTGCATGTAGTGGATTTGAGAATTTGATTTATTTACCTACCTACTCTTGAAGTAGTAAGTTTCTTAAAATAATCCAATATAAAAAGTAGATCATTTCCCCATGCTGATCTTTAAAACCTGTCTATACAAGTAAACTTGGATGGCTATAACTTCCCAGAGGCATCTGTTAAAACTTTTGTATCCACAAAAGAAGGTCCATCTATCTTCAGTCATATAGTTAGATACTTCTACTCAGAAATTAACGAAAGTGTTTTAGGAATAATATGTTTCAACATTCTGTCTTTACAATTACTACTCTCATACCTCTGGCTTAAATACAAATAAAAGTACAATATAGCTCAAAGAATTACATGGCCTGCTTTCTTAAATTGGACAGCCATCTTCCTTTGGAGCAGCAAATTAAAAAGCCAATTCTTCATTTAGCCTCTCCTACTCTAGCCTTTCCTAACTAAGCACTTAGAAAATAAAGTTAATGAAAGAAAAGTTAGGGGGAAGAACTGGTATTCATAATAAATATCAGAAGCTCTATCTTTTATTGATAGCTAGAAAAGCAACTGTCTAACAGAAAAGGAAAGGCCTGCTTGCCACTTGGAGGGCACTGGAAGGCATTTGAGATGCAAAGGGAAACACGTTATGACTGTTCTTCAGAATGCTTGAACTCTACTCATCAATAACATGAAAAACATGAGGACTCACCCTGTAGAGTGGATGGCACTTGTCCCTGAAACATGGAGCCAGGCGGGCATAGATCTGCAGGCTATAGTAATAGGCTGCCAGCTGGAGAGACAATGCAGAGTGGGACTGCTTTTCAAAGCACCTGTTAGCATCTAACACCTAGGAAGGGACATGATATAATTAATTCAATTGAAAGAAAATTAAAAAGACCATTTAAATTGTTCCATTTCTAGTTGCTACCCTGGATTTTGATATAAAGTTCCTATCCCATCAACTCCAGCTGCTGCTCAACCTAACATGACAATATGAAAATTAAGAAGGCACTATGAAGCAGATCCCATGCATGTAAAAGTGGATTTAAATATCAACATTTAAGCTAACATTGTAGGATTCACTGTCTGGATACTGACTAGTGTCCTTTCAGCACCTAGGAACCACTGGAAGGAAATGGCACAGATAATGATTTTACTGATTAAAAAAACCCAGCACATATTTTCTTTTTATTCAATTTTAAGTACTTCTTTATCGGTGAAGGCAGGCTTACCTGTGGTAAGGCAAGGAGGTATGCGAGAGCCAAGGTCATGTCATTTGGCAAAGCGTCACTTGCCAGTTGCAAAAGAACTGAATGCAGGGGGAAAAAAAGTGTATGATTGAGTTTGAGGATCCATATGACATCCATAGTCACTAAGTGTCATGGTTTGAGCCCTATGCAATTGCAACAGATACTTAATTTAGGAGGACTCTAAGATCTTTTATGAAAATCTACTCAGCACCATCTAAATAGTCACATAAAACCGCTGAATAGTATTCTTGCCTTAACTGGAAACAAGTATGCCATGGGTCATTTACACACATGGAAATCCTGTCGGGGTGATTGTCACAGTCTAAGTATAATGATGCCAATAAGCATCATGGTAAAGACACAGGCCGTGCTGTACAATCATGTACATTAATGACCGCTACTATGGAGGGTGCTGATATAAGTATAGTGAGATCAGTGCAAACAGCTCTGAGAATACAAATGCAGGATAAATTTTTTGATTACTATGATAACATGATTTAGTCCCTTTCAACAACACTCTCCTTCACACTCCACAGAAAGAAAACCAGTCTTTTGCTTTGCTTAAGAGAGTGTTTGTGTGGGCTTTTCCTACCTATCATTTTAGCGTAATTACAGGTCAAAATTTCAAAATTCTGGAATATTTACAAAAAAAAATTACAGTGGCCCTATAAAATATACAATCATAGCATTTTAGAAGTCAAAAGGACCTTAAAGATAATCTAGGCAAAATTTGATGATTTAAACAATAATTAGATTATGTGACAAGAATATGCTTTGTCTCTGGTATCCTTTCCCAAATCCCATAACTCCAGTCTAATCTTGAGAAGAACATCAGACAAGGCCAGATTGGGGCAAAATTCTTGTAGGATGCCTGGCTGGCTTTCCTTGAGACTGCTGAAGGCATGACAAACAAGACTGAGAAGTTGTCATACAACAAAGGCAACTGAGGAGATGAGGCAAAGAAATGCAACTTATTTCTCTGGATTGAACCCTGGAGCAGAAAGAGGACATTAATGGAAAAACCTGTGAAGTCCAAAGAAGGGTAGATCCAAGCACTCATTGGAGGATCTTGCTCCCCCTGGAACCCTCTGGACCTAGGACTGTGAGTCCTCCTGCCTGGAGGGGAGCACGTTGCCTTCCTTCCCTTTCCACACTTTCCCAACTCATTTCTCTCCCCAAACACCTAGTCATGACTCACATCAGCTGACAATGCAGCACACCAACCCTTCCCCACCACTGCCACTCTCCTCATCCTTGAGTTCTCTTTTAACTAATGATAAAATTTTTACTTGGGAAAAAAAGTGTCATCAAACAATAAAATTACTGTTACTGTGTCCCATAAGATAAAGGAGAGAATGAGCAATTGCAACAAAAGCATTACAATAATCTTCTGAGTCTGACAGGACTATTCAACCTGTTTTCCAGAAATATCCCATCATAACCTATCATTTACCCAATTTTCTGACCTTCATGTCAGGTTTTTTTTTTCAACAATATAATTAATTTAAATATAAATTAGCTGGATATTGTAACTAAAAGGTATAAATGTTCAACATGTATAAAAAGCAAGCAATAACTATATGCTCTATGTACACATCACATTTTAAATATCAACACACCAAGTTAAACGCAAAAGATGGGGAAAGCAAGTATAAGAAATCTGATATAAAGCAAACTGCAACTTTGCAAAATTTTTTAGCTATATATTCTACTCCCCATTCTCACCATATATCAGACTAAAGGCTGCCAGAAGTAGCCATGATGAGGATGGAATGCTGTGCTGTCTTGAAATGTCCTCTACCACATTAATTAATCCATCACTTTTAAATTCAGGGGAGGGTGAAAAGTATTCAGCTCGTCAATGTGGTGAGCCACTCCCCAAACACCCATACCCCACAATAATGACCATTCTATTTGACATAGGTTATAACCCATACAAGTACTGGGTGATCCTAGCCAATAGAAAGTTCAATGACTCAATGGCCATATAAGTGATTCTCCAGCACCAGATGAGCCATGCACAAGGCTGCAAGATACAGGTGAAGCCTGGGCATCAGAAGGTTTGGCCTCACTCACGACCCATAGACCATTCCAATTTCCCTCACCTTCCAAAGAACTGTGCTAGTGAGCCTGCACTCCACATCTTCCTCTTATCCTGTGACCATCAGCTGCCTGAGGAAGCCAAGCAGCCAGGGCATAAGGGCATCAGAAGGTTCAGCCTGACTCTCACTGATCTCCACTCCCTGAATGCAAAGACTCTTGCTCCCTGGACTGCCGCCCAGCATGACCCTGGGTCCCACATGCCCAACTCCAGGAGGATCTCCCTTAGGGGCATAACAGTGGCAGATGGCAGCAATTTCTCCCAAGATACCTCCAGAGGGCAATCTCAGGACAACAGCGAAGGCTAGAAGAGTGTGACCATGAGAATCGCTGCCTGCTTTCAACAACTGTGCTGTGGCATGCCCTGTGTCGGCACAATGGCTCCCATCCAAAGAAGGCTGAAACCTGGGAGATTCTAAAACAGCATGGTGACCATGTAAATGCAGAGCTGCAACAGACAAAATGAACAGCCAGCCAGCCAAAGGATCCTACATGCTGTGGATTCTGGCATCTTGGCATGGGTATCACTCATATAGACTCTAAACAGCTGCAGGAGCAATGTGGGCATAATGGCTCAGGCTTCTCTGCACGAGTTCTAGCCAGGAGCACCTATGGATCCACCTGGACATCAGGAGTCACCTCTGCCCCCACCTGCGAGGAACATCAGAGACTGTTTTTTCTGGGACACTTCCCCCTGTCCTGCTCTTCTCTATCCTTTATCCCTCGATTCTGGGAAGGTAGCAATGTTTCTTTAAAAATAAGTTTCTTGCTTATGTATAATAAAACTAATGTTCAAAGATTTTTTTTTTAGAAGTTGATTATCTCAGGAATTTTTTAATAGTAGCAACTAACACACTAGGTATATGACATCTAGTAAACAGTTTAATTTCTATGTGTTTCACTTTTATCACTTGTAATTGGGGATACCTACCTTATTGGGTGTTGTGAAGATAAATGAGTTCTTACACATAAAATGCTTAAATAGCACTAACTTACTTGACTAACTCATGTCAATTACTATATAAACATTTATGGTCTGCTTTATTATTACTCTAAATAATCCAGCAAGCAGGCTGGGAGGACTAGAGAATAATGAGAGTTTATTTCCATGCTCTGCCACTAATTAACTTTGAGTGCTAGTTTTGACATCTTCAGGTTTCTGTCTTTGCATCTGTACAATAAGTGTGTAGGCCACAAGGGAGAGCCGCAGGGTTTCAAATACTGTAACAATTTACCTGGTCCTCCATTTATTCCCTTTCAAAATAAAAATGTATGGGATTGCTTTTAAACAATCTCTTAAAATAACCCAAACATCAACAACTTTTCATCAAAAATTTTAACACAAGCAACCTGCCAATGTTATTACTTTAATAAAAGAGTACATTGCCCATAAAGCCTGCTTATATTCCGTTTGTTAAAGGTAGTCATATATAATCAAAGTGTAAATCTTTTATTTTAAAAAACTTTCATGATTTGCACTAATGAAAGAGAATGGTATATGAATAATCCAACATTAATGATATTTGACTTTAAAAAATATACTTATTTTTTCCCCAGATTTACCTTACCTTATTTAATATTTAAATTGTTTATATAATCTTAATCTAGTTGACAGCCTGGGTAGCAGGTTTGGTGGGAGAGTGAGGAGCAACCTGAAATGGGTAAAATGTTAGAGACTGACTTAGAACTCAAAATTCCTTGTAGATGAATCTCACAGGAAAAAAATATTGAGCTTTCCCTGCCGTGCCTCTAAGAGTACTGGTTCCCTTAAATATTCATTTCCTACATGTTCTCCAAACCTTCTGAAGCAAATGGACCACCAGTCAGCCTCAGGCCTACCAAATAATTCTTTCCTGTTAATTTTCTTTCTCAGGGTTTTGTATAAAGTGACCTTGAATTGCAATTTCACATAGGTTTTTTCCACTTCCATTTTAATATTATTTAGATAGTTTCCTTCTTTAAGCATAAAAAAAGGCCAATTTTCAAAAAGTGTATCTGAACTCACTCATCCAAACTAGAACTATCTCTTCAAAAGAGCCCTATTTCAGGTAGTTTTTCTCCAGCTCCTATAGAATCTTCTTAGAGGTGTGGTTGAAGTCAATCTCAGACCCACCTGGGAAATTAAGTCCCATTACTGATGTTTTCATCACATCTTTTTTATTATCACATCAACTCAATCTTTCCATTTATTTTAATGTGAATATGGCTATTTCTGAAAACCAAAGCACCCTCAAGGAATATTCTGAAAAAATATGCTATAGACCCAAAAAATTTCAAAATCAAATAACCCAATGAAAACCAAAAGCAACAACCAAAAAAAAAAAAAGAGCAATAATGATACAATCGGAATGCTCATAGGAGTCAGCCTTAAAGGGGAGACTCTGAATACCTAAATTCTGCAGCTTTATAAATAGTTATACAACATCACAACTACAACTCACAAAATGGTCAAAAATACTTCTTAAACATACATAATTGAATACCACCTTTATGGCAAGCTAAGGAAGAAGGAAGAAAATTTCCAAGAGCTCAAAATCCTGAGTATTGCCCTCAGAGCTGTCTACACGGTCAGTCATTTTTGCCAAGCAGTGAAGATACAAATAGGAGCTCCAAGTCAGTAACATCCACACAGACTTCATACATACAACTGTGTGAATCATGTCTTTCACTTTTCTATTTTATGATGCTTTGACATGGGGGTAGGGGTTGCTAATCCTGGAGAAAGTGCCCTTAGGGCTAATTCCTAGAGAGAACAAACAACTTGTTTGTTAGCCCAGTTTTGACATAGAAAATCAACCACCTGAGGGCCCATACTCTGAACACTCCCCTAGGTTGGTTTTTACACTCTAAGAGGCAGTAATCTGTCCTAATACCCCTGAGGCTAAGTACCAGAAAACTAGCTAGAGACTATCCTTATAAGGTTAGAGATGCCCAAATTAACCATACTCTCCAATCAAACTTGTCCAAGCTTTTCTATGGGGCTTCACCCATTTCCAGAAAACCACAAGTGAGGTTATCTGCATGCTTTCCCCTGGCTCCTTCAGCCTCTGACCCACCCAGGTTTCCCCCTGTGGTATGCCATGCCTCCTATTTGGGGAATCTTAGTATCAACCTCATACTTTTTGACAATCATTTTCCAAGCCTGTGTGCCCCCTCCCCAATACCTGAAGAAAACCAAAATCCCCAGACATTTTATAACAACCACTTAGACAAAACCTATGAACACACAATGAATTTTTGGCCAACAAAATCAGGCAGAATGATATGCCAGTGCTACAGAGCAAAGGCCTGCCAGGAAGCTGAGAGCGCCACAGCAGTCCTTTCTCACCATTCTTGTGATCACGCCAGTGTAGCAGACTTGAGTTATTACAAGGGACAGGAAAAGGGAACATGCTCAAGACGACTACGGCACACCTCTTTGGCCCTCCTGTTTTACGGGGGGATTCCAGGAGAGTTTTCACAGTCTCCCTCAGGTCTACTTCTTGACTTTTGGCTGCCAGCTGTATTACATCAGCCTTTCAGGTCCTCTCTATGCATAACAGCTCTAGGTCACTTTGGCCCATGGTGACCAGTTCTAACTGGAACCTCTCTCATAGATCTCTTTGGTTAGAGAAAAATGTCCTTATCTCCTTGAGCTCTGGGATCGGGTCTGTGTAAGGGTCACAAAAGTACCCTCCACCCCACCCTTCAGGGTAACTTGTATTCTTATCAACATTTTGGGTCTGCATTTCTCCTTCAGATAACAGGTTGCTTGCTAAGGAATGTAACATATCCTGTTGACTTAAGGCAGGCAAAGCTATAGGTAATTCGTTTTTTAAAAGAAAGCATGTCAGGGGTTAGCACAGTGGGTCCACTTTACAGAATTATTCCCTTAACCTTGTATTCCCACCACTCCATGTCTCTGTTCCCTATCACCAGAAAAAAAAAAAAAAAAACTTCAGAACCATGAAGTCCTGAGATAAAGTTCAGATCCATCACTGATTATTACAGAGCTTTGAGTTTCAGCATTTGGAATGTTTTGGACTTTAGAAGATTATGTCATACACATACTGTGTATTACTTGAAAATGTCATCAGAGTGGTCTGGGAGCAGCCAGTAATCAAACACATTAATATTTCTGCTGCAAAACATTTCAACACTCATTCTAAGTAGTGTAGGCAAAGGCTACGAATAGTCTCACATCAGTTTAGTTCAGGTTTTGAGGCCAAACAAGTTACAAAAACCCTACTGGTTTTCAAAGCACCTTGGATGTTGGGCCTTGGCATTTTTTTGCCTCATATGTAAAGAAGGATTAAATGGGGGAAATTCTTTAAAGTACACATCAGCTCTCTAGCATGTAGAGAGCACCCAGTAGATTCTCTTCCCCTCTCTATAAACAATAGACTTGAGGAAGCAAAAAATTTTATTTAGCACACATTTGATTTGTTCCTAAAAATAATTGATAATAGGTTCTTCCATGAACAAATACCACAGTGGTAACAAAGGCAATACTTCTATTTTATATAAATCATAATTATTAATAACTGTATTTAAACAGGAAGATTAATTTCACTCAGAAGAAATGGCAGGCTTAAAGAATAACACTTTACTAACTGATGCACTTCTGTACCATATTTATTATTAATTAGCAGCTTCTCACTAAGCACTGAACAATCATTTGAATTAGCTACCCCTCAAACCTTGTCCATGGACGAAAACAGCTAACTTGCTGTTTTCCGTGTGTGTGTGTGTGTGTGTGTGTGTGTGTGTGTGTGTGTGTGTTATATAAATTTAATACAGAAATATGTATGCTTAGGACTGCATAGAAGAAAAATAAATTCTTCCCTTGGAAACTAGCCATTCTAATAAATTCAACTGTTTGTGAAGAGCAGTGACTTGGACAATGATCTCTGACTACTGCCTCATGGTTGCATTTGCACTAAGACCTGCACTTCCTATTCAAAGGTGCAGGTCAAGATTGCCCAGTTGCTATAGTGACACCCAACCTGAGGAAACTGTGCAAAGGCACAAAGTTATATCAGTCTGGACCTTGAGCTCAGACACCAGCTCCCAGAAATATAGAATTCTGAGCATAACAAGATAACTCTAATGTCTCACCAGTACTATGTCCTTCAGTCTGCATGCTTTGCAGAAATTTTCCCACAAATAACCTTTTGATGACAAAACCTATATAATGAATGTACTGAGCTAGCTCTAGGTCACTGCTCCTCTATCAGAGCACAGTGTTCCACCTGATCCCAGCTTTCTCTATATACATGTTTGCATTTTCTCAATCCCCCATTGTCCCTCAGTGGTTTCTGAAATTAATGGCTGTAGCAGAGAGGTCGTGGCAACAGTCTGTCTTTACACTGCTAAACTTTCTAAATGAGTGGTCTGGCCCACTGTATCCACTACCCTGACACTCATTCTTTTTCTAAGTCCTTTTGTCTCAGAGTCTAATTGATATTGCCCCTAAAGGTTGCTAAACTCAGTGATCTTCCTCTTTTCTCAAACCTCATTGAAGCACTAGGCACTGCTAGATAATTGCTCCTTTGGCTTCAGAGATATTAATTTTCCTGCACCTGTGCTCAAGTAAGCCTCTGTGTGTGGCCAGGTCCTCTTGTTTCCCGCAACCTATCCTTCTCCCCATTTCCCCTCCCACTCCCAGTGCTCACTGGGGATATTCCATTGTTTTATCACTATCTCCGAGTTCCACTTAAGATTTTCTCTCCTGGAGAACTCAACTTCATTCTTAACTTCTACAGCACCGTGGTCTATTTTCTCAGAACTTCTTCCTATGTTTAATCCATCCCATAAGACCAACATTACCAATTGTTTATTGGACATGGCTGCCACTCAAATTTTTGCACAAATTAATCATTCTTGGGGGGGGGGGATTGGTACTGGGGATTGAATTTAGCGGTGCTCTACCACTGAGCCACATTCCCAGTCCTTTTGTGATAGAGTCTCACTAAATTGCCCAGCTGGCCTCAAACATGTGATACCCCTACCTCACAGTCCTGAGTCACTGGGATTACAGGTTTGTGTCACCATGCCTGGCCCAAATTAATCATTCTTTACCCAATATATTTTATATTCCTGAAATAACACACTGTTTTCCCAGTAAGCCAAGCTCAAACCCCAGAGTAACCTTGGACTTCTTCCTCTTCTGTTCCCAGCATGCAGGCAGTTACAAAATCCTGCTGGATCACTCCCAGAGAACTTTCACACACACACTCTATTTTTACTCCCACTGACTTTAGCTTCTCACTATGTATATGCTGAATTCTTTAACAACCTCCCAACTCAACCTTTTATAGTACCTTCGGTCTTTTTTACAATAGCCTTTTCACATGGCAGTTCCATATTAATTTTAATTAAAAAAGGTAAAAAAAAAAAATACAAAAAAAAGTAAAAAAAAAAAAAAAAACCAAAAAATTGTAACTATCACTCCCAACCTTAAAACAAAACAAAACTCTTCACTAGTTTCTCATCCCCTAAAAAGTAAACGTTAAATTCTTATTTGTCATTTAAGGGCTCCATAAATATGGGCCAACCTTAATTTGTGGTTTTAACTGCCACTGTACCTACATTGTATGCCAAGCAAATCAGTCTGGTATATAAGCTCTGCCTATGCTCATGTCCTTCCCATATGTAATAATAACAAAATTACTAGACAACAAAAATATCCATAACTTTGAAAACATCTATTCTGGTGAACCTGTCTGAAGACAGGTGTTTTGTATGAATTAGCTAAAAAATCGTGAAAGAACATTATCTTGAATTTTTAACACAGACTTAGAAACTTATGTAAGTTGACCAAACTTGGAAAGGTAGTTCTCTGTACTAACAAGAAATAGGACATCAAAATAAGATTGGCATCTTTCCCTAGCAGTAGTTACCAGGCTATTCACAATTCTTATGCTATTACAATGAACACAGGTCCTTTTTCTTTTTAATGTGTGTGAACACATTCATAAGGTAAATTCCTAAAAGCAGAATTACTGGATCAAGCAATACACAACTGTAATTTTCACAGTCACTACCAAATGGCCATGTGTTCTTTAAATTCTCACTTCAAGTCAAGCGCTTATTACAGCACCTCTGCCAGGCCTGCTGATGGCTGGCATAGTTCTTCACCTGAATATCCCTGGGGCCCATTTCCCAAGAGGCTCTTAACATGTATTTTAACTGCCCAAGCAAGTTGGAGTATGTCCAGAATTCTTTGTACCAGGCAAGGCTTCATTCATAAATTGATTTCTTGTAATTAATCCTAGGAGAAAAAGGCATCTGGTCTATTCCCCTTTTCTAGGGAAATACAACTCAGAGCTTAACCCACTGTCATCTGATGAACCACAGTGACCAGAACAGTTAACTCTGTTAAAATGCTTCTCTATTTTAAAGAGCCCTCCTGCATTAAAGTATAAAGTTTATACTTTTCTTTTTATACTTTATAGTATATAAAAAAACAAGTGTCAGAAAGCACTGGGGGGTTACAAAAGCAGACAGAAACTTAAGGGTAATTGCCATTTGAAAGAATGAATGGCAATGATGAGTTTCACATTTTTACAGCTTCTGGCTTGAGGGTAAGCCATTGTCCATTCCATACTGGGCAGGTAAGACTCAAACAGAAAACCAGAGCCCAGAAAAAAAAATCACAACAGCTGGGAAGTAAGTAGTTAATAAAAGTAAACAAATACACAATCTTTGACTAAGCAATCCCATCCTAAAAGAAACAAAAGTTGATGTTCACAAAACACTGGTACCAGAGAGTGCCAAGCAGCTTTCATAATAGTCATGCTGCTACAATCCAGCATCCTTAACAAAATAGATAAGCCAACTCTTACCTATCTATAATGAAGTGCTACTCAGTAATTAAAAACAAAATATGCAAACACCTATTAATAGATGCAATAAATGAATTTCAAGAGCTTTGTTTTATAAAAAATGCAAACTACATGATTCCACTTAAGAAAGTCTAAAACAGTCAAAACTAACCTACAGTGGGGGAAAATCAGAACATGGGCTGCCTTGCAGGGAAGATGGGGTGGATGCTTACTGGGAAGAGGCCGTTATAGGAACAGGTTGCATCTGGATGGGGTGAGGAGCAGACAGGTGCTATGGGAACTAGAACAGTCAAACAATTAAGATGTTTGTATTGTATTGTTTATAAATTTTATCTCACATAAAATAATAAATAGTAACTGATTAAAAACATGAAATAAGTTAGATTTGGTGGGCGGGGAGAGGGGTGGAAAAATAGATATATAGTAAGTAAATATAAATTGGTAGGTAATATAAATTGGTAAATATAAATTGTAGGCTCTAGGTGGAGGATCTATGGGAGTTCAGTGTAGAATTTTTTCAGCTTTTCTGTGAATTCTAAGTTTCCATAAAATGCAGAAGGAAGGGGGGAAAAAAACCTTCTCTGATAATTGTGTCAAATATTTAAGCTCCCTGCCAGTTATTTAGTCCCTCGAAAGGGATTCCTTCTGAACAAGTCACATATGTCTCATCTTCAACACTAGGCTAGGTGAGTTTCTGGCCACACTAAGTTCATAGTGTTCCAGCTGCTCTAAGACATCAAATGTGCCACCCTCCATTTGGCTCCCTAATCCAAACACAATTGCTAAACTATCCCAGGGCATCTTCTTTCCCCCACACAAGCTCACAGACCATTGATCTCTACAGCTGCATGCCTAGGCCAGAGCCCTTCCTAACCAACAGATGAATTGTTAAGGAAAACTGATGAGAAAATGCAGGCAAAGGAGCATCAGTCCCTACTCTACCCTTGGGCATTAAAATTGTCTTAGCAGCTCTAAAACTCAAGAATTTTCAGAAGGTGGAAATCAAACCTCACACACAGTAAGCTTCTCAGTCTTGGAATCTCCAAACCATCTGAAGCAACACTGGAGGACATTTCAGAGATACTGATAAAAAGATTGAGCGTGGAATTTCCCTGAGATCCAGAAGTTGTCATGTTGGTTGGAGACTGAATTACAGGACTTTACATCACCATTTAAAATACACCAAAAAAGACTCTCCTTGTATTTAGCAGTATGAATTTACTTTAAATACTAGTCTCTAAACCTTGAATATAACACATTTAATAAATAATTTACAAAGCTAAAATCAAATGAAATCCATGCCTAGGCCCCCAAGCGCAAATTCTGTGCAACACAAGTTCCTCTGAAAAGTACTCTATGATCAACCATTCCAGACTCAAATTCAGAGGAAATTTGCCCCATCATTGAATTGGAAGTTATTAGGCATTAAATCATTCATCTATCTAAATAAATAATGATCAATTTTCTTCAGTTATATTCTATAAAAACCTTTTCATCAACTTTATTAAAAAGTTCTGAAAATCAGATCAGATCATGTTGCAAAGTTTAATTTGCATTATGACCTACTTTTGAACTAGTCAGAATTAACATTTTCCCTACATTTTAAAATTTGAATCATTTAACCTCTATCACTCTTCAATTCTACTGCATTTCTGACAAATATATGATGTTATGAAATAGTCAAAGATATGTGTCCCAGATATATGAGCATTGTCAAAAGACAGTATATAAGAAAATCTAAATAATAAACCCAAATTTAAATAAAAGAGACAATTATTAAATTTTTATTTCTTGGCAGTACTAGGGATTGAACCCACGGGCACTCTACCACTAAGCTGTAACTCCAGCCCTTTTTATTTTTTATTTTGAGACAAAGTGTTGCTAAGTTGCTGAGGCTGGCCTCAAATTTGTAATCTTCCTGCCTCAGTCTCTCCAATCACTGGGATTGCAGGCATGTGTCATTACACCTGGCCAAGGATGATGATTATTAAAATCACCTCTATATTCAATATAAATAACATACTAAAGGGCTATACAATATACACTTTCTTAATTCTGAAATGTTTTTCCATTCAATTCAATAATACTTGAAATATTCTAAAAAATTCATTAACAGACTTAGATTCTTTTCCCTGAAGGAACATAAAGATCTGATTGTCAGGAAAAAATAATTTGAAGAAACACAGGCACACACAGAAAACCCCTGCACTCCCTTTAAAATCCCACAGAGCAAGAAAAGTACACATACCTGCATTCAGATTAACCAGGAGCACATGCTCAGATCACTAGCCTAATGACCACAATATACACTCTACTTACTGTGGAGAGAAAACGTAATTTGCACCTACTATGTAGAAAATCCTCCCAGGCCCAGCAAAGGTGTCAGAAGTAGAAATGGTACCCAGGGATGGAGTCTCAGGTCAGAAAGACCAGATAGAGATGTAAAAGACATCTATGCTGCCAGACAAGAGGCTGGGAGAGCAAGGATGGCTGCTGAAGAATGGACAAATCATGGGTGGGGAAAATCCAACAGCTTAAGTGAAACTGTGGCTTCACAACTGAGTCAGTCTGAGGTACTCTAAAAAATATTTGCTATGTAGACTCAACTTTAGTGATTATGAAATGAATTATCTAGAGTGGATCCCAGGACTTCAGTATTTCTTAAATATTGTCTAAGTGATTCTAATGTGTAACCAGGAGGAACCACTACAGATGTTAGTCTTGAAAAAAAAAAAAAAAGGTAAAATAATAACTGGATTGACTGAAGTGCACAGTTGTGGCAAAGATGATCAAGGCATCAGAAGAGAACATGGTCCAGAATGGAACAACTGAGTGTTAAGCCATTTAATGGATAAGAGAACTGAAATACCATAATAATCTTCTGTTTGAAATCCCTACAGCTCCCAGCAGAGGGCTCCTTCAGAATGTTTAGCTGATTCACACATGAGGCTTTGTCTTTCTTCTCAGCCTACTCTTGCCTCATTTCTTTGCTGTTTGCCCACTCTCTCCAGGTATTAGAATAATTTCCAAATCCCTGAAAAATCACGTTGTTTTATCTTCTTTGGTTTGGTAGATTTTATTTCCTCTTTGTAAAATATCCCCTTTCTCCCTCTTACCCACCTCTTCATTTCTATGCTTTCTCATCTACTTAATTCCTATTCATCCTTCCAAACTCAAGCCAAATATCACCTACTCCAGGAAGCCCTTCACACCACCTCCTCCAGCTCTCACACCTCCACAGTCCCAATGCCACTCACATCTGCCTAGCGTATCAAATACACACAAATGCATCTGTCTCCCCACCTCCACTGTAAGCCCTTTGAAAACAGGGACAATGTCTTCCTCCACTTTATGTTCTAAGTTCCTAGGACAGTGCCTAGGACACAGGTGGCTTGAGAACTGTTCCTTCAGTAAGCAACAGATACATGGTTAGCAAAGGAACATGAGGGAAATCTCCTGACATCAAGTTTATTTTGTCTATCTCACACAGCTCCTCAAGGAAACCTTGCTATTTGCTTATATTTCAAGATTATTTTGAAGCTTCATCATTTGGTTCCAAGTACAATGAAAATGGCTGAGTATTCTAAGGGCCCTATTGACAGAGGACTAATAACCCAGAAATGTATGCCTGTCCTGGGTATTATAATTAAATACTCTAAATATTTCTCCAAAAACTTCTCTGGAAAATACCAGAAACCTTAATGAGCAGGGGAATCAGTTTCTAATTCAAGGCGGCATCCATTCTTTGGACCTTTAACCACAGGTCCATAACTACCTTTTTGCAAGGCACACTTCTGTATGAGGAATACTCAAATGCACACATAAGCCCCTAAGCAAGCTAAATAACATAGAAAAGTATTATATGACCAATATGTAGACATTCTGGCTATTGCTTCAGTCCCTGACAATAGCCAGAATGTTTGCCAGTCAGTAAACGACACTTCCATATCCAACCCATTATTTCTTAAGGTTTCATATTCTATCTTTACAAACTACCTGATAATCGATTGTTTTCAGTCCATGAGTCACTGACATTACAAAGTAGAAAGAAAAGCAAGACGTAATAAAAAACAATTATGTGGGTGAAGAGTAATGGTTCTACATTCTTCATACTCAATACCAACTGTGAGGTATATTGTGAATAATAGCTCTTTGGAGACAAATAAATATAAATATGGCAGAACTATACTATAGCCCTAATTAAATAATGAGAGAAGGTAGAACAACATGTATCTCAGAAATGAAGGAAAATGGTATGGTTAGTAAAATCCTCTGGTGTTCTAGGGATCCATATAGTAGATGGGAAAGCGGTATTTGTTGCTCCTCTTCCCAACTGCATATACACTCTGACTAAAGAAAATAATTATTTAAAAATAAGTTATATCCCAGCATTAGGGGGGCTGAGACAGGAGGATCGCGAGTTTAAAGCCAGCCTCAGCAATGGCAAGGTGCTAAGCAACTCAGTGAGACCTTGTCTCTACATAAAATACAAAACTGGGCTAGGGATGTGGCTCTGTGGTCAAGTGCCCCTGAGTTCAATCCCCAGTACCAAAAATAAATAAATAAATAAAAATAAGTTATAGGCCAGGCATGGTGGTGCATGCCTGTACATCTGTAATTCCAGTAGCTCGAGGCTAGGTCAGGAGAATCACCAAGTTCAAGGTCAGCCTCAGTGATTTAGTAAGACTCTGTCTCAAAATAAAAAATAAAAAGAGCTGGAGATGTGGCTCAGTGGTTCAGTGCCCCTAGATTCAATCCCTGGTACCAAAAAAAAAAAAAAAAAAAATTAATTGTACTATCTGATTTTAGGGGAAATAGCAAATGTATTCCACAAATAAGTATTTCTGAATTTACCAACACAGCAGTGTGCTAATGAGCCTCAACAGCACTGCATGGCACTGCCCAGGCTCACTGGTAGTTGGAGGTGGCCAGTAACATGGAGGTGGAAATAGTGGATAGGACTTCCAAGAAAACCATTTCTCCTTCCTAACACTTTTCCTCCTAACTGATGGCCTGGAATATGGACCAGACAGCTGGTGCTTCAGCAGCCTTTAAGGTATTCGCCAAGATGGCAGAGCATCCAGAGAAGTAATTGAAAGATTAAAGTCAAGGAATCTATCCTAGAAACTTGAAAAGTAATAAGAACACTAATGAGGAAAAAAAGTACAACTGTCTCCGGTAAACTTGCATACATTTCATTCTTTTCCAAAATTTCTATGTGAAAAGATATGCCACCTTGCAGAAAATTCTTAAGATCAAATACAGATCCACATTTGATGAAGCATATAAAGCAGAATATAAATAAATATTGAGCATTTTACACCACACATTATGAGAATCACTTTACATAATTAGCAACCTAAAAATAGAAATTATGCCTCTTTATCTTTTTAAAATTCTCAATATAAGTAAGTTATCCAGAAAACAGTAGGTTCTCAGTAAACGTTTGAAATGGATGGATGGTGGTGTCAAGAAGGGCAATTCAGCA